>CM024761.1:106542448-107142448 GCA_014218235.1 Colocasia esculenta | reverse complement strand
CTCATCAATCAACAGTCTGAGATATATGTCTATATTTTTTCCTGGACTTTTTTGACCAGGAATCAGCAATGAAAGTAAGAGATTCTCGCGCTTCATGCACATGCCTGGTGGAAGGTTGTACGGTGTTAGAAATACTGGCCAACATGAGTAAGATGCCACCGAGCCTCCGAATGGATTGAAATCGTCTATGCATAAACCCAGCCGCACGTTGCGTGGATCCCTTGAGAAGTAAGGATGAAGATGGCTAAAATGAGCCCAAGCTTCACCATCGGTAGGATGACTGATTTCACCATAATCACGACGGACTCTTTCCGCATGCCAAGTCATATGTCCAGCTGTCTTCGAGGACATGAACAACCGCTGCAATCTATGTGTGATCGAAAAGTACCATAGTGACTTATATAGAACATCCTTCTGCTTTGACTTGTCTCCTCTCTTAGGCTTGAATCTATCATGCTTACAGATACAACATGATGTCTTATCTACATCATCTTTGTAGTACAACATACAATGATTAGGACATGCATCAATTTTTATAAAACAAAGCCCCAGATCATTCACCATCTTCTTTGCACAGTAAAAATCATCAAGCAACCTCTCTGATTGAGGAAGCATACTCTTGACGAGTAAGAGAAGTCGATCAAACAACACTCACTCATATGAAATTCAAACTTAAAATTTAGTAGCTGCGACACTGCAGACAACCGTGTATGCTTCTCACAACCATCCCATAATGGCTCATCAGCCTCTCGAAGTAACTGATAAAATCTCTGAGCTGTATTATTCGAAACTTCTTCAATTGTTTGGTCATCATGAATATTGAACTCCGGACCAGCAGCATCGACAACCATGTCTACATACGTACTTGTGGAGGCAAAGTTGGCTGGTTCAGACGACTGGATATTAAACTCACCATGAGACGACTATAACTCATAATGGGTAACAAATCCTTTCGTATACAAATGATGCTGCACATCCCATGTTGATATCCACTTTCTGTTCTTACAAGCTGAACAGGGACATCAGATGTTACCCATCGGATCAACTGCTATTGATGAATTCCTCAATGCAAACCGAATTAAATTGTCAACTCCGTCTTTAAACTCCTCTGTCACAACTCCATTAACTATTACACGGTACATCCATGACCGATTCTCATAAGACATTTTTCCTACATAGATTAAATGTCATGTCACGAGTTAAAACCCAACACACCCTCACATCATTTGAGTATGTCAAAATGAATAGGTAGTGTTGCCCAGATAGCAAGCCCAGAGGGGGGGGTGAATGGATTGCTAAAAATCTTTTTGAATAAAACCTGCAATAAAATACTTAACGGAAAAACACTAAGATAGATAGTTAGTGTTAGTGAGAGTTAAGACAAACAAGCAATCACACCAACAACATGAGATTTTTATCCTGGTTCGAACCTCCTATCCCAAGGAGTCCTACGTCCAGTCCCCAAGCAACAACTTGGGATTTCACTAATCAAGGTACTGTCCCCCTTAAGGACTCTTACACATCCACAGCAGCTGGCCTTCTCTCTATCCCCGAAGAGGTACAAATCACCACTGATACACAGGTTCTTCCTTCCTCAATGAAGGAATAACAACCACCTATTTCCAATAGGTCTTCTCTTCACAACCGAAGAGGAACACACAAAGAATTCTGTAAAAGGCGAATGGCCCCTGACCAAGCTTTTAGAAAACTGCTGATCTGAGGCGATGACTGAGAGACAAAGATTTCCAACAAGAAAATCTCTCAGAAACTACAAAAGCTCTCCAAAGGCTAAGCAAACGAAAAAAAACCTGCCAATAAAATACTTAACGGAAAAACACTAAGATAGATAGTTAGTGTTAGTGAGAGTTAAGACAAACAAGCAATCACACAACAACATGAGATTTTTATCCTGGTTCGAACCTCCTATCCCAAGGAGTCCTACGTCCAGTCCCCAAGCAACAACTTGGGATTTCACTAATCAAGGGTACTGTCCCCCTTAAGGACTCTTACACATCCAACAGCAGCTGGCCTTCTCTTCTATCCCCGAAGAGGTACAAATCACCACCTGATACACAGGTCTTCCTTCCTCAATGAAGAGAATAACAACCACCTATTTCCAATAGGTCTTCTCTTCAAAACCGAAGAGGAACACACAAAGAATTCTGTAAAAAGGCGAATGGCCCCTAGACCAAGCTTTTAGAAAACTGCTTGATCTGAGGCGATGACTGAGAGACAAAGATTTCCAACAAGAAAATCCCTCAGAACTACAAAAGCTCTCCAAAGGCTAAGCAAACGAAAGGAGAGCTGAGAGCTAAAATGTTTTGGAATGAAACGAATGAGCTCTCTCTTGCTGATGCTCGCAAGTTCTTGGCACGTTCAAAAGTGTGCATCTCTTGTGTGTATCCGTGTCTTATTTTATTCATGGAGTCATCAGTCTCTTCTATATCTTCTCTTAAAATATATGTGGAGTGGAGTTGCGTTAAAGTGTCCGTTGTCTCTATGTTTGAAGCACGTTAGACTGCATGGTCCGCAGTGTGGAACAGGTAAGCTTGCAGTCATTTAATGCTCTGAATGACAAGCACGCAAGGAGAAGATTCATCCAGATATCTTTTCTTCAGGTTGTCCAACGTTGCAAGATATGGTACTGGCAATGACCTGCACGTAATAAATATCAAGGCACAGACAACTAGACTGTCTCTATGCTGTCAGTCAACATTAGAAGACATGCTATAAGGATATACATCAAAATAGAAATGCCATTCTATCACCCTGAAAGGTGTTTGCAATAGAAACACAGGTATAGAAGGCACACAGATACATGACATGCAGAGAAATGTTCGGTCACAATAAATGCTACGTGGTGCAAGATATAAAGATATACGTGGGAAAACTTGAACTCCACAGTGTTTGAAAATATGTTTGAAATATCATGGAGAATGGATATTTTCAAATTTGTCTGGAAGGATAATAATATTAAAAGTGTATGACAGTACATTCAAAACATAATCGTTGTGAAGAGAGTTGATGTAAACATGAAATCAATGATATGTACATAAATGAAATCCATAGTGAAATGAAATCGATGTGATTCATGTTTATAAGGCGAAATCATTGTTAATGAGAAGGAAATCGTTGTGTTGATGAAATCGTTGTTCTACTTGTGAAATGGTTGTGTGAGCAAATCGTTGTTCCAGAAGAAGCAAATCATTGTTTGAGCAAATCGTTGTTTAAGTGAATGCAAATCGTTGTTTGCGACCAAATCGTTATATAAGTGAAGACAAATCGTTGTTTGCTATCAAATCATTATTTAAGTGAAAGAAAATCGTTATAGCGATCAAATCGTTGTTTTCCTTAACGAATCGTTACAGCGATCAAATCATTGTTTTACTTATCAAATCGTTACAGCGATTAAATTGTTGTTTTCCTTAACGAATCATTACAGCGATCAAATCGTTTATTTTACTTATCGAATCGTTACAGCGATCAAATCGTTGTTTTACTTATGAAATCGATGTGAGACCGAATTGTTGTTTCACTTATGAAATCGATATGAGACCGAAATCGTTATTTCACTTATGAAATCGATGTGAGACTGAAATTGTTATTTTACTTATGAAATCGATGTGAGACCGAAATCATTGTTTCACTTATGAAATCAATGTGAGACCGAAATCGTTGTTTCACTCATGAAATCGATGTGAGACCGAAATCGTTATTTCACTGATGTAATCGATGTGAGACTGAAATCGTTATTTTTCTTAATAAATCGATGTTCTATCAAAAAAATCAATATGTACTTAGAAGAAATACATGCTCTGAACTTTAAATAACAGTGTGAGAATAACTTACAGATTTTGCTTGCATTATTTCCTGTGGATGAACTTCAGAAAAGATTGTTAGAAAATATTTGTTAAGATTTTGTTAATCACCAAAATTATATATAATAAATAAAGTTATATATGGGGATGGACTGATCATCAATCTTCCCCTTTTTGGTGATGACAAAACATAGCATAAAAATGTAAAGTACTGAAATGAATTTAAATAAATTTACTGTCTAAATTTAGATGAATTTGATAAATTGAAGGAATGTATTTCAGAATATTTTATTTTCTCCCCATTTTTGTCATTAAGCAAAAAGACATTCAAAGAGACAAAGAAAGAAGAGAGAAAAGATAAATGGGAGGCAAAAGAACCATTATATTGGATTACTGAGGGGGTACAGAGATATAGAAGGTAGGTGACAAGAGAGAGGCATGGCGAGTGATGATTGGCCAAGCTTTGAGTTCCTACTCTTCAAAATATTGTTGAAATGCACCCGAAGCAATAGTGTAGGAAGGCCCCATAACATGAACCATTCTATGGATGTGAAGTTGCCTCTGAGCTTCCAAGAAATTGGCATATTCATCCTTACCAAGAGACATCTTGTAGGAACTGGATGTGCCAAAGCTGGCATGCTGCAAGAACTGATCGATTGAAATGGGGTAGAAGATCTACTGCTTCTTCAGATCCTTTTTCATGGATACATAAATCTGGTACCTTTAAACCCAAATAGCAAACAGATCTTGAACTAGGTGAATGGAGTTCAGATCTAGAAACATCAACAGATAAAGTGGGTTTGTTTGACCTGGCTAGAGAGAGATTCAGATTGAAAAGCTGCTGAGCAACTTGAGGGTAATGCTTTTCCCACTCTGATAGAGACAGCCTTTCACATTCAGACAGGAGGGGAGCTAGCACATCAGATTTGATATGACCACTGTGATACTCCCTGAATAAGAATCTGTGGAATGCAAGGAGATTGCCCTTCTAGACTTGGATCCTGCCCATGACCCTAGCAAACCTTTCGAAAATGATGGGACCCACTGCAGAGTCACTACAAGGAATGAAGGCTAGGGAGGAATACACTCTCCGGCATTTCAAGGTAGCAAAATCCACTTGGATGGAGGTGTTGACTGGATTTTCTAATCTAAATAGAGCTATTGCTCCTCTGAATTGCCAAGCTGAACCTCTGGCAGATTGTTGAGAATCTATAATCATTGAACATTGGAAGTATCTGACCAGCTTGATTCCTTCTAGATGAAGGGACCAGGGATTCTTATGATGAATGACAAACCACTCACTTAGTGTGAGGTGGGGTGGTCTCTGGGAGGGAATCTGTCAGATCTAGCAAGGATGAATTTCTTGTATAAGGATTGATGGCCCCGAGCACTGACTTCAGTCTTAGATTCGGCATTGAAAAATTTTGGACTGATCAGCTTAGATAGAGGAGAAAGAGGGAGAACAATCCGGAGGTGGTCTGTGAGTTTTGAGGTGAGGGAGGCCACAAACTGTGGCAAAAATGCATTTCTGTAGGAATAAAGGGGTGGAAAATGGGTTCGGAAGAGAGGGCAAGGTCCTTTGAGACTTTCCTCTTTTTAGGAGCAGGACTAGAAGAGCCTGTCCTGTGAACATGAGAGGAAAGGGAGAGGACTGAGCGAAGAATTACTTCTTCAAACTCATCTTTGATGTCCTCAATGGCCACACCGGAATTCGAGCACCCTCTAGAATGAGAGTGATGAATGAGGTGGAGTGGGTGGGTGAAGAGTAGAATAAGAGGTAGAGGAGGTGGGACAATGGTCCAGCAGAGATGGACCGGATGATGAGGTTCCAACTGAAGAGATGATGTTGGAGGTGCCTCAAAAATAGGAGGAGGAATAAAGGTGGAGGAAGTAGGAGAAGAAAGAGGAGTAGTAGGAAATGGTGTAGGTGAGGAGATGTATTTTGGAAGGGCTTGTTTGAAGGTGGCAGGGCTGGGGTGCAGTGGATGAAGAAGGTGGAGAAGGAGGAGTTGGAGTCTTAAGAGGTGAAGAGATAGGAGGCTCTGGGAGCGCAACAGTAGCTTCTACTGGATCTTCAACTCTGACTTGCTCTGCTTCGGATTCCACTGGCCCTGATGGCCCAGACTCTTCCATCACTGGCCCTGCTGGCCCAGACACCCTAATTGATGGCCCTGGTGGCCCTGATGCTTCCTGTGCAGACTCTTCCTCAACAACATTTGGCCCTGATGGCCTAACTGCTTCTTCAGAAGGCCCTGATGGCCGAACCTCTTCTTCATTCCTTGGCCCTGATGGCCCTGAACTGCCTTCTGGCATGGGTTGAGTGGGAGCAGGAGGGACAGGAAGAGACAATTGTGCCCTCACAAAATTTGAAAGATCTGCTACTAATTCCTTCAGGCTTCCCAGCTCACCCTTCATTCCTCGAAGCACAGCCTTGACTCCTCCAAGCTCTTTGGCTCCAGTGCTCTGACTAATAAAAATGGAAGAAATGTCAGACTGTACAGAGCATAAGATCTCCCCTTGTGCATTTAATCTTTCAATTATAGGCTTCATGTTCACTTTAAGCTTCCTCTTCTTGTGGGATCTGCGGTGTGCCTTTCTGGTAAGCTGTGGAATCTTTGTGGCCACACCCTTGCCTTTACTGCCTGAGCCAATAGCTGACTCCATGATAATATCCTCAGCACCATCAGAGGTGCTTTCCACAAGACCTTCTTGGAATGGATCAACAGGGGAATTCATTGTGGGCTCCCCCTAAATTTTTGCTTCCTTTTCAACCACATGCTCCCCCTGAGTAGGAGCATCTATCATCTGAACATCTTCTATGTGGCCTGGTGCCACATCTTCTGAATTGGCTACTGCAATACTGGCTTCTTCAGTAAAAATTCTAGCTGGAGCAATGGGAACATCTTCTGCAAGATTTTCTTCTGTGTGGCCTTGTGCCACATCTTCTAAAACAACTGCTCTCTGGTCAATTTCCACACTTGCAATTTCAGCAGGAAAATTTGGAGGGATTTCTTCATGAATTTCTTCCTGCTCCCTCTGAATACTAGCGACAGTTTCTAACACACTTCTTCAATTACAGATGCAATAACTATCGAGGGGGTCTCAACCTCAGATGGTTGCCCATGGGCTCAATGTGCTCAGGATCAATCTCTTATATTCTTCTAGCACTTGCCACTGTTTCTTCAATTCTGACTTCTTCTTCCTCTTCTTGGACCACTGGAATTTTTGGGACTATAGGAGCTTCACCTATATAGCCTCTCCTTCTGCCATGGAAGTCTTGGTCCACACTCCCTACTAGTGAAAACCACTCTTCTTTAGTTCCTGGACCGAATAGGTTGGCCCATCTTCTCCATTACTTCTCTGTTCAAATCAATATTGAAATGCCTGAATATTCTGGTCAATAATGTGCATAGGAAGAGACACCTTCAGCTTGTTCTTCCTGTCCCATATCATCTCTGATGCAAATCTCATTCTTTCAATTATCACTTGAGCCATATTTATATCTTGATTTTGAATAGCCCAAAACATCATATCAGAATCGGCCTTAGGGCAAGTTGAAAAAGTGGCACTCCTTGGTACTAGAATCTGGCAGACAATGAAATGAAGAATCCTATTGAATGCATTCAACTGATTAATATCTATCTTTCCATCCTTTAATTTGTACTCTGTTCCGATAATGCCTAGCCCCTTGGCATGAACATCTACACTGTCTACCCCACTGCGACCAACGGTAGACATGCCAAATAGACTCTCCAGGAGATCATAGGTGATGTGAATAGGTGTACCTTTTACTAAGGAGGAGAGGGACCTATCTTCTTCTACCTTCAGGCATGTGTAGAAGCCTTGACTAGGTCCAGATAGCTAGCTTCTGAAACTGTGACCATTCTTGACCATTTCAACCTTTCTATGGCTTCCACGATACTATGCATCCCATTCTTCTCTAAATCCGCAATATCTACTGCCTTGTTGCCACACAACTTGGTCTTTACAGGAAAGTTTCTGGAGGATCGTGGGAAGGAATGGAACAGAAGCCCTCAAGAAATCTTGGCGGGAACAAAGAGATTCTTTGAAATCACACAGAGGAGGTCTAGAATCGATAGGGTTATCGCTCTAGGCAAGTCGAACGAGAAGAGAGAGAGATGAAATCAATAAGGCATGGATTTCGAGCCTTAACGGCAGGACATAAAGGCGCTTTTGAAAGAATAGAGCAATAAATGTGAATAACGACAAAAGAGGAGAGGATTACGCAAATAATAAAGAATGAATTCTTCAAGGAATAAGGAATTCACTTAACTTAAGGTAGGAGAGAAAAATATTATTCTAAATTTATTATTTCAGTTTCATACAGACGTATCTATTACAAATTACACATGCCTAATTCCCTTCTAAGAGACGTAAATCTCTCTTCAGGTAAAGCTTTGTAAAGATGTCTGCCAACTAATTTAAAGTATCTATAAAGAAATATTTATATTGTCATTAGCTCCATGATCTCTAAGGAAATGATATTTAACCTCTATATGTTTCGTTCTGGAGTGCTGAACTAGATTTTTGGTGGATTTATCGCACTTGTGTTGTCGCATAGCAATGGGATGGTCTTGATGTGCAATCCATAGTCTTCAAGTTGTTGTTTGATCCATAGGAGTTGAGTGCAACAGCTCCAACAGCGACGTACTCAGCTTCAGCTGTTGATAGTGCTACTGAATTTTGCTTCTTTGAAGACCATGAAATCAAGCATCCTGCAAGAAACTGACAAACTACCCACTGGTGCCTTTCTATCTACCTGCATCCAGCATAGTCAGTATCAGAATATCCAACTAGGCTAGTTTCACATGATTTAGTACCACAGACCTAGATCATGAGTTTAGCTAAATATCTAAAAATTCTTTTAATAGAAATTAAGTGGGATTCCTTAGGATCTGCCTGATATCTTGCACACATGCATACAATAAATAAAATATCAAGTCTACTAGTTGTTAAGTATAGCAATGATCCTATCATACTTCTATAAAGTTTTGATCACCTTCTTACCTTCTTGATTGCTGTCTAACCTGGTAGATGTGCTCATTGGACGTGGACAGTGGTTTTACATTGTCAAACCAAATTTCTTCAATAATTCTTTGGTATATTTGCTGACAAATATGTGTACCATCTTTGACTTTCTTGATTTGTAATCCTAGAAAGTAGTTGAGCTCACCCATGATGCTCATCTCGAGTTCTCCTGCATGAGCTTTTCAAAATACTTGCACAAGGATTCATCAGTAGATCGATATTATATCATCTACATAAATTTGCACAAGCAAATACTTTGACTAATAAAACAATGTACTATCTACCTGTCCTCTGATAAAATCATGGTTTAATAAAAATGCACTTAGTCTTTCATACCATGCCTAGGTGCCTGCTTAAACATATAATACTTTATGCAATTTAAAAACATGATTTGGAAAATCTACATCATCAAACGAGGAGGTTGTTCTACATAGATGCTTCATTAACTGTCTTATGCTCAATTTGCGACACAAATGCTAAATAATCACAATGGATAACATTATCTCTAGTTCTTACCCCACCGATAGATCTACAATGATGTTGTCCTTTGGTGATCCTCCTGTATCTCCATTCCTTTGGAAGATCATCATGTGTAATTTCCTTTTGATGTAGCTCTTCCAAGGGTGGATCATCATTATCCATCATTTCCTTGATGGATGTATCTTTCGTTTCTTGGATAGATTTTCCTGCATTTTCATCATCACTGTCTCTTCCTTTCTTAAGGAAGGTTAGACTCATCAAAGATAACATGAACAGTCTGTTCAATTAATAAACTTTGTTTATTGAAAACTCTATAACCTTTGGGTTTAGAAGTATACCCCATAAAGATTTCTTCATCAGATTTGGAATCCAACTTACCTATATCTCTCTTACATTGTTATGGATAAAACATGGACATCCAAATGTTCTGAAGTGACTGATCTTGGGCTTCCTTCCCTTGTACAATTCATATGCGGTCTTCTTCAAGATTGGCCTGATCATAACTCTATTTATAATATAACAGCTGTGTTGATAGCTTCTGCCCAGAAATATCTTGGAAGATTGTATTATGATAACATGGTTCTAGCCATATCCAACAAAGTTTTATTCTTCCTCTCAGCTACTCCATTTTACTGAGGTGTCCTTGGTGCTGAGAAGTTGTGCTCTATTCCTTGATCATCACAAAATTCTGCAAACTTATCATTTTGGAATTCTCCTTCATGATCTGAACGAATGCTTATTATGCTGAACTTCTTGTCCTTCTGAACTAACTTACTGAACTTCACAAAGCTTTCGAAAGTATCATCTTTATGCTCTAAGAAGGATATCCATGTAAATCTTGAATAGTCATCTACTATTACAAAACCAAAATTCTTTCCTCCCAGGCTAGTAGTTCTCATTGGTCCAAACAAATCCATATGAAGCAATTCTAAAGGTTTGGAGGTAGTTACCACTGTCTTTGATTTGAAGGAGGATTTTGCATGCTTGCCTTTTGCACATGGTTCATAAACACCTTCTATTCTTGAGCTTATCTTGGGCAGACCTTCTACTAGATTTCATTCTACTAGATTTCATTTGATAAGCTTTCTAATTCCATCCAGGCTGTAGTGACCCAGTCTTCTGTGCCATAGTTTAGCAGTTTGATCTTTATTTGTTGCTAGATAAACATCATGATCTTTTAATTCCTCTAGGTGCAGTAGATATAAGTTCTTTTCTCTGTTGGCTTCGAACACGATTGCACCATCCTTCATAATTAGGCACTTAGACTTCTAAAATTTGATTTAGTGACCCTTGTCACATAGCTGGCTGATACTTATGAGATTGTGCTTGAGTCTTTTGATGCATAAGACATCTTCTATGAGCGTTCTATCTTGACTCCCCACTGATCCACAACCGATCACTGAACCTTTTCCATTATCTCCATATGTTACTGTTCCTTCTTCATCTTTGATGTATGAAAATAATCTTCTGTTACCAGTCATGTTCCTTGAGCACCCGCTGTCCAGGTACCACTTTGATGCTCTAAGGTTTCCCTGCAATAAATCACTTAAGATTTAGGTACCCAAGTTCTTTTGGGTCCTTGCTGGTTAGCTTCCTCATTTTGTCTTTTAGGAATACACTTTAAGTGTTTGGTTGTAAGGGTTATTTTAGTGCGTTCTAAATTGTTGCAATGACTACAACATGATATATTATATGCTATTTTAATTGGCCTATATTTAATGTTAGATTTATATTCAGTATTTTGTTCAGCTACAAATTTTGGTGTTGGATAGATTTTAGGATGTATGATGGTTTCTTCATTATCTGGTGGAATATATCTTAAACCATATTTTTTCTTACCAAATCTTCTTGCTCCTTTTAATATTAGGGATGATTTTCCGTTTGTAAATTTTTCAATTGTGTTAGTTAGATATTCATTATCTTTTGTTACTGTGTCAACTTCCTTTTTAAGTTTACTTAAGATTTCCTGGTTTTCCAGATTTGTTATTTGTTCATTTTTAACTTTTAGATCTTCACATACCAATTCATTTCTTCTTTTTAATTCAGAGATTTGTTTTTCTAGTTGCTCAGTTTCAGACTTTAAATCTGAGTTTGTGATTTCTAAGCATGCATGACTTTTCTTGGTTGTTTTTAATAGCTTGCATACATCTTTATACTTACTGTATAGTTCATTGAAGGTGTCTTCTAAACTATCAGAATTAGATTCATTACATGAAGTAAAAGATGAGTCAAAAGTTACCTTGTCATCCACACTTGCCATGAAGGCCAAGTTGGCTTTTTCTTCTTCTTCATCGCTGGAGCTTGACTCACTGTCTGAGTCACTCTCATTGTTCCATGCAGCTGCTATGGCTTTCTTTTTATACTTTCTGAACTTCTTGGAGTTGTCCTCCTTTCTGAACTCTGTCTTCTTCAGCTTTGGACACTCTGCCTTAATGTGTCTAGGTTTTTTGCATTCGTAGCAAATGGGTTCTGACTTCTTAATATCCTTGACTTCAGGTTTCTTGAAGTCTTTCCCTTTCTTGAAGTACCTTCTCCCTGACTGATATTTTTTCTTAGCAAGAATACGTTGTAGTCTTCTAGAGAGAAGATCTTCCTCATCTTCACTGTCTTCATTACTTATTTCATTTTCTGATTCTTCTTCTGAGCTGCCTTCTGTAGCCTTCAGTGCGTTTCTATGCTTCTTCCTGCTGGAGGATTCTCCAAGCCTCTCCATGTTTATCTCATGAGCCATTAGTGACCCAATGAGCTTCTCAAGTGACATTCTCTTAAGGTCGTTAGCTTCTTCTATGGCTGTCACTTTTGGAGTCCATGAGGCTGGTAGTGATCTCAGTATCTTTCTTACTATATCTCCGATCTCATAGGTTTTACCAAGCCCAGCCAATCCATTTGTGATGTCAATGATCTGCTATACATTTGTGTGATGGACTCTCCTAGTTGCATCTAAAATTTTCCATATTGGGCTACCAAGATGTCTATTCTTGTTTCTCTTACCTTGTCGATTCCTTCATATGTGATTCTGAGCTTCTCCCACATTTCCATAGCTGATTAGCATGCTGAGATTCTATTGAACTCTTTATTACTCAATGCACAACATAGTATACTTTTGGCTTTGCTGTTTAGGGATATCTTCTTTTCATCTTCTTCTGTCTAATTTTCCCTACTGTTGAGTACTACAAGGTCTCCTTCTTCGACAATGGACCAAAGTTGGAAATCAAGACCTAGAAGAAAGAACTCCATTCAAGTCTTCCAGTACTTGTAGTCTTCACCATCAATAGAGGGGGTCTATTGACGGACTGACCTTCTACATACCCTTGAGTTGCCATTTATCTTTGCTCTTCAGACCGTGAGATCTTCTTTCTAGAAGAGACTTGGCTCTGATACCACTTGTTGCCCAGATAGCAAGCCCAGAGGGGGGTGAATGGATTGCTAAATTTTTTTTTGAATAAAACCTGTCAATAAAATACTTAACGGAAAAACACTAAGATAGATAGTTAGTGTTAGTGAGAGTTAAGAAAAAAAAGCAATCACACAACAACATGAGATTTTTATCTTGGTTCAGACCTCCTATCCCAAGGAGTCCTACGTCCAGTCCCCAAGCAACAACCTGGGATTTCACTAATCTAAGGGTACTGTTCCCCTTAAGGACTCTTACACATCCAGCAGTAGCTGGCCTTCTCTTCTATCTCTGAAGTGGTACAAATCACCACCTGATACACATGTCTTCCTTCCTCAATGAAGGGAATAACAACCACATATTTCCAACAGGTCTTCTCTTCACAATTAAGAGGAACACAGAGAATTATGTAAAAAGGCGAATAGCCCCTAGACCAAGCTTATAGGAAACTGCTTGATCTGAGGTGATGTTTGAGATAAAAAGATTTCCAACAAGAAAATCTCTCAGAACTACAAAAGCTCTCCAAAGGCTAAGCAAATGAAAAGGAGAGCTGAGAGCTAAAAGGTTTTGGATGCAACGAATGAGCTCTCTCTTTGTTGATGCTCGCAAGTTCTTGGCGTGTTCAAAAGTGTGTATCTTTTGTGTGTACCCGTGTCTTATTTTATTCATGGAGTCATTAGTCTTCTATATATCTTCTATTGAAAATATATCCGTTGGCGTGTTCGTTGAAGTGTCTGTTGTCTCTATGTTTGAAGCACGTTAGACTGCATGGTCCGAAGTGTGGAACAGGTAAGCTTGCAGTCATTTAATGCTCTGGAAGACAAGCACGCAAGGAGAAGATTCATCCAGATATCTTTCTCTTCAGGTTGTCCAACGTTGTGAGATATGGTACTGGCAAAGATCTGCACATAATAAATACCAAGGCACAGACAGCTAGACTATCTCTATGCTGTCAGTCAACGTTAGAAGACATGCTATAAGGATATACATCAAAATAGAAATGTCATTCTGTCACCCTGAAAGGTGTTTGCAATAGAAACACATGTATAGAAGGCACACAGATACGTGACATGTAGAGAAATGTTCAATCACAATAAATGTTACGTGGTGCAAGATATAAAGATATACGCAGGAAGACTTGAACTCCACAGTGTTTGAAAATATGTTTGAAATATCATGGAGAATGGATATTTTCAAATTTGTCTGGAAGGATAATAATATTAAAAGTGTATGACAGTACATTCAAAACATAATCATTGTGAAGAGAGTTGATGTAAACATGAAATCAATGATATGTACATAAATGAAATACATGGTGAAATGAAATCATTGTGATTCATGTATATAAGGTGAAATCGTTGTTAATGATAAGGAAATTGTTGTGTTGATGAAATCGTTGTTTTACTTATGAAATCTTTGTGTGAGCAAATCATAGTTCCAATAGAAGCAAATCGTTTTTGAGCAAATCATTGTTTAAGTGAATGCAAATCGTTGTTTGCGACCAAATTGTTATACAAGTGAAGGCAAATCGTTGATTTCTATCAAATCGTTATTTAAGTGAAAGCAAATCGTTATAGCGATCAAATCATTGTTTTCCTTAACGAATCATTACAGCGATCAAATCATTGTTTTACTTATCAAATCGTTACAGCGATCAATCGTTGTTTTCCTTAACGAATCATTACAGCGATCAAATCGTTGTTATACTTATCGAATCGTTATAGCGATCAAATGTTGTTTTACTTATGAAATCGATGTGAGACCAAAATCATTGTTTCACTTATGAAATCGATGTGAGACCGAAATCGTTATTTCACTTATGAAATCGATGTGAGACCAAATCGTTATTTTACTTATGAAATCGATGTGAGACCGAAATCGTTGTTTCACTTATGAAATCAATGTGAGACCGAAATCGTTGTTTCACTCATGAAATCGATGTAAGATCGAAATCGTTATTTCACTTATGAAATCGATGTGAGACCGAAATCGTTATTTTTCTTAAGAAATCGATGTTCTATCAAGGAAATCGATGTGTACTTAGACGAAATACATGCTCTGAACTTTAAATAACAGTGTGAGAATAACTTACAGATTTTGCTTGCATTATTCCCTGTGGATGAACTTCAGAAAAGATTGTTAGAAATATTTGTTAAATTTTTATTAATCACCAAATTATATATAATAAATAAATTATATATGGGGATGGACTGATCATCAAGTAGGACATATTATTTAGATTATCCCTTTTTACCCATCTGTGAATATTTGATCGCACTCAGATGGCCATTTACTATGTGTTTGTATAATTTACTAAAAATTTCGGCAGCATCTCCCCACACCTCTCTGATATACAAAAATATTTATTGATTAGGATATTTTCTTAAACACTTTAAGAAATATCTTAATCAATAAAGGTATATCAGAGAGGAATGAGTAGACGCACCCGAAATTTTCAACAAATAATACAAACACATAGTAAATGACCACCTAACTGCGATCAAACATTCACAGACTGTCTAAAACGGGACAATTCAAGACTTTGAGTTAGATATACACATTCTCATCATTGAAAATAAGACTCGTGCACATCAATCCCAAAGTCTTGAACATGAAGGTTCATTGACACGGGCTTAACACGCTCTCGTGAGGTGTGTGCAGTGATAAATTACTATACATGCATAGATCAAATTTAAAAACCACATAAATATGAAAGGAAAATGAAAATAAAATATTACATGTGAACAAGTGCAATATTAAACCAAATTCACATATACATCTAAATGAATTACATTAAAGTAAGAACTGCAATACTAATCAAGGAAAAAAAATTTGTAGTAAAAAAAAGGAAAAAAAAAGGTTGCACTGGCCCTGTGTTCTTGAATTTCACCTACTTACACGGCAACCAGTAGCTGACATGAAAAGATTTGGGGGAGTCAGGTTTGGAGAAATGGAGAGGGACTGCCTACTTGCCATGGGGCCACTGTGAACCTTCACGAATGCCTATTCACACTCAGTGACTCCTCACAAATGCATGTTCAAAGTCGCAATGTGAATAGGCATTCGTGAAGGTTCGCAGCCGCCCCATGAGCGAGTAGGAAGTTTCTCTCCATTTCTCCAAACCTGACTCCCCCAAATCTTTTCCTATCAGCTACTGGTTGCCGTGTAAGCTGGTGAAATTCAGAAACACAGGGCCAGTGCACCCATTTTTTTTCCTTTGAAGTTGTCCAACACCTTGCAAGAAATATTACATATAAACAAGTGCAATACTAAACAAATACATTAAAATAAGAAGTGTAATACTAATCATTAAACTGAAAGTGAACAATTAAACGTAAACTAAACTAATGTCTAGAAGGAAGAGTTTGTACTAATTTTTTTCCCCTAAATTGGGATGTATACCTTATTGGTGTTTGAATTTGGCTTCTTTACAAATGTCTATCCCATGGCTAATAAGTGGTGTGTAACACACTTCTAAATGCCTATCCCATGGCTAATGTCAGAAGACTATACAACTGTAATAGAAGCTGGGTGGATGGTATATCTTTTTGACTTATATTTATAAGTCCACAATTTTCAAAATGTTGTGCAAGCGATCACACTAACACAATTAATTCCATGTCATGAATCTTTTGATCAATGTGCATGCATCTAGTCGGTAATTTGTATCATGTTACTATGCTAACATGTATGTTTCAAAGTTTTCACATGCCAAACCTAGCTAGGAATTTGCTATATTTAGATAATTCCTTACATCTACTAATCTTATGTGCTATTCATGGTAGACCATTCCATTTGATGTCATACAAAATATATGTTTGAGGATGTGGAAAGGGAGAGCAGATAATAAATAAAATTTCTCTAATAATATATATATATATATATATATATATATATCATACATATGAAATCTCTAGCAATTTCATGAGTGCTCAACTACACATAAGATATACATCAAAACTCAAATTTTAGGTGTACCTACATTTGAATGGAAGTGACAAAACTAGATTTTACGTATCCTGGACTCAAATTTCAGAACCCATCATTATTTGGAAAAAAATATTAAGTTCAAATGGAGTGCCTTGTTTTTTTTTTGTTGGGTCCAGGTGGGGGAGGGGTGCCCCTCCCAAAGTGAAAGTTGTGCAAAAGTCTATCCTAAATTTATCTTTGCGTGTATATATATATATATCCTTTATATGTGAATTAATTTCTTAGATTATACCCTTTCCATCACTGTTTCATTAACAAAGCGTCCGAGATCTCTTGATGTAGTAATGCAGATAAAAACAGAATGGTCCATGGATATTATGGTGAACTTGACAGAAGTGTGAATATGACATTACATCTATATATGGAGGGCATACAAGCAAATGCAAAAAGGAGGATAGATTTCCATGAAAATTTTAATTTAAGAAGAGAATATATGCAAAATTTCCCATATATGTATAATTTAATCCCCAATTATAGAGGGCCCAAGAGACCTTTGCCTCTATCAGCCGCCCCTCTCCCCCTCCATGCACACAAAAGGCACATTACCCATAAAGCAGATTGGGACTACGAACAAACTCTGCACTGTAAGGATTGTTGGAGAGTCTGACCCTAACAATCCCTCCATTGCTTTCTTCCCCCATATTGTTCAAGAGTAGCAGCCAGTAATGTTTTTCCATGAGACTGGGATGGGGAGGGGCGGGGGTGGGGTTGCCAGGAGGGGGAGGGGGGCCGGCAGGGGTAATGGGGGGCTACAGACAGGAGGGGGGAGGGGGTCACCGAGAGGGGGAGGGGGAGGGGGAGGGGAGGGGGGCCGATAGGGGTGGGGGGCTACGGACGGGAGGGGGAGGGGAAGGGGAGGCGGGCCGCAGGGGTGGGGGGCTGCGGACGGGAGGGGGAGGGGAAGGGGAGGCGGGCCGGCAGGGGTGGGGGGGGCTGCGGACGGAAGGGGGAGGGGAGGGGAGGGGGGCCGACAGGGGTGGGGGCTACAGACAAGAGGGGGAGGGGGAGGGGGCTGCGACAGGGGGAGGGGGAGGGGAGGGGGGCCGTCGAGAGGGGTGGGGGGCTGCGGATGGGAGGGGGAGGGGGCCGGAAAGGGTAATGGGAGGCTGCGGGTGGGAGGGGGGAGGGGGAGGGGTCGCCGAGAGGGGTAGGGGGAGGGGGAGGGGGTCTGCGGATGGGGAGGGAGGGGGTCTCCGAGAGGGGGAGGGGGGGGAGGGGGTACGTACCGGTGGCGAAGGTCGGCGGCACCGGTGGCGGCGGTGCAGTGCAGGTCGTGCGGCCGGCGGTGCGGTGCAGCTCTCGACGGTGAGAGGGGCGAGCGAGAGAGCGCGGAGAGAGAGAGGAGAGAGAGAGAGAGAGAGAGAGCGTTTCACGAGGATGGCGGGGGCGGGAAATTGCGGTTTTGCCGACGGATATTTCCGACAGACTTATTCTGTCGAAATATACATCGGTAAGCATCTGACTAAAATCATTCTGTCGACGTCTCCGACGGATATTTCCAACAGACTAGTATCGGTCGGTATTTCTGACATATATGCCGACGGAAATAATTCCGTCGGTATATCCGTCGGCATTACCGACAGAATAATTCCGTCGAAAATATCCTTCGGTAATACCGCTTTCTCTTGCAGTGCTAGGCTCAAAGTGTAACCAAGAAATATACCTTCATCAGATTTTGCATCCAACTTATCTAGATTTGATTTACCATTGTTGTGAATGAAGCATTTGCATCTGAAAAGCTTGAGATGGCTTACGTTTGGCTTCTTTTCCTTGTACAGTTCATATGTTGTTCTTTTCAGAATTGACCTGATCATTGCTCTACTGACTATGTAGCATGCAGTGCTAATTGCTTCTACCCAAAAGTATCTTGGCAAGTTGTATTCAGACAACATGGTTCTTTCCATATCTAGTAATGTTCTGTTCTTCCCTTCAGCAACTCCATTTTATTGAGGTGTTCTTAGTGCTGAGAAGTTGTATTCAATACCTTGATCTTCACAGAACCTTACAAATTCTTTGTTTTGAAATTCTTCTCTATGATCTGACCTTAAACCAATTATACTATACTTCTAATCCTTCTGAACTATCATGTTGAATTTTACCAAAGCTTCAAATGTGTCATATTTATGTTCTAAGAATGACACCCATGTGAATCTTGAGAAATCATCAACTATTACAAACACATACTTCTTTCCTCCCAAGCTTGTTGTAGATATAAGTTCAAATAGATCCATATGAATTAGCTCTAAGGGCTTGGTGGTGGTGATAATAGTTTTTGATTTGAAAGAGTTCTTTGTATGTTTTCCTTTAGCACGTGGTTCACAGACTCTATCACTGTGTATGTTCACTCTTGGCAATCCTTCCACTAGCTTATGCTTGATTAGTTTTCTAATAACATCCAAACTAGCATGACCTATCCTTATGTGCCATAATTCTGAATTTGAGCTTTTGGTTCCTGCTAGACATACATCTTGATCTCCAGATCTTCGAGATGTAGAACATATAGATTCTTCTCCCTATGGCCTTTAAAAATTACTTCTTCATTTTTGATGATTTGTCCTTTAATTCTATGGAATTTCACCTGATGTCCTTTGTCACAGAGCTGGCTGATGCTCATCAAGTTGTGCTTCAGTCTTTTGACACACATCACTTCTTCTATTAAATTCTGTTTTTGTGCCTACTGTTCCACATCCGATAACAGTCCCTTGCCATTATCTCTATAGGTGAAATGAGTTTTAGGTACCCCAATTTTTTGGGTCTTGAGTGGTTAGTTTTGTTAGACTGACTTTTTAGTATCATTTTAAATGTTTGTTAGGTAGGTGGCCTTTGTGATGACCAAGTTTATTACAGTGTGTACAACAGTAATGTTATTGAACACTTACTTACTTTACTGTGTTTTCCCTTTTGGTTTTAACCAAGTTTCTGTTCAGCTATAAATTTTGGTAATGGATATTTTTCAGGATATAAATTGTTTTTTCATTTTCTGGTGGTTTATAACAATTCCATATTTCTTTTTACCCAATCTTCTTGCCCCTTTTAGTATTAGTGAATATCTTCACTAGTTAATTTTTAATTGTTGCTGTTAAATATTCATTATCCTTCTTAATGTTTCTATTTCTCCTTTGACTTAATTATTGTTTTCTGGTTTTCTAAACTTAGTATTTATCATTTTTACTTTTTACATCTTCACATAACAACTCATTTCTTCGTTTAATTCTTGTATTTGTTTTTCTAGGTTGTTCCATTCAGATTTTAAATCTGAGTTTGTTATTTCAAGACACGAGAAATTTTTCTTGATGGATTTTAAATGTTTTACATAATTTTATATTTTCCATATAATTCATTAAAAGTATCTTCTAGATTGTCATCATCAAAATCTAAAAATGAATCAAAAGAGGTGTTAGAATTTACCTTATCATCAAGATTTGCCATAAAGGCAAGATAAGCCTTTTCTTGTTGTTGTTCATCAGAGCTTAAGTCTTCAGATGAGTATCTCATTGCTCCAAGCAGCTGCCATAGCTTCTTCTTGTCTTGTATCTTGTATTTTCTAGAGTTCTTCCTTCTTGTGTTCCTTCTGGTTTAAACTTAGGACAATCTGTCTTTAGATGCCCCGATACTTGCATCTTGATTGTTTTATCCCTTTTGAAATACCTTCTACCTGACTGATGTTTCTTTTCTTAGCCAAAATCCTTTGCAGACGTCTTGACAAGAAAGCTTCTTCTCACTATCTGCATCACTTCTTCACCAACTGTAGCTTCATCTATGTTTGGCTCTTCTATCTCAATGCCATGCTGATATTTCTTTGAGGTGCTTTCTCCTAGTCTTCCATATTTATCTCATGAGCCATGAGAGACTCAATGAGTTTTCCAATGAATTGAGGAGAGGTAATTTGCTTCCTTTATAGCAGTGACTTTGGGAGTCCATAGTGTTGGTAAGAATCTTAATATTTTCCTTACCATGTCTCCTGTCTCAAATACTTTCCCAAGTCCAAGTAGACCATTTGTGATATTTGTGAATTGACTATACATTTGACAGATGGATTCACCTGAGATCATCTAAAACTTTTCATACTGAGTCACCAATATGTCTATCCTTATCTCTTTCACCTTATCTGTCGCTTCGTAAGTGAGTTTCAGCTTATCCCACATCTCTTTGGCCATCTTGCAAGCAGATATTCTGTTGAACTCCTTCTTGCTTAATGAGCAGCATAATATGCTCTTGCCTTTGCTATTCAAAGATGTATTTTTTCTTTCATCTGTCCACTCTTTCTGGGCTTGGTGATTTTGAGGTCATCATCTTCTATAATGCTCCAAATTGATAGTCAAAGCCTTGTAGGAAGAATTCCATTTTGGTCTTCCAGTATTTGTAGTCTTCTCCATCGAATAGTGGAGGCCTGTTGACAGACTGACCCTCTGCAAAACCCTGGGTTACTATTTATCTTTGCTCTTCAGATTGTGAGATCTAATTGCTTGAAGAGACTTGACATTGAACCACTTGTTGACCAGGTTGCAAGCCCAAAGGGGGGTGAATGGGTTGCTAGAAATATGTCTTAAATTTTTCCTATTAAAAAACTTCGAACAGAAACACTAAACACAGGTTGTTAGGTTAGTGAGCAGTGAAAATAAGATAAAAGCAATCACACAAAATGCATAAGGATTTTATCCTGGTTCAGCCTCCTATCACCAGGAGTCCTACATCCAGTCCCCAAGAAACTACTTGGGATTCCACTGACCAAGGTACAGTCCCCCTCAAGGACACCTACACATCCAGCACCCGCTGGCCTTCTCTTCAACCCACGAAGAGGCAATACAATCACCTATAGAAACATGTCTTCCCTTCAACAAGGGGAATAAACCATCTGCCTACAGTAGGTCTTCTCTTTTCACAGGAAGAGAAGCACTCTTAAAGAAGAGTTGAAGGGATGGCCCCTAGACCAAGCTTATATGACAATGCAGTGCTTGATCTGAGACACAAACTGAGAGAGAGAAGAATAAGGATATGATGCTGCTCTCTCAGAAACAATAGGCTTTCAACAGAAAAAGAAAAGTGAAGGCTTCAGGAGAGCTTTGAGCAGATGGACTTGGAGTGAGGATGCACTGCTCTTCTAGTGGTTGTGAAGGCTTGAATATTTCTTTCTTGGTCCATTCAATATCTCTCATAGCATCATCTTCTTCTTCATAAGCACTTCAACTATCTTAATGTGTCCGTTGAAGTGTCCATTGTCTCTCGTAGTACCCTAGAATTTTCTTGAATTTATTCTGTACATTGTTTGTTATTTCTGCATATTTGAATGCTGTTCTTGTAGAACTAGGCGTCAAGAAGTTTGACGTTAAAACTTGTAAGTGGCAACATTGTATGCCGTTTATATGGTGTTAACGACAACAGGTATTGACGTTTAATATTTTTATGAATTATTTAATTATGGGCAAGACTATCAACGACATCAACGAGGACGTTTATATTGGGGAAGACGGCAACCTATGTTGACGTTAAACGACTGCTGTTTTTGAGCTTTCCGTTCCAGATTAAGGAGATCGGCCGTTTCGGGAAAGTTTTAATGAGCTGATCCGATACGTTAGATCCGAGGGTTAGGATTAGGTTTGGCCTTTGCTTGAGAGGTCTTTATAAGACCAGATCTCGCAGGTAGAAAGGGTTTTGCTCTGGTTTTGGAGGAGAGAAAGAGGGCCGAGGAAGGGATTTTGCAGAGCGATCTGGTGCTGGTTCGTGCGGTTTGGAGACTTCTACACCGAGGAGATGCATAGGACTTCATAACCAAAAGCTCATCCAGGCGGAGGAACTGATCGGAGGAGGTTTTGGATCGTTTGAAGACGGAGGGAAGAATGGCCTTTGCTTGAGAGTCTTTATAAGACCAGATCTCGCAGGTAGAAAGGGGTTTTTGCTCTGGTTTTGGAGGAGAGAAAGAGGCCGAGGGAAGGGATTTGCAGAGCGATCTGGTGCTGGTTCGTGCGGTTTGGAGACTTCTACACCGAGGAGATGCATAGGACTTCATAACCAAAAGCTCATCCAGTTTTGGATAGTTTGAAGACGGAGGGAAGAACTGTCTCCCCTGGCGAGACGGGCTTCTTCGAGCTCGGATTCGACGCTCCAACAGGAGGGATTAAGGCAAGTTGCATGGGGACTATTTTAGGATAGTTATATTACGTATCTAACTTTTTCTGTATTTTTAAAACATGAAAACACCCTACGGAAGGGTTAGAAACACCGTTATTTCATGCAGGTTTTTGTGTTTTCTGTGTCTTAGACTAGACGTCTAGGGTATTGCCGCTATATCCTGTAAACGGCAATGTCGACTGCCGTTTAGTTCGTCCGAATTTTATGTATTTTCTGTCTTTACTATATGTAAACGGCGCTATGTGTCGCCGTCTATAATTACTTAACGACATCGTATGTGGACGTCTACTATAGTAAACGTCATACCAATTGACGTCAAGTTTAACAGAATCATGTATTTCCAGAAAATCTGAGTGAATTTGTTTAAATGTATAAGTTATGAATGTATGCGTTTCAGCCATGTAAAATTTGAGCCGTTATTGTTATATATGGACTGTCTATTGCTATAGATGTATATGTTATATATATATATATATATGATATATAGATATATATATATATACGATATATATATATTGATGAACTTGCATAATTACATGGCAACGATAATGTTAAGTTAGTAAAATATAAGTACAATGATGTAACAGAGAGCATGTTGATTGATGTCTAAATTACTGCAATAGATATAATATGTCAGTAATTCCTGTTCGTATGAAAATTGTGAGCTTTTCTCAATATTAAACCATGTTAGTTAGTTGAATTAATAGAGTTAATTTCATGAAAAATAGTTTCAGAAATCAGAAATTATGAAATTTGGCAGGTCTATTAATTCCTGATTTCGAATTTCTGTTAAAATTCAGAAATTTCAGACATGTGTACTTTCTGTTATGAAATTTCTGAAACATATATTGCACATAGAATTGAATAAATATGAATGTAAATGCAAGAATGATATTAGTATCATGGTAGGGATCTGTTGTACAGTAAATAGAATTTCAGAACTGAAAGTGTTGTACTTTGGAATATTGCATTAACACATGTTAAATAGTTGAAATGAAATGTCACTATGTATTAACATGTTAGTGCGTACATTATAATATGATGCCAATAAGACATTGCTATCTTGGAGATTCCTACAAGGAACTACACCGTAGATGCCCCTATGGTAATGGTTTCACCTACATGTAAATAAATGAATCCGTGGGCAACGGATTGAAATCCTGGAGGTAGACTTGTTCTACTGGCCAAGTGGGAAGGACTTTCCCCTTTTTGCGCAAATACTATGACTTCATCACCGCAGTACCTAGTTGATAAGTGAATGTTAAATGACTACTGATCTCTAATTTAGTGTTGGCTATGTCTTGGACACTATATGAAAATGATTACATGCTACAAGTTATATGTCTACATGCTACATGTTACATGCTACAAGTTACATGTCTATCTGTTCTACATGCTACATGCTACATGTATTATGCTTACATTCCTACATGTGAACTTGTTCAAAGGATTTCATGCTACATGTCATGTTTTAATATTACTACATGAAAATGGTTTATGTAAAAGAATAGTGCATGTATAAGTGAGAAATTGATACATGAGAATTGTTGTAGGTCACATGAACACTCGATAGATTCCATGAATAAGTAATTCCATGTTACATACAAAACATGTTCTATTTCCATAATAGTTAGAATCACTATGAAATGAATGATTGCCATGGACTTAGAACTATGTAGTAAGGAATAGTATATGATACTCATGATTGAAATGCTAATGTGCTACCATGTTTTTAAATCTAATATACTGCTAATATCTTGAAACTATCTTTCATGTGATTTGCTGGGTCTTGTAGACTCATACTTGCCTAACTTTCAGAAGACGCCAAAGGATACGGAGGAGTTAGTACAACTGACTCAGAGCGGAAGACGTGGAGACTTAGCTTGACATAGAGGGTTTTAGAGTGACTCTTGTATGTGAGGATCTTATGTAATTTCCTTTGTGCAACTGGTCATTGAAATGTAATAAACTTTGGACCATTTCTATCTTTTCTGCATTTTATTTACATTTGAAGAAATGCTGATTTCAAGTGTTTAATTCCATATTTTGTCATTATCATTGGAATTGAATAGTTATTTGGTGTATATTTCAACCTGTATTGTAATTGTTGGATTCAGTCCACTGTAATACCTCTATTAGATCCAATGTGAGTTACAAAAAGGGTTATACAGAAATAGATATGTCCATTCTATCACTATATAAATCATAAGAAGACTTGTTATAAGAATGACAAATTGAAAGCGCTTTCTGCAAGAGAGCTGTGTCTCGTGACTAAGTAAGCCACAGACAGATATGTTCCTTTCTGTTAACACGTAAAGTAGTAGAAGAGTTATCATGAAAATAGTAGTCAGTCAAAAAGTCATACTGCATAGGAACTATATCCAGCAACAGACTATGCGTATGAAAGATGTATGTGAAATATTAACGGACGGCGGGAAATTTGAATTTCAAGTGTTCAAATCGCTGAAGATATTTGAAACAACTCTGAGAATACTTTAATCATTTTATCAAAGATATTTTTAGAAAGTTCCTTAATGAAAAGATATGCAATATGATCAATATGATTTCAAGGAAAAAAACTTAATAAAGATAATATATATTTTTTATTTGAAATAACATTTGATATGCTGAAGTCAATCGATGTTCATACAAGCATTCTAAGCAGTCGATGTTTAAAGATAAGGAAATCGATGTTTATGCAAGACAATCGATATGAGATGGCAATCGATGTTTCAGTGCAAGGCAATCGATGTTTAAAATGGTTAGCAATTAATATGAAATAGAACAATCGATTGGTCAAAAATATAACGTAAATGGTCAAAGTGAAGCTTTGGATGGCCAAAATATAACACAATCAGTCGAAGTGAAGCTTCGGATATGAGGAAGTTAACTTCGGATGTGACAAAGTGAACTTTGTATAAGACTTCGGATATGACGAAGTGAACTTCGTATATGACGAAGTGAACTCCAGATATAATATAGTGGACTTCGTATATGACAAAGTTGAACTTCATATAAAATAGTTCATAACACTGTCGTTCGAAGTGAAACTTTGGATATGACAAAGTGTAACTTCATATATAAAACAGTTCATAATGCTGTCGGAAGTGAAACTTCGGATATAACAAAATGTAACTTCGTATATGACGAAGTGAACTTCGTATAGAATGAAAAACAACGTAGTCGATTGAAGCTGAAACCCGCAGTCAACCGAAGTGAACTTCGTATATAACTTTAGATATGACGATGTTAGCTTCGTATATGACGAAGTAGAACTTCGACTGATCACGACCAAAACATGCATGACGAAATGTCAACTTCAGATATGACGAAGTGGGCTTCGGATATGACGAAGCTAGCTTTGTATATGACGAAGTGTAGCTTCAACTAATCAAGACCAAAAACATGCATGACTTCAGATGATGAAGTTTAAAGCAATAAAAGATAAAACTTGACTTCGATTAAAACTGTGAAAAGATTATCAGTGATGAAACATATCAACTTATGAATGAAACTATGAGTGACAACAAGAACTTACAAGCAATTGAACACCATCTAATGAATCTTAGAAATATTTGGATTACTTACAATGATGATCCTTGAAGTATAATTTATTTTCTTTGAGTCTCCTGTTGACAGACTTAACCAAAATGATATTAAGATAAATGCACATGATTTATAAAAATATTCTGATAAGTTTTGTTATCATCAAAATATATAATCATGGAGATAAAGGAGTCAACACCAACAACACCCACAAACTTCACTGATTTATCAGATATGTGTAAACTAAATATTTTGAAAATCGAAGAACTTGAAGGTAGCATGATTGCCATCAAGATGGGTTGGCAGCAACATCAACTGTTGCCAATCCCAGAAATTGGTGGCACCCTATCATGCCATCAAGTTCTTATATGTAGAAAATGCACAAAGCACAAGAAAAATATGTGTCGATTCAATGTTATAAAAATCCATAAAAATGGAAAAATTATTAACTAGCAAACGTATGAATGAAACTTTTAAATTACTTGCCTCAACCCTTCAACACAACTCGCAAATTTAGGTTCATAATGCCCTCCTTGGAAAGTCAAAGAAGTCACGGTCTTTAATCAAATCTGCCACAAACAACCTTCCTAGATGAAGTCTTCATGATCCAAAACCTTCACCACGATCAGGGAACCTTCACACTCTTGCGACAGGTCGAAAAAGCCACCACAATACGAACATCCCTCAATACTCTCTCTCGGGTTCCCTCTCTCTTCTCTCAAAGAGACCTCAAAACCCTAGAGAGCAAAACGATTGTCCCTTCACAATCCACCCCTTATTTACAAGGGTTTGGGTCATGCCAGTGGTAGAAACCTAGCCCTAAAATGACTAGACTTTCTAAGTTTATCCTCGCAAAGAAATCAAGCTCGGATTCAAACTTGAAAACTCGGAACGTAGAACTAGATGTCAATATTAGTTGCCGCTAACGCGCAGGCAAGTGGCAATCGACTAAGGTCGTCTATATAAGAAATCTATAAATAATTAAAAGTGGGTTAAATAAACATCAACATAAGTTGTTGTTGACATGATGGTAACGATATACTTTGCTACCAATAACATCCATCAACGACACTCTTTGTTGCTGTTAAAAGTCCGAGTTAGAATAGTCCAAAATAACAGAAAACACAATAAGCATGTTATGAAAAAGTCTTGGCGAAGGGTTTACAGAGAGAGAGAGAGAGAGAGAGAGAGAGAGAGAGAGAGAGAGAGAGAGAGAGAGAGAGAGAGAGAGAGAGAGAGAGAGAGAGAGAGAGAGAGAGAGAGAGAGAGAGAGAGAGAGAGAGAGAGAGAGTTGAAAAGCTATATTATATATATAGGAAGACAAATTTGATATTTCCTTCTATGAGTTACTTTGAACTATGTTAGTCCACAGTTGAATGGATGAGTAGTAACATGATAACCACATATATGTAATAATTTTTATTGAAGAGTGGCATATTTAGCAATAATGTGGACATGTTTGATAACTAGATAAGTTATTCATAGGTGAATATTCATTGATAAGATAACCTCTGAGAGTCGCCTCTTATTTGGTGTAATATTAGGATGTATGTTAATTTTATGTCACATTGATCGTTTTATGTCATATTAAGGTTATTAATGAAGTCACTTTATGTCACATCATGATCATTAATGAGATTTATCTCTACTTTGAGATATTTTGAGTCTCTTATAAATTCGAATAATTTTATCAGCTCAAAATTTAAAATTAGACTTATCAAGATTCATCACCAATAAATGTTGATAAATATCTGATAAACTATCTAATTTATTAAAACTACAGAACATTTATCCTAGCTAATGAACCCCTTTATTAGGAGTTATTAGAACTTATTTGATTTTCAAATCTGCCTTAGTAATTATGGCATATTTGTCATTTTCATGTAAGGATGGATTCTATGGAAAAAAAAACTCTTTTTAAAAATCACAATGAATTATTTGGTATTACTTATCAGAAGAAGAAAAATCCCGTGCTTCCCGTTTCCCGTGAAATTGTGAGAATGCGCATCCCAGATACCCTCTAAACAAGAAAAAAGAAAAAATCTCAATATTTTTATCCAAGTGGACCGTGGCAAGAAATGTAGGAGACATTTTAAAGTGTTTTTGGTTGTTAATTCATAGATAATTTTTATAATTAACTTTTAATCTTCATAACTTAACTATTTAACCTTAAACCCATGCATTTTAACTTTCGTTAGAAGCAAGTCCTTTCTAGAAATTAAAATTAAACATAAAAATTATTAGAAGTGCTTGAAAAAGGCATAGTTTTCCTAGGTGTGCTTGAAAAAGACTTGATTCAAAGAATGGCTACACTTTCTAAATGCAAAATTGAGTAGTCAAACTATGAAGACGAAAAGCTAATTAAAATGATTTATAAGGATTAGATACTAAAAACAACCTAAGAAAGAAATGGTCCTCCCAAATTTTATTTTATGGGAATTATCATCCATTGGTTTGGTGACGCAGATCTAATTCTTATTTGCGCGCGGTCATGGTTGTGAATGGAATGCGCCCATCATTTGTTGTGTTAAGTGTCGTTTGGAAACAAGTTTCACTAGATTTTAGAGACGAAATTCACTGATAATCACGGATGTTTCCAAAGGTTCCTCAGTGGATCTGACTTGCGTGCACGGCCGATTTCACACGAGAGAGAGAGAGAGAGAGAGGTCACTTTCTCCCTCCACTGTGTTGAGAAGTAGATTCCCTTTAATTTTCTAAATTTTGGACACGGAAAGAGAGAGATAGAGAGAGACCGTCTTTTTTTCCCCTTCTTTTCTCTACTTTTTATAGGTTGGGTATGGACGACAAGACCCCTCACCCGTCGACAAGACCCCTCGCCGGTTGACCGCACTTGCAAAACAATGCAAAATCACGCTCATACCACAACTTAACATTGTGAGAAAAGAGGATTTGAGATTTCAATCATTGAAATTCCACTCTTTCTCACTCTAGTTTCCAAATAAGAAAAGTGATTATAAATTCTCCAAAAGTATATTTTGAAAAAAGTGGGAAAAAATGGAGAGAGATAGAGAGAAGATGGGTAATAATGAGATCTTAGATTTGGAGCCTCAAAAGTTGGTCTTCATGAGCTTTTTGATGATTTTGGCTTTTGAAAAAATAAAATCACTATTTGTACTCCTAAACGGTGGGGGGGGGGGGGGGGGGGGAATCAGTTTTGGGGGATCTTGGCTTCCAACATAGGAAGCCAAACACTGCCTAATCTTGTAGGCATAATCAAATGTTTAACTTGCTAAGAGAAAAGCAGAACAAAAAGTTGATTCCAACATCAAACTACTTAATTAGACTTAAAATAGCAACTCCAAGAATTCGCTCTATTAGATCGCACAGCTGACTAGCTCGCAACAAATCCCAATTTATCTCATGACAAATCTAGATCCTTAATAATAGATTTAACATGGACATTTTGATGGGGATAATATACACGTAGAGGAAATATGAATAATCTTCTCAAGAATGAGGAACATTGAACTGGAGGTTCATCCGTCCACAACCTTTGTAGGGCTTTTGTGCACATCTTTACCTCTGTACATAAATCAATTAATTTTCTGCAAGTCACAAAATAGAAACATTCATCAGCAAAATGCCTAGGCTATATCTTTCTCGTAAGGTTAAGTTCTATGAAGCTTCATGAGGTAACGTTGCCTGTCATCATATATGAACTAAAATCATGAATTGGAGAAAGCGATTTTGCATGATAACATGTGGATCTCGTGTTGGATAATTTAATCACAACAAATGTTTCCATAATAAGTTATAAACGAAACCTATGTGAACAAAAAGAATAGTCAGACAGGTAGGATAAGTGGCAAGTTTTGGCACGGTAAGAAGATACACAGAAAGATGCTGTTGATCTGGAGACTGATACTTGGAAGAACAAAGTTAGAGGACCATTGTTGATATCTTGCGGTCGGTCCAACATTACTTAAGAGGCCGGCCCGACCAAGCCTAACGCAGATAAGATCAGCTCTCCACATTGGTGATGTCAGGACAACCACCCGTGGTGTGTTGCTTCCACATAATGCCTTCCTGAGTTAAAGGCACAAGGCTGGGAGTGGATGCCCATTAGGAGCATAACCGAATACAGCTCAATAATCCCGAGACATAAAGGCTACAATGAACTAAATTGGGACAAGTATAACGCCCATGACTCTCCGGTGCCAATAGACAGATAAGGTTCATTACTCACCAATCATGGCTAGTAACGGTGCTAATGTTTGGTTCCCCTATCCGTAGCATTGCCAAGACATTCAGCAAGAGTATAGTGACCGACAGTTTCTATTTTCTCAACAGCTATAAAGGTAAAGCAAAGGGCACAGGTAAAAGGGGAGGAGCCGGAGGTGGGGGTATTGTTCGTGACCATGAGGGTAACATGGTCTGTGCTTTTGCCCACGCCTACTATGGCTTAAACTCCAGTTTGGCTGCTGAGGCCTTGGCTCTGAGGGACGGCATCTCCATGTGTTGCAGAAACGAAATTTCTGAGGTGATGGTTGAGACCGACTCCCACAATCTCCTTCAGATTGTGACTGACCAGCAGATCTGCCAGTGGGACCTTGCTTGCATACTGCAAGACATTACCGCCAAGTCTCAAGTTCTGCAGGCCGAAATCACTCACACCCCTCGGGAAGCCAACAAAGTTGCAGATAGCTTAGCTACTTTTGCCTTATCATGTCCTTCACTGGTCAACTGGAAATCTTGGGGCGACCTGCTCTCTGTTGTTAAGGATCTCTTCCACCAAGATAAGGTGGGGATCCCTTCCATTAGGCCATAGGCCGCTTTTGTACCTCCTCTCACTATATATATGAAAATCTAACCCCTAGCCGCTTTGGGAAAGGTAGTGGCCCTCTCACTCTGTGAGGTCGCCCCTACCTACCTCCTTTGGTTTGGCTACATTCAAAAAAAAAAAGGGGAGGAGCTTTTGCCAAACCTCAGCATCTCTTGGCTTACCCACTCTATATCCACTTCTCGGCCTTATATTCCCTTTTGCCTCTTCACATCCTCACTTGACTGTCGGAGGGTCAATTCCAGGAACCAACCCCTAGGCTTGATTTATTTGCAGGTCCTACTAAACAACGACTTCGTCTTCCACCACGACATCAATGCCTGGCCAACTCCTCATGGGTGACTCTGGAGCCAACCCTTCTCAGTCTTTGCTGGCCCAAAAGAGATCTCGGGTTCAACAACCATAATGGGGGAGGTTGAAGAGAAAACCAAATGAGTTATAAGCAAAGGAGACCACCTCGCTTGATCGGCAGCATCCCTGTGTAGATATGTTTGCAGCATTAGGGGTTGGTCATTTGCATGGATGACAAAATTGACCAAATCGGATAGGAATCGGCGGGTGTCAATCTCATTTTTTTTTTTTTTTTTTTTTTTTGGGGGGGGGGGGGGGGGGATGCCGGCCCCCATGATTTTAAGTGGAATCGAGGTGGGTCGAGTGGAATCGGACAGGATTGGATTCCACACGATCCACCCCGATTCCACCCGTTCTGGATCCAAAATCAGATATATACCTATTTTACAATTGTAGTTTTATTTATTTAAGATATTACATGTAAATAAGAAAATAACCTCCATTTGAATCTAATAAAAATATCAAAAAAATCATATCTCTTACTAATAAAAAGTCAACTCTCCCATCTAAGAAGAAAATCGTGATTTTAATGATCCCATCAAAATATCGACTTTCTAATCCCTCATAAGTGGTCTAACTAAAAATTTCATAATTCAAATAAACCATATGAAATACTAAAAATTCAAAGTCCGGTGAAATAAGTCAAATGTACATATAACTTCTCCAAGAGACTCGCTCTCCTACTAACAATACTTAGTCTGATATCATTAACATCTAATATGTAGTGATGCAAGAATCCTGATTAGTATTAATTTGTTTGTGATCTCTCGTACTTTATTTGTTATAGAGGTACTATTATTTTTATTTTTTGCTAGTTTGTCCTTTCCATATAGTTCTTTTTCCTTTTACTGTTTTTTTTTTTTAATTTCCAACTTTCTAGTTGTCAATAAATGATTGCATTAGAAGATACTATTTTGTCGCAAGAATTTGTAATCATAAAATAGATCCAATAGATCACATCAAAGATCAACCCAGACCCAAAGAATGATCCTTAGGACATTTGTTCTTATTTTCAGGGGAAATAGTTCTCAATTTCTTGTAAGCATCTTTTCCCACCTTTGCATGACCTATGACACCTCGAGGCATGCAAAGAGAATTTCAAGACCTCGCCAATTCCTTGTTTGGCTATGGATATATCCAATATGTGCAATTAGGCTATGGGCCACCCTGCTCAGTTTCATGAGCCAGAGGATGAGGGCTTCAAAATGTGAAATTGACAAGGTATTTTTATTTATTTCATGTTACAAACTTATAGATATATCTTTCTTTTTTTCAATGAATGAACATAATCATTAGTGCCTTAATAATCTGTATTGTTCTTTATGATAGATATACATGATAAGAATTGAATTTCATTGTGTTTCTATTCAATGAATTTTGTATGTGTTTTTCAAATTTGTGTGAATTTTTTTTGTGATTTTCCTATTTTTATGATTTTTTCACAATTTTTATTACTTTTTTTAATCTGTCTAATCTAGATAGACCAGATCCCCCGATTCGATCCGACTCAGATCGGGATCGACGGGGTCCGATCTAGTACCCCGATCTGATCCCGCCATCCATGGTCATTTGGGCTATCCTTCTTTGAAGCAAGTAGACAAACAGAACAAGGGTCATTTTGCAGTGAAGACTAGTTGAAGTCACAGGAAAGGTAGTGTCAAAATGGATAAGTATGGAAAGCAAGGGTGCAGAAGCATGCACATGCAGCGTTTTGTTCTGAATTGATGGGGGATGAGCCCATGGAGGAATATACTCCTTGGATGAAGGTAGAGATGCCAACAGGCCATTTCAGCCCATTGGTTGCTGGAGTCAAACCTTGGGCTGGCATTGTATGCAAGCCCGACAAGCCAGGCCCAGGCTAAAAGTTTTAAGCCCATATAAAAATGGGCGGGCCTATGTTGCTATGGCGTTGTTTAATTGTTTTGGCACAGGAACCCCGTTATATATTAGTATATATACCTGGGTAATGCGAGCACCCAGATGATGGAACAACTAGGTAGTTTCACTCCAAAAGAATATACCAGTCCTGACTCAAGCTAATGGCAGGAGAATTGCATGAAAAAATTACAGAGTGCAAAAATGGTGGGCTCTTCATAAAACATGAGAGTGATGGGATAAAGCTTGCGTGGTCTTAGACTAACTATGTTCTGTCCTAGCTTCCTAGTATTAATCGTGCTGGAGCATCCCACTCTCAGCTAGATTAGATGATTCACTGAATACACTTGAAGATACGGTCAACCTAGTTGTAATCCCAAAAGACATTAATAAGCAAGCAATATGTGCTGCACTGGTGTCAATGTGATCAAATTGTTTCTTGTTTGATTGTTTTTTGGGTCATGTCTGGTGCCAGCAGAGGGTGATACCCGGATAGTCCAATAGTCAACCAAATGGGTCAAACAAATCGCTAAGAAAAAGTCCTAAAATGGTCCGAAAGTGACAGGCCCATTCATTAAGACAAATGATCTTTTTCTTTTTTAGTTGTTCGATTGTTTATCTGATGGTACAGACACATACTTCTGCTGGGACCCTACATGACAATTTTTTGTGAGACAAAAATGGAGAAATTTTGGGATTACAATGGAGTAGTTAACAAGAATATATATGAAATGGAGTACCTTCCTTCTATGGAAAATGGAGTAGACATCACTGTATATGGCTATCACATTTGAGAACACAGCAAGTACGATCATCAGTATTGATAACATCTTATCTCGCCTTGTTGCAATTCCATGGGGATCCCTAGAAAAGACAATGTAAGGGTTTAAGAACTTATGAAGAATGTAAGACCATGCAAACGAAATGTACATGACAAACCAACTTAATAAAATAGCAGGGGTGTGTGTGCCAGATCTAGTGAGGGATCATGTGGCATAGTTAACTGAGTATCCACCATGACTCATGTTAATTCTGAAAAGGTGTCCCCAAGCATAAATCATAAACATTTGTTGACATATTAAGTGAAACTGGTTCAATAGAACTCTAAAATATGAATATCATTGCACTCCAAGACTTCAAGATATCCTTTTACATGCAATAGAGCAAATAATGCAAATGCCATTTCGTTCAATACAATCTGAAGCTCCAAAATCCAAATAATGCAAATGCACATAATGTTAGATAAGTTACAGTTAGCTACAACTTACCTAAGAGCAACAGAAGCAGGGAAGATAAATCCAATACAAACTGCAGCAGTTGCTCCAGTCAATTGGAAGGCATCCCAGATGCTAGGTATAAAATTTGCACCAGAGAATGCCAGAGCAATGAGCAGTGCGGTGATTAGACCAAATCTCCAATTGGCTGATGACAAAGGCCCTGCTGAGGGAAAGAGGAGGCCATCCATGTTGAGTCGAAGCGCAAAGAAGACTATTGGGAACACAAGCATGAGGTGGACAACGTAGCTCACACGAACAATGTCATTGATCAGAGCGCTATAAGGAATGCCAAGGTTTGAGTCAAAATTGGCAAGCACATCGTCAAGAGTGTTCTCTCCAAAGAGAAGAAAACCAAAGAAGCTTGTAGTTATATAGATAATGGAGCAAAGTGAAAGTGAAGTTTGCACAACAGGTCTTATCTGAGTAGGGTCCTCCAGCTCGTTGTTTATTGTGTGCACTGAAGATTACACATAATGATACAAAATGATCAAGATGTTATTTAACTCTGTAAATGTTCTGTAGATATGCAAGAAATTATTGCACATAATTAATGTCTCTAACATGATCAAACATCCATACTGCAATAATGAATCTAGAGATATTTTCTGCATCATGCAAATCAAAATTCCATGGCATTACATTGCCAGAGATAACTGCACAGACGATCATGCTTTCTATGGGGACAATTCATAAGTCAGCTTGCATACCATTGTAATGACAGATGTATGCAGTGACTATGACAGGTACAACTGTGAAGAGATTCCAAATTGACGCCAAATCTGTAATAGTTGGAAATAGTTTGGCAACTGATACACTTCCGTTTAGCAACTTTAGGATGGCAATCCCCACAGTGATTACAACAAATACTACAGCCAGCATAACAGATAAAGCAGATGTGTACCTCAGTGAATCTGTGAAGAAACAAAATCTGTAACAGCATCAGAGATGATAACATAAAAAGCTCAATGTTCTCGGTACACAACATACTTGGGATTCAAATTTACTTACCTAAACGTTTGAAACATGCTAAGGGCAGAAACACTACGAGTGTTGTAACAAGAAGGACAAAGAAGCGTCCAGTCCACCAGTGCAGACCAAACCATCCCTCTAGAACACCAGAATGACGAACACCACTTGAAGTTGTTCCAGAAAGCACATCACCTACATCAGGAAGAGTTTAGCTTTACCAGAAAATGACCATCCAACGTAACTTTGCACCACCTACCAGCTTTCTACAAAACAAAGAGAGTGATCTACCAAAAGCTAGTAATTCGTTCAGCTTATTGTCCAAATTTCAAATTTGACGGCTGGTTAAAAAAGTATAGTCAAATGGATTTGAGATCGTCTATATTCCACTTTACCTACACCATCTACGACCCACTCCATCTCAGGCGTATATATAATACCTCCTTTCTTTTCATGGTGCCAACCAAATTCCTAAAAACTAGGAAAAGATAAATGAAAGATTGAGACGAAGTGTTACACAGAACGTATAGAGAAATTAGAATAGATGACCTCGGTCTCTGTCAGACAGATGGCAAAAACAGTGGCATCCTGGCATTCCTCTTGCCACTCTTTGCCACACTTGCCTCCATCTTAATGAGCTCAGCACTGAAATTAATCAGAATCCTCGGAACTGAAGTTGGACACAAATGGAGAAGTAAAAGGAATGGCATCCCAGCGTAAGAAGATCACAAAGGGCAAAAATTCTTATGCTAGACATGGCTGACCTGTGATTGCTAATACCATCGGGCAGATCAAGTTTGTGGGAATGGATTGTGTTACAGGAACAACAATTGCACTTAAGAGAAACGGAGAAGAAGTATTAGCTGACGCATCGTCGGATCAAAAATTGCATGCTCCGCAGAAATTTCATGGGAAATTGCGTCTCAACAACAACAAGGGAGAACTCCAATAACGTAAAGCAAAATTTTCAATTCCTGGTCATAATTAAATTTTTTTTAGGAAACTTCCAGTTCCAGTGGAAGAAATTAATCGCTCTGAACAAAAAGGCCAGTTCATACCAACAATGATCATGTAGACAATCAGCACGCCTACGATCTTCACCACGACGGCGACCTGGAGCAGCACCCTCCCGCCCCACCCGAAGGCATCCCCCATGACCCCGGCGTAGGTGAAGGCCTTCCCGGCCCTGCTGAACCGGAGCAGCAGCTCGATGGCGGCTTCTGTGAGGAAGGCCACGAGCAGAATGAGGGCGAAAACCGGGACGACGCCCAGCACCCTGGCGCAGGCGGGGAGGGCCATGATGCCGGCGCCAACGATGTTGGTGGAGAGGTTGAACACTGACCCCACGAAGGAGGCGTTCCCGGCGGTGCCCACGGGCTCGCCGGCGCTGGTGGCGGCATCCGCATGTCTCCTTGGCAGCAGCGGGGCGGCGAGCTCGCTGGAGCCGCGCCTGCTGCTGCTCCGGGGCGCCCGCTCCGGCGCCGGCTGGAGGCCTCCAATCGTCATACCTGAGCACTCTCTTTCTCTCTAACACAGACAATGCGCACGCTCTCTCTCTCTAACTGCCGTTAACTAGCTGTCCCAAAATTGGTAAGGCAGGGAGGTGACGTGTTTCTTTTTTTTTTTATTGTAGTGGACCACTTCTTCCCGCGGTTTGCGTGGTCTGAGAAAAGCGCACGTGACGACGTCGTTGGTTTTAGGCATGCAGGGAGGTGACGTGTTTCTTTTAAAGTTTTTTTTTTTTTTTTTTTGTAGTGGACCACTTCTTCCCGCGGTTTGCGTGGTCTGAGAAAAGCGCACGTGAGACGTCGTTGGTTTTAGGCATCGCTTTAGTTTGCCAACGTACAAGGATGGATATCGGCCTCCGCCTATCCGGCGGCAGATGTTTGGTGGTTTTGCATTTATCCCCTGTGAAAATATTATATTCAAATATACCATTAACTTGTATGAATTGTCCAAAAAAAATACATAATAATTACAATTAATGTTCAGGCCTTGACTTAAGTCTTAAGTACGCCTTTTAAAATCGCATCGAAATGAACATAACCCCAAGGTGAGGTCTCATAACCACATGATGAGGGTCACATATTTAAGGTATTTTATGTTTTTTTACAATATTTTACTTAGCAACTTTTGAGATTGCGAGAACCATTAAATATGTGATTGCAATTATTTGGACATATTTTTTGGCAATTTACAAAAGTTAGAGACATATATGTAAATATGGTAGTTTACACTAGGATTAGTCGACCTGTTAGACTCGATCGGATCAAGTTTTATCAGACACGATTACGGTACGACCTATCCCGCCCGATCCCCAACCCCACGCGCCCATCTTCTTCCCCCCTCTCCCCGCGGTGAAATCCACCCCCCCCCCACCCCCACCCCCACCCTTCTTCCTCCCTCTCCATCTCTCCATTGTGCCCCCTTCCTTCTCTCTCCCTCTCTCCGCTCTGATCTGCCCCCCAACGAAGCAAGGGCAGAGCAGCAACATCACCACGGGCAATGACAGAACAGTTGCAGCTCCCTCCCCCACCCTCGGCGGCTTGCTTCTCCCCCAGTGCTCCTCGCCCCCTTCCCTCTCTCTCTCTCTCTCCGCTCCAGTCTACCCCCCCCCCCAACAGAGCAATGATAGAGCAGCAACACGAGCAACGGCGGAGTAGTAGCGAAGCAATGACGGACCGGTACGATATGCATGTGTCGCCTCGATCCACGACGGCACGGCAAACCTTGGTTTACATTTTACTACACCATGGTTTGTCTGATGTGTATTAGGAATTTTTCGGTCTCCGACATAGCTCAACATGGTACATGAATAGTTTCATTTTGGTACACGAACAGTTTTGTTTTTAAGTTTCTTATTTTTATTCAAAATTTATTGAAGATAGTTGGGAAGTATCGATGTGATACGATACACCCTTATATCATGCCATACCAATGCAAACTCGGCACAATCGGGTCGCGCGATACGCCCAACAATAATTACACTTTACAAGAGAATATATACAAAATGTTTATATTAAAAAAAAAGAGTAAATTTTTATTCTTATGTAAAACATATATTCAAAATTAAATTGGATTATAATGTGTATGATTATGGGATATATATATATATATATATATATCGACTGTATTGGACCAAGTTTTTCTACTTGCCAACTTATCAATAGCTCTGAAGATTGCTTAGGACACACATAAATTAAAGATTAAGCTAAATATGACTAATAACTTTTGCTACATTTCATATTTTAAATGTGGAGAAATACTTTGTCCAAACGTGTCATTTGATTGGTTGGATATCTGGACTCCACACGTCAACAAGACAGAGAATTCGACGCACGACTATCTTCATTTTTGGTTGAAAGGACGATGTTCCAAAATATAATAGCAAATCTTGTTTTAGAAGGGATAATTCCATTTATTCCTCTATGATATTGTAGCGTATTATAATTTTCTTATTCTATGTAGTATCATAGATATGCTGGTACTAAGTAAAATTACTCCTCCTATACGTTTAGAAGCTTACATTGATTAGGTTGAAAGAATATTCTATTAAATATGTACAATATAGGACTATTGATGTGTCTTTGTGGCCATCCCATCTCAGCATGACCTTGGCCCAGCAACTACTCTAGCCCAACACAGCGGGACTGCCCAAGTTAGCTTAGAAGACAGGTCGGATGCAAGTCTGAGCCTTGAGAAATGACTCCATCAATGTCAAGAACGATGGCAAAAAGCCTAGATTGTGATTACTATGGGGATTGAGGGGTCTGCGATTGTCGTAGACTCAGCGTACGATCGAGGATGGACTTCTCAAGTCATCCCATGAATCTCAGAGCAATGACTATGCCTAAAAATTAATCACACATTGGAGATTTCCGAATCCTCCTCTCTCCTCTTAGCCTATAAAAGTAGAGCTATAGACACAAATAAAGTGTGACGAGACTCGTGTCACATCTCAGCGCTAGTTCTCTACTCTCTCTCTCCTCCCTTCTCCTTATTCTTATTGCTTACCTCTTTAGGCATACTCCTAACTTGACCATCAAAAGATCAATCTCGAGACCATCCTGATGATCAGTCCATCTCTATATAATTTATTATTTATTATATATATTTTTAGTGATTAAGAAAACCTTGAAAATTATTGTCTAACATCATTTTCTGAAGTCTATCAACAAGCATCAAATCAAACAAAATCAGTAAGTTGTCTACACTCACTACCATTTGAAGCTCATTGCATATATTTTGTCTAAGTATATATCGACTTCATAGTAAAACCTCATAACAATTACTGTTTCACTTAAACAACGACTTCACTTAAACATCAACTTCATTTCTACAATGATTTCACATAAACATCGATTTCAGTAGAACATCGATTTTGTCTCTACATCGATTTCATTCACTTAAACATCGATTTCGTTCAAACATCGATTTTATATGAAACAACGACTTCACTTAAACATCGACTTCGTTTCTACAACGATTTCACTTAAACATCGATTTCAGTAGAACATCGATTTCATATGAAACAACGACTTCACTAAAACATCGACTTCATGTGAAACAATGACTTTACTAGAACAATGACTTCGTTTCAAACAACGATTTCATCTGTACATCGATTTCAGTTCAACAACGATTTCGTTTAAACATCGATTTCAGTATAATAACGATTTCAGTTGTACACCGACTTCAGTTAAACATTGATTTCGTACAGAACATCAATTTCATTACATGCATACATGGATTATGTTCACATCGACTTTGTTTCAACATGGATCACATTCTCACATGGATTATAGTTATAACATCGATTTCATATCAACATCGACTCTCTCTGAACACAGACTGTCTCTAAACATCAACTCTCTTTAATAACGATTATGTTTTTTGACAGCTGTTGAATATTCCTATTTAAATTCTTTTCAGACATTCTTAAATTACATTCCACATGATATTCAAATATATTTTCAAATCTCTATGGATTTCAAGTCTTCCCGCAAATCATGTTGTATTATGTGCTCTCTAACATTTATTGTGTTGGTACAATATCTCTGCACGATATATCTTCTATTTACCATACTCATGTCTCATAAAGTAAAGCTTTTTAGGTCGACATAATGGAATTTTCTTTTTAGTATATCTTCTTAAAGCACGACTACTAACGTTGACTGACAGTTTATACAAAGATGAGTTGTCTATGCTTCAGCATTTATGGTGTGTAGGGTTCCTGTAGAAACATATGTTACAACGTTGGATCTGTCAACCTGACAGAAGCAATTTGAGATTCAGACAATCCGCCTCTATGTATGTGTCTATCCCAGCATTTAATGGTTGTAGGTTCTCTTGCTCCATACATCAGACCAGACACTCCAACGTGCATGAAGATGTGAGACAACAAATACTTCAACGGTTCAAATCATTCAAAGAAGATAAATAGAAGACTGGTGACTCCATGAAGCAAGACTTTTCAACCTTTGGATAGCTGGAACAACTTAGTCACCTACAAGAAAGAAGAGCTCGCTTGTTCATTCAAATTAGTCTTCAACTCTAGCTCTCCACAGCAACCTGTTTAGTCTTTGAGAGCTTGTGTAGATCTGAGAGACCCTCATTCTGTGTAAACCTTAGTCTCTCAGATCAAGCAATCTTTATAAGCTTGGTCTAGGGGCCATCCACCTTTTACTCATTCTCTTGAGTGTTCCTCTTCGTGTGTGACGAGAAGACCTGCTGTGGAGTGGGTGATTGTTCCCTTCGGTAAGAAGGAAGACCTGTTGCATCAGGTGGTTTAGTGCCTCTTCGTGTAGAGAAGAGAAGGCCAGCTGCGGCTGGATGTGTAAGTGTCCTTAAGGGGGACTGTACCCTTAGTTAATGAAATATCAAGTTGTTGCTTGGGGACTGGACGTAAGACTCCTTGTGACAGAGATCCAAACCAGGATAAAATTCATGTTGTCTGTGTGATTGATCTTTTTGTCTTTGCTTTACACTAACTCTAACCTTCAAACTTAGTGTCTCCTGTCAAAAGTGTTTTTATTTACAAGAATATTCGAAAAAAAAATAGCAATCTATTCACCCCCCCCCCCCCATCTGGGCTTGCTACCTGGGAAACAAGTGGTATCAGAGCCAAGTCTCTTCGAGTAAGTAGATCTCATGATCTGAAGAGCAAAGATAAATGGCAGCCCAAGGTCATACATAAGGACAATCCGTCAACAGACCTCCTCTATTCGATGGTGAAGACTATCACTACTGAAAGACAAGGATGTAGTTCTTTCTTCAAGGACTTGATTTCCAACTATGGACAATAATCGAAGAAGGAGATCTTAAGGTAACCAACAGTAAAGACAAATGGACAGATGAAGATAAGAAGAAGTTGTCCCAAAATAGCAAAGCAAAGAGTATATTGTGTTGTTCACTGAGCAAGAAAGAGTTCAACAGGATGTAAGTTAGCCAAGGAGATGTGGGACAAGCTGAAGCTCACACATGAAGGAACTGACAAGGTAAAGGAAACAAGAATTGATATATTGGTAGCTCAGTATGAGAGGTTCCAAATGCAGTCTGGAGAATCCATCTCCCAGATGTACAGTCGCTTCACAGACATTACCAATGGACTGGCTGGGCTAGGAAAGACTTATGAGACTGGAGACATGGTAAGAAAGATATTAAGATCTCTACCAACTTCATAGACTCCAAAGGTAATAGCAATAGAAGAAACAAATGATCTCAAGAGAATGTCCCTCGAAAAACTCATTAGGTCTTTAATGACTCATGAGATAAACATGGAAAGGCTGGGAGAATCCTCCATCAAGAAGAAGCACAACAATGCTCTCAAGGCTACAGAAAACACTTCTGAGAGCGAATCAGAAAGTGTTAAGAGTGATGAGAGCAGTGAAGATGAAGAAGCCTTTCTCTCCAGAAGACTACAATGCATTCTAACTAAGAAGAAATACCAATCAGGAAGAAGTTATTCCAAGAAAGGTAGAGAATTCAAGAGATCTGAAGGTAAAGAAGTCAAGAGATCTGAACCCATATATTATGAGTGTAAGAAGCCTAGACATCTCAAGGCTGAGTGTCCAAAACTGAAGAAGACTGTGTAGCACCCTTGATTTTTAAAACCCAAATAAAATAAAAATTTTATTTTAAATAAATGAGGAAAATAGATTTAATTAAAATAAATGAGAAATAGTGAAATAAAAGGGAAATTAAGCAAGCCCAATAAATTAAAACCCTAATGGGTTGTGTAAGTGGCTTAATTACAAAATAATGTGCCTAATATAGTGGAGCCCATCATGGGATGGGAAGTAATTATCCTAAATTCGGATTTAATTAATTAATAAATAGTAAAAGGATAGGATAAATACTAAATAACTTGTATTTATCTAAAATAAGAGCCCTTAGCCCATCCTAACCCTTTGGCCACGAAATGGGCTCTCTTCCTCATCCTAATTAGGTGGATAATTGATAGGAAATAGGAGGATAATTACTAATTTCGGAGTTGGAGGAGAAGAGAAGAGTTTTAGGTGATTATGGACTCCATTAGCCATCAAAACACTCCATTTTCATTCCCATCCAACCCTAAATCGCAGTAGGAACTCTGGGAGACGAAGGGAAGGCGAATTGGACGTGGGAGCTTGGAGGAGAAAGGCTGGAGCTTGGCTTTCCTTCTTCAATTTTCGTCATCAAATAGGGTTTTCTTTGCTACGAGCAAAGGTAGGCAATCTCACAGGCATAAATCGTATAAAATTTACCCTAGGAAGCCTTAATGAACCTCTTCAAAAACCCTCTCGTCTCGTTGTATTTCGTTCGTCTATTTGGGCGAATTAATTGCTTGAAACCCTGCTATTACCATGAACCCGAACCCTCTTGTTTGCTCTATATCCCTGCATGTAATTGTTCTCATGACATGAGAAAATTCTCATAAATACTACATCATGTTAGCTTTCAAATGCCCCTAATTCGCCTAATTTTTATCTATGTATCCATCACTAATTAATTCGTTGAATCTTGACTATGCATGTTTAGGGTACCGAAATGTAACCTGATCAAAGTATGCCTAAACCTTGTCTATTTTTAAATTAATCATACATGTTGATAGATCGATATGTCTACTTCCGTTTAAAACTAGTTTCGTGATTTTTGGATCACCGTGCCATTTTATATCGATTATAGAAGAGACTTGTGTCATGCGTGGAGGGAAGGACCACCCCGGAAAAAGGAAAAAGGGCCCTTTTTGGGGTCGGCCCGCCTTCCTGAAATTGCGGCGGCACGATCCGCCATGACTTCAGGAAGGTCACGGTTCGTAGGTCCGCCGCGATGGAAACGCGGTGGACTATACCGCCGTGATTTTCCCCTAAACTGCGCCAGTCCAGCCGGTTCAGCCGAACGCGGCTAGACCGCCCATCGCGACATGAATCGCGACGGGGACCCCCGACGCGATTCACAATTTCGCCAAAAAACCTGAAATTGCTTCCATACCCTTGATCTATATACCATTTAACCCTATTTGACCCTTAATTGCGTGCTGTTGAGAACAGTAATCACCTGAATATTACATTTGGTAAAAAATTTACTTGAAATTTAATTATTTAAAAGCTATTTACACGATTTATCATACTCTTATGATTTCTTCACACTTGCACACACATAACATTATTAATTATTATTTGACCCTAATAAGTTATTCAACAATATATCTGGTAAATTAGCGAAATAAATGACTAAATTTCTCTATTTAATTAAATACAATTGTCTTCATTTTATTCGCGAGTTTTGAATACTATTACCGTATTCCCTCGGCTTTAGAGCACTCGAGGCACGACGGACCTGTTTTCTATACACTTCCTCTTGACTTGGACCACCTCTCCATCGGGAATACTCTCGACTGGGCTAGGGACTCCTTGTCAAGGCCTCCGTAAGTCTTCTTGGCTTTGGCATACGTCCATTGCCGACGAGCTGGTTGTACCTTAAAACATGTTACACCTTAGGGGTCAGTACGATCCATGGCCTTAGTGTGTTCGCTCCTTATCTTATGATCACGCCGGACCATCTATCCTATGTACACAGCACGGCTAGTGGGCGGTGATGACTTCTACCAGATTTTCGGCCCGCAGTGGTGTGCCGTGCAACCGTTACTATCGATGTTTAAACGTGATTTTACGATAATACCCCTATCTCATCTGCTCTCTATATCCTCTCATCCGTTCACGTTCTCTCTACGCTCTCATCTGTCTCGTCTAGTACTCTCTTATCTCTTCTTGGTACTCTATTGGCCATTCTTGTGATTATCTAAGATAAAGAAATGACTAATGCCAGCGCAATGGAGCCTGATCAGGTCCTAGGAGGAGCGCCCGAAAAGTGCTAGTGCCTATGGGAGTTAAAATGATCAAGGATGTGTTACGGCATGCATCCAGTGCCAGCATACTATCAAGATTAATCTATGACAATCAAAGTACTATCTATACCAATACACTTGTTATCGTTACTAGAGCACGTTGTGCAATTTACATGATATATCGTTACATGGCCATTCTATTATCATTCTCGTTGAGTTATTTTCCCTGTTCCAGATGCTATTGTTCTCTCGTTATCGTTACTTGTTCTACGTGACTATTCTTTCTAGTTAACCTGCCATTAAGACATTAATCATTTAAACCATGCTGGTGTTCATGAGATATTAAGTCCTACTGGGCGTTATTTGCTCATCCTGCATTTTTATTTAATGTGTTTCAGGTGAGTCTGATGACGACCACACTCACGAGGGCGGGACTGAGGATGATGCTCAGGAGTGACCCTATTTCAGCAACCCTGCTTTGGTAGATAGTTAGTATAGAATGAGTCAGTTAGTCCTGATGTATTAGTTCCTGGGCCTTATTTTTGGCTCTGATACGATGATGTAATAGTTATTTCATGAAGTTGATGAGATATTAGTAGTTGTAATGAAGTTTGATGGATTATTAATGGAATTGGAGTTCATTTAATATATTCCATTTGTGCAATGGTTTGTTATTTATTTTTCACTCTGTACTATTTAATAACTGTAATCCTGCTCCGATATTCCGCGTCGGGGCGTTACAGACTGAGTTCAAGAAAAAGGACAACATGAAGAAATTTAAGAAGTACAAGAAGAAAGCCATGGCTGCTGCATGGAACAATGAGAGTGACTCAAACATTGAGTCTAGCTCCAACGAAGAAGAAGAAGAAGAAAAGGCCAACCTGGCCTTCATGGCAAATGTCGATGACAATGTAACTTCTGACTCCTCTTGTACTTCATGCAATGAATCTGATTCTGATAGTTTAGAAGATGCTTTTAATGAATTATACAGTAAATATAAAGACGTTTGTAAGCAATTAAAATAGTTAAGAAAAAGTATGCATGCCTCGAAATAACCAACTCAGACTTAAAATCTGAAATTGAACAATTAGAAAAACATATTTCTGAACTAAAAAGAAGAAACGAACTACTACTATGTGAAGATGTAAAAACTAAAAATGAAAAGATATCAAATCTAGAAAGTCAAGAAATAATAAGTAAACTTAAAATTGAAATTAACACACTAACAAAGATAATAAATATTTGACAGCCACAATTGAGAAATTCACAAATGGAAAATCCTCCTTAATAATAAAAGAAGCAAGAAGATCTGGAAAGAAAAAAATATGGTTTAGGATATACTCCACCTGATAATGAAGAAACAGTCATTCATCCTAAAATTTATCCAATGCCAAAATTTGTAGCTAAACAAAATCCTAACTATAAATCAAACACTAATAAAAATAATAAGCCAAACAAGATAATAAAAATATTTTCTGTTGCACTCATTGTAACAAACTAGGTCATACTAAAATAACCAGTACAACCAAACATCTAAAATGGATTCCGAAAAGGAACTGTATAGATGCTAACCAACCAGGACCCAAAAGAACTTAGGTACCTAAATTTTATTGATTTATTGTAGGGAAGTCTTAGAGCATCAAAGTGGTACTTGGACAGCGGGTGCTCAAGACATATGATAGGCAACAAAAGGTTGTTCTCTTATATCAAAGATGAAGAATGTACAGTAACCTACGATGATAATGGTAAAGGGTTAGTAATTGGTTGTGGATCAATTGGAAGCCAAGATAAAATCTTGATAAAAGATGTTCTATGCGTCAAAGGACTCAAGCACAATCTAATTAGCATCAGTCAACTATGCGACAAAGGTCATCAGATCAAGTTTCAGGAATCAAAATGTCTGATCATTAAGGATGGAACAACCATTGTTGAAGCCTGTAGAGAGAAAAATCTATATGTACTACATCTAGAAGAGTTGAAGGATCAAGACATTTGCCTAGCAACAAGCAAAGAACAGAATGCTGAACTTTGGCACAGAAGATTAGGTCATTGCAGCTTGGATAGAATCAGAAAACTCATCAAACATGATCTAGTGGAAGGTCTACCGAAGATAAATTCAAGACTAGACAACATCTGTGAACCATGTGCAAAAGGAAAGCATGCAAGATCCTCTTTCAAATCCAAGTAAATAGTCACTACCTCCAAACCACTAGAACTGCTTCATATGGACTTGTTTGGACCAATGAGTGTTGAGTTATGGTTATTTAAATAACCATACTCATTGACTTGATCATTGCTTTAATCTATTTTTGATGATGACATTTGTGTTTTGATGATGACATTTTGTACACAATCTGATGTCATATTGTATATATGTGAAAGATTGTTGAGTTGTATATTTATTTGGATAATGACTAAAAACCTTCATGTTGATGATGTCTACACACTCATACTTTGATTTTAATGATGACTACAACATTTGATTATGTATGATGTCCAAACACTCATACTTTGATTTGATTTTGATGATGACATATTGCACATATTACAATAATGATTAAACAACATGTTTTTGATGCTTAATATTTCATATTTTACTGATAATAACATGTTTTGATGGTTCACACTTCATATATACAGGTTCACATAATTTTGTCAAAGTTATGTTGACACAAGTCCATTGTGTGTCGACACATCCATTGCTCTCCAGAAAATAGTCAGAAGAGAAGAAGCCAGTTGCGTCGACACAGGTCCATTGTGTGTCGACACACCCTCTACATCTAAAAAATAGTCATAAGAGAAGAAGCCAGTTGTGTCGACATACAATTGACTTGTGTCGACACACAAGTTAACTTCCAGAGAAACTGTCTCAGAAATCAACCAGTTGTGTCAACACACAATTGACTTGTGTCGACACACTTTGACTGAAGCTCAAAAACGAGAATTTTCTGAACACGTGTCTGCTTGGGAATCAAAGGATCTGACCTAGATTTTTATGCCCACGCACCCCAAGGCACCACATGGACACATGGGGCTATAAATACCCATGATCCTCGTACTCCAAAGGCAAGCAAGCCCATACAATTCTCAGAAAAGCTTTTGGCGGCAAAAGGGGGTTTCTCTAGTGCCTTGCTCAATCTTCAGAAGTTGCAGACCAGCCTTTCAACATAGAGGACGTGGGAATCAATGCCAAGCTCTGGAGAAAGAAGTGATGTGCTGAAGAAGGAGCAGATTTGGAAGAAGTGCAGCAGAAGAAGAGAAGAAGAAATCACAATTCAGAAGCTACTGAAGTAGAGCAGTGCCGACCAAGAAGAAGAAGAAGGAAAAGAAGAAGAAGAGGAGCAGTAGCAGAATTGAGGAAGAAACAATATGGATCTATGATTGTGAAGATCGGATCAACACTCAGAGAGATATTTCTACCTTCATTCACACAATCTCTTAATTCAATTCAGATTAGTGTGTGTGTACTGAACTAAGATCAATACGTGGATTCTGTGTGGATGTTTGTTTTCTGATCTGTGCAAGTGCTTGGTACAAATCATAGTGTGTGTGATGCGATCTGTGCTAGTTTGTGCACAAATCTGAATTGTGTGTTGTGGTTGTGCAGTGCAGACCAAGTGTTTGTCACTGTGTTCGTATGTGTGAGATCTTGCCTCAGCTAGAGGGTTTGATCTCTACAGAGTGGTTCTTCTAGCTTGTGTGTGTGTGGACTGAGCCTAAGTGCTCGTGTGTGTGTTGTACTCAGTTCTTGAGTAGTGTGTGCCTCACAGTGTGAGGGGTGGACGTAGGAGTCACGTGGTGTGATTTTCGAACCACCTAAAAATCTCTGTGCAATGGTTTGATATTGTCTCATCGTTAGATGCATGCATAGGGGTTTGATTAAACTCTTAACATTCACACACTAGTTCACATAATCTGATTGTTCAATTGTCTCACACACTTTGTGCACTTAACCACATCAGATCAGTGTAGTTTTTAATTGAGTAGATTCATTATTTTGAAGTAATTTTTAAATTGCTTAAGTTTCCGTTGCAAATCTATTCAACCCCCCCACTTCTAGATTTGCCATTACTGAAAATCTGATCCTAACAATTGGTATCAAAGCAGGTTGTCTATTTATCGGTTGTGTTTTGGGAGATCTATCTTTGTGTGCTTAATCACTCTGATTCCTAACAATTGGTATCAGAGCGGGTTAACCACTCTAATTGTTAGATCTAATTCCTTGTTACACTGATTCACTGTGATTAGATCTAATAGTCTTTTGAGTTTTGGTATAATGACAAATTGCTTTAATCTGCATGAATTTCCAGTTATAATTTCAGAGAAATCCCCAAGCTCATTTTCATCGATTTTTCAAAGGACTCATAAAGAAAAGGAGCAAAAGAAATTCACAAGTACTTATTGGCAAAGAAGAGCTTCAATGAATCTAAAAAATCAACAATCCAAAAGACTTTGGCTCTCACAGCACATTCCGTGAGCTCAGAGCATTCTTTATCCTCTTTAGAACACAAGAGATCAAATGGGTCTACAAGGTTAGGTAAATCAAGTCAAGACCCATTTATGTATTCTAACTCTGATTCTGATGCAAATGAAGACATGTCTTATGTTGAATTGATTGAATTCTGTGAGAAGATACAAAATCTTAATGCAAAGCTGAACACTAAAAATAAAGTTTTGAAAAAGACTTTAAAACATTGTTACAAAGAAAATAAAAAATAAAAAATACACTTGAATTGCTCCAGAACAATGATAAAGATCCTTCAAAAGAAAATGAGAATTTGAAAAATGAAGTTCAGAAACTGAATTCCGAAAAAAAAGTCTAAAAGATAAAATCAAAATTTGTGAAAACAAATTGAGTGGATTAAAAGATGACCATGAGCTATTGAAATCAAAAGTCATTAATCTAGAAAATGAAAATGAAAAATTGATTGATCTCAATGAGAACTTCAAATTTGACAATGATCAATAAACAAATAGATTTCCAACATGGCTCATGATCATCAAATAAATGAAAGATGCAAACAACTTGTTGAAGAAAATAATGATTTGAAAAGGAAGATTGAATGCTTGTTGCATGACAAACCATTGGACAATGACTGTAACATTTTAAGTAATAAAATTACTGATTTAGAAAAACAAATTGCTCAATTTGAAAATGAAAAGAACAAGATGAAAATAGTTTGGATGTCATGCTAAACAAACTTCAAATTTCAGAAAAAGAAGTTGTTGCATTAAAAGCTGAAAAGCAGAAGCTTCAAAATGAATTGAAGAATACTACAACACAAGTCTTGCTTCTGTGAAAAATAAGGAAAATGAAAAGAAAACCAAAATAATATTTTTTAAAGTTGCTGTGAATAAAACTCTGATATTTCTAATGAAAATTAGTGAAAGTTCATGTTCATAAAAATATTCAAAAACAAAATGAGAAAAATGACAAAAATACTGCTAAGAAGAAGAATCTTGTTTCTGTGAGAAATCAAAAATGAAAACAGAAAAACCAAAACCATTGTACAAGATTCCTTTACCTTCTTCACAAGTCGGGACAGTTTTAAAGAAAGTTCAATATTCACATCATGTCAAGGGCCACCAAAAGTTACCTCCTTCTCCTCATGGTAAGCCTCCTCACAGGAAAAGGAGATTCCAGCAAATGCATACATGCCAAGGTAAGTACCAGGTAAGAAATGATCTCATTTGCTTTAACTGCAATAAACCTAGTCATTTAGCCAAATTTTGCTGGAATAGATATCAACATTTCCATAAATATGTCAAACCAGTCCAGTGCTTCACATGTCATAAATTTGGGCATATTTCTAGGGAATGTTGGCATAGAATTGATAATCTTGTATATGCTCCCGTGTTTATATTCATGTACATAAGAATAAAGATCATGTTCATGCTGAAAACACTCAAAAATTCCATGTACATGAAAATAGAACTGTTGCACAAATAATTTCTCTAAATTGCATGTTAAAAATCTTAATGATAAAAATCTAAAAAAAGAAAACAAAATGTCAGTATGTCATGGTGCATTTATACCTATAACTCTAAGATTAGAAACCAGATTCTAGTGTTTCTAGTGTTCAGAAAAATGCAAGGATTCAAAAATCGTTGTTGCATATTCATGGAGGAACTTTAGGACCCAAACAAGTTTGGGTTCTGAAATGTGTGCTTGAATGCTGGATGCAGGGATCCTTGTAGTCAATTTCAAGATGAAGGCTTCATGACTAAGGCTACAAGAAAAGTAAGTGGAGAGAATGAAAGAAAATGAAAGCTCACCAGAACCTAAGTAGGTATGGGTCCCAAGGCCAGCTTGATCAGCAAGTTGATGAGCCTTGTAGCCATACTTTTCCATTTGAAATCAAGACAATGGCTATGCAAGACAAGAAAAATTGGAAACCACATGTAAAATCCAAATGAAGATTGTTAAGGTAAAACCTCATATCATTTCCCGATTGAACTGCTTAAGTTAAAGAAAATTCTTAGAGTCTTGTCTGAACAATGAAGAGTGTGTTTTTGATGTTACTCCCAACAATAACTTTGTGTCATAACAATTGGAATCATGTTTGTATTATCATGCTTGCTTAACTGTGCCCATGATTCTATGTGCATATCAACTACTTTGACTTTCTGGTATATCAAATGATGACATGTGGAAAAACAAGTTATGCTTGTTTGGAAACTATCATTATGCATGAGTAAAATACTCCGCCAAGTACCAAAAGTCATATTTTATGCATACTCATGTGTGAATTACTTGCTAGCTTTTTCATTCCATACACATATTAAGGGGGAGTAAATTTGAAAAAGTTCAAAAATATTCTTGAAAATGAAATAAATTACATGCTAAAACTAAAGAATAATTGACCTTTTTGCATGACTATGTGTTATATCAAATGGTGAAATGTGAAAGGACAAATTAGGCTTGTCTGGAAACTATTATCATGCGTGAGAAAAATTCTCCGCCAAGTATCAATAGTCTTTTCCTGCATAAAGGTCATCAAGCAAAATGAAAATCTCAAAAACTTTATTTAAAGTCTTTGAAAAACTTCTCTCTTTCAAGAAATTATCCGTTGATGTATGCTTGATCATGTTCATATTCTTTTTGTGCAAACTGCTTGGAATGAACTTATTTGAATTCCTTAAATGATCATTTCATATCATGTATATTTTATGGGAGAGTGAGTCAAAAGAACATTTGAGTGAAATGCTTGAGAAATATTCTTTCATATCTGATTTATCGACAACTCCCATTCAGTTTGTTGACAAATGTTCTTTCAAAGCTGCTTAATAAAAGTCAACATTTGTTAAACCATTGAAAAATCTAAAAAAAAATTGACTTTGATCATGCTCAGGTCGACACACATCTTCTCTTGTGTCGGCACCAATTGCTTTTTATCATGATTAGGTCGACACATAGTTGCTCATGTGTCGACACTAGTTGTTCACTGCTGCTCTATTCTTGAGAATTCTTGCTCTTGTGTCGACACACTAAGGATTTTGTGTTGACACATCATCATCTATCTTTTTGAAATCTTCACATATTCAGGGGGAGATGATTCTTTCATAAGTCATCATGATAACATCCACTCAAACTAATGCTTGAAAATCAGTGTCCATTTATTTCCTGATTCTATCTTCTTGACATTTCATACCTTTTATTCAAGTCTTGCATCAGGATAAATGAGTCTTTATGATATTCTTATATGAGATATTTCATACATAAAGACTAAAATAATTGTGCACTCAGTTTAGTCTAAAAGATACAATCTAAGAACAAGGTTATGCCAAGTTTTTAAGCTAAACTCATTTAAACTGAGTTGCAAAACACTTGTAGGCATGTGCATGTTTTGAAGCTTTATCCTTAACACATGTTAAGAATAATTTCTCTACACTCATAATCATGTCTATTCTAATTAATGTAAGTATGTTCTTAAAAAAAATTCGAATAGAAAGTTTTCAAAAAAGTAGAGAGATACAAACAGAGCAATGAAAATCTCATTTTATCACTAAGTAACTGGGTTCATTTCACCTAATCAAGTGTTTTGGCTCGCGTCAAGAGGTGACAAACAAGTTGTTTCAACTCTGTATAAGGTAATGAAGGTTAAACCACTGAGTAATCAGGAGGTCTTGCATTGGGTAAATGTGACATCTTGCACTGAAAAGTGTGATTTGACCAATTTACTCTTGTATTCTCTCTCACAAAATGAAAGAAAAAAATAAAAATAGAAAAAGAACAACATGTACATTGACCTAGATGAAGTTCATATTAATTGAATTTAGAGTTATTTTTATATATTGTGTTAAATGTTTAGCTACTAAACTCATGTGATAAGCACTTTTGTTAACTCATATAGGTCAGCTTCATCACATTTGCTTCATCTTTTTAAATACATTCAGGTTATTAAAACTTTGACATATGTTGTGATGGAATGTATCTTTGTTATTAAACTTTGTTGCACAATCCAAAGATACAATAATTTTTTCTCTCATATTTTAATATCATAGATCTTATTGATTCTGATCATTCATCTCCCAATTTCATCCCTTGCTTACATATCAGTCATATTTTGATCTCCATCCATTGATGTTCTTTGGTATCACTTTTTCCTACTTATTCCATTGACACCATCATAGGGGGAGAGTGTTCTACCAAGGGGGTGACTATACTCGTTGTGTGATTAAGTGGGAGAGAGAGTCGTTCTATTGTTATCAAAAAGGGGGAGCATTTGAAGGTGAACAATATAATTGCAACTTCTTTGAATGAAAACCATTCCTGCTATTCTTGTTATTCATGACCATTGTGCTTTCTTGTCATTTATACTTTCTCATCATCTTTTTGATGTTGTCAAAAGGGGAAGAAATATGAATGTATATTTTGTCATCATCAAAAGGGGGAGAATGTTGAGTTATGGTTATTTAAATAATCATACTCACTGACTTGATCATTGCTTTAATCTGTTTTTGATGATGACATAATTCTGGTCAATCATGTTAAGCACACAACTTCAAACATATTTGTGTTTTGATAATGACATTTGTGTTTTGATGATGACATTTTGTACACAATTTGATGTCATATTGTATATATGGGGAAGATTGTTGAGTTGTGTATTCGTTTGGATAATGACTAAAAACCTTCATGTTGATGATGTCTACACACTCATACTTTGGTTTTAATGATGACTACAACATTTGATTGTGTATGATGTTCAAACACTTATACTTTGATTTTGATTTGATTTTGATGATGACATATTGCACATATTACAATAATGACTAAACAACATGTTTTTAATGCTTAATATTTCATATTTTACTGATAATAACATGTTTTGATGGTTCACACTTCATATATACAGGTTCACATAATTTTGTCAAAGTTGTGTCGACACAAGTCCATTGTTTGTCGACACATCCATTGCTCTCCAGAAAATAGTCAGAAGAGAAGAAGCCAGTTGTGTCGACACAGGTCCATTGTGTGTCGACACACCCTCTACATCGAGAAAATAGTTAGAAGAGAAGAAGCCAGTTGTGTCAACACACAATTGACTTGTGTCGACACACATGTTAACTTCCAGAGAAATTGTCTCAGAAATCAGCCAATTATGTCAACACACAATTGACTTGTGTCGACACACTTCGACTGAAGCTCAAAAATGGGAATTTTTTGAACACGTGTTTGCTTGGGAATCAAAGGATCTGACCTAGATTTTTGTGCCCACGCACCCCAAGGCACCACATGGACATATGGGGCTATAAATACCCATGATCCTCGTACTCCAAAGGCAAGCCAGCCCATACAATTCACAGAAAAGCTTTTGGCGGCAAAAGGGGGTTTCTCTAGTGCCTTGCTCAATTTCCAGAAGTTGCAGACCAGCCTTTCAACATAGAGGACGTGGGAATCAAGGCCAAGCTCTGGAGAAAGAAGTGGCGTGCTGAAGAAGGAGCAGATTTGGAAGAAGTACAGCAGAAGAAGAAGAAGAAATCACAATTCAGAAGCTACTGAAATAGAGTAGTGCCAACCAAGAAGAAGATGAAGAAGAAGGAAAAGAAGAAGAAGAGAAGCAACAATAGAATTGAGGAAGAAACAATATGGATATGTGATCGTGAAGATCAGATCAACAGTTGGAGAGATATTTCTTCCTTCATTTACACCATCTCTTAATTCATTTCAGATTTGTGTGTGTGTGTACTCAACTAAGATCAGTACGTGGATTCTGTGTGGATGTTTGCTTTTTGCTCTATACAAGTGCTTGGTACAGATCATAGCGTGTGTGATTCGATCTGTGCTAGTTTGTTCACAGATCTGAATTGTGTGTTGTGGATGTGCAGTGCAGACCAAGTGTTTGTCACTGTGTTCGTGTGTGTGAGATCTTGCCTCAGCTAGAGGGTTTGATCTCTACAGAGTGGTTCTTCTAGCTTGTGTGTGTGTGGACTGAGCCTGAGTGCTCGTGTGTGTGTTGTACTCAGTTCTTGAGTAGTGTGTGCCTCACAGTGTGAGGGGTGGACGTAGGAGTCACGTGGTGTGATTTCTGAACCACCTAAAAATCTTTGTGCAATGGTTTGATACTATCTCATCGTTAGATGCATGCATAGGGGTTTGATTAAACTCTTAACATTCACACACTAGTTCACATAATCTGATTGTTCAATTGTCTCACACACTTTGTGCACTTAATCACATCAGATCAGTGGGTTTTTTAATTGAGTAGATTCATTATTTCGAAGTAATTTTTAAATTGCTTAAGTTTTCGCTACAAATCTATTCAACCCTCCCACTTCTAGATTTGCCATTACTGAAAATCCAATCCTAACAATGAGAATAATTAGTTTGGGAGGAAAGAATTTCAGATTTGTTATAGTTGATGATTATTCCAGATTTACATGGGTATCATTTCTTGAGCATATAGATGACACATTTGATAGTTTTGTGAAGTTCAGTAAGCTAGTTCAGAAAGATAAGAAGTACAATATCATAAGTATCCGATTAGATCATGGAGGAGAGTTTTAGAATGATAGGTTTGCAGAATTTTGTGATGATCTAGGGATTGAACACAATTTCTCAGCACCAAGAACACCACAGCAAAATGGAGTAGCTGAGAGGAAGAATAGAACACTTTTGGATATGACAAGAACAATGTTATCTGAGTATAACCTTCCAAGATATTTCTAGGCAGAAGCCATAAATACAGCTTACTATATTATCAATAGAGTCATGATCAGACCAATTCTTCCAAAGGAATGGAGGTACAAAAAGGATCACCTTGGTAGTGATGATGAAGATGCAGAAAACCTTTCCAAGAAGTGAAGGAAACAACCATCAAAGATGATGAAGATCCACCCTTGAAAGAACTGCAACAAAAAGATATCATCCATAATGATCTTCCAAAGGAATGGAGGTACAAAAAAGATCACCTAATAGATAACATCATTGGAGATCCATCTGTTGGGGTAAGAACTAGAGGTAATACCATTCCTTGTGATTACTTAGCATTTGTATGTCAAATAGAGCCGAACACAGTCAATGAATCACTGTTTGATGAATCTTGGATTTTAGTCATGCAAGATGAACTTAATTAGTTCAAGAGAAATCAGGTCTGGTCTCTTGTTCTGAGACCATCAAATCATCCTGTGATTGACACCAAATGGGTGTTCAGGAACAAATTGGATGAAGCTGGTGTTATCACTAGAAATAAGGCTAGACTAGTTGCTCAAGGCTATTCTCAAGAGGAAGACATAGATTTCGATGAAACCTATACACCAGTGGCTAGACTAAAGGCTATTTGAATACTGCTTGCCTATGCATCTGCATTAGATTTAAAACTTTTTCAAATGGGAGTGAAATTAGCATTTTTGAATGGTTTTATAAAGGAGGAAGTTTACGTAGAACAACCACCTGGTTTTAATGATTCATATTTTCCTAATCATGTTTTCAAATTACATAAAGCATTATGTGGTTTAAAACAAGCACCTAGAGCATGGTATGAAAGACTCAGTGCATTTTAATTAAATCATGATTTTACTAGAGGTCAAGTAGACAACACACTATTCATTAAATCAAATGCCAAAAATATATTACTTGTGCAAATCTATGTAGATAACATCATTTTCAGAACTACTGATGAATCTCTGTGCAAGTATTTTGAAAAGCTCATGTAAGGAGAATTTGAAATGAGCATGATGGGAGAGCTCAACTACTTCCTTGGACTACAAATCAAGCAAAGCAATGAGGGAACTCATATCAGTCAAGCAAAATATACCAAGGAACTGTTAAAGAAATTTGGATTTGAGAATGTCAAACCACTGTTGTAACGACCCTCCTTATACCGGTACAATTATACAATCCGCGTCAGTATAACGAACGTCATCACAATGGGACATTGACCCAACACTAAACACTAGGCTGAGATGTACACAAATACAACACAAATACATCGGAAATAATAAGAAGTTTATTCTCATTCCATCATCATCACTAAATATCCACAGTCTATATAGCATTTAAAAGAAAAGCTAAAGTCCACATAATTGAAATTTTAAATCAAATTTACATTGTCTAAATGAGATATATCACTTATTCATTACATACTTATGAAAATAAAAGTACAATGTCAAAGTCTCCACAACACAAGCTACTCCTCGCGCTTGGAGTCGCTCCTAACTATCTCCTCCTCGGAAGTGGAGACACCTGCCACACCAGTACGCCGAAGCAAGTATGAGTCTAATAGACTCAACAAGTAATCCATGCACAACATCCTTACACATGTCTTTTATGTTGCCCAGCTAGCAAGCCCAGAGGGGGGGGGGGTGAATGGGACTCTTAAAAATATTGAGTACCTTAAACCTGTTCATAAAACAGTCACACAAAACACACTTCGATGGGTGTTAGAGTTAGTAAAGAAAGATAGTAAATGCAAAGCAAGCACACAGACAACATAGGGAATTATCCTAGTTCGGACCTCCTCTCCACAGGAGTCCTACGTCCAGTCCCTGAGCAACAACTCAGGCTTTCACTACCCAAGGGTACAGTCCCCCTTATGGACCCTTACACACCCAGCCGCAACTGGTCTTCTCTTCACAACCCGAAGAGGAATTACAACACTCTGGATACCACCAGGTCTTCCTTCTACTCGAAGGGAACACACACCCTAGAACCCCCAGGTCTTCCTTCAACACGAAGGGAACACAAGAACACAAGAATGTGAAATGAGATCAAGACCCTAGATCAAGCTTATACAATGCTAGATCTGAAGCTAAGACTTAGAGGGAAAGTTCTATAGTGAGGGACACTCTCAGTTTTCAGAAGCTCTCAAGACTAACACAATGAATGCAGAGAGCTAAGAGCTAAACAATCAAAGGAGCGAGGCTTGGCTCTTCGAGATGCTCGCAGAAAAACTTGTTAAAGATTGTAGTTGGTATTCTCAATCTCAAAGTTATGTTCTTCTGGAGCTTCAGTCTTCTTTATATATCTTCTATTTGAAATTTGAACGTTGAAGTACCCGTTGTCTCTAAGCTTTTGTTTACGTTAGACTGCATGGTCCTGTAGAGCTTCCCGCTCAACGGTCTTTAGCCTTCCATGCATGCAAAAAAAGAGATGATCTTCAAAGATATCCTTTGGCTTCTGTTGTGTCCAACGTTGTATGAGAAGTGCTGTCAGAGACCTGCATGCATTAAATGCTAAACAATAGACAGCTAGGCTGTCTCTTGTTGTCAGTCAACGTTAAATTGATTTTACATAGAAATAGAAGTTCCATTCTGTTCTTCTAAAAAGATGTTTACAGAATAAGCATGAGAATAGAAGATATCGTTTGCATGCATTGCAGTCATACGTTCAGTCATAATAAATGCATGGTTGTCAGAAACATATATGTGAAGACTTTGGGCTTTCAACGTATTAAAAAATGAGCTCGAAAGTCAAATCATTATTTTCACATGGAATCGTTATATGCATGATCTATGAAATCATTGTGAGTGAATCGTTGTGCAGTCATAAGTAAACTTATACACAAATCGTTATACATTAATAAGTAAATCGTTATATAGACAAATCGTTGTGACTCCATAAGCAAATCGTTATGCACAAGACGTTATAATCAAATCGTTAAAGACAATGTGAATGAATCGTTGTTTGTTGTATCGAATCGTTACAGGGATCAAATCGTTTTGAAACTTGATGAGTCGTTGTGACACTGAAATCGTTGTTCTCACTTATCATATTGATGTGAGAGCAAATCGTTGTTAAGAAATCGATGTGATCACTTATTGAATCGTTATGGAAGCAAATCGTTATGAATACTTAACGAATCGTTATGAAAGCAAATCGTTATGATCACTTAAGAAATCGTTATGAAAGCAAGTCGTTATGAATACTTAACGAATCGTTATGAAAGCAAATTGTTATGATTACTTAGCAAATCGTTATGAAAGTAAATCGTTGCGATCACTTACCGAATCATTGTGAGGGCAAATCGTTTGCGATCACTTACCGAATCGTTGTGAGGGCAAATTGTTTGCGATCACTTAACGAAACGTTGTGAGGGCAAATCATTTGCGATCACTTAACGAATCATTGTGAGATAGACTGTAATAGAGTGGCAATGACTTATGAAATCGTTATAGAACCAAAATCGATGTGAATGAGGAAATCGTTATGATTCTAAGGAAATCGTTATAACAACTAGAGAGTCAATGTGCACTTAGAAAATTTCATGCTTTGAACTTACATTGCTACAGAGTAAATAATGCTTACCCATTTAGCTTGTTATTCCTTATTTCATTTTCTGTGCTCAAATCTCATAGAAAATATATTAGATTAAACTTTATATAGTTTTGTTAATCACCAAAATAGATATGTAATTTATTTAAATTACATGGGGATAAACTGATCATCAATCTGCCCCTTTTTGGTGATGACAAAACTTAACAATAAGCAAAGATGATCTGAAATAAGTCTAAGCATAATTGCGAAAATAATATAAGGGATGTATTTCAGAAATGCTATATTTTCAGAAATGCTATATTTCTCCCCCTTTTTGTCATTAAGCAAAAAGTTAGCCTGAGAGACAAAGAAGAAGAGAATTGAGAGCACACATAGAGAAGCAAAGATATTTATTGAGCATTGGAGGGTTCAGAGAGATAGAAGGCAAGAGACAAGAGAGATGCAAAGCGCCGAATGACAGGTAGCGCTTGGCGTTTCTGCTCTTCAAAATAGGCTTGAAATGCCCCAAGCTCAATGCGATAGGAGGGTCCCATGGTGGGAGCCATCCTCTTGATGTGAAGCTGCCTCTGGTCTGATATGAAATCCCCATATTTGACGTTGCCAAGAGCCGTCTTGTAATAGGTGAAGGAACCAAAACTGGCAAATTCAAGAAACTGATTAATTTTAAAAGGATAGAAGATCTGATGCTACCAAAGTTCCTTCTTCAATTCTAGAAAGACCCTGTACTGTTCTTCCCATTTCATGAAGGAGTCCCAGACAAGATGAAGAGAATTGGCATCCAAAAAGTCACCAGGAGTCAGAAGAGGTTGATTGGAACGAGCCTGAGAAGCATTGAGCTCTTGAAGCTGTTGAGCTGATAAAGTGTAGAGCTTTTCCCAATCAGCAGGCGACAGCCTCTCACACTCAGATAGAATAGGGGCAAGGATATTGCCTTAAGGTACCCCTGAAGATACTGCTTGAAGACAAATGTATGAAAAGAAAGGTTACGACCTTCTTGCACAGAGAGCCTGGCCATAACCTGAGCAGCTCTCTCAAACATGAGTGTGCCCACAGAGGAATCCATGATCAGGGAGTGAAGAGGAGGAAGGAACACCACATCAGGAATTACCAAGGTGGCAAAATCAACTTGGAGAGGTTCAGTGTGAGCAACCCTAGAACTGAGAGCACAGATAGCTTGCCTAAACTGGCCCAGCTGCACTTCTGGAATGCTATTAAGATAGCAGTAATCGCAGTACATTTTGTAGTGCCGGATGAACTTGATTTCCTTCTAAATGAAAGGTCTAAAAAGATTTTTATGGTGAATCTGAAACCATTTGGAGAGAGGGAGAGGAGCTTCTCTGGGTGGATATCTGGCGACTTAAACACTACGAAATTGATTGTACATATCTCTGTTGCTCCGAGCCCACTGCTCTTCAGTTTTGGCTTCAGTCATGGAGAAAATTTTTGACTGTTGAGCCTTGGAAAGAAAGGCATAAGGAAAAATGGTATTGAGATGAGCTGAAAGATTTTGGAAGGGAAGGCCAAAGAGGTGAGCAAACACTACCTTTTGAAGATATTCCTCATAGATAGATTGTTGCTTATTGGTGATAGAAAGAGAAAACCAAAGTGGAGGATAACAGGGTTCAGAAGAGACAGGATGGGTGGAAGCGAGTCTCCTGTTCTTAGGAACAGGGCTGGAAGAGCATGTCCTGTGAGAATGGGTCCCAACAGCCAGGATTGAACAATGTATTACTACTTCAAATTCATCCTTGATGTCCTGGATTTCTGTGTGAGCTAATTGGGCACCCTCAGGAATAATAGTAATAAAAGAAGGAGGTGTACATGGATGAAAGAGGGATTCAGGGGTGATGGATGGGAGATCAGATGGTCCTGAAGAAGAAGGACCACTAGAAGAGGCTCCAGCTGAAGAAGATGCGGGAGGAACCACAGTAGAAGATAAGGGTGGAGGAATGATGGTGGAGGAAGTAGGAGATGAAGGAGGTTGGGAAGAGAAAGGTGCAAGTGAAGAAATGGTTCTAGAGCGGGGTCGTTTGAAGGTGGTAGGAGCTGGAGGAGAAGTGGATGATGTGGGTGGAGAAGGAGGGGCTGGAGTTGGAAGGGTAGAAAGGATAGAGGGGTCTGGAGCTACAGCCGGTTCTTCTTCTCTTACAGACACAGATTCCATTGGAGGTGAAGCATCCTTTGCCGGCCCTGCTGGCCCAGATTCCTCAGCAACAACCACTTCTTCAATGTGCTCATTCTCAACATGAATTGGCCCTGGTGGCCCTGCTGGGTTTTCAGACAAAGGCCCTGATGGCCGCTCTTCCTCTTGCTGCTGCTCTGCAATGACAAGCCCTGATGGCCTAGTTTCATCATCCCCAGAAGCCCTTGAAGGTTCAGACTGATCAGCATTAATTTGCCCTGATGGCCTATTACTCTCTTCACTTGGCCCTGATGGCCTTGCACTACAAGAAGGAGGGGCATGAGATGGTAAGTGCTCCCTCACAAAAGCTGACAAATCCACAAGCACCTTCCTCATACTGTCATAATCTTTTCGTAGGCTTTCAAGTTCAGATGACAGTGCCCCTAATTCACGGGCAGATGAGCTTTGACTGATAAAAATGGAGGCCATATCCGACCTCACAGAACACAAAATTTTTCCTTGCTCATCCAGGCGCTCAACAATAGGTTTTAAATTGATTTTCAACTTCTTTTTCCCAGACCTCCTGTGTGACTTACTGGTGAGGAGAGGGACTTCTTTAGCCACACCTTTTCTTTTATCTTCTCTTTCCCTAACCACGGGCTCTACAGCATCATTAGTGCCTTCTGACGCACTCTCCACGAGTCCTTCTCTGAGATGATTATCAATGGGGGCACTAGCATTGTGCTCCCCCTGAGCTGCTGCCTGCCCTTCAAGAGATTGCTCCCCCTCAATAGGAGCATCTTCCACAATTATGTTGTCATGAGAAATTTCTTGCTCCCCCTGACTGGGAGCTTCCTCCATGATGATATTCTCAGTGTGGCCTGGAGCCACATCTTTTGCCACTAGATCACCACCAATTACTGGCTCCTCTTGAGTGTCTTGGATGGAGTCCAGCACATTTCTGAGTACAGATGCTACTCGGGAAGAAGGAGGAATATCCTATGAACTATGCCCAATGGGCTCAATATCCTCTAGAGGGATATCCTCAATCCTGCTGCTAGATTCTGTTGTTGCTGCTCCTAGTTCTACTGCTACCGAAACGGCTTGTTCTTCTTGAATCACAGGAATTGCTCCTGCAGCTTCCTGGTCTTCTTGGACTTCACCAATGATGGCTTCACCCTCAGCCACAGAAGTTTTTGACCACACACCATTAACAACAGAAAATCCACTTTTCCTTAAGTTCCTACTGCAGATAGCCTGCCCCATTTTTCAGAAACATCTCCTACCACACTGATGCCATAATGCTGAAAAATTTTGGTCAGGAGATGGGCATAGGGTAGAGATACATTAAGCTTACTCTTTGTATCCCATACCTGTGCACTTGCAAATTTCATCCTTTCCAATATTACTTCTGCCGTGTTGATACTTTGATTCTGGACAGCCCAGAACATCAAGTCGGAGTCTGCCATGGTGCAGGTGGAGAAGGTGGAACTCCTAGGGACTACTATTTGACATACAATGAAATGTAATAGGCGATTAAAAGCATTCAACTGGTTGATATCTAGTTTTCCATCCTTCAATCTGTATTCGGGACCAACAATCCCTAAACCTTTTACCTGGATATCCACAGTGTGAACTCCACTGTGTTCGGAGGTAGTCACACCGAAGAGAGATGCCAATAGATCTTGTGTGACCCTAATCTGAGTTCCCTTGACCATAGAAGTCAAGGTCCCGTCTTCCTTTGTCTTCAGACATACATAGAAAGCTTTTACAAGGTCTGGATAACTTACTTCTGATAGGGTGGCAATCTTTGTCCACTTCAATCTGTCCATAGCTGCGACGATACTGCCCATTCCGTTCTTCTGCAAGTCAGCCACATCCACTGCTTTGTGTCCGCAAAGCTTGGTCTTTACTGAAGTAAATCTTTCCTGCTGCTCGGCCGTAAGAAATGCAGTTCCATAGCCCCCGACGCTGCCAGAAACACCAGAAGAGGCCATGGTTTTGGATGGAAAGAGTTTCTGGAGGACTGGAAAGAGAAATGGAACAAGATCCCTCAAGAAATTTCAAGCGGGAAGCAGTTGGAAGCTTGAAATCTCAGGGAGTCGATGCCGGAGTCGATAGGGTATCGCCTCAGGCAGAAGGAAGAAGATGATGAAGGGATGCAAATCGTTGCCGCACAGATTTCAGGATATAAGAAAAATTAAAAGGAATGACCTTTAGAATTTGGAGGCTCCATGATGGCAGAAAACGACAAACTTGACTAGTTCGATAGGAATAAACTCTTATAAAATAACGAACCGTCAAGTCAAACTTAAAAGGATAGGCAATAATTGGAATTTTGCTCAAATTTTTAGCAGGAAAAATAATTTAAATTTGAAAATTAATATTTCAATTTTAAATAGATAATTCTTTCACAATTTACACATGCCTAATTCCCTTCTAAGAGAAGTAAATCTATCTTCGGGTAAGGCCTTTGTGAAGATATCTGCTAACTGATTGTTTGTATCAATAAATGAAATATCAATGTTGCCATTTGCTACATGATCACGAATGAAATGATATCTAACCTCAATGTGTTTAGTCCTTGAGTGCTGTACTGGATTCTTGCACTGGTGTTGTCGCATAACAATGGAATTGTCTTGATATGTAACCCATAATCCTCAAGTTGTTGCTTGATCCATAGGAGTTATGTACAGTAACTTCCAGCAGCTACGTACTCAGCTTCAGCTGTTGACAAAGCTACTGAATTTTGTTTCTTTGAGGACCATGATATCAGACAACCTGCAAGGAATTGACAACAACCACTGGTGCTTTTTCTGTCTATTTTGCATCCAGCGTAGTCAGCATCAGAGTATCCTACCAAATTAATTTGACATGATTTTGGATACCATAAACCTAAGTCATAGGTTCTAACTAAGTATCTAAATATTCTTTTGACATTAATTAAATGAGACTCTTTAGGATCTACCAGATACCTAGCGCACATACATACACTAAACAATATATCAGGTCTACTAGCAATTAAGTACAGTAAAGATCCTATCATACCTCTGTAGATTTTTTGATCTACTTTCTTACCATCCTTATCACTGTCCAATCTTGTTGAGGTGCTCATTGGTGTGGACAGTGGCTTGGCGCTTTCAAATCCAAACTTCTTTAAGAGATCCTTGGTATATTTGGCTTGACAGATGTGGGTGCCATCTTTTCCTTGCTTGATTTGCAATCCAAGGAAGTAGTTAAGCTCCCCCATCATACTCATCTCGAATTCTCCCTGCATAAGCTTCTCAAAATACTTACAAAGAGATTCATCAGTAGAACCAAATATTATATCATCAACATATATTTGAACAAGCAAAATATGTTTGACCTTAGATTTGACAAATAGTGTACTGTCTACTTGACCTCTAGTGAAACCATGATCTAATAGAAATGCACTTAGTCGTTCATACCATGCTCTTGGTGCTTGTTTTAATCCATATAGTGCTTTGTGCAATTTAAATACATGATTTGGAAAATCAATGTCATCAAAACCTGGAGGTTGTTCCACATAAACTTTCTCTTTTATGAAACCGTTTAGAAAGGTAGACTTTACATCCATTTGAAATAATTTTATATCTAATGCAGATGCATATGCAAGTAATATTCTAATAGCCTCAAGTCTAGCTACTGGTGCATAGGTTTCATCGAAATCTATGCCTTCCTCTTGGGAATAGCCTTGAGCTACCAATCTGGCCTTGTTTCTTATGATCACACCAGCTTCATCCAATTTATTTCTGAACACCCATTTGGTGCCAATCACTGGATGATCTGATGGTCTAGGGACAAGTGACCATACCTGGTTTCTCTTGAACTGATTCAGTTCATCTTGCATGGCTAAAATACAAGATTCATCAGTGATAGCTTCATTGACTGTCCTAGGCTCTATTTGAGAAACAAAAGCTAAATAATCACATAAAATTATGTTACCTCTTATTCTTACCCCTACAGATGGATCACCAATAATGTTTTTAGGAGGGTGATCTCTCTTGTATCTCCATTTCTTTTGAAGATTCTCATGTACTATGTCCTTTTGTTGCAGGTCTTCCAGAGGTGGATCTTCCTTGTCCTCAATTGATGAGTTCTTTAACTTTTTGAACAATTCATCTGCATCATCATTATCACTATCTTCTTCCTTTCTCAAGGAAGGGTTAGTTTCATCAAAGATAATGTGTACTGATTGCTCAATTAATAAAGTACGCTTATTAAATACACTATAGTCTTTAGGTTTAGATGCATACCCCATGAAAATACCTTCATCTGATTTTGCATCTAACTTACCAATGTCTCTTTTGCCGTTGTTGTGGATGAAACATGGACATCCGAATGTCCTGAAGTGACTAATCTTCGGCTTCTTTCCCTTGTACAATTCATATGATGTTTTCTTTAGAATCGGCCTGATCATCACCCGGTTGATTATGTAACAAGCTGTGTTAACTGCTTTAGCCCAAAAGTACCTTGGCAGATCATATTCTGACAACATCGTTATTGCCATATCCAATAGGGTTCTGTTCTTTCTCTCAGCAACTCCATTCTGTTGTGGTGTTCTTGGTGCTGAGAAATTATGCTTTATCCCTTTGTCATCACAGAATTTGCCAAAATTTTCATTCTGGAACTCTCCTCCATGATCTGACCGGATTCCAACAATGCAATACTTCTTATTTTTCTGAACCTTTTTACTGAAACTTACAAAGCTTTCAAATGTATCATCTTTGTGTTCCAGAAAGGATACCCATGTGAATCTTGAATAGTCATCTACTATAACGAATCCAAAATTCTTTCCTCCAAGACTTGTGGTCCTATTGGCCCAAATAAATCCATATGAAGGAGTTCTAAGGGTTTAGAGGTTGTTACCACAGTCTTTGACTTGAAGGATGACTTGGTGTGCTTTCCTTTTGCACATGGTCCACAGACACCGTCCATTCTTGTGCTGACCTTTGGTAGACCTTCCACCAGGCTTTCTTGATTAGCTTTCTCATGCCATCCAAACTACAGTGGCCCAATCTTCTGTGCCACAGCTCAGTTGACTGCTCCTTACTTGCTGCTAAACAGATGTCTTGATCTTTCAGTTCTTCAAGGTAAAGTACGTACAGATTTTTTTCTCTGTTAGCTTCGAAAATTACTGCTCCGTCTTTCATGATGCTGCACTTAGACTCTTGGAACTTGATTTGATGTCCTCTGTCACATAGCTGGCTTATGCTGATGAGATTATGCTTCAAACCTTTTACGCATAGTACATCTTCAATAAATATTTTCTCTTTATTGCCAACAGATCCGCATCCTATCACTGTTCCTTTTCCATTGTCTCCATATGTCACTGTGCCTTCTTCAGCTTCGAGATGAGAGAATAGCTTTCTATTACCTAACATATGCCTTGAGCATCCACTATCCAAATACCATTTGGATGTTCGAAGGTTTCCCTGAAATGAAAACATCAAGCTTTAGGTACCCAAGTTCTTTTGGGTCCTGGTTGGTTAGTGTCATCAATTTTTCTTTTAATTATCCATTTTTTGTGTTTGGTTGGACAAGTTATTTTACTATGACCTAGTCTGTTGCAATGGCTACAACATGTTGTCTTAGTTACCCTTTCATACGGAACATACTTAAAGTTTGATTTATATGAAGTATCTTGTTCAGCTACAAATTTAGGAGTAGGATACATTTGGGGTATACTATTGTGTCTTCATTATCTGGGGGTGTATAGCCTAATCCTTGTTTTCTTTTTCCTGACCGTCTAGCACCTTTTAATATTAAGGAATTTTTCCCATTGGTGAATTTTTCTAATGTACTAGATAGTTTTTCATTTTCTTCTGTTAGAGTTTTAATTTCCCTTTTTAATTCGTCTAAGGTTTCTTGTTTTTCTAATTTTATTATTTGTTTATTTTTATCTTTCAGATCTTCGCATAACAGATCGTTTCTTCTTTAAGTTCATTGATTTGCTTCTCTAGTTGTTCATTTTCAGATTTTAAGTCTGAATTTGTGTTTTCTAGGCAAGCATGATTTTTCTTTGTCATTTTTACTGATTTACACACATCCTTATATTTTTCATAAAGTTCGTTAAACGCTTCTTCCAAATTGTCAGAATCAGATTCAGTACAAGAAGTGAAGGAATCAGATGTTACCTTTTCGTCGATGTTTTCCATGAAGGCCAGGTTGGCCTTTTCTTCCTCCTCTTCACTTGAGATAGACTCGCTGTCAGAGTCGCTGCTATTGCTCCAAGCTGCTGCCATCGCTTTCTTTTTATATCTTCTGAATTTCCTAGAACTGTCTTTCCTTTTGAATTCAGATTTCTTGAGCTTCGGACATTCTGCTTTGATATGTCCGGGCTTCTTACATTCATAGCATATGGGCTCAGCTTTCTTTGGATCCTTTACTTCTGGCTTCTTAAAGTCCTTATTTTTCTTGAAATATCTTCTACCGGACTGATACTTCTTCTTTTTGGCTAAGATTCGTTGTAGCCTCCTAGACAGCATTGCTTCTTCATCTTCGCTGTCTTCATTGCTTTCATTGTTATCTGAAAATTCTTCTGATGAGTTTTCTTCAGCTTTGAGAGCATTTGAGTGTTTCTTCCTGCTCGAAGACTCTCCCAGTCTCTCCATGTTGATTTCATGGGCCATAAGGGACCCAACAAGTTTCTCCAATGACATCCTCTTCAGGTCATTGGCTTCTTCTATGGCTGTTACTTTGGGAGTCCAAGAAGATGGTAGAGATCTCAGAATTTTTCTTACCATGTCTCCCATTTCGTAGGTTTTTCCAAGACTGGCTAACCCATTTGTGATGTCTATAAATCTGCTGAACATTTGGGTTATTGACTCTCCTGGCTGCATCTGAAATCTCTCATATTGAGTCACCAGTATGTCTATCCTGGTTTCCTTGACTTTGTCGGTGCCTTCGTACGTGATCCTGAGCTTTTCCCACATTTCCATGGCGGATTTACAGGCGGAAATTCTGTTGAATTCCTTCTTGCTGAGCGCACAACATAGAATGCTCTTGGCTTTGTATTTTAGGGAGATCTTTTTCTTGTCGTCTTCAGTCCACTTATCACTTTTATTTGTAACCAACAAGTCTCCTTCTTCAACTATTGACCAGATTTGATAGTCGAGACCTTGTAGAAAGTACTTCATTATAGTCTTCCAGTATGTGTAGTCTTCTCCATCGAATAGAGGTGGCCGGTTGACAGACTAACCTTCGGAGTGACCTTGGGCTGCCATCTGATCTTTTCTCTTCAGATCGTTGGATCTTCTCCTTTGTTGAAGAGACTAGCTTTGATACCACTTGTTGCCCAGCTAGCAAGCCCATAGGGGGGGTGAATGGGATTCTTAAAAATATTGAGTACCTTAAACCTGTTCACAAAACAGTCACACAAAACACACTTCGATGGGTGTTAGAGTTAGTAAAGAAAGGTAGTAAACGCAAAGCAAGAACACAGACAACACAGGGAATTATCCTGGTTTGGATCCCCTCTCCACAAAAGTCCTACGTCCAGTCCCTGAGCAACAACTCAGGCTTTCACTACCCAAGGGTACAGTCCCCCTTATGGACCCTTACACACCCAGCCGCAACTGGTCTTCTCTTCACAACCCGAAGAGGAATTACAACACCCTGGATACCACCAGGTCTTCCTTCTACTCGAAGGGAACACACACCCTAGAACCCCCAGGTCTTCCTTCAACACGAAGGGAACACAAGAACACAAGAATGTGAAATGAGATCAAGCCCCTAGATCAAGCTTATACAATGCTAGATCTGAAGCTAAGACTGAGAGGGAAAGTTCTACAGTGAGGGACACTCTCAATTTTCAGAAGCTCTCAAGACTAACACAATGAATGCAGAGAGCTAAGAGCTAAATAATCAAAGGAGTGAGGCTTGGCTCTTCGAGATGCTCGCAGAAAAACTTGTTAAAGATTGTAGTTGGTATTCTCAATCTCAAAGTTATGTTCTTCTGGAGCTTCAGTCTTCTTTATATATCTTCTATTTGAAATTTGAACGTTGAAGTACCCGTTGTCTCTAAGCTTTTGTTTACGTTAGACTGCATGGTCCTGTAGAGCTTCCCGTTCAACGGTCTTTAGCCTTCCATGCACGCAAAAAAAGAGATGATCTCCAGAGATATCCTTTGGCTTCTATTGTGTCCAACGTTGTATGAGAAGTGTTGTCAGAGACCTGCATGCATTAAATGCTAAACAATAGACAGCTAGGCTGTCTCTTGTTGTCAGTCAACGTTAGATTGATTTTACATAGAAATAGAAGTTCTATTCTGTTCTTCTAAAAAGATGTTTACAGAATAAGCATGAGAATAGAAGATATCGTTTGCATGCACTGCAGTGATACATTCAGTCATAATAAATGCATGGTTGTCAGAAAGATATACGTGAAGACTTTGACTTTTCAACGTATTCAAAAATGAGCTCGAAAGTCAAATCATTATTTTCACAAGGAATCGTTATATGCATGACTTATGAAATCGTTGTGAGTGAATCGTTGTGCACTAATAAGTAAACTTATACACAAATCGTTATACATTAATAAGTAAATCGTTATATAGAAAATTGTTGTGACTCCATAAGCAAATCGTTATGCACAAGACGTTGTAATCAAATCGTTAAAGACAATGTGAATGAATCATTGTTTGCTGTATCGAATTGTTACAGGGATCAAATCGTTTTGAAACTTGATGAGTCGTTGTGACACTGAAATTGTTGTTCTCACTTATCAAATCGATGTGAGAGCAAATCGTTGTTAAGAAATCGATGTGATCACTTATCGAATCGTTATGGAAGCAAATCGTTATGAATACTTAACGAATCGTTATGAAATCATCTCGTTATGATCACTTAAGAAATCGTTATGAAAGCAAGTCGTTATGAATACTTAACGAATCGTTATGAAAGAAAATCGTTATGCTTACTTAGCAAATCGTTATGAAAGCAAATCGTTGCGATCACTTACCGAATCGTTGTGAGGGCAAATCGTTTGCGATCACTTACCGAATTGTTGTGAGGGCAAATCGTTTGCGATCACTTACCGAATCGTTGTGATAGAAAATCGTTTACGATCACTTAACGAATCGTTGTGAGGGCAAATCGTTTGTGATCACTTAATGAATCGTTGTGAGATAGACTGTAATAGAGTGGCAATGACTTATGAAATCGTTATAGAACCAAAATCGATGTGAATGAAGAAATCGTTATGATTCTAAGGAAATCGTTATAACAACTAGAGAGTCGATGTGCACTTAGAAAATTTCATGCTTTGAACTTACATTGCTACATAGTAAATAATGCTTACCCATTTAACTTGTTATTCCTTGTTTCATTTCCTGTGCTCAAATCTCATAGAAAATATGTTAGATTAAACTTTATATAGTTTTGTTAATCACCAAAATAGATATGTAATTTATCTAAATTACATGGGGATAAACATATCATCATTTTACACATATTGCATGCTTTATACAATTCAGACTACTATGCATGGAAACCTATGGCAATTTAAACACATGGATCATGCTTAAAACAGTAAACAATATAATATAATAACCTACACGTGCTTTCTACTTTTAATATGTAACATGATTTATAAGTCAAACATTTTTCATATCATGATACTATTCTACCAATCTAGAGCATGGAGTGAAGCACAATGTGGATAACAACCTAGCATAGATTCTAATCAATTTCACAAGCACTTTTCACATTCATTTACATATTTGACTTGTTGTTTTAATGTAAATAATTCACAATTATGCATGATGTCACCTTTTATCATACATGAATTGAAAGTTAAAAACATATTCAAGTTGGTTGGCAACTATGCATAATTTAAGCACGAAGCTATGTATTAAATAAAGAGTACATCTAGCATGGAATCTAGATATTCTTTTATGTATTTATCATAATTATTCTCGCCATTTGCTTGCTATTTTGACATGAATTAAACATATTCACATAGTTTACAATTATTCACAAAACAACATATTCACTTTATACTTTCATATGCTCATTTTACACATTACACAATTCACATATTCACACTCCCATAATTTCACATTTTACACTTAGTTGCCATGACACCTAGTCCAAACCACCACTAGAAGGACACACATAACACATTCACATACCTATCACCTAGGCAAAACAGTGATAGATCTTGGTTAACTGCGCAGAACTGAAAGAAGCACTCTCCACCCTAACCAGTGGTACTTGTCCACCTCCAGGATTTCATCCTAATTGCCCATAGGATATCACACACAATGAAGCTTCCCGTAGGGACTTTACTACGGTACAGTTCCACAGCCCTCTATGGTAGCAGTGTCACAAACGGCACAATTTTACTCAATTCACATTATTACGTTGTCATAGTATTCACATGTAATTAGTTTCACACACATTCACATTTAACACATATACATGGATCAATTTTTCAGATCATATCATTACTGTTCAAAATGAAAATTTACTCTGACACAGACCTAAGCATGCTGCTAGCAACTAAATTACACGTAATTAACAAGGCATGTTTAATATGGTCATTTCTCTCTTTAAATCCATAACAGTGCTTACTGTTCTCAAAATGTCATGAAAGTTTTATAACAAGATCCAAACAGTAAATACATCACATGCTTAATTTCTCATATTTTTTGGATCAGTAAACTAATTTCAGTAATTGAAACAACATTTCAAGCATTTATCACAAATTTTACTTCAACAGATTTCACAATAACACAGTTATATCTAGCACTGTTAACACCTGAACACAGTCATCATATAGTCACAGTAAAATTCTAAAACCTTAATTCAACGTGGATCTAATTAAACAGGAGTTAATAAGGCTAAATCATGTTTAATACCTCGTTATAGAAATTCTAATAAATAGGATAATCTACGAAAATTCAACCTAACCACATGGCATGTTCTACTAGATGTACTTGATCATACACAAATTTTACAACATGCACTCATGTCCAGAAATCCGGAAAATATGACACAAGGATCAAAACATGCATTATGTCAAACTTGTTGAACTTGGCGGCACAGATGCTGCCGCCAATATAGGTTAACGGCACAGGATCATGCCGCCAACCAGGGATCTTAACGGCACTGAATGTTGCCGTTAAGTTCCTATCTGCAAAACACAGACTGAACGCTCAAACAAAGGTGAATGGGGTTCCAGACACGAGGAAACATCTGTAAATTGCTAGGACCTACTAGACATGGGCAGGGATGATATACATAGGTTACTTACCTTTGTAAAAATTGATAGAGGGAATTATTTGCCAGAGAAGCTCTCCTCGGCCAAGCCAAGAAGCTCCTCAAATCCTCCCCCGAACCGGTTCTGTGATGAAGCTGGTTGTACAACGTCGTCGGGGAAGCCTTCCTCTATGCTTAGAGTTACTTCCAGTTGATGGAGATCGCTCGGAAACGCACCAATAAGAGAGATCCAAACCCCCAAAGTTTCAGGTTCACACAAGTTCTTTAGGGTTTTTCTCACAGAGCCAAAGGGACTCTAATCCGGCCAAAAGGGAGTTTTTATAAGCTAGGGAACTTGGGGTACGCGTTTAGAAGGGGATCCTACCGTTGGAGTATGTTTCCAAAACAGGAGCCGGAGGAAACACAACCGTTTCCAGATCTGAGATCGCACAGGTTTTGGGAGGTAGATGGCCACATTGGTTGCCGCCAACTTGGAGTTGGCGTCCATCGATCTGGACGTCGATTCAACCCCTAACGTTCATACATGTTGACGTTAAATGGTCCTTCGGCCAGAACACAGAAATGCAGAACACCAAGCTTACACTATGTACATACATACATATAATGTACAATGCATTACGTAAACACCATATGTACATAATTAAACAACCATACGTACATGTACAACTTTATTTAATTATAATATGTATAAATACATACATATATATACATATATCTATACACACAAAACATCTAAACATTACACAACCAAACATCTAATTAAGAGGGCAAAATTCAAGGGCCTTACACCCTCTCCCCCTTAAAGAAACTTTGTCCTCGAAGTTAGACCGATGCTACTCAAATAATTGGGGATACTTCTTCATCATAGCATCCTCAAGCTCCCAAGTAGCCTCCTCTCGCGAGAAGTTCCGCCAAAGCACCTTTACGGATGCAATACTCTTGTTCCGGAGATGCTGAACCTTCCGGTCAAGAATAGCTACTGGTTGCTTATCATATGATAGATATGGCTGGATCTCCACTGGCTCATGACTAATAACATGAGATGGATCTCAGACATATCTCCTGAGCATAGATACGTGGAATACATGATGAACACTAGCTAACGCCGGAGGTAAAGCTAGCTCATATGCCACGCTACCCAAACACCTGAGAATCTCATACGGGCCAATGAATCTAGGACTTAATTTGTTGTGCCTACCAAATCTGACAACACCTCGAGTAGGCGAAATCTTCAAAAAGACATGCTCGCCAACCTCGAACTCCAAATCCTTCCTTCTGTTGTCGATGTAACTCTTCTACCTATCATGCGCCGCAACAAGCCTCTTCCTGATAAGCTGGATCTTATCCGAAGTTTCTTGCACTAACTCCGGACCAATCAACTGCCTATCGCCAGATTCCTCCCAACATAAAGGAGATCTACAAGACCTTCCATACAACACCTCAAATGGAACCAATACTCACATGAAAGCTGTTGTTACATGCGAACTCCACAAGAGGTAGATGATGTTCCCAATCATCCTTCCAATCCAGCACACACGCTCTTAACAGATCCTCGAGCGTCTGGATAGTCCTCTCGGACTGTCCATCTGTTTGGGGATGGAATGCCGAACTAAGCTTCAATTCAGAACCTAATGCATCTTGAAGACCCTTCCATAATCTCGAAGTAAATCTCAGATCTCGATCGAAATGATCGACTTCAGCACACCATGCAATCTAATAATGCTACTAACATACAACCTAGCTAAACTCTCAACCGACTGCTTCTTCTTCATAGGCAAGAAATGCAAAGTCTTAGAGAATCTATCTAAAATTACCCAAATCGAGTCATTGCCCCTCCTTGATCTGGGCAAACCCATTACAAAATCCATAGTGATAGCCTCCCACTTCCATACTGGGATTTCCATCTTTTGCATAAGACCAGATGGTCGCTGCCGCTCTGCCTTCACTTGCTGGCATACTAAACACCTAGATACAAAATCCGCTACATCCTTCTTCATGCCAGACCACCAAAATGATCTCTTCAAATCCTGGTACATCTTAGTGTTACCCGGATGAATAGAGAATTAATCTAGACCTATGAGCTTCTACAAGAAGATGCTCACAGACATCTACAATATCGGGAACACAGACTCGGTGATGGAACCTAATCACACCATCCTCATAATGAGCAATGCCTGCCTTGCCCACCAACTCCTGGAGTCTAGGGTCAGTCTTTTACTGCTCGATCACCTCATCCAACACTGAAGACCGGATGGACAACTGAGCCATGAAAGCCTGACATAATGGCTCTAACTCAGTCATCGCACAAGCAGCATCCTCCAACATCTTCCAATCCTGCTGGAGTAAAGACTTCTTCTGGCTAAGAGCATCCGCTACGACATTCGCCTTTCCTAGATGATACTGAAGATCGAAGTCGTAGTCCTTGAGGAACTCAATCCATCTTCTATGCTGGAGGTTTAATTCCTTTTGCGAGAAGAGATACCTCAAGCTCTTATGGTCAGTGAACACCTCAAATCTGACACCATAAAACCTGTGAAACTAGTTTAATTGGATATTCGAATGTTGACTATGCTGGATGCAAAGTTGATAGAAAAAGCACCAATGGTGGTTATCAATTTCTTGCAGGATGCTTGATCTCCTAGTCTTCAAAGAAACAAAACTTAGTAGCTCTATCAACAGCTGAAGCTAAGTATGTAGCTACTAGAAGCTGTTGCACTCAACTCCTATGGATCAAACAACGGCTTGAAGACTATGGGCTGGACATCAATACCATTCCATTGCTGTGTGACAACACAAGTGCTATTAATCTAATGAAAAATCCAGTGCAACACTCAAGGATGAAACATATTGAGGTTAGATATCATTTTATTAGAGATCATGTTGAAATGGTAATAATATAATTTTATTTATAGATACACAAAATCAGTTGGCAGATATCTTTATGAAAGCCTTACCTGAAGAGAGATTTACGTCTCTTAGAAGGGAACTGGACATGTGCAATTTGTAACAGACATATCTGTACGTAACTGAAATAACATAATAAATTTCAGAATAAGACTTATCCTTCCCCGCTTAATTTAAGTAAATCCATTATCTTTTGCGTTATCATCGCCTATTTTGTCATTTTCCGCATTAACCGTTCCGTCGTTTCAAAAGTAACTTTATGTCCTTCCCTTACGATGGAATCCTTCCTTCACTGATTCTCTCTCTCTCTCTCTCTCTCTCTCTCTCTCTCTCTCTCTCTCTCTCTCTCTCTTTCGATCTCGACTCGGCCTATAAAACCCTCATCGACTCCAGCATCCCTCTTCGTGCTTTCGAAGAATCTCTCTCTTCCCGCTCAAATTTCTTGAGGGTTCCTATTCCTCTTTCTCCCACGATCCTCCAGAACCATTCCTTGCAAACTTCCATGGCCGCTTCTGGGAGTTTCGGCAGTGTGGGGGGCTACAGCGCCGCTTTCCTCACGACAGATCATCTAGAGAGATATCAAGCTATGAAGATCAAGCTCTGTGGCAGCAAGGCAGTTAACTTGGATGATTTGTATTGCATGAAGCATAGTGTGATTGAAGCCCTTCAGCGGTTGAAATGGATGAGTATTTGCACTGTTTCTGAACCAAGCTACCCGTACCTGGCCAAGGCATTCTACACATGTTTGAAATCAGAAGAAGATGGGTCTCTTACCTCCCTGGTCAAAGGTAAATCTATTCATATCTCTCATGACCTGTTGGAGAGGCTATTTGGAGTTTCTAAAGTAGGCCACAGTCTAGTGAACTCTGTAGATATTTATGCTAAGGGGCTCAGGATTATTGGAACAGAGTACAAGTTGAAGGATGGTGTAGACACTCGAATTCGGCTCCACCGTGGGCAAATTTCATATTGCACCATAATGCCACAAATGACCTTCATTTTGCCTTGCAAGAGTGTTTTCCCAATATTTTTGGATCACCCCCATTCTTCCTCGGTGCTTCCCCTCCATTTCCAGGGCCCCTCGGGCATTATAAGCATAAATTCCATGTCGTGTCGGGTATGGTAGCTGCCTCTCTAAACGCGTCCGGTACCCCAGACGCGATTCAAGATACATTGGCTTAACACGACCACCTTCATGGGTGCAACCTTAACGCGACAGGTATGTCAGCCGCGACAATATGCTTAACGCGTCGGCCCTACGCGACGCGACAATGAATTCTTATTTTATTTATGGAAACTGCCCCTTTGATGAACGCGTCCGCCATAGGCGACGTGATTCCAATTTCACTTTTCGGCAGAATTTTCATAAATAAATTAGGAAAGATTATCGCGTCGTGTGGTGCCGACGCGGTTCAGTTTATTATTGCGTCCCTCCTACCGGACGCAATTCAAGTAGCGTCCTACCGCCAAGACGCGATTCAATATGGCCCAGAAAGTCGTCGCGCGCAGGCCCGCAATCATGAGAAAATCCTGTAATCGTGTCCTTGTCAGAAGACGCACTTTAGAAGGTCAAATCTGAAATCCAAGTGCATTTATGAGCCGATTGCCTTGGAATCACGCAAGTTGTTATCGCGTCGGGCCAAGCCGCCGTGTTTCAAGTCGCGGCAGCCTGACCCGACGCGATTCCAAAGCGTAGCTGGGGCTACGTTCATCATGTGCCTATCACATCAAATTGACCTTCTGAATCGCGGCCTGCCGCCAAGACGCGTTTCAATCCTTGTCGCGGCGTGCTAGTCCGATGCGATTCGAATCACGGCCTGCCGCCCAGACGCGATTCAGCTCCTTGTCGCGGTAGCTGTACCCGACGCGATTCAAGTGTTTACCTCTATAAATTGGCCCCCGAGGGTCATTTGTAGGGGGGGGGGGTTCCACGAAGCGACGAAGCTCTGCCGGACCGGCAACTCGACGCTCTCCATCCTCACCTTCTTCCACGTGTATCGGAGTGGAGCGACTTAGAAGCTTCTTCCTCGTCTCTCTCTCCATCCGTCTAACCGGCAACGCCTCCATGCCGTCGCGCCGTCCAACATTTGGGGAAACACCCCCTCCCCTTTCTCTTTCATTTTGTCTCCACTTCCTCCGGGCCCCACTTGGCTCTTTATATTTTCATCTCCTCCGGGCCTCACGTGGCCCTCCTTTAATCTTTTTTTACACACATGCATGCATACACACACACACCTACTTTAGGGGTTTAAAAACCACCACCCGGTGAGTCCTCCCCATTTTATTCATTTCATTTATTCGTTTGGGATTCGATACTACACGTCTTATTTGGCTAATCCCCTTATTTTTTTGTCCTTTTGTCAGGGTAATCAAACGAGGAAAACACCCTCTACTACAGCCGGCCATGTTCGTAGAGGAAGAAAGGACCCACATCATCCCCCGCACAATCTTCCCGCTAAAAGGTACACTCGCAATCACTTCTTCCACTCGCACCCTCGCCGTGCGTCTCCATTCAGCACCCTCGCGTGCCTGGCGATTACGATCTTTTTATTTTTTTCTCTTCTTTTCTTTTTTCATTTCTTACCACCCCCTCTTTGTGGGTCGTCGTTCTCCGCACACCCCTGAAAAAAAGGGGAACGGAAAATGACATCCACAGATTGGCGATCACGGTGGGACATCTTTTACGTTTTTCCATTTGATTACCCTCCTCCTTCGTGCCCCACGTGGCACTTTTTTTGGCACCCTCGCGTGCCCCTCCTTCTTTTACCATTTTTATACATATAAAAAGCATGTTGTGTGTTTAGTTTCATTTTCTATTTTTCCTTGTATATTTCCTGCTCATTTCCTGCCTTTTTCTGTCCTCGATTTGCCTTTGGAATCGCGTTCAATACAGAGGATGTGATTCAGTTTTGAGAACGCAGCCGGTTGACCGGACGCGTCTCCGTTTCGTATCGCGGTGGCCAAAGCGGACGCATTACTACCTTCGTGTCGCGCTGGCCAAGGCCGACGCATCACTATTTCTTGTTGCGCCAGCTAAGGCCAACGCATTTATTCCCTTTTTCTTGTACACATACCCTGCTATTTCCTGCATTTTTGTCTCTCGGGTGACCTTCTGGAATTGCGTCCATACAGAGGACGTGATCCAATTTTAGTAACGCGTCCGCTAACCGGCCGCATTTTGTCTCCTTATCACGTCGGCTAAGGCCGACGTGTTTTTGTTGTCGCGGTAGCCACGTCCGGCGCGACTCTGTGTGTATTAATTTTCATTTCTAGTGCATCCTCTCTGCCATTACCTATGCATCTTCCCTGTTTACTGCCTTCTTTCCGTTCTCGAGTGCTTGTTTGGAATCACGTCCCACACAGAGGATGCGATTCATTGCTTGATAACGCGGCCGGCAATCCGGACGCGTTTCTATTTCTTGTCGCGGCGGCCGTAGCCGACTCGTTTCTACCTGACATTGACCATCCACAGGGACCTGTTCGTGGCTCTGACAGCCTTCGGTGGCTTGCAAATCCGCGTCCTAGTGACTGGACGTGATTAAGTTTGAGTCGCGACGCCTGCATCCGACGAGATTCAAACTGCTGACAGAAACGCACCGTTTTGCCATTTGTTTGCTATAAACTGTGCACGCAGGGCATTTTGCATTTGGTCGGGGGACCTCCTTCCCTCATATCCTAGGCTCCACACATCTCTCTTGGTAAGGGCAACCTCTCCTTTGGGCATTCTATCTCATTGGACTAGGGAACCTTTGCCAAGAGCCCCGTAAGACTCCGTACCCCGTAGATTCCCTCACGGCGGACCGAGCTCACGGTATCACTCCGTTGACTTGGGTTTAGATATCCATTGTGTGGTGAGGGTGAGCTTAGTTGTACCCCGAAGTATCCATCTTCTACCCAACTAAGATCTCACCTGGAGTGACACATGCTTATTAAATCCATTTAATTAATTGTGAAACTCCTTAAAAACAGGCGCTAAGCATCATAACTTGTTTGAACCATTACTGATTGACTTAGTCTTTGTTCAACTTGTTGTTTGCTTACCTTGTTAAAAATGGACTAGTATTATCATGCCAATTTTTATATGGACTATGAGGATAATTCGAGCGTCCAATCTTTCGAATCCCATGTCCGTCCATCACCACTATAAGGGACAGCCTTCCACTTCCTATGGTTATGTGCGCACACCACGTACTAACCAATTTGATGTCCCTCCATACCTCACTCCAATTAAAACCCGGCGATAGCCTTCCCCCACCATGATCCCACAGTGCAAACTGTCCTGCATGCACTGGATCAGCTTACCCCTCAACAATTAAATATGATACAATATTTAGTTGAGGGTGTGACTCCTTCTCCCCCTCCTTCTCTCTTTCCGTCTCCCAGGCGCCCACCTTTGTGCATTTCGACGACTTTGCCACATACCCTTGTACATTCTCCCTCGCCTCGGCCGCCCGACCATTTTCACTCCCGTGCTCCGGTCCGTATAGACCATCCCTTAGGAAGGCCCATTAATTCAAGGCCACCCCCATGTACTCCCTCAGTTGTCCAGCAGCAACCCACTCCACTCCAAAATACTCTTCTCCAAAAATTGAATAATTTGGAGAAAGAAATCAACAAGCTTTCAAATTCCACGGGTGACCCCGTTGCCGGCATGCCGGCTCTCCCTCAGATTTATATACATCCTTCGTAGATGCCAACGTTTCGATTGTACAATGGCACGGGCAACCCCTATCTTCATATCAAAGAATTCCTTTATGAGTCTTCTCGTTGGCAGCAAGACCCCAAAACTCTGGAATATTTATTTAGAAAATTTCTTGACGGCCCTGCACTCGAGTGGTTCTACTCCCTAGAGCCAAGTGAGGCAGGAGACTTCCGCTCTCTACACAAGAAATTCCTTCAAAGGTACAAAGACCGCGTTAGTCCTTATCTCTCTATCACGGACCTTGCGTTCGAGAAAATGAGGACTAACGAGGAATTTGTCAATTTGCTGACCGTTGGAGGTCAATGGCCACCCGCCTGCAGCATGAGCTCTCAGAGTCAGAGCAAATCAAAATCATATTTCAAACTCTACCGAGGTTCAGACACATCTTGGCCATGAATCAAATCACCTTTATGGAGGAGCTCTACGAGTGGGGACATTACATCCAGATCCATCTGATGGACTCCCCAATCGTAGACCTTTTTCATCAAATTAATCTGAGAAAGAACGGATCAGTGGACGCCATCCACCATCCACCTCACCACCATACAACATCCACATCATATGCGCCTCCGCAAAACCCCATTTACCACAACATGCCGCCACCCAGGCGTCCACTGATTCGTCCTTTTCGGACTCAGCAACCTCCAACAGGGCCTTACAACGCCCCTATTTTTAACGAAGAAGTTCCTGCGCCCTACGTTGCGCCTGCTCCGGCTCCCATGCCGATTCCCATACCTCCATCACAACAACCTCCACCTCCACCACAGCCTGTTGCTCGGCTGAAGTTGCCAATGCCGAACCCATCCAAGAAACCACTTGGTGCTACGACGATGAACCTTCCGAGGTCATGTTCGTACGCCATTTACCTACACCTCCTACACTGCCATCCATTACCATTAAGCCTTCCATTATTAAGCCTCCACCCACCATTACAGCAATCATTACACCTCCCACTACGCCAACACCCTTGGCAACCCAAACCGAGCAAATCTTCCCCTTCATACCCATTACGCCTCCACAGGCCATACAGCTTTCCACTCCATCCGCCTCTATCCCCATTCAACAGAGCAGGCGCAAGTTTTTAAGGAGCGATAAGTAGTGTCAGCAGAAGAAGGAATCCCCGGGACCAGGCATGCTATTCAAAATTCAAGAACATATTCCTTGCATGCCGGTCATTGTCAAAATACTGGGCACATTTACCGAGCGAGAGTCCTCCCTTCCAATCATGGCCGTCAAGAGGCCTTCTAAATCTATGCCAATCACACCCGCTGCAACCGAGTTCATTTTACAATACTCATAGGGAATTAGACCCTCCAAGCTCTCATGACCCCTCACACCATTGTTGTGAACCTTCCCACTCTAGTGAAGGGGTCAGCTTCTCAGATTGTGCTCACGCACTCCAACGCCAAATCCTTGGCGCAATCTATTACTCAAGGGGTCGTGCCCCCTTCCATAATCAACGCTTTACAAACTTCGGGCACGACCCCCTTATTGTTGCTTCCAACTCAACCGGTGGAACTCCCCACCCTTTCATTAAAATACATTCCAAGGGAGTTACCACTGTCACTTGAAACTCCGACGGAAGTCAACAACCCTCCAATCATTGAGAGCCGCTCAATCCCTCGGAGAAGAGCAAGACCATCTGCCTGCTGGGCACATTTTATGAGGAAGTACCTGAGGGTCAGAACACCAACTCCCAAGTGAAAGCCTAAATGCCGGGCAAGGCAAAAGACCAGGGGGCCTCCTCCATCTTTTCCATTTTCTTTCCAATCATCTTTTGTGCTGCTTAGCACCTTCCCGTGGGTTCTCCGCATTCCCTCCCCACGGGAGGCATTTTATTTTTATTTGTTGTACAATCCATCCCCTTGCACTGTGCATCGCGCCCCTTTTTATGATCCTTACTCTCCCTTCTATGCCCCACGCGGCACATCTCCTTCCAGTGCCCCACGCGGCGCATCTCCTTCCAGTGCCCCACGAGGCACATCTCCTTCTTGTGCCCCACGCGGCACGTTTCCATCCTGTGCCCCACGCGGCACCTCTCCATCCCGTGCCCTACGCTGTGCACCTCCTATTTTGGCCCCTCGCAGCCCGCTTGTTCCCTTTTTCCCTCCGGCCCTGCCGGATTCTTTTCCTCTTTCAGGGCATCGCGCCCTCCTTCTTCTCCAATCCCCTCCGGCCCCACCGGAGTCTCCAAAATCTTTCCTCCACTCTCTCCTTGCCATCTTCAATCGGGTCCCTCGACCCTTCTCGCATTGTTTTCGGGGCTTCAGTCCCCACCTGTCCTTTTAATTTCAAATAAAAATATAAATTCTTGTAGACCTCCGAGTCTCGCCCCAATGCAGGGCATTCGTCCTCCTTTACCCTCCAAAATCTTATTATATTTTAGTAGTGTCAAAATTTCAAAAAAATCCATAAAAAGATGAATATCAGCATTGCCATGCTATTGCAGCATTTTTTCTATGAGAATTCTGTGCGAGGAATCCAAAATTCCCTCCCGGGTCATTAAGATTTGCCCTTAGCATGGGCACCTGCACACACTTCACGGCGCCCTAAGCCGATTGCTCCCGGTAGACACCGTCACCATCACAGCCACGCCTGAAAGGCACAGATGTCTGTTTCTCCTCTTATTCGGTCGAAGTATGAGTAGTAGAGGTAGTCTGGGCAAGGAAACCAACCCAAGGCACTCCGTCATAAGAGGACGTCCTCCAAATGAGCAAGGTCAAATGACCAATAAAAATCCAAGTCAAAATGCATGTCAAGAGTGGCAAAGTCCCCGCGGAGATCCAAATGGACCTGGGCGTACACATGTCCCTACAATCAAATGGTCATCACTCAAGATTCCAAATAATTAGAAAATCCCTAATACTTAATGAGACTGAACCTTCTGACGGTTGTGCCAAGGAAGGAAGTCAAACCCAAACTCTTCAAATACCCATATCAAGCTTATCTCCAAGCTTCTTCCCTTCTCCCTGCCAGACTTAGTCGCCTTTTCAGGCATGGCTTTGGTAGTGGCACTGTTAACCAAGTGCAATTAGTCGTGGGCGTCATGTTAAAACGCACGCCCTACTTTGGACATTCTTTAATGACACGAGAGGTAACAAAGACCCTCCGCTAGTCAATTTTCATAACCTTAATGCCGCCATGGCATGGCAATGTTTCAAAATCACAACAAAATCAAATATTTCTAAAATCCATAAAAATTCAAATATTTCCAAAATTTCCAAAAAGAATTCAAATATTTTCAAAACCACAAAAATAAAATATTTTTCCAAAACCCACAAAAATCAAATATTTTCAAAACCATAAAAATTCAGAAATTTCCAAAACCCACAAAAATTCAAATACTCTAAAAAATCCAAAGAAAATCCTCAATGGTATTGCACATGGCAAGCACATTGCCTCCTGTTTGCGCCAGATCAAATCAATTCTTCCAATCATGGGTTCCTCCCATCTTGCATTCTAACTTCCTTGGCCAGAGATCACCTATCCTCATGGTTAAAAACAAATTGAATGAGTTATTTATTTAATGCTTTATTAATGCTTTAAGTCCTGCTTTGAATGTGTTTTTCCATGATGTTTGTTTTCCTGGCTAATGAGTTTTGAGTGCAGGATTCGAGCTACATCATCCGGCACAACACCAGACAACTGCTGCCCCCACCATCAAGTTATCTATATATATACCTTTAGAGCACACCAAGGACCTTGTGGCTCTGAGGAATATGAGATTTGAGTTCCCCTTTAACAAAAACAATGATTATCCCAGAGGATCCTTAACCGCACGGATACGCCATTATGCTTGGCATGTGAGGACGACGGACCCATGCATAAAACCCTGGTCCTGACTCACCGGCGTAACAATATTATCCTTGTTATTTTCTACTCCTTTTAATCTTATTTTCCTTTTAGCCCAGAATACATGCATATTGAAATCACAGTGGAAAACCACTCTTCCAAGCCAATTTGAGGGCCATCCGCGCCTCAAATCTAAAGCAATTTGAAATATTCCATTTCGTGTCGAATACCCACTCCTTTGATCGTCGCCTCCGGGCTGATTTCCTTAAAGAACTACTGTTTGGATTTATCTCCCTCTTTTCACCTCTTTTTACTCCTAGAGATCCACCTGAGGCAGTGGCAGACGCCCCCGATGGTGCAACCTAACGGATTGTGTCCTTAGGCACTTCCCCTTTGCTGGAAGTTGATCTCTCCTTCTCTTCCCAAGATCCACCTGCGGCAGTGGCAGACGCCCCCAATGGTGAAACCTAACGGATTGTGTCCTTAGGTACTTCCCCGATGCTGAAAGTTGATCTTTTCTTTCCTTTTGTGCCCACACGCACACCTTTCTTTTCTTTCCGAATCCAAGCATTTGTTTCTTTTAGGTCTTCCTCCTGGTGGTGACTTCCATGGGTGTTGGGAAAAGACTCTCATCAGGTGGCAGTCACCCAACGATTATGCGTGTCTATTTTTCACCTTGGCGTCTACTTTTCAGTTCGCTCCACTTCGCTACACTTCATTTCTTTTCATTTCATTACACTCCATTATACTCCACTTCGTGTCCCTTCGCTCGCTCCCCTACAAAGCAGACGCCAAGGCGTGGTAGCTGTAGACACGTGAATTCGGCTCCACCGCGTGCAAATTTCATATTGCGCCATAATACCACAAATGACCTTCATTTTCCTTACAAGAGTATTTTCCAAATATTTCTGGATCACCCCCATTCTTCCCCCGGTGCTTCCCCTCCATTTCCAGGGCCCCTCGGGCATTATAAGCAAAAATTCCATGTCGCGTCGGTTATGGCAGCCGCCTCTCTAAACGCGTCTGGTACCCCGAACGCGATTCAGGATACCTTGGCTTAACGCGACGGCCTTCATGGGCACAACCTTTACATGGCAGGTATGTCGGCCGCGACAATATGCTTAACGTGTCGGCCCTGCACGACGCGACAATGAATTCCTATTTTATTTATGGAAACTGCCCCTTTGATGAACGTGTCTGCCATAGGCGACGCCATTCCAATTTCACTTTTTGGAAGAATTTTCATAAATAAATTAGGAAAGATTATCACTTCGTGTGGTGTCGATGCGATTCAGTTTATTATCGCGTCCCTCCTACCGGACGCAATTCAAGTAGAGTCCTGCCGCCCAGACGCGATTCAGTATGGCCCAGAAAGTCATCGCGCGCAGACCAGCAATCATGAAAAATCCTGTAATCGCGTCCTTGTCAGAAGATGCGATTTAGAAGGTCAAATCTAAAATCCAAGCGCATTTATGAGCCGATTGCCTCGAAATCATGCAAGTTGTTATCGCGTCGGGCCAAGCCGCCACATTTCAAGTCGCGGCAGCCTGACCCGACGCGATTCCAAAGCGTAGCTGGGGCTACGTTCATCATGCACCTATCACATCAAATTGACCTTCTGAATCGCGCGACACGTTTCAGTCGCAACGTGATTCGAATCGCACAGCCTGCCGCCCAGACGCGATTCAGCTCCTTGTCGCGGCGGCTGTACCTGACGCGATTCAAGTTTTTACCTCTATAAATTGACCTCCGGGGGTCATTTGTATAGGGGGGTTCCACGAAGCAGCGAAGCCCTGTCGGACCGGCGACCCGACGCTCTCCGTCCTCGCCTTCTTCTACGTGTACCGAAGCAGAGCGATGTGGAAGCTTCTTCCTCGTCTCTCTCTCCATCCGTCCAATCGGAAACGCCGCCATGCCGCCGTGCCATCCAACATTTGGGGAAACACCCCCTCCCTTTCTCTTTCATTTTGTCTCCACTTCTCCGGCCCCACGTGGCTCTTTATATTTTCATCTCCTCCGGCCGTACGTGGGCCCTCCATTATCTTTTTTTCCACACATGCATGCATACACACACACACCTACTTTAGGGGTTTAAACCACCACCCGTGAGTCCTCCCCATTTTATTCATTTCATTTATTCGTTCGGGATTCGATACTACACGTCTATTTGGCTAATCCCCTTATTTTCTTTGTCCTTTTGTCAGGGTAATCAAACGAGGAAAACGCCTCTACCGCGGCCGGCCGTGTTCGTAGAGGAAGAAAGGACCCACATCATCCCCCGCACAATCTCCCTGCTAAAAAGGTACGCTTGCGATCACTTCTTCCACTCGCACCCCTCGCCGTGCATCCCCATTTGGCACCCTCGCGTGCCTGGCAATCATGATCTTTTTATTTTTTCTCTCTCCTTTTCTTTTTTCATTTCTTACCACCCCCTCTTTGTGGGCCGTCATTCTCTGCACACCCTTGAAAAAAAGGGGAACGAAAAATGACATCCACAGATGGTAAGATTGATATAAACCAGTTCAATGCATTAAACAGAATATTGCATTTTATAGTCTATCAGATTTTGGTACCCAGAAGTGCTACTTTTTCCTCCTGCACAAAAGGTGCTGCTGATGTGATGTTCTGGGCTATTCAGAAGCAAGATATTAACATGGCTCAATCATAGTAGAAAGGATGAAGTCTGCTGCTGAAGTTATTTGGGACAGAAAAATAAATTGGTAGTGTCCCTTCCTTATGCTTATTTACTTACCAGAATTTTCTCCATTTGAGATTGATTTGAAAGGTGAACTGATGGAGAAATGGTTAGCCCATTCGGACTAGGAATCTGAGGAAAGTGGATTCTCTTGAGGAAATGGTGGACTAAGACATTTGTGGCCGAAGGAGAAGCCATCATTGGAGAAGCCTCTACTGCTGAGGCTCCACCTGTTCAAGAAGAAGAAGTTGTAGTAAGAGAGGATGAGCCTACTGTAACAGTAAGGAGGATTGAAGACATAGTAGCTGAACTCATTGAGCCTTTGAGCAATCTTCTGAAGGTGTGATCCCTCCTCAATTCCTGCACCTGATGTTATTCAAGAGTCAGTTGATGAACCCATGGAAAGAGTTTGCTCACACTGAGGGGAGCATGAAGATATTCTATTGAGGAAACCCCTATTGCTCAGGTTGCAGAAGCTGTTGTTGAAGGAGTTCAGGTAGAAGAATTCTAGAGGTTGTGGCACCAGGCCATTATGAAGATGTCCACATGGAGGATGCTCTTACTAAGGGGGAGCCTGCTGCTCAGGGAGCATACTGCTAGTGCCCTGTAGACAAATTTCAAGAAGGATTGGTTGAGATACTTCAGATGATGTGATGACTAGCTAGCTGCCGGCTCTAGAGATAAAGGAAAAGTTGTTGCCAAAGATATTCCCATGCTCACACCAGGAAGGCACACAAAGATCCAGAAAGAAGAAGATCCATGTACACTTGGAACCAGTCATTGCCAGACTGAATGCTCAAGGAGAGATTCTGTGCTCTTTGCAGTCGGATGTAACTTCTATTTTTCTCAATTAGAGCACTGAAGCCAAAGAAATTGAACAGTTAAATCTGAGCTCCAAGGGATGAGAAGTGAATTGGGGAGCTTGAAGAAGTTGGTAACAGACCTAGCAAATTTTGTAAGGGTGCACTTAACAGCTCCAGCCCCTCATGTTCTAACTCAGTCAGTACCAGAAGGTAGTGAAGGGCCATCAGGGCCTCCTAAACAAGATCAGCTAGCAGAGAAAGTTGTTGGGCCATCTATAGAGGAATCAGGGCCACCAAGGCCATCTGTAGAGGAATCAGGGCCATCAGTGGAAGAATCAGGGCCATCTGCTTCAGTGGTAGGGCCAACCGGGCCTCAAGTTATTGTAGAGAAAGCTGTTGTGCCCCCAGGGCCTTCTGATCCTCCCAGTCTTTAGACTCCAGCCCCTTCCTCTCCACCTACCTCTTTCACTGCCCCACCTACTCCTGAACCTTCCAAGAAACCCCTTCCAAAACACATTTCGTCTCCTACTCCTTTTCTTACTGCCTCCTCTTCTTCCCCTATCCCTTCCTCTTCCATTCCTTCAACTTCTGAGGCACCTCTAGCCTCCTCCTCTGGTCCCTCTTCTGCTGGTCCCTCCTCTGCTGGACCATCTACACAACCTCCTCCCACGTTCATCTTTTGCCTCTCTTCATCCACCTACTCCACCCTCCTTCATCACTCTCATTCCTGAAGGTGCCAGTATCATTTGCCATACTGTGCAAGACATCAAGGATGAGTTTGAAGAAGGCATTCTCCGCACAGTTCTTTATGTCTCTGCCCTTATCCACATGACTGAATCTCAGCCTTCTTCCAGTCCTACCTCCAAGAAAAGGAAGACATCTAAAGAGCTTGTTTTTCCTTCATCTCAAGCTCTCTTTCCTCCTCTGTGATACTCTCTTTCTGCTATCCATAGAAGAAAAGCCTTATATTCTGAATATCTTCAAAAGTGTACTTTTGCAGCCACTTTTGGTCTTCCCTACCTTAATCTATCTGAACATCTCAATATCATTCTTCCCATTTCTCTTATACCTAAGCCAGACCAAGTAAAAATCCTATCTTCAGCTGAGTCCAAGATCGAGGACCAGTGGGCTAGGGCTAATAAAGCTCTCTACAAGAAGTTTGAGGTTGCCAGGGCCAACACTTTTCCACCCTCTCACTCAGTCTGAGTGGTTTGTCTGTCAGCACAGATCCACCTGGGGTCCCTTCATCTAGAAGGAGATCAAACTGGTTAGGCATGTCCAGATGTATCAAGACTACTACTTTGTTAATCGCCTTCCAGAAGTTCAGCTTGGCCAGTTCAGGGCAGCTATTGCTGAGCTCCGCACAGAAAACCCAGTGAATGTCCCTCTTCAGGTTGATTTTGCCACCTTGAAGATGTCTGCTGTCGTATTTCTCCCTAAGTTGCACTTTCTGCTTATGGACTATGATGTGGGTCCTATTATCTTTGAAAGATTTGTCAGAGTTATGGCACGGATCCTCGTTCATAAGGGAGCTCCTCTTGTCTTTCACAGATTTTTATTCATAGAATATCAAAGAGGTTTTATCAAGTTTTCTGTTTTAGCTCCACTGCTAGAAGAATCTGAGAGATTTGTCAACTCTAACTGGTGTAAAGTCTATCCTGAGGTAGCTCTTCAGCTTGATCAGGTGAATTCCTCTTTAACTAAGTCAAATCAGCTGACTCTTACTCCAGAGCAGTTCATGGATCTCAACTCCATCAATCTAGTTTCAGATCCTTATTCCATTTGGGTTGAGAGATACAAGATTTATGTAGCTTTCCAGAAGGATTTGTTAGCTCACAAGCTTCACTATCCTATCTCCATAGACAAATTCCTTCAACATGCCAGTTTTTGGACTGCTGGATTCTACAGATTGTCTCTGAGTGCTAATGAATACTCCCTGTTTATTGAAGATCAGCAACAACTTCACATCAAGAGACTCAGTCTAGAAATGGGGCCTTCATATAATATTAGTTGGGGTGTCTTTAAAACCTTTTTTGAAGAGCAGGAGTCCAAGCTTGGCAGATTATCACTCGCCATGCTCTCTTCTATCTCCTGCCTTCTACATTTCGAACCCTCACTAATTAATAAGATGTTTATCTTTGGCTCCCATTTATCTTTGTTTTTCTCTCTTTTATCTTCTTCTTATTCATTTCTTTTTGCTTAATGACAAAAGGAGGAGAAAATATTTATTCTGAAATACATACTTTAAATTTTTTCCAGCAAAATTTTTTCAACTCTTTATAATGCATTTCTTTATATTTTGTCATCACCAGAAAAGGGGGGATTGATGATCAGTCCATCTCCATATAATTTTTTATTTATTATATATATTTTGGGTGATTAACAAAACCCTGAAAATTATTATCTAACATCATTTTCTGAAGTCTATCAACAAACATCAAATCAAACAAAATCAGTAAGTTGTCTACACTCACTGCCATTTGAAGCTCATTGCATATATTTTGTCTAAGTATACATCGACTTCCTGGTAAAAGCTCATAACGATTACTGTTTCACTTAAATAATGACTTCACTTAAACAACGACTTCACTTAAACATCGACTTCGTTTCCACAATGATTCCACTTAAACATTGATTTCAGTAGAACATCGATTTCGTCTCTACATCGATTTCATTCACTTAACATCGATTTCGGTAGAACATCGATTTCTATAAACAACGACTTCATTCAAACATCGATTTCATATGAAACAACGATTTCACTTAAACATCGACTTCATTTCTTCAACTATTTCACTTAACATCGATGTCAGTAGAACATCGATTCATATGAAACAACGACTTCACTCAAACATCGACTTCATGTGAACAACGACTTTACTAGAACAACGACTTCATTTCAAACAACGATTTCATCTGTACATCGATTTCAGTTTCAAACAACGTTTTCGTTTAACATCGATTTCCGTAAAACAATGATTTCAGTTGTACCCGACTTCAGTTAACAATGACTTCGTACAGATCACGATTATATACATGCATACATGGATTATGTTCACATCGACTTTGTTTCAACATGGATTACATTCTCACTGGATTATGGTTATAACATCGATTCATATCACATCGACTCTCTCTGAACTCAGACTATCTCTAAACCATCACTCTCTTTAAATAACGATATGTTTTTGATAGCTATTGAATATTCCTATTTAATTTTTTCAGCATTGTTAAATTACCATTCCACATGATATTCAAATATATTTCAATATCTATGGATTTCAAGTCTTCCGCGAATCATGTTGATCTGCTGTTTACATGAATTTATATTTGATGATGAACAATTGATAAGCAATACATGAGTACTTGATGAACACTTCATGACCATACAAACACATGTTCAACTTGATCATTTAAATGTTCACGTTATCTCACTAACAATGTTCTTACATGTAGGTGAGATTGCACAAAGACAGTGTGTTTAAAACAAGAGCAAAAAAGATCAAGAAAAGCACAAAGACAAGCACCTGTCGACAGCTCCTCAGCTGCCTGTCGACAGAAAACTGCAGACAGAAACACCAGGTTCTGAACATAGCCATCTGTCGACAGATCCCAGTCGACTGTCGACAGCTACCTACAGGAAAACCTTCCCGGAAGTTCAGAGATCTGGCAAATGCAATCTGTCTCTAGCTGTAAGGCCTGTCGACAGACGTAAACAAAATCTCAATACGAGATCTCCATATGTTTCCTATGTGGGTGTTTCTTGTTCCATGACTCTCTATACTTGAACACCTATATAAAAGGAACTCTTTGGAGTTAATTCGTACAGAAGCAGCCACCATCCAATACCCTAAGAAAATCCAAGAGAAGAAGTCTCTCTGCTACTCTGCTTCAACCTGCGCCCAGAAAACAAGAAGATCCGTCTTCCAAGCATAGGTGAAGTCAGTTCGTCGGTGACTCAAGCTTCACATCAGCTTGAACCTGTCAAGACGAAGTTTGAAGATCATCCAGACGACCTGTAGAAGAGTTCTACATAAGGATTTGATTCTCAACTCAGAACCCTTCTAAGTCTCTGTTTTACTTCTGTGTGTGTGGTTGTGGATCAAGTGATTTTTGTACTTGATCTACGTGGTCTGTGTTGATATGATCGGGTTTCACATCAGACAACTCGTGTGTGTGAGTTGTAGTTTTGAACTAGCTCATAAGCAGTGTTTCTGCGTGTGTGTATGGACGGTGGAGTAGGATACACAAGTTGTGTACTCCGAACCACCTTAAAACCTCGTGTCCTGTGGTTTGCACGTCTTTACGTTAGATATTTGGTAGGCACGTTGTTTTCACACATGTTAGATAAATTGCTACCTATCTATCTATCTATAACTACATCTAAGTTTAGTTTACACTCTATTGCAAGTCTCAAAAGTTTGTGTTTTTCATCAAAAGAAGTGGTAGTAAACTTTAATTGGTAGTAATCTATTCAACCCCCCTTCTAGATTACCATATATAATTCTGCAACCTTTCAATTGGTATCAGAGTGAGGTTTCTCCGATTTACTGTTGTTTTTATTATTTGATCTTACGCTCAGGAGAGTCTCGATCTCATGGATCTAATAAGGGGTACATGGCTGAAGGACACTCTGTGACCAGGCCACCCTTCTTTGATGGTACTGATTATCCCTATTGGAAAACCGCATGCAGGTGTTTTTGAGAGTGCAAAACTTCGAATTGTGAAGATTGTCAGAAAAGGAGCATACACACTTCCCGAGGACGAAGACACCTGGACGAAGGACTAGATTGCGAAGGGAACTCTCAACTGGAGCGCCCTGAACAGATGCAGTGCGCAGTTCATCCCAAAGAATACTCAAGGGTCTCTACATGCACTTCAGTGAAAGAGATGTGGGACAAACTTGAACTGATCTACGAAGGTACGTCCGAGGTAAGGGAATCAAAGCAAGCATGGTAATTTTTGAGTATGAAATGTTAATGAACAATGATGAAACCATCTCAACATGTTTGCAAGGTTCATGCTAATAATAAATGGTCTGAAGGTCTTAAGAAAGAATACTCAGAAAGTGACTTGGTGAGGAAGATACTTCGGTCTCTTCCATCCTCATGGAACACCAAGGCCACTGTCATTGAGGATTCAAAAGATCTCTCAAAGATGAAACTAGATCAACTAATTGGCTCCCTGATGACATATGAAATAAATGTGAAAGGAAAGAAACTGAAGAAAACCAAACAGGTTAATCGCCTTAAAAGCCTCCAAGAAAATTCTTCAGGTTCCAAAAAGATGTTCAACAGGAAGTGATGAGCTTGAAATTCTAGGATAGTGAGAATGATGATATGGCCATGCTCACTAGACAATTCAAGAAATTCCTCAATTCAAAGGAAAGGTCAGGTAACTCAAAACTTTTCAAAGAAAGATTTTTTAAATAAATTTGAGTCTAACAAAAAATCTGACATTGTATGCTATGAGTGCAAGAAACAAGAGCATATGAGAGGAGAATGCCCTGAGCTCAAGAAGAAGCTGAAAAGGAGAAATTCACCTTCAAGAAAGCCAAAGCAAATGGCTACTTGGAGTGATGAAGATGCAGATGAGGACGAACAAGCTACCTCTAGAGATGAACAAGTTCAATGTCTAATGTCAAGAAGCATGACTCCAAGAGGAATGCCTAGCAGCCCAAAATCAAAACGAATGGTACTTGGACAGTGGCTGTTCGAGGGCACATGACGGAGACAAAGAAAATTCTATTTGCTGGTTGAAAAAGATGGAGGTCAAGTCATCTTTGGAGGTAACAATAAAGGCCAGATCATCGGCACAGGTAAGGTCGGTAAGTATGGCCTCCAACTCAATTGATAATGTATGTTGGTTGAGGGCCTTCATCACAACTTGCTTATATAGTCAATGGTGTGATAAGGGTCATAAAGTTATCTTTGAATCAAATCATGTCAAATCATTGATAAGGAATTAGGAAGTCTAAAATTTTCTGAAAAAAGGGTGAACAACGTTTATTTGGGCGACTTAGATGATCCAGAAAATGAAGACTTGTGTCTTGTAGCAAACAAGCAGGATGAGCTTATGTTGTGGCATCGTAGGCTTGGCCATGCAAGTTACAATGTCTTGCACAAGATCATGAGGCTTAACCTGGTAGTGGACTTCCTGAAATTTCCTTTAACAGAATGAAAGTATTTGTGATGCTTGCACAGGGAAAACAAACCCGAAAATCCTTCAAATCAAAAGCACCGGTAAGCACTTCTAAACCTTATGAATTTTGCACATGGACCTTTTTGGACCTACTAGAACACGAGTCCTCAATGGCAAATGATTTGGTTTGTCATTGTAGACGATTTTTCTAGGTTCACTTGGGTAAATTTCTGGCTCACAAAAATGAAGCACTGAAATCTTTAAAGAATTCTTTAATAAGATTGAGCAGGGAAATGTCAATAAGATATGCTCAATATGCACTGATCACGGGGGAGAGTTTGACAACAACTCATTTTCTGATTTTTGCAGGCACCAAGGAATAGAACAACCTGTTCTTCTCTCCCGAGAACTCCGGAGCAAAAGGGTGTAGTGGAGAGAAAAGAACAGAACCTTGTGGAAATGGCTCGAACCCTTCTGGTCGAAAGTTAGCAGGCAAGGACCTTTTGGGCAGAAGCGGTAAACACCTCATGTTACATACTTAACAGAGCCATGGTAAGACCTGTGATAAAGAAAACTCCCTACGAACTTCTAAAGGTAAGACCCCAGTATTGGGTATGTTAAGTTTTTGGCTCAAAGTCTTTATTCATAATAATGATAAAGTTGACTTGATAAGTTCGAAGCCAAAAGTGATCAAGTATTTTTCTGGGATACTCAAAACACTCTAGAGCATGTAGGGTGTTTAATTTTAAATCTCGAACAGTGGAAGAAACTCCACATGTTGTTTTTGATGAGTATCCAGCAATGCCTAACAATTCAAATACTTAGAGGTTTTGAGGATGGAGATGAAGAATAATACTTGGGGAACTACAAATGAAAGCAAAAGAAAATCCTAAAGCAGTTTTCCAAGACTAAAAGTGGATATCTTCGCAGGTACAATGATGAAGATGACGTAAATCTGTCAGAACTCAAGATGATGAACCTGAACAAAATCCACAAGAGAAGAGCCTCAAGTGAAACTCCTCAAGCACACCCTCCTCCAGAACAACTCCTCAAGTCCAAGATCAACCCGGACCTTCAACATTGACAAATGTCAGGTATTCTACAGATCATCCACTTGATAACATCATAGGAGATATGAATGAAAAAGTTCAAACTAGGTCTCAAGTTAGACAATAGTTGAACAGGATCATCTAGCTTGTCTCTCAAGTGGAACCCAAAATGTTGAAGAAGCTTTAAAAGAAAAGTCATGATTGATGCTATGCATGAGGAGCTTGGGCAATTTCAAGAAATAATGTCTAGAGTCTAGTTCCTAGAACCCCTGAAATTTCTGTCATAGGAACAAGATGGGTCTTTAGGAATAAGCTAAATGAAGAGGGTAAAGTGGTGAGAAATAAGGCTAGACTGGTTGCAAAGGGTTATAGTCAAGAATTTGGTGTGGATTTTGAAGAATCCTTTGCTCCTGTATCTAGGCTAGAAGCAGTTAGGATCTGTTAGCATATGCATGCTCAAACAAGTTCAAACTTTTTCAAATGGATGTTAAAACTGCCTTCTTGAATGGCTACATCAAAGAGGTAGTCTATGTCTCTCAACCACCTGGCTTTGAGGATCATGATAAACCTAACCATGTATATAAATTGCACAAAGCTCTCTATGGATTGAAACAGGCACCCCGAGCTTGGTACGACAGACTAACCACTTTTCTGGTAAGCAAAAACTACTCAAGAGGTAAAGTAGACCAAACTCTCTTCACTAAGAAAGTTCGCAATCACATTATTGTTGTTCAAGTCTATGTGGACGATATCATATTTGGTTCTACTAACCCATCACTGTGTGAGGAATTTTCAAATCATATGCACAGTGAATTTGAGTGAGTTTAATGGGGATTCTGCTGAAAAGGTTTCATTTTGAACAAGCTAAGCCTGCTTCAACACCAATGAGCACAAGCTTGAAATTGGACAATGATGAGAAAGGTAAACCGGTAGATGCAAAGCACTTCCGAGGTATGATTGGTTCACTCCTTTATCTTACTACAAGTAGATCGGACATACAATTTAGTGTTTGCCTTTGTGCTAGATATCAATCTAGTCCAAAGGAAAGCCATTTGGTTGCAGTTAAGAGAATATTCAGATATCTCTCAGGTACGTATGCCTTGGGTCTTTGGTATCCAGCTGGAGTAGTTTTGATTTGATATCATATTCGATGTTGATTATGCTGGATGTAAAATTGATAGAAAAAGTACTAGTGGTTATTGCCAATTTCTTGGTGGTTGCATGGTTTCGTGGGCATCCAAGAAGCAACACTCGGTTGCACTCTCCACTGCAGAGGCAGAATATGTTGCTGCAGGGAGTTGTGCAGCTCAAGTGTTGTGGATAAAAAGTCACTTGTCTGACTACAATATTGAATTTGATGCACACCTATCTTATGTGACAACACTAGTGCCATCAATCTTTCAAAGAACCCAGTCCAACACTCTAGGACAAAACACATCGAAATAAGACATCACTTCTTGAGAGATGAGGTAGCCAACAAACCTTGGAGATTAGCTTCGTACCCACTGAAAAACAATTGGCTGATATTTTTACAAAACCACTGGCTGAGGATAGATTCACAACATTGAGAAGAGAATGGGTTTGTGCAAAATGCAATGAACTCATACCAAATCTTAAGTATATGTTCCTTGTGTGCACCAACTATGTGGTATATCAAATGGTGATTTGTGGAAGAACAAGTTATGCTTGTTTGGAAACTGTCATTATGCGTGAGAAAAATTCTCCGCCACGTATCCATAGTTAAGTTTGTAAATAAGGGTCATTTACTTTCTATAAGGTATTTAGTTTCTTTTCACTTTGCCCTTTCTTTCCTTCTTAAACAAATGGATTTCTTCATAGTCTGTCCTTATTCATGAAATTGTGTGCATTTGATTGCACAATTTGTGCAAATGTGTCTTGAAGTACTTGATTGTTTGTGTCCACATGAGCACACACTATGGGGGAGCAAGTTCAGGTTAGATGACTGACATCTTGAGGAAAATTAATCATATTTCACATACCTACTTTTCCTCACATGCCATATCTCTTTTCCTCTTTCATCCTAGCCTTCAATCTGTTCTGCACAAGCAGCTGTCGACAGCCCTGCTCCATCCTGTCGACAGATCAGGCTCCACAGACACCAGTTTTTGCATTCTGCATGTTTCTGTCGACAGACGACAATTCATCTGTCGACAGCCAAGCACAGTTTCTGATTTCCTAATAGCCACTTTTCTGTCTGTGTGCATCTGTCGACAGGCTCCTTCTAGCTGTCGACAGCCACACACTTTCCATGCATTTCTTGGATATCTCACAACATTCTCTTTCAGCAGGTTCATGCCTTTCAAGTAAGGTGTCACTTGGGGTCTATATGCATGTTTTAATCACTTATACCCACATGATATTAAAGCCATTGTCTGTATCACCATGATTTTGACATACTACTCATGTAAGAGTCTAGGTTGTATCATTCGGAGAATATTGATCTAATCTATGGATATCACCTAACTCCCTTGCATAACTCTCTTGTAGGCACACACTGTTCACAAGTGTCTTGATCAGTCCTATGGTCATTGAACTCTATGTCTAGCATTGATTGTTAACCACATACATTATTGACCTTGATTTTCAAACAAAACATAACATGATAAATTCAAAAAAGGAGAAAAGCTACCTATTTCTCATATCTCAATACAACTCAAAATTGGGATAAAGATAGAGCAATGATGTGTATGCTGAGTAACCGGGGACATGGGCATCACAATGTCTGTCCTCGCGTCAAAACGCTTACTCATTAACTCTGTAGAATGGTATGATGGTCACTCTCACTGAGTAACTGGGGGTAAGGGCACTAGACATGTCTATCCTCACGTCAAAAGGTGTTCGTGATCCTAATTACCACTTTTCCCATTGCATTTTGTTAAAAAAAAATAAAAAATAAATAGTGTGAAGCCTCCACTGTTTGATTAATTCTAGGTCCATTGGTGTCTATGGCTAGCCATCTATGTAGACATTTTCTTCATCAACCATTTGACCATCCTTTACTTGGAATCGTGTTCGTCTACAATAGTTTGTTATTCAACAGGGGTTATGGTAATCCCCTAAGTTTTGGTAAGATGTTCTCTTCATGCTCCAACCTGCAACTTTTGAGCATTATGTTTAAACCATTGAGGATATTGACTTGACTTAATCTCAATGAGTATGACAGTTTAAACTATGTGTCCACCTATTTTACACCTTCTATTTCTTTGGATACACACTGCTCAGCATTCATTAACAAATTCCTCGAAAAATTTCCATTCTGGCACATTTCTGTGTGCGCCTGTCGACAGGCCTTGTGCATCTGTCGCAGCCGACGGCCACCTGTTTTGGGAAACCCAACGGCGCGCCGCTTCGGGGCTGATTTGGTGGGACCCTTGCCTTTTCAAATCCCATCCCACTCCTTAAAAAGGCACCCACGCCCTTCTTCCTTCTCTACCACCAAACCATCCCCAACCCAAAACCCTCCTCCAGAGCGCAAACCCTACCCTGTCACCCTTCTGCTTTCTCTCTTTCCGTTGTATCTCTCTTCCCTTCATCGCTCCTCTGTACTTCATTCTTGCCATCCCATGGCTTCCAAGGTGAAGAAGATGGTCTCTCGTGTCGTCCCGCTTCCTCTGAAGCAGGCGAAGGCTCCCGGCTCCCGCTGAGCGCCGGACGAAGCATCGAGATGATCGGTTGCCCGAACTCTTGGTTCCTCCTCGTCTGAATCTCACACGGGCTAAGGTCCTTTACCAAGTTTGTACAGCCTCGGTATGTGATTTCACGTCCTTGGCAGACCTGTTTCCGAACCTCCAACCCCTCTTTGACACCCAGGGCTGGACGGTATTTCTCTATTCCCATAAAGTCTATTCTCCTACTGCCGTCAGTGAATTTTTCAACCATCTTGGCTACTCCGAGCAACAGGAGTTTTACACCTCTGTAAGGGCAACCCTTTCAAACTTACTGCTAATCTCTTTAGCACAACACTTCAAATCCCTAACTCTGGGGCTGATATACTCACCCATCACCCATCTGCCTCTGAGTACTATCACCTCATCACCCTCCAACCGTATGATGGCACCAAGAAAATTGCCAAACTCAATGCCAACTCTTTTCCCCCACTGACCAGATGATTCACATATCTTCACCACCCTGATTGCTCCAAAGCATGGCAGTCGGGAACTCGTCACTGAGGTTCACAAATCCCTTTTTACCTTCTTCCTCCAGTGCGAGCAATCAACATACCCGCCCTCATGCTTGGCTTAATCCTTCACTGTTATTATAACCCCAGGAGATCCATGCCATATGCCTGCCCAATCACTTCCCTTCTTCGGTTCATTGGCATCAACATTCCTGACAGTGAATGTGTCGAGCTAAATTCTCGCAGTAGTTTTGATCTCACTGCTGCACATAGGATGGGGTATAAGCTAATTGATGGGGTTGTCACACGAGAACTCAAGGGTAAGGCACCAGCTGCTGCCATGGATGGAGATCGGGAGGATGATGATGATCATGATGACGAAGCTGATGAAGACTCCCAGTCTGAGCCTCTCGATGCTCCGGGAGATGACGTTAGTGTTGCCGCTAGTGATTCTGCTGTTGAGCCTTCCATGCGTGATCTTCTAGCACAATTACAGCTTCAGATGTCCACTGGTTTTGATAAGCTCCATGCATGTTTGGACACCGTGGATACAAGCATTGACGCACTTGCGGATACTCAAGTCCAGCTCCAGCTCCGCTTCACTAGGCTGTCTACTGAGCTTTGTGACATCCATCGGGGCTCTGCACTGCCTGACAATGATGCTGCTTAGAGAGTCTAAGTGTCTTTTGTTGTGGGTCATGGTCATAGTGTTGATGCACTAGTTTGTCTTGGTTGTAATGTTGTCTTCTTCTTTTGCATTCCTCATGTTACGTTATTTCTACTATTGTAACTGTGTGTAATGATTGCCCTCAAAGAAATTCACAGTTATTGCTCTCTTCCTGTATGTATGACGTATATTTTTGGATGTTGTCAAAAGGGGGAGAACTCAATTGTGGCATTAATTGAAAATTTTTGTCATCATCAAAAGGGGGAGAATGCTGGGTTTACATGAATTTATATTTGATGATTGTTTTTTATGATGAACAATTGATAAGCAATACATGAGTACTTGATGAAACACTTCATGAACCATGCAAACACATGTTCAACTTGATCATTTAAATGTTCACGTTATCTCACTACAATGGTCTTACATATAGGTGAGATTGCACAAAAGACAGTTGTGGACGTCTCGTCCGCCTCCGTCTTCGAAGCCGACTGATGTGACCTTCTCCGACGGTGGTTCACGGACGTGCCGCTCCTTCGTGGCGATGAATGACGGACCGGTTGACCTCGTTGACTCCTCGTTTGACCAAGTTGACTGAAGGAAACACAGGAGAACCGAAGGGATGGGAGATTTTAATGATCGCCAGGGCCTTACCTGTGCCCAAGGAGTTGTGTGATCACGCCGGAGTAGTACCTCGCGTCGCGGGTGATGGTGAAGCTCCAACTTCTCCTCCTTCAGCCGGCCAAAGAAGAGAGCTCCACGGTCTTCTTTGGATCATTCCTGCCACAGAACAAGACTCAATTAGACCCTAAATAGTGCAGCAAATATTCAAACGAAAGGTGGAAGGCCCTAAAGGAGAGTCCCGTACCGGTTGCGGACTTGAGAAGAGGGGTGGCCAAATGTTTGGGACCACCCTTCTTCCCTCCGTTTTTGGTTGGGAACCCCTTTCTAGGTGTGTAGGAAGGTGACCTACGTGCCTAGAGTGTGTGGGAAGAGTGTGTGCACATGCAAGTATCTAAGAGAGAATAAGAAGGGGAGGAAGAGGGGGAGGTGATCCTCGTTGTTGTTGTTGCAAGCTCCTTCCAAAGGCTCCTTCAGCTCCTTAGAAGCCTCCTTGGACGTCCCACAGGTTGAGAGGAAGTAGAGGAAGACTTGGTGAAGCTTGAGTGTGATTTTCTCTCTCCTCTCTCAAAGCTTGAGCATATGGACGTCCAGCCTCTCCCCCCTTTGTTCAGAGGGACCAAGGGGGAGTTATATAGACAGTGAGCTCGGGGTTGAGAGCATTGGATGCTCAAGTGTGAAGAAACACACTTGCACATGTGGCAATCTATGTGTTTAAGCTCCAACCAATAGGGAGAGGCCAAATGGGATTTTTACTGGGTCAAGGGACTGCCAAGGTGGCCCATATGTCCGTTGGGAACGGCTATATGCGTTGCATGGCCGAGACAAGGGCGCTAGTGGGCTGGAATCTCGGGTTAGTTGCGCAGACCAGGTAAACGCTCTTGACGTCTAGGGATCAGGCCGCCAACCTCATGCAGACGTCCATCGCGGTGGACGCCAACATGGGTAAGCGTCCAGGTGGCTTGACGCCAACAAGCAGTAGGCGGCCATCGATGATGCCGTCTACATGGGATCCGAGGCTGGTCAACACATGGTCAAACGAGGCTTAATGGGCCAAATAGCCTTGCGGGAGATGGGCCAAATCTCGCGTCTACAAATGCCCCTCTGAGACGTCCGGCCTTGCAAGGGAGCAGAGCGGACTGAAAGGTTGGTGTCTCGGTAAACAAAGGACGCGGAGATTTAATGGACGGACCATCTCCGAGGATAGGAGTTCTAGCAAACCAAACGAAAGAGACAAGCTAGAAACAAATGACGAATCGTCTGAGAGACAAATAGGGGTAAGAAAAGGGGTGATCTACCCGTGTAACTACAACTGCGACCCAATGGCAGGGTCCCTGGCATGGCCGTGATGGACTTTGACTAGTTTCCGGCGTGTCTGAGTCAAAGGAGTTGTAATATGACGGTTGAATCAGGAGGGTCTCGTAACCGGAGCCGTGGGCTCGCTGGCCTAATCAGGACGTCGGTCCCGAATTTAGGAGGTCACGAAGACAAGGAGTTGGTTGATCTCTCAAAGGTTTATCAAAAGATTCTAACTGGAATCACATGCCTGGAAAGCCTGAAATCCGGAATTAAGCTCGCGGCTGGCGAAGGCTCAAATGAACTCAATAAGGCTGGAATGATCATTTGTTGAAAGCACGGTGGGACAAGTAAAGAAGGGGCAACAAAGACCCGATATCAACCTGGATAGTCACGAAGGACGAACCCAGTAGGCTACCTGAGCTGGAGAACCATGGAGCAATCATATAATCGAGGAAAATCACCATTTTTTTTTTTTTTTGAGTGTTAGTAAGAGAATGTTAGCAGTGAAGATGCATGCTGGTGTGGGTTGCCTATCTAAAATGCAAGTTAGCACCAGAGGAAATTCTAAAGGCCATACGAATAACTGAGAGATCGCAAACCCATCATGTTTTTGGTGAAGGGGAACTCAGGGTTCACGGTCGCCAAGTTATTCGCCTCTGGTGGGGTCCTATGTTAGACATACCTGTGACGCTCAAGGTCGCATGAGCGTTCCGTAGTTGAAGCGCAGCTTGTGCTTAAGATATCTGCAAACAACTCGAAGCACAAGATAAAGGATAATGGCCATATAAAGATTAAGAATTTAAGCATTCCGGTCAGTCAACGTCCACATCGATGGCCGCCAATATCTTGTTAACGTCCACATATGTGGCCGCCAACCTACAACTGACGTCCACCTATCTGAACGCCTACCTGACAGCGGATCAAACCGAAAAAATAGGTGATGAGAGTCCATAAGGACTCTTTCATCTCCTACCTCCGTCCCTCCCTGCTCCTGCTGCGAACCAGAGAGCAAAGAGACAGAGAAGACCAGCAAGATGGCCTCCTCATCAACCGGACGATCTACAGGTGCGAATCCCGGAGTTCTGAGTGAAATACCGGGACACCTGAGCGCACATCTGGCCAATGGAGAGGTAAGTGATGATTGTTTCTTGCTCTTTCCCGGGCTGAAAATGCCCCAAACAGCACTCTTACAGAACCCCGCCCTTATGCAGGAGATCCCGGCATTCCCCAGCCAAGGCCAGTACGGGCCTTTTCTGGCTCGTGAATCTGGTTAACGCGATAACACTGGACATGCGAGGCTTTATCGGATGTGGCACTTGAACTTCATGGTAGTCTTGGCCAAGAACATGAAAGAGATGTGGTGGGGATTCGACGCTCTGGGGGCGTTGGTGGAGAGATGGCACCCCACACGCACACGTTCGTGTTCCAGGATTCGAGGCGAGCGTGTTGCTGGAGGAGGTGGAGCTGTTCTTGGGATGGCAGCGGTGCCTGGAGTATGATGCAGCGAGTCCTCTCCTCCCGTGGGAAGAGATTCTTGCTGACATCGTGCGGGACAAGAAAGAGGTGCTGCGAATGACGAACAAGGATGGGATCTTCCTGGACCGGCTGGCTTGGTGGCTGATCCAGCATGCCCGGGAGATTGGCGGGAGAGGGCGACGCGAGGACTGACTCTTTGCCTGGCCGGGGTGTTCCTGTTCCCCACGAGCGGCGACTTCATCCTGTACGAGCATGTTGGGATACTCACTCTGCTATGGCGCGGGCAGTCACTTGCCCCTGCAGTGCTGGCCCACCTGTACAGTTCGCTCACCACCATGAGCCTAGGAGGACGCACGTGCGGGAGTTTGTTTCTGCTCCAGTATGGATGGAAGCTCATCTAAAGTTTGATTTTGCTGATGCACAACCTACCCCTCCAGAGTCTTCCTTCGGAGTTCAGTGCACTGCAGCAGGGCATGGTACGAGCCAGAGGATGAGATCAAGTGTATGACCGCGCACTTGAAGGGCCGAGATGCTTGGAGAGATCACTTAGCATATCTGGGCATGGATGAGTTCATTGTGAGGCCACTGTTTATGAGGACTATCGAGTTCAAGCGCGGACCAGGGAAGACAAAAATTTATGGTTGATTGGAGCAGATCGGATGGTGGCGTATCAACCACATCGGTGCCACTGTCAGCTTGGGATTCCACGGGGAATTCCCATTTCATTCAACGGCATCGATATGATAGTCACCGGAAGAAATGAGAGGCTGATGAAGAAAGCGATGAAGGTTTGGGCGAGACATACAGTGAGCAGGAAGGTGGTTGGCTGTTCAGGAGAAACGGGAAGAGATCTTGAAGTATGAGGAATACATTATAGCATCCTTCCCGTTGCTTGTGGTTATTTCATGGCCCGCAGGGCAAAGTGATGTACTTTTCAGATTTGAATAAGTGTAACACAATTAGAGAAATAAAGATGTTTTTGCATTTGTGTTCAATGACTTGCATTGATTGATGTGTGGAATGAAATGTGGTGAAATGGGTGTGAAATGACCTCAAGTATGTTCAAAAGACAGTGCTGTGAGGACTGAGTGCGGAGTAGTTGGCGTCCATATCGATGGCCGCCAACCTCTGGTTAACGTCCAACCTCTGGTCGCCAACCACTGAGACTGACAATCGACGTCCACATAGGTAGCCGTCTAGTTTAAACTAGACGTCCACACCTAGCCGTCGACCAGACTTCGAGGTCTGACATTGAAGGACATTGACGTCCAGACCCTAGCCGCTGAAGGTACGTCGGCGGCCTAGGGTTGACGTCAGCTAAATGTAAACGGCCAGACCTGGACGTTAAATAAGTAAACGCCCTTTTTTTGAACCGACGCCTTCTCCCGGCGCCATTCCATCTTCCCAAGCACCGGGAGAAGGAAAACCGAAACAAACCCTCTGCTCACTTTGCTCACTTTGCTTGTCAACGATGAGGACGAGAGAAGCGGACCCACCCGGGGCCGTCGCCAAACGAGGAGGAAGAAGAAGAGGTGGAGATGGCTACGGCGGGGGAAGAAGAAGAAGTGGCGGTAGAGGACGTAGCGGAGGGGGACGAGACCGAGGGAGGAGATGAGACGGAGGCGGAGGCACCTCGACGACCTCGGGTGAGTACCCTAAAACCTCTGTGTGAGTGTGATTTAATTTGGTGAAAAGAAGGGGAAACAGGGAAAGGGCCGTCGGGTTAGACAGGAACTTGACGGCAACATCGGTTGCCGTCGAGTTCCTGCTGGCGTCCACCCCTTGGACGTCAATATGATCTTGACGGCAATGTGTCGGACGTCGACACAGAAACTCACGGCCACCCTATTGACGCCTATCTATAAGTAAACGGCAACCCTTGCCGCCAACTTTGAGTAAACGGCCATCGATACTGACGTTAAGCTTTCTGTTTTTTTTTTTGCAGGGCAAGGGCAGATGAGGAGCAGGGTGACCTGGGACTTGTGCTGGGCATGGTACCACGCGCTTCCAGAGGCCCAGCAGGCTCAGATAGCGAGGATGGGGTTCGGACATCTACTGTCGGTACGCCCTTCCACTTAGACGTACCGTACTTGGAGGCGTTGAGGGAGAGATGGGAGGAGGACTGCAAGGCATTCATCATGCCTTGGGGTCACATGATACCCACATTGGAGGATGTGGCGTATCTGACGGGACTGCCGGTTCAGGGAGAGCCGGTAGTCGGATTGGGAGGAGGGACTACTATGACGACATAGTAGAGCTACTGGGGCCAGAGTTCGTGGCCGGGAGGAGGAGACCGATCCGGAGCATCCTGCTCGGATCGTTGTCGGAGGCAGTTGGATTGAGGGGAAGAGGAGAGGACCCCTAGAGTCACTTGATGAGTTCTATGCTGGAGTGCGGGGGCACTCGACCTAGGAGACCGGAGCGAGGAGCGCTCGGTACAGATTTTCGCCAGCTACCTCTTCGGACGCCTGTTGTTCGCGACGCAGTCATCTCAGATGAACTGCAAGTTCGTGCTGTTGCTGAGGGACTTGGCGCAGGCGGGGAGGTACGCTTGGGGTGCTGCGATGCTGGGACACCTTTTCTCTCTCCTCCCCAGCAGCTCGCAGCGCTCTCAGAGCACTGGGGGCTTCACCCCCTTCCTTCAGGTACGCAATTTTTTTTCCTTTAAAGCTCAATTTGAATTTCAATTGATTAAATTGCTTGACTGACTGACTTTCTCTTCTTGCAGATCTGGGGGTACACCCGCTTCCCCATGGGGCGCGGGACACTTGTAGAGGGGCGCCAGATGATGTGCCTCTCATGACGAGGTGGGCGGTGGCCCCGGACCCCAGGGTCACCGACAGGAGGGCAGGGGATGTGCGGGTCGCACTTGACCACTACCCGCACGACCAGGTATGAAACCCTCAACTAGCTTTTGCATTCTTTCAATTACTGCTGATTTGACGTTACTGACCAGTGCCTTCTTGTTCTTCTCAGGTGGTGTGGACCCCCTATGTTGGGGAGGCGGACGCCTCGCACCCGCGGTGGCGGCAGTCGCCCCTTGTTCGACCGCCACCTCCTTTTATTGTGCCTCGGGACATGTGAGGTACTGTACTTGGAGTTGGTGGTACGGACCCTGGGCTGGCACCAGCCGGCCATCGAGGTGCCCTCCCTCGGGAGAGAGGGACACTCACGCCGGCGTTTCTTTGCCGAGGACCGCGACTGGGGGGCAGACCACGGCAGCACCGTCGCATATTGGCGCGAGGGCGGCGAGCAGGTGGTACGAGTGACCGACCTCCAGGACAGCTCGGCTTATATGGAGGACTACCAGGCACGATACGCCGGGCGACTCCGGCTTGACCGACGAGTGGTGAGTGAAACTCCTAACTCTAAGCCTTGGTCGGATCTGAATTTGAATTGATTCTAACCTTGAAGCATTGGCAGATGCCGGAGTCACAGGCCATCCGCCTCTTGGAGGGGTGACTGGCCGAGCAGGAGGTTGAGCTGACGAGGCTCCGGGCCGAGGTCAGGACCCTGGTGAGTACCTTCAACCGTTGATCTTGAAATTGCCATTGATTTGATTTGATTTCTGACCAAGATTTTGTGCATGCAGAGAGGAGAGCTATTGAGAGCACAGGCGAGCCGGGATGCGGGGGCGAGCTCGTCCGCCCAGCCGGCCGGAGGTGACCTGGCGGTCCGCTTGCAGAGGGCCCTGGACCGAGCGGAGGCGAGAGTCCGGGAGCTTGAGGAGCAGGCTCGAGAGATTGGGGCTCAGGTAAGACACCAAACTAGCACTTTCTTTCTTTCAAAGTCTACTGAATGCTCTAACATGCTTGCCCCTTGACATGCAGCGGCAGGGAGGAGATGTGGCTACTCTCCAGGCACAGATGGAGAGTTTGCGTCTGGAGCTAGAGGCGCGGATTTCCGGTCTGGAGGCCGAGGTAAGACACTTCCTTCTTCTTCCTCTTTCCTTCACATGTTCAGGACTGATCCTCTTTTGCTTTTGATGCGCAGCGGCGGACCATGGTGACAGCCATGGAGGAGTTGAGGGACGACCGGGCCACCATGAGGGGTCGCCTGCTCGAGGCCCGAGAGAGTCAGAGGGAGGCCGAGACAGCTCGGTCACGGATTGCCGCGGATTACGAGATCCTCAAGGACCGGGTGCTGAAGAAGCGCCGGGAGCAGCAGCGGCAGGCTCAGCAGGGGACGCCCGCGAGGACTATTTCGGCATTCGCATCCCTTGACGACATCGTGTCGCTGGGGACCCCGTCGTGGTGCGAGGAGGAGGACTGCCGCGACCCGAGGCTTCCACGGCTTCGAGACCTCCTCTCCCAGACCGGCGTCGGGAGAGGAGGAGGAGGAGGTAGTAGCTCGCGTAGCCGAGGCCTAGCGAGGGTGAGAGAGAGAGGAGTGACACTTTTGTACCACCAGGGTATGCCCCTGTCATGATATGTACACAGACTTGATTATCATAGTGGAATTTGTGGATTTTTGTCAGCTTTTGTGCACTTGAATGGTTTGCTTCTTGTTCTTTGGTTCCTGCATCCTGTATCCACAACACTTAGAGAAAAAGGTTAGTGTAGATCTGTGTTTAGCCCCTTGCCTACGATATACCTTTCTTGAGATCTGGTCAAGGGGCTAATTTCTAATCAAAGATAGGAACATAAAATAACCAAAAGGGAAATATGCACATGCATTTTGTTTTTCATTTTTTTTTGTTTTCTTGATTTTTTTGTTGTTTTTGTTTTTGATAAGAAAATAAGGAGAATGTTAGCATATATACATGGTACCAAATTTTTTTTTGATTTTTTTTTATTTTTCTATTTTTTTTGGCTTTGAAATTTTGGGAGAAAATATGTACAATGTGAAATATATACATCAAAAGACTCTCTTTTTGTTATTTTTTTTGCATTTTTTGTATTTTTTTTTTGTATTTTTGGACTCTAAGGCACATATTCATCACATGTTGTAGTGTAGGGTTTACACGATCTACTTAACCACAGAGGCCAAGAGTGAGGAGGAACGTGCATGAATTTCTTGATGTTGGACATTGCCCCTAGCCTTCTTGATATCTTCCACTACGGAGGATCTTATACAATCAAATTACCCCTAGTGGGAGAAATCGGAAGAAATGTATAGGAAGTCATGTAGGGCTTTGGTTCAAACTACTTTTTGTTTCCAAACCGACATCTCATATCAAGCAGACTTGGTCAACCATTGTTTCAGGGGGATTTTTTTTTTTATTTCATTTCTGATTTTGGGGTGGAGGCACGTACTTTTGCTACCTCCTTGAGTTGGTCAGCCTTTTTCTGGGTACGTACTTTTTGCTACCCTTTTTGACCTTTTGGCTCTTCTTTTCCCCTTTGAGGCTTGATTTTGACATTTTGCCCCTTGCTTTTATTAGTTGCCCCTGTTTTATGGCGACCTTGTCCTTTTAAAAGAGAGTGGGTGGTCCCCTACTCGTAGTTTGTTCCGCTTCCGGACACGACCGAGTGGGAAGAGAATTAGGGGAACTTATTGACTGAATTAGACCACCCGAGTGTACTAGTGATTTTCTAGCCAAAGGGCAATATCTCAACATCGTGTGTGTGTGGTGAGTCCACCTCATTAATGACCTAGTGGAGGAGTAGGGTGCTCAACCCGCAACGTTGACATGTGATGAACGACCGATCTGACTGACGGCTAGGATAGAACTTCTTGAGATAGACTGCATTCCATGGATGGGTTAACTCAACTCCCTCGGCATCCACTAATCTATAAGCATTCCCTGAGTATGCTTCCTAACAACGAACGGACCTTCCCAATTTTCTTGCAATTTGCTCCTGGGACCTGGTGCCTTTATGATTTTCCGCTTCAGAACCAATTCACCTACTTCGAATTTTCTTTCTAAACTCTCTTGGCATAGAAACGTGCAATTCTCTGGCGGTACACCTGAGCGTGGTCAGCTGCTATCATTCGCCTTTCATCCAATAGTTCAAGTTGTGCTAATAAAGCTTCCCGACGTTGACCGGGGTCAAGTTCGGAGTCCAATTGAACTCTCAGTGAAGGGAGGAAGATCTCATATGGAAGTATCGCATCCGATCCGTATGTCAAAGCGTAGGGGTTTGCCCCGTGGGAGTACGGACTGAGGTGCGATAAGCCCAGAGAGCTTCAACTAAGCGTTCTGGCCAGTCAGTGTTGTTGTGAGATTTGCATGTTTTCTTGATTATTTTGATAAGAGTTTTATTAGTAGCTTCCGCTTGTCCATTACCTTGTGGATAATATGGTGATGAATGATGCAAGTTAATGCCATATTTACCACACATGTCGCGAAGCTCCTGTGAAGTGAATTGCGGTCCGTTGTCGGTGACGATGTCCCGAGGCACGCCGAACCTTGCAAGGATGTTGCGCTTGATGAACTTGACAACCGTTGATGCTTTGACTTCTATGAACGCTTCTGCTTCAGCCCACTTTGTGAAGTACTCTGTGGCGGTCAGAATGAAGGATTTCTTCCGGATTTCTCCAGTTCTATCCGCAAGGGGACCTACCACATCGAATGCCCACATGGCGAAGGCCATGGAGCAATAAGGGGATGAAGAGAGGAAGAAGGAGCATGAATTTTATCACCGTGTAATTGGCATTTAGCACAGTGACGGACGAAATGGGTGCAATCTTCTTCCATGGTAGGCCAGTAATAGTGTCGTAGCAACTTCTGGGCAATTGCTCTACCATTGACATGGCCACCACATTCACTAGAGTGAGCAGCTTCAACAATGCTTTCAGATTCGATTTCATCAAGGCAACGGAGATAGACCCCATTGAGGGATTTCTTGTAGAGAACGCCACCTATGATCTTGTACCGTTCGGAGACACGGCGAATAGCCCGTCTATCGGCAGAAGTGGCGTAATCCGGGAAGGATCCATCTTTGAGGTAGTTCTCGATGTCAAAATACCAGGGATGGCCATCATCGAGGTCGATTTCAGGCTCTTTTGAGAGTGCATTGATTTGATGGGAGGGAGATTGAAGTTGGACAAACCAGGGATCAGTATGAGAAGGGATTCTTAGCCTTTGAACAGAGATGGTTTCGGAGGACCTTTCTAAGGGATGGGAATGGAAGAGGCCAGAGAGGCGAGGGAATCTGCTAGGATGTTTTGGGCCCTAGGAGTGTGGACAAGGGTGAGCTTCCTAAACTGCCGGATTACCTTTGCTACCAACTCTTGATATGGTTTCAACTTGGGGTCCCGGGTTTGGTACTTGCTGAGAGATTGCCGGAGTATCAACTGCGAATCTCCAATAATCCTTAATTCCTTGACTCCGAGCAACAACGCCATCTTCAACCCAACTAAGAGAGCCTCATACTCAGCCACATTGTTCGTGGCACGGAAGGTTAATTGGTAGGCGTGCGGGATGACTACCCCTTCCGGTGAGAGGAGGACTGCCCCTATTCCACTCCCTTTGGAATTTAAAGCCCCGTCGAAGTAAAGCACCCATGAAGGCTCACCATCGATGATGGCTCCTAACTCTTCATCGGGAAAGGTTTCGTCGACAGGAGAATACGAAGGTAAGGGGTGATGGGCTAGGTGCTCAGCTATGGCATGCCCCTTGATTGACTTCTGGTTGACGTAGGTGATGTCAAATTGATTGAGAAAACTTTGCCACCGCATCAACCGCTCATTAGGACGGGCTTCTCTAGCAAGAACCGAATTGGATCCATTCGTGCCAGAAGTTTCACTTCATGCGCCAGGAAATAGTGCTTCAACTTCTGGCAACCCAGACGACGGCTGCACATGTTCTTTCCATGGCGGTGTACCTCTTTTCAGCTTCATTGAACAATTTGGATAAGTAGTACACCGCTCTCTCCTTCTTCTCGTCGTCGTATTGGGCCAAAACTGCTCCAGTTGAATCTTCAGTAGTTGATACATAGAGCAATAAAGGCCGACCCGGGACCGGAGGAGCGAGAACAGGGGATTGAATAGGTAACTCTTCAACTCATCAAAGGCCTTTTGACATTTATCGTTCCAATCAAATTTTGCCTCTCCTTTTAGCATCTCGTAGAAGGGCTTACAACGGATTGAATGCTGGGAAATGAATCTCCTAATGAATTGAAGTCTGCCAATCAGCCCTCTAACTTCTCTGATGTTCCTAGGAGGCGGCATTTCGATTATTGCTTTGGCCTTGTTGGGATCAATCTCAATCCCCCTTTTGCTAACTATGAACCCAAGCAATTTCCCCGAAGAGACTCCAAAGACACACTTCTTGGGGTTCATTTTAAGCTTATGCTCTCTAGACCGTTGGAGAACCGCCGGAGGACCTCAGCATGGCCATGTCGAGTCTTCGATTTCACCAAGACATCGTCCACATAGACCTCCATGTGCACATGCATCATGTCATGAAAAATTGCCATCATTGCCCTTTGATATGTTGCTCCTGCGTTCTTCAATCCGAAGGGCATGACGACGTAACAGTAAGTCCCCCAGGGTGTTGTGAAAGAGGTTTTCTCCTGGTCTTCCTCCGCCAGACGGATCTGGTTGTACCCCGAGAAACCATCCATGAAAGATAACATTTCAAACCCGGCAGTGTTGTCCACTAGGACATCTATGTGTGGGAGAGGGAAATCGTCCTTTGGGCAAGCACGATTAAGGTCTCGGAAATCTATACAGATCCTAACCTTACCGTCCTTCTTCATTACGGGACGATATTAGCTACCCAATGTGGATATAACACAACCCTGATGAACTTAGCTTTGTGCAATTTGTCAATCTCCTCTTTGATCTTGAGTGCTAGCTTGGGATGTAGCCTCCTTAGCTTTTGTTTGACGGCGGTTGCGTCGGCTTTTAGGACTAACCGGTGTTCGACCAAAGAGGTGTCGAGTCCCGGCATGTCCTCGTAGGACCAAGCAAAACCGTCGGAGAATTCTTTAAGGATAGCTACCAACGCATGCTCTTCTTCTTCACTCAAGTTGGCACTGACTAACACTGTCTTCGGGGATTCCTTGGTGCCAAGATTGACTTCCTTAGTAGGTTCGTCTGCAGCCGTGGTGGGCTCGTCGAACCTTTTTGTGCCATCCACATAGGAGCTCACTGGGTCTTCCTCTTCTTCTGACCCAGATTCTCCTAACCCATCTTTCTCACTGAAATCTAGCAGATAGACTCCTAGACCGTCATCTACAGAATCACCTTCTTCAAAATCAGAAATGGTTTCTACTAAGGCAGGTTCCTCAAGAAATTCCGGGACTTGACTCAATTTGGCACACCTCTCGGCCAAGGCCATGACATACCGGGCAGGAACTTGCCTACCTTTCTCTTTGCGAATGCATGGTTGAGAGGGACCAGACTCTCCTAATCCTGACTCTAGACTGGACCCTAAACCTGACTCTAAACCCAAATCTAAACTAGGATCTAGACTGCTATGTACAGGACAACTATGTACAAGGGAAGTGCTCCCAGAGGGGTGAAAATCTAACGGGGAGAGCGTCGGCCCTTGGCCGAGCGGAAGAGATTCCAAAGAGGAAGGGTGCTCAATGGAGATCTCGCATTTCCAACTTTGATAATTGGCGTTTTTTTTTGAAATCAAGGCCCAAAACCATGAGTTGCTGACTCAAGGTGGCCTCGACTGGATGGGTGAGAGATAGAGATGGTGATAGGAGTGGAGTAGATGCGGAAATAGAAGGAGATGGAGAAGAGAAGATGGGGAGAAGGGAAATCAGAGCCAAAGAGGGAGAGGAGGCCAAAATTGTCAGAAATGTCCTCTATTTGGGCATCCTCTTCCTCTCTTCATCCTCACTCTCAGAGCAAGGAATTTCTTCAATTACAGGTTCCCTGGTCCCCATCTGGGTAGGCCCCTGACAAAATGCTCCCTTAGTGTCCAGGTAAGGGGTTGATACGGTATGAATGGATCTGGATGGACGGGGTCTGGGTGGAAGCCTAGACCAGCCTTGGGTAACAACCTCCTGATTGCCTGAACGCTCTGGGTCTCTCCTTTTTCATCCGTACCCAACCCGCGGCCATGGACATAGCCATGTTCGCCATTACTTCCCAACCTTTTCCCGGGAGACATGGAACATGAGGTTCTACAATAGACCGGGGAGGTTGGCTAAGCTCAGAGGGTGTGGGGAAGTCAAAGAGAGACATGACCGGCTTCTTCCCCTTATCCGGAACGAAGAGATGGGGCATCTGCTCGGTAGTGACAGCATTAAGGGTCTCCAGGATTGGAATGCTCTTGATCTTAATGACCCGCCCATTGAAGGGGAATTTGAAGCACTGGTGGGCGGTGGAAGGGACCCCTAAAGTTTGCTCTAGCCACGGTCGACCGAGGATGGCCTTGTAGCCGGGTCGACGTCGAGAACTAAGAATTCAGTGGTCATAGTAACCGGTCCTACTCCCAGCTTAAGAGCAATTTTGCCTTTGGCAACTCTTTGGAATTGTCATAGGCGGCGATAGTGGAGCAGCTTCTCTCCAGGTTTTCCTCCCCTAAACCCAATTGCTTAAGGGTCTTCATCGGACAGACATTGATTGATGCCCCGTGTCGATTAGAGTGGAGTCCACCGAAACCCCGTTGAGGTTAATGTGAGACAAAGAGGAAGCGAACGACATTCGGGAGTGGCAAGATCTTTGTCCGAGAAGGAGATCGAAGGTCCTTGGGTGAGGGAAAGGATGGCATTGGTGACCCCACTAGGAGGGAGGTCATCATTAACCATGATTTTCTGAAGAAATTGGAGAAGAGTGGATTGATGCGACGGCGACCTCCGAATCAACTCTAAAATAGACACCCTCGCGGGCGTCTTATCAAGATGTTGGAGAATATCATATTCGGTGCCAGCCGGGGGTGGAGGAACATTATCCTCCTCATCCTGGGAAGGCCGCGGAGGTGGAGGAACGATCCGGTTCCGAAGTGTGACATGGACGGCCTCCTGAGACTGAGGGCGGATAAGCTGAAGGGGTCTAGTAGATGACTCAGAGGCAGAGGGGGTGAGGATGGTAGTGTAGGCATCTTGAGGGGGCGGATCAGCACTAAGGGTCTCTCCTCAAGGATGGCATCTACCGAGATGGAAGGCTCCTGAGATTCTACAGTAGGACATGGATACCACTCCTCAAAACCTTCTACTCCCCATTGTTGCTCTCTCCTCACGACCCGGGGTCCTAAATGTATCATGGTGTGGACATTCCTTGGGCCTTGGAGGAGGAGGGATTGTTACTTTGGTGGTTGGGGAGAGGGTTGCTAAAGATGCCGAGGTCCTTTTTGGTGTACCTAGACTTGGCTATGGCCACCTTGACATCCTCCCAGTTGATTCTACCCTGGTCATTCATATCATAGACCCAGTCACGAAAGGTAAAGCAATTGGTGATAAAATGACCATGGGCTCTATGGTATGGACAATATTTGGAGGTGTCAATCCTCGGGTTGTTATTCTCCCTTTGTGGGGGGAGTTGGACGGCATCACATGACATGAGGGCGAAGAACACGTCCTCAAGAGTCTCCGGGAGGGGAGGATAGTGCGACCTTTTGGGGCCAGGTCGGGTGTAGCCGGAAGAAGGGGGAGGAACAGCAGAGTAAGGCTTGGAGGATGTGACGGGAATTGGTGAGGATTAGAGGGAGGATTGGACGGAGGGATAGAGGATTTGTTGGGAGGCCTCAAAGGCTGGCTGCAAGCACTTACAGACTCATTGACGTCACCCCCGGTGGTAGGTGCCGTGGGAGCCTTGCGTGCCTTTGGCTTTCCTTCAAAGAAGTGTGGGAGAGAGGAGTCCTTGATTTGATTTTCAACTACCCTGGCTCTGTTATAAAGATGTGAGAAGGAGTGGAACTCACTTAGCATTAAGACAGAACGGAGCACAGGGGTAGTGTTAGTAACCAAGAGGGTTATGGCTTGAGACTCCGGGATAGGAATGTCGGCTCTTGAAGCCATGGACCTCCATCGGTTGGCATAAGTTACAAAGTCTTCGTTCGACTTCATCTTTTCTGCCATCAAGTCGGAAAGTGTGGGGACTTGAGTGGCCATGTATGAAAAGTGCGAGATGAATCGCTCGGAGACTATGTCAAAATTAACAAGGTCAGATGCGGGTAGAGAGGTGAAACCACCTCAAAGCTTCCCCTTCCAATGACTGTTGGAAAAGGTGAACTAAGAGGACCCGATCATATAACCACCGATGGGAATCCATGGTGAAGCCGGCGAGATGAAATTGGGGGTCGGAGGTCCCATCATACTTGCGGTACTTTGGGGCCTTGAAGTCGGGGGGAAAGTAAGCGTTGGGGAGCTTGCAGTAGTTTAGTAGCGAATGAGGTTTAGAGTGGGATAAGGAATCCGCTACAAGCTTCCTAACGAGACCTTCAACCTCTGAAAGGGGAACAATTTAGATTGAATGGGGGGTGCAACTTGGATAGGTGGCAAATAGGCGGAAGGAGGAGTGGGAATTGGAGTATGCAAAGGAGCGGGAGTGACAGGAGGAATGAGAGCAGAGACGGGAACTCGGGATGGGGTGACTGGTTTAGGAGTGGGCCTAGATGTGGAGGCATTGAATGGGATAAAGATGGAGTGGAAGGGGAGGTAGCTGCCCGGACAGTATGCTTTGAAAGCATAGAAATGATATCCTCGGGCGAGTACCGGGACATGAGTTTAGAAAACTCGGGGTCTTCTTGACTGTCTTGGTCATGAGTGGGATTGACCCTCAAACTCACTTCTTCATTATCAGCCTGAGAGGATGATTGGACTGACTCCTCAGGCTGGACATTGGTGTTAATCATACCGACCATTTCATTGATATTATCATCATATTCAAAAGCCGGTTTATTAGCCATGTCAACAGGATCCAACCAAGTGTCCATAACACAACCTATGGATTTTAAAGTGGTCAAAGTTGATTAACTTTACTGTTTAGACAGAAATGTGGATTTCTACCAAACATGTTAGCAATCAACGTCCCCAAATTTTAAAAATTACCAAAGTTGTGTGTTGAGTTAAGTTGATTGGTAAGACCGTCCTCTCAAAGCTCACTCGAATCCCGGTAAGTAGGTGACTAGACAAGGTGGGTAAAGGTCCTCCTGCCCCGTACCGTGAGGGAATCCACGGAATTTAGGGACTTATAGAGTTTTCTTCGGACCAACCCGATTTACCCGAGCGGGAATCCCCGAGTAAAAGGTTGTGAACCGAAGAAGGGTGATCCTAGAAATGTGAGGGGAGGCTAGAAAAGAGAGAAGAAGACCCCCTGGAGACTGAGAACTGTTAGTGACAAACAGTAAGCAAACAAAAGGTAAAAAAAGCAAAACAAACAGAAAACAGAGAAAAACAGGTTTCTGTGAAACTCAACGGCACACTAGTTGACGCCAGTTTATCAGAAATAAGCAGACGGCAATATCGACTGACGCTAACATACAGTAAACGTCACCCTAGATAGACGCTAAGAGAGTCACAACGGCAGAAGACTGGACGTTTACCTGGGTAGGCGGCAAGATCGCTTGCCGTCTACCTGATGCACTCAGACCGCAGTAGCACTGTTGTCCCACCGTGATCGCCAGAAAGAGAGTTCAACCGGCAGGAAGACTGGACGTTTACCTGGGTAGGCGGCAAGATCGCTTGCCGTCTACCTGGATGCACTCAGACCGCAGTAGCACTGTTGTCCCACCGTGATCGCCAGAAAGAGACTGTGGACGTTTCGTTTCGCCTCCGTCTTCGAATGCCGACTGATGTGACCTTCTCCGACGGTGGTTCACGGACGTGCCGCTCCTTCGTTGGCGATGGAGACGGACCGGTTGACCTCGTTGACTCTCGTTTGACCAAGTTGACTGAAGGAAAACAAGGAGAACCGGAAGGGAATGGAGATTTTGATATCGCCAGGGCCTTACCTGTGCCCAAGGAGTTGTGTGATCACGCGGAGTAGTAGCCTCGCGTCGCGGGTGATGGTGAAGCTCCAACTTCTCCTCCTTCAGCCGGCCAAAGGAAGAGAGCTCCACGGTCTTCTTTGGATCGTTCCTGCCACAGAACAAGACTCAATTAGACCCTAAATAGTGCAGCAAATATTCAAAACGAAAGGTGGAAGGCCCAAAAGGAGAGTCCCGTACCGGTTGCGGACTTGAGAAGAGGGGTGGCCAAGTGTTATGACCACCCTTCTTCCCTCCGTTTTTGGTTGGGAACCCCTTTCTAGGTGTGTAGGAAGGTGCCCTACGTGCCTAGAGTGTGTGGGAAAGAGTGTGTGACATGCAAGTATCTAAGAGAGAATAGAGAAGGGAGGAAGAGGGGGGAGGTGATCCTCGTTGTTGTTGTTGCAAGCTCCTTCCAAAGGCTCCTTCAGCTCCTAGAAGCCTCCTTGGACGTCCCACAGGTTGAGAGGAAGTAGAGGAAGACTTGGTGAAGCTTGAGTTGATTTTCTCTCCTCCTCTCTCAAAGCTTGAGCATATGGACGTCCAGCCTCTCCCCCCTTGTTCAGAGGGACCAAGGGGGAGTTATATAGACAGTGAGCTCGGGGTTGAGAGCATTGGATGCTCAAGTGTGAAGAAACACACTTGCACATGTGGCAATCTATGTGTTTAAGCTCCAACCAATAGGGAGAGGCCACGAGACAAGGGCGCTAGTGGGCTGGAATCTCGGGTTAGTTGCGCAGACCAGTAAACGCTCTTGACGTCTAGGGATCAGGCCGCCAACCTCATGCAGACGTCCATCGGTGGACGCCAACTGGGTAACGTCCAGGGGCTTGACGCCAACAAGCAGTAGCGGCCACCGATGATGCCGTCTACATGGATCCGAGGCTGGTCAACACATGGTCAAACGAGGCTTAATGGGCCAAATAGCCTTGCGGGAGATGGGCCAAATCTCGCGTCTACACAGTGTGTTAAACCAAGAGCAAAAATCAAGACAACACCTGTTGACAACTCCTTAGCTCCTGTCGACAGAAAATGCAGACAAAAAACCCAGGTTTCTGAACATAGCCATCTGTCGACAGATCCCCAGTCACTGTCGACAGCTACCTACTGGAAAACCCTCCCGGAAGTTCAGAGATTGGCAATGCAAATATGTCTCTAGCTGCGATAGATGATCTAGGCCTGTCGACAGACTAAACAAACTCAATACGAGATCTCCATATTTTTCCTATGTGGGTGTTTCCTTTCCTTGTTCCACGACTCTCTATATTGAACCCCATATAAAGGAACTCTTTGGAGTTAATTTTGTACAGAAGTAGCCACCATCCATACCCTAAGAAAATCCAAGAGAAGAAGTCTCTCTGCTGCTCTGCTTCAACTGCCGCCCAGAAAACAAGAAGATCCATCTTCCAAGCGTAGGTGAAGTCAGTTCGTCGGTGATGCAAGCTTCTACATCAACTTGAACCTGTCAAGACGAAGTTTGAAGATCATCCAGCGACCTGTAGAAGAGTTCTACATAGGATTTGATTCTCCAACTCAGAACCCTTCTAAGCCTCAGTTTTTACTTCTGTGGTGTGGTTGTAGATCAAGTGATTCTTGACTTGATCTACGTGGTTTGTGTTGATCTGATCGTGGTTTCACATTAGACAACTCGTGTGTTGAGTTGTAGTTTTGAACTAGCTCATAAGCAGTGTTTCTGCGTGTGTGTGTGGACGGTGGACGTAGGATACACAAGTTGTGTACTCCGAGCACCTCAAAACCTCGTGTCCTGTGGTTTGCACGTCTTACGTTAGATATTGGTAGGCACATTGTTTTCACACACGCTAGATAAATTGCTACTCTATCTATCTATAACAAACCACTCAAGTTTAGTTTACACTCTGTTGCAAGTCTCAAAGTGGTGTTTTTCATCAAAAGAAGGTGGTAGTAAACTTTAATTGGTAGTAATCTTTCAACCCCCTTCTAGATTACCATATAGTATAATCTGCAACCTTTCAGTATCATGTGATCTCTAACATTTATTATGTGGTACATATCTCTGCACGATATATCTTCTATTTACGATACTCATGTCTCATAAAGTATAGATTTTAGGTCAACAGAATGCAATTTCCTTTTTAGTATATCTTCTTAAAGCACGACTACTAACGTTGACTGACAGTTTAGACAAAGATGAGTTGTCTATGCTTTAGAATTTATGGTGTGCAGGGTTTCAGTAGAAACATACTTTAGAACGTTGGACCTGTCAACCTGACAGAAGCAAGCAGAGATTCAGACAATCCACCTCTATGTATGTGTCTATCCCAGCATTTAATGGTTGCTAGTTCTCTTGCTCCATACATTGGACCAGACACTCCAATGTGCATGAAGATGTGAGACAACATATACTTCAATGGTTCAAATCTTTCAAAGAAGATAAATAGAAGACTAGTAACTCCATGAAGCAAGACTTTTCAACCTTTGAATAGATGGAACAACTTAGTCACCTACAAGAAAGAAGTGCTCACTTGTTCATTCAAATTAGTCTTCAACTCTAGTTCTCTATAGCAACTTGTTTAGTCTTTGAGAGCTTGTGTAGATCTGAAAGACCCTCATTCTGTGTAAACCTTAGTCTCTCAGATTCAGTCGCAGATCAAGCAATCTCTATAAGCTTGGTTTAGGGGCCATCCACCTTTTACTCATTCTCTTGAGTGTTCCTCTTTGTGTGTGAAGAGAAGACCTGTTGTGGACTGGGTGATTGTTCCCTTCGGTAAGAAGGAAAACCTATTGCATCAGGTGGTTTAGTGCCTCTTCGTGTAGAGAAGAGAAGGCTAGCTGCGGCTGGATGTGTAAGTGTCCTTAAGGGTTTATTTACAGGAATATTCGAGAAAAAAAAATAGCAATCATCACCCCCCCCCCCCCCCCCCGGGGGGGGGGGGGGGGGGGGGGCTTGCTACCTGGGAAACACATCCTAGGATTCTGTGTGATTGATCTTTTTGTCTTTGTTTTACACTAACTCTAAACCTTCGAACTTAGTGTCTCCTTTCGAAAGCATTTTATTTACAGGAATATTCGAAAAAAAAAAAAATAGCAATCCATTCACCCCCCCCCCCCCGGGGGGGGGGGGCTTGCTACCTGGGCAACACATCCTAGGATTGACTTCTTGCTAGCTGAATTAGTGTCGGCCTAACAACAACATCTTCCTTTCCAACCTCCTATTATCGTTCGTGCACTCAACCTCAGACCCCTGGTGTCAGATTGTCTCAACCCTTGTGGACTTTTAGACTGGCTTCATCATCGGTGCAGTCTATGGAAAATGAAGTGCTCTCTATGGCTCCTACTAGAAGAAAGGGAATCATCCGATCAGAGGACACCGACCCCTGGAAGTTGAAGTAACCACTCGGGCTTAGTACCCCACCTCTTGGTCTCTCTTGAGCAGTTCCGGTAACGTCGTGACCGTTCAGATCATGGTTTGATTGGTTTGTGGGCCAATGTAAGGCCAGTGTGTAGTGGGAAGTGTTTCTGCAGGTTGTGTGGGTGTTGTGGGTCAGATATCTGGGCCCATTCACCCTCTAGTTCACTGTCTGTGAACGCGATGGGGGTGTATGTCACATTCTTAATGCGACAGACATGGGCATCACATTCTTGTCACTGCTGATTGTGGTTGGTTGGCTGCATGCTCGACACGTGGTGCGCATAGGGCAGCCGGTTGGCGTCAGTGATGAGAAGGCGACAGCCTAGACCCTTGCATTCTTATCGTGACAGCCAATGTGTCGTGTTCTTAACTGTGATGGGTTAAGAGGCTAGGTCGGCCAAACAAAGAAAATGAAGCTCTGTTCGGTCAGGAAAGGTTTTTGCAGTGGGATTTGAGGCGATTTGGAGGTTTTATGCGAGATTTCGCGTGCTCTCGATGCGAGGACAAGATTTGGAGCGTGGGAAACACCAATCCATGGTTTGGTTTCGCGTTCTTTGTGTATGTAGGGAGATTCTGCTCCTTTTACTAGTTGTGATTGATGTAAATGTCGGTTTGATCATGAAATGAGTTCTCGTCGATGCATGGCATGCTAGTATTGTTGTTAGACTAGTTGTAAGTGCATTATATGGTCGTTTGCATTGGTTTTGTGGGGTTTCTGAAGGTGGAACCCCAAGTTTGGGGCACTGTTTGTGAAGGCGACGGCCCTGGGTGTCACGTCCTGAACACAACAGTCTGACTCGTTGCGTTCACGTTATGAACATGCCGTATCGGGGCGTCGCGTTCTGAATACGATAGCTATCTCTGTCGCCTTCTGGCTTCCGTGGACTGTGAGTAGAATGCTATGTATGTGCACCTTACTTTATGTTATTTCATGTATTTAAATGTTAGAATGGTGCCTTGGGCACGTGTTGAGATTTGAAATCGATGTGCTTGAATGGTTTGTGTGTACATCTCAAGTTGGGTAGTACGACGCCTTCTGTGGTTACCTCTCAAGTCGAGTACCCTAGGTTCTTTGTAAGCCAGACATGTTGTGCTTGGGGTTTATCCCAGTATTGTGAGTACTGTCGAGGTCTGTGTTGTTTTCCTAGACACCCTCATTCGTCTGTTGAGTAGTACGTCCAATTGAGGGAAAGAAGACAATGGGGCAGCGACTCGTGTGTTGTGGGTGTTCTCAGTCCCTTGTAGGGGGCTTGTGGTTGGGGGACGAACACCAGTAGACGTACTGGTCCCCAACTAGTACTGTTTTCCAGTGCCTCACTTTAGGGAGCTCGGGTCAGAGTCCCTAAAGGTGCCAGGCATGGGACTACAGCCGTGTGGTCTACAATTGTGGTGTTGGTTGGTCTCCACAGTTTGTTGACACTGTAGAGGTGGAGCGGTAGCTGGACCTTTCGTCCATGGCTGTGAGATTGAGAGGTAGTCCCGTGTGGTTTGTCCGGGTCAATAGCTAGTGTCGTGAACCAGTTCTTGTGGCCCGAGTGTGGAGTTATCCTCCTCTAGCTCGTTCACTTGGGCGAGATTTTCCGTTTATTTATTAATGGTTGTTCTATGTTATTAGCCTAGAATTGTTTATTTATTTGCAGTTGTAGCACCATGTTTGGGTAGCTCTATTTATTGTTTAATTTAGTTCTTTAGTTTTGCTTCTCATGAGATTGTTGTTGTTTCAATTTTTTAGGGAGTTTCCCTATTGAGCCAGTGATTTGTGAGGCTCACCCCTACTCCTTTCAGGTGAAGGAGAGCAGGAGAGTTCTTGTCCCCCGTCTAGTTTGGAGCCACATCGTAGCGGAGTTGGGCCTACACCTCCAGCAATGTAATTTTTCTTCCTATCTCACCTCGGGGTATGCCCCAAATTAATGTTGTACTTTGTACATTGACTTTAGTTGAGCACTGGCTATGTAAACCTTGTGTAAATATGTGTGAGATGTGCAATCTTATATATGTTTAATGTGTTCTTTTATATTTCTACGGACGTTGAGTTGGTATCCCTTGAGAGGCTTTGGTCTATATGCGAGATGCGGAGTCGGGTCGGACTCGTTATTAGGTTAACGGGTCTAAACGACGAGGACTGTCACAGTTGGTATCAGAGCAAGGTTCGTGTGAATATAAAGGAACAAGGAGATTTACATAGCATGGTCTCTACTTTAGTCCACTGCTAGTATATGGCCTTGGTTTTGTATTGATTTGTTTGTGTATTACGTGGTTGGAGTAATGTATGTGCAGGATCATAAATGGCCGACAGAAGAAATTTGGGTGGTGGTGGAGATGAGCCAGAGGAGACTACTCATCAATTGATTGAGAGACTGTGGGAGAGTATCACAGAGAGTCAGACGAGGTCAGACCAGTAGGTACCAGTAGTTGTGGCACCTCAGTTTGTAGAGGAGGCAGTACCAGTACCAGTGACACCACCCCCACCACCAAGAGTTGAGGTACCACCTGTTGTACTTGTATCCCCAGTAGTACCAGTACGTCCAGCCAGCACAGAGGAGCCTATAGTACTAGTAGTGAGGTTTTTGCGATTGTAGTCACCCACATACTCAGGAGGTCCGAATTCAGATACGACAGAGCATTGGGTACATGAGATTGAGAGAGTTTTTGTCACTATGAGGTGTCCGCAGACTGATAGGGTGATTCTGGCTACATACTAGTTGCATGGGTTTGCACAAGAATGGTGGAGGTTGAAGATGCAAACGGTGTTTACAGGCAGGACAGAGGATTCCATCACCTGGTCAGAGTTTTTGGGAGTATTTAATGATACATTCTTTCCAGTTTAGATCCAACAAGCAAAGAGGGAATAGTTCAGAACATTACAGTAGGGGAATTTGTCAATGTTGGAGTAGCAATGAGGTTTATGGCCTTGAGTAGGTATGCACCATATGTGGTTACGGATAATGTGATGATGGTAGAGTACTTCATCCGAGGATTATGACTAGAGTTGCAGGATGCAGTGATACCCCTTATGTGCAGAACAATGGAGGAAGCAGCTCAGCGAGCAGCTATTTTAGAAGGACTGTGCAGGCTAGATAGCCAGGGGACACAGGTAGTTTTCGGCTTCCACAGTGTTTCACAGGTGTTAGCAAAGGCAAGGCACCATTAGGAGCATCGTCATCAGAGTTTACCAAGTAGGGTTCCAAGTTGAAGAAGATATTTAGATGTCGAGGAGGTGGTACATAGCAGGCTTTTCAACAGGGTCGGGGCTGTAGACACCCATTTCTGGCCCATGAGTCGAGCCAAATTTCTTGTCATATCATTGATGCCCCACGTTGGCTCATCATCGCCTAGCTGGCTTTATCCGATCATAGTATTTTTCGTTAGTTCATCGCCCTGGTGGGTTCTTCTTGGTCACATCAATTAGTCTTCATCAGTATCTCGTAGCTCTCTGAGTTGAGAATTCAGCGCTTCAAACCGCACGTCAATCTGATACCCATGCAAGGAGATCAGACATTTTGATTGGGCTATATGCAGAAAGTTCTGGAAGGTGACAATGACCCTGTCCCGTTCTCATTCAGAAGACGACGCCCTTCCTGTTGCGTTCATACCCACACCGATTTGCCTTCAAGCCAGAATCGATCATCTTCAGAAGGCGACGCCTCGATACGTCGCGTTCTCATTTGGCATTTTAATTCTCTAAAAAATTGCCAGAAAGTGCTTAAAAGGTTCCTTCTATGGAAGGCGACGTATCGAGGCGTCGCGACCTGGTAGCGACAAGGGGCTCGTCGTGTTCTGGTTTCCATGCAACGTACCCTTTCCTAACTCAACTTGGACCCTTGCTATTGATGAATAGTCTGACTTTTAGTTGGTCTAGAGGCGTCCAAATCCTTCCAAATTCGGAGGAGACCCTCTTTAGAAGGTCCTTTCCGAGTTTTGATTCTCCTTGCCCGAGCACACCTACCGAAATTCGGACTCTTGCTTATTATTCTCCTCTTAGCCCGTTCAAGAATAATGGGGTATAAATCTCTTTATAGAGCATCGTTTAGGGCAACGCCGACGTCTGCTTCTTCCTCTCCCAGAGAGCTACGAGTTCTCAAAAGACCTCTCAGCCTCCAGACGACCAGGAAGTGCCCCCCAGGGCGTTTTCTCCTCATCTACGCTTTCTCTCTCTAATTCTTCATCCTTTTTCTCTCATACATGCATGTTACATCGATTTCTTTCGTAGATTTGCATTAGAAGACATCACACACACCTAGTTTAATCACCCAAAGGGGTTAAAACCCCACCCCACGTGAGTTCCTCCCAATTAGTTCATGTTCATTCTTTGTTTTAGGATAGATTCTACACGAAACGAATTTGTAATGAGTGTTTTGCTGTTTTGTTGTTCTTGGAAGGTGTTAGAAGACAGTAGCAGCACGAGGCTCTTGCCCCTTGGCCGACTGAGGAGCAGGAAGAAAGAAACCCACAGTCTTCATCTTCTAGAGCAGAAGGCGACAGCAAGCTGGTCGCGATCTCAGGAAGGCGACAGTCGTGCGTCGCGTTCAGAGAACCAGAAGGCGGCACCTCCATCGTCGCATTCACGTTAAGGCGACGGCAGGCCTGTCACGTTCACAGGACCAGGTACCCTTCTGCACATTTTCTTCCTTTTCCAAAGTAGTTAGCATCTTCCTTCGTCATACATCTCTTTGCAACTGCTTTGGTGGCGATCACGGTCAGTTTTCCTTATTTTTAGTCATCATCTTTGGGGAGCAAATCCCGTGATTACACCTTTTGGCGATCACGGTGGGACCTCTAGTGCCTATCGTGCTTGTTGCTGTCTTTCCTTATTGTTTTTAGTATTTCATGTGTGTTCTTTCTTTAGATTATGTGTTTCCCTGTTTATTCTACTGCTGTTTTGAGTTCTGCTGTTCTGGGTGAGAAGGCAACGCCGAAACCATCGCGATTAGGAAGACGACAGGGAGGTCATCGCTATCAGGTCAGTACTCCTCATTCCATCTTCTGCTGTGTTTTGGGTTTATTTCAAGTACTCCATCCATGCTCTGAGTTGTTTGATGCCTGTTACATGCCTGTTAGCGTCTGTCAGTCCTTCATGTTATAAGGTTGTTTGAAGTTTCGTGCATAATCAGGTACTGTGTGATCTCTGTCCACTACGGAGAGGAACGCGACAAGCTTCCTGTCACGATCTTGGTCGCGACAGGTAGTGTGTCGCCTGCTGCTTCTGAGAGTAGATCAACCTGATTTCTATTTTGTTAGTTCTAGACTAGACTTTGCATGCACCTTGGTGCGCATAGGGTGTGCATACATATTTCCATATTTTTAGTTTAGGTTGTCCTCCTCGGTGACGCCCGCTCTCTCGGCCACACATTCCTTGTGTCCGATTAGAGCATTCGCTTGAGGGCCTCCGTAAGTCCCCGCTGACTGTGGATTCCCACACGGTCGCCGGGCTGGTTGTACCTGTTGCCACCTAGAATTAGGGTCCATGCATTGGTAAGTTTGTGAGAATCCTAGTCAAACCCGAAGTTGGAAGCTTTCTCCCTTTAGGAAACCTTTCCTTTGAGGGGACCTGCTAAAAAGATCAAACCATTAAAAGGCAAATTGGAAACAAAGAAAAGAAACCATCATCATTGCCACTTACTTGCTTTGGGTGAGACTTCTTCTCTTTCTTTTGTTTGCATAGGATTGCTTGTTTAGGAAACTAAGTGTCTGCTTAGGTTAGGGTGTCTCTTAGGTTTGGACAGGCTTTCCTTATCTTGGCGCACCTACTTTCCAAATATGGAGTCTTACTTGAACCCAATCTATGGTAATGAGAATCAGGACGCTACTTTCTACACCTCCCATGATTATGAGGAATCTCTTCCTCATGACCTCCTTGAGGAGTCGACCCAGCCCTGGGTCGCCACAGTCCACGCCAATGAGAGTCATCGTCCCGGCGACGGTGGCCCGTCACAAACTATCGTTCCCCTCAGGCAGACGATCAAGCTGCTCAACTCATGCGCCTAATTCCTCAGCTTGATCAATCTCAAATCCAAGATCTCATGACGGCCCTTAAAGGAAAGGCCGCCTCGTTTCCCTCACCCCCGAGCGGGCGCCTCTCGCCCTATGGCATCTACCTTCGGCCCCTGCATCATCACGGGACCCACCGACAACACTCCCATCCGGCCGCGGGCCATTCGATTCACTCCTTTCGAGTCTGAGCACTATCATCCACATGAGTCGAGGCCCCGGTCTCCCCCTTATCTCCCTTTCCATCCGCCACAAATTGAGCTGCGCGCCAGGCCGGCATCTCGTGCCTCTTCCTTGTATGCCCAACCATCCTCCGCACCCGACATGCTGTCTGAATGGGCGTCCATCAAGAAAGAACTTCAAGAGCTACGAAGGCAGGTAGACCCTAGGCAGCACCATGATGTCCACATGACTAACTTCAATGGCCTGTGGGTCCCATCTCCATCCGAACTCCCAAAGTACCGTAAGTACAATGGCTCTGGCAACCCATACATTCACATCAAGGATTTCATCTATGAGTCTGCACCCTATCAGCATGACCGCTACTTGATGGCGTATCTATTCCTCCGCACTGGACGAGCCTGCACTAGATTGGTTCTATTCCTTGCTACCCAAGGATGCAGAGGACTTCGCCACGGTGAAGGGGAAATTCTTGAACAGTCCAAGACAGGGTTGGGCCAGAGTATTCTCTTACAGACCTCATGGCTGAAAAGATGAAGTCGGATGAAGATTTTGCCACTTATGCTGACAGATGGAGGCAAATGGCCACACGAATCCCTGGGTACCTTCCGGAGGAAGAGAAGGTTAAGATCATCATTGCCAATGCAACCCCTGCCTATAAAAACATCCTAGCAATGAATGATATCATCACCATGCACCAACTGTACAGTCGGGCCCGATTCATCCAGACCCAACTTAAAGACTCTCCCATACACTCCATGTTCGAACCTCAAAAGTACCGCTTCCAAAGAAAACCTCCGGGACCGGTGACCGAGGGTGTCCAAGTTAATGAGCAAGTGAGTGCATTCAACCCTGCCAGCCAGAACAACAACCGCCAACCTTACACTGCCCAGGGTCAAAATCGCACCAATCCCCCACAAGGCCAGCAGCCCCAATACAACCAAGTACCACCTCCTGAAGGCTCCCAGCAAAGGCGTCCCCTAGGCCCAAGGAGAACTCAATACCCACCACTCCCTGAGACACTGTCCGACATCTTCTTGGCCTTAGTCTCCACAGATGCCATCAAGCTCCCTCCGGAAAGGCCATTGAACCCGAGTGTGGACCAGACAAGGTACTGCATGTTTCATCGGCAGCCGGGTCATACCATTGAGCAGTGCTTCACATTCAAAGGCCTGGCATATGATCTGCATGAACAGAACAGACTGGACTGGACAGCTCTCCGACAAGTGATCAAAGACATCAAAGAAAGGCAGAGGCAGCAGCAACAACAGAGGCAGCAGCGCCAACCACCCCCTCAACAACAACAACAACAACAGCCATTGCAGGACCTGGGAATTGTCCATAACCCCTTTGTTGCCCAGTTGACGAGCCCAGAGGGGGGGTGAATGGGTCTTTAAAAATAATCTTTAGACGATTCCTGTAAATTTAAACATACACATAAATGTTCTTCGAAGGAGGTAGTGACTGTTAGTTTGAATAACAAACACACAAGAGAAAAGCAATCACACAACACAAGAAGTTATCCTGGTTCGGACCTCCTCCTTAGGAGTCCTACGTCCAGTCCCTGAGCAATCACTCAGGATTTCACTAACAAGGGTACAGTCCCCTTAAGGACACTACAACACCCAGCTCAGCTGGTCTTCCTTCACACCTGAAGGGAACAACTACACCCTGGATACCCCACCAGGTCTTCCTTCACACTGAAAGGAAAAAACACCCTGGTTACCACCAGGTCTTCCTTCACAACCGAAGGGAACAACACAAGGAGAATAGATTGAAAGACACGCCCCTAGACCAAGCTTCAACAAGCAAAGATCTGAAGCAACTAGCACTGAGAGCAAATGATCTTAATAAGCTTACTCTCAGAACTACACAAGCTCTCTCCAGGATTTTTCACTACTAATGGAGAGCTAAGAGCTATAGCAATGGGAATGGAATTCTTGGCTCTAAAATTCTCAGGAGACTTGAAAGCTTGAACGATTGTGTGTTGGTCTCTTCAGGAGTTATTGCAAGAAGATTGCTGTAATGAATGTTTCGGTTCTCGTCTATATCTTCTGTACTTCAGACTTGTATATATATATCTTCAATTTGAAATATGGATGTTGAAGTGTCCGTTCTCTCTCTTTTGAGTAGTCGTTAGACTGAATGACAACTGGAGTCTTGGAAGCTTCCAGTCAACAGTCTTTTGATTGCTTGAACACGCAAAGAGATGAGATCTTCAAAGATATCCGTTGGCTTCTATTTGTTTAACATTGTACTGTGAAGCTGGATCAGAGGTCTGCACAAATGTCAAACTCAAATAGCAGACAGCTAAGCTGTCTCTGATGTCAGTCAACGTCAGTAGCAATAGACATGAAAATAGTAGTGCCAAATATCTTAAGTCTAAAGGGCGTTATCAGAGTAGGCACGATAAAGGATGATATGGTCTGCATGCATGCAGAGATATGTTCAGATCTCTTAAATGCAAAAGTGTCAGAGAGATGTCTACGTGGACTTTGACTAGTCAACAAAGATCATATCACGTTAATATGAAATCGATGACTATATGACTTATGAAATCGTTATGAATAAGTCAGGTTGACCAAGTCCTTATGAGACAGAAGAAATCATTGTGAAATGCTTAACAAATCGTTATACAAAGCAAATCGTTGTGAACACTTATCAAATCGTTATACGAAGCAAATCGTTGTGAACACTTATCAAATCGTTATAAACTCTCAAGAAATCATTATGGTAACATCAAGTCGTTACAATAAGCAAGTCGTTGCGAGTTCTAAAGAAATCGTTACGGTAACTTATATAGTCGTTGTGACGAGCAAGTCGTTATGAGCTCTGAAGAAATCGTTACTACAACTTATAGAGTCGTTGCGACAGGCAAGTCGTTACGAGCTCTAAAGAAATCGTTACGGTAACTTATAGAGTTGTTGTGACTAACAAGTCGTTACGGGTTCTTAAGAAATCGTTATGATCACTAAGGAAATCATTACGGCGCGCAAGTCATTGCGAGTTCTAAAGAAATCCTTATGATCACTAAAGAAATCGTTACGGCGAGCAAGTCGTTGCGAGTTCTAAAGAAATCGTTATGATCACTAAAGAAATCGTTACGGCGCGCAAGTCGTTGCGAGTTCTAAAGAAATCGTTATGATCACTAAAGAAATCGTTACGGCGAGCAAGTCGTTGCGAGTTCTAAAGAAATCGTTATGATCACTAAAGAAATCGTTACGGTAGGCAAGTCGTTGCGCTTTCTAAAGAAATCGTTGCAATGACTTATAGAATCGTTACGACATCTGAAACAACATGACTTTTCAGCCAGAAAGGAAATTGTTATGATAATTCTATTGAAATCGATATGCTTATAAAGAAATCGTTATGGCCTTCAATAGAAGTCGATATGAACTTAGAGAAATAAAATGTTGATCAGATAAAAGGCTTTAGGGAAATACTTCATACCTTAACTGCTTGTTTGACCTTGAGGTTTTTCTGTACTAAAGTCTTATGAAAGATTCATTAGATAAAATCTTGTTAGGTTTAGTTAATCACCAAATATATACGTAATTAATTAAAATTACTTGGGGACGAACTGATCATCAATCTCCCCTTTTTGGTGATGACAAAACTGAACAATGAGCAAGGATGAAATAATATCTGAAATCATTTAAAAAAGAATGACATGCTTAATTTTCTTTCCTAAATTCTTTGAATGAAATTCAGATATGCTATTTTCTCCCAAATTATGTATTTCAGACATGCTAATTTTCTCCCCCTTTTTGTCATTAAGCAAAAAAGGCAAACTGAGACAAGAAAAAGAAGAGAAAGAGTGGATCTCACAAGCAAAGAGATTCTATTAATTCTGTGGAGGTACAGGTAAGTATTAAGCAGGAGACAAAAGGGAGGCATAGTGGGAAATGGTTTCCCATGCCTGGTCTTCCTTCCTTTCAAAGTATAATTGAAAATATCCAACAACAATAGAGTAATTTGGTCCCATCGTGGGAGCCATCTTCGTAAGATGAAGCTGATAGTGCTTGTCAAGAAGCTCAATGTAGGAGTTTCTGTCCATAGTCATCCGAAGAAGAGTAGATTTCCCAAAGCTGGCACAGGAGAGGAACTGGTCCATTATGACAGGATAGTGATTGTGGTTGTCCCTGAGAGCCTTGTGAAGAGCCACATAGACTTTGTATCTTTCCTCCCAGATTTTGAAGGGATCATTGACTAGATGGATAGAGTTCATATCAAGGAATGTGGCTGGAGACACTGCAGGCTTGCCTTCTGTGGCTTGGGCTTCATTGAGGGCAATCAATTGTTGGGCTGACAAAGGATAATAGTTGGACCATTCTGTGGAAGTCAGCCTCTCACATTCTGACAGAATAGGGCCTAGGACATCAGCACTGACATGTCCCTGGATATATTCCCTAAACAAGAATCTGGAAAAAGCTACCAGGAAACCTTTCTGTACTTTAATCCTGCCCATGATTATGGCATAACGCTCAAATATGATGGAACCAACAGAAGACTCCATAACAAGGAAGTGAATTTGAGGAAGGGCAGTGTCATCAGGTACTGAGAGGGTGGAAAAATCGACCTGAATGTCTGAAGCATGACGAATTGTTTTGCTGATATTGGAGATAGCCCTTTTGAACTGACTGAGCTGAACTTCAGGAAGATTGTTGATGTATCTGTAGTTATTGAAAAGCATGAAGTGCCGAACCATCTTGATTTCAGTTTGGATGTAGGGTGCCCAGAGCTCTCGGTGATAGATCATTAGCCACTCTGATAAGGTCAAGGAGTGGTCCCTTGGAGGGAATCTGGCAGTTTTGGCTACATTGTATCTATGGTAGAGATCCTTGTGGCTTTTGCCCCACTGCTCTTCAAATTTCGAATGAGCACCAGAAAAGATTTTGGCTCTTTCGGATTTGGTGAGAGAGGTGTAGGGTAAGATGGTGGTTAAATGATCAGAAAGGTTAAGAAAAGGGAGGTTGATAATTGTTGTAAAAACAACCTTTGTCAGATACTCTCTATACAATGGTTTATGTTTGTTAACCACTGTGAGAGAGAACCACAAAGGTGGGTACATGGGCTGAGAGGAAATGGAGGAGGTAGAGGAAACTTTCCTCTTCTTTGAGGCAGGACTGGAGGAGTCCCTTGTTGATGTGTTCCCCAACTTTCAACACTGCCTTGAGGATAGCTTCCTCAAACTCATCCTTTACCTTTTCCAGAAAAGGAGAGGCGAGTTGGGTGCTATCAGGAATGAGAGTGATGAAAGAGGGTGGAGGAGAAGGATGAAGGAAAGAGTGAGAAGTAGTTGGAATATCATCTGCTGGGCCAGAGGGGGGACCAGAGGAGGAGGATGCTCCAGCTGAGGATGTTGGAGGGACTTCAAGAATTGGTGATGAAGAAGGAATGTTGGTAGAGGAGGCTGGAGTTGAGGTTGATTGAGAAGGAAATGGAGTGGGAGAAGAAATAGGCCTGGATTGGGGCTTCTTGAATGTCTGAGGAGCAGGTGGAGCTAAGGGTGGTGATGGTGGAATGGGTGTGTGAGAGGGAGAAGAGGGAGCTGGGGGCTTGGCTACCAAGATCTCTTCAGCTGCCTCAGTCTGCACAGACTCACTCTCCACTGGCCTTGATGGCCCTTGCTCAGCTGGCCCTGGAGGCCCTTTAACCTAATTAGCTGGCGCTGACGGCCCTTGCTCATGCACTGCTGCCTCTGCTGATGCTGCTGCTGCTGCTTCTGTCCCTGAAGGCCCTGATTCTTGGGCGAGGTCAGCAGGAGGAGGAGGAGGAATTTGATCTCCAACCACCTTCAGAATTTGCTTTAGCATCTCCTTCATAGTGCCCATTTCTTTATTGAACCATTTCATTGCATTTCTTACACTGGCTAACTCCTTGGTGGCTGATGCTTGGCTCATGAAGATTGAATTGGTATCTGCCTGGAGAGAACATAAGATTTGTCCTTGAGCATCAAGTCTCTCTATTACTGGCTTCAAGTTGATTATAATCTTCTGCTTCACTTGCCTTTCAAAGGGAGTATTTGTTAACATTGGAATTTCATATTCTACTTCTTTCCCCTTTTTCTTAGCCTCTGAAGCTAGAGGAGGCTCATCATCATCCGAACTGGAGGAGCTGGCTGTCTCCCCTTCTCTAACATCTGCTGGACCAGGAGGGACATTGTAACGACCCAGAACACGCATTACCAGTAACAACCGGTAACCCGAATTCTGACCCGCTAACCCACGAGACAAGCTCGGAAGGGTAGGAAGTGAAAGTCCGAGGAGACTATATGTAAGAAGATACACACCATGCAAAGCAGTAAAATTCTACTATATGAACATATCATATACAATCTCAGAGTCTGAGACAAAGTACAGAGTACAGAAGTACAACAAAAAGGTACAACTCACTGTAGCTAGGGAGCACCAACACCGGAGTGGCTAGACTCGCCTGGAACGGGAGTCGACGAAGACCCACCTGAAAGGGAAGGGAGTGAGTCTCAAGAAAAGAGACCCAGTAGGGAAAAGTAACCCCACCGGCAACTAAACTAAAGTGCGGAAAGTAAAAACTGAAAGTAAGTACACGTCGCACCACAACACAAAACTGTAAACCACGCGGCTCAATAACACACACTCACACACACAACAAGTAGGACTCAGCTAGGGTCTGTGGCTCAGCGTCCCGTCACCACAGAGGCTCTCAACCCCAGCCACGTGTGCACACTACAGATGCTCTCTCTCGCGTCTGGTCCACGACCGGTTTTTCCCCTACGCTTGACCCTAGCGGTAGAGAAGGGGCTCCACGGAGACCGGCTCAAAACCACCAAAAGGAGTACGCACAGGATAGAGTCGCACTCGATGTCCCGGCTCACTAGCGGAGGATAACCACACACTAGTCGTCTAGACGGAGTCGCACCCACGCCTAGGTAACACAACAGAAACGGGTACACGGTAACGCAACGCGCGTACAACAGACGGAACACACTCAACGTCTGAAACGCCGTACAGTAGTAAACACCTCGTGCCACAAACAACTACTCTTACGCACAGGCGGAGTCACACTCTAAGCCTGGCCACTTGTGCTATTAGGGCGGACATCACATGTCAATCGCCTCTAATCACACAACTCAATTCTGCTGGGACACAGGATATAAACGGCCTGATCGATTGCCGCCAATAAAGGGTAAACGGCAACCCCTATGCCGCCAACAATAACTAAACGGCAGTCGACCTTGTCGTTTAACTCATCCCTGAAGATCCCAACGTCAACAGATGTGGACGTTGATATCTTCAGTCCCCCATACCCAGAACTAAACCGAATCAGTCCCATGGGCAGAAACACTTAACTAAACTCTGACTGATGGAGGGAAACACTTCCTCTCATCAATCTACACTACCAGAATATCATAAATAGACAATCTAACACCTAGATTATCCAAACCACCCTAATTTCGGCATGATATAACCCAAACCCTAAACCATGATTTGCACATCAATTAAGTTAATTGGACATGCTGGTTTGCTGGGGAAGGTTATAGGGGTTAAGTCCCTACCTCAGAACGCTTAATCAATCCCCAAACACCACCAATCGCACCGGATTCCCCGAAGACTCCGCGCGAATCACGCCAAAACCTTGCGATTCCCGCCCGATCTAGCAACGCCACACGATCCAGGGGCTTTCCACGAGCTCAAATCACTCAATAGATGCTACAGGAAACAAGAAAGGCTAAGGTGGAAGGAAGGAGAGGAAAGGAGAAGAAGAAGCTCTGCTCTCGGGCTGTCCTATTTCAACAGGACTGGTTAGTCGACGTCAACATCTATGGCCGCCAACTGAACCGCCTACAGATTAACGTCCACATAGCTTGTCGTTGAGTTCAAGATCAGACGTCCACATCGCTGGACGCTGACTCAGACTCAACGGCAAGCCCTGGCCGTCAACTACACAGGACCTCTACAGACCCAATAAGGATCCATTAAAGACCCGAGACCTTACAGCTCTCCCCCCTTAAGAATTTTGCCCTCAAAATTCAAACAACACAAGGAAAGAGAAGAAGACTCACCAAAGAGGTACGGAAAATGCTCGCGCATTTCGTCCTCCCGCTCCCATGTCGAATCACCACCGGAGTGCCGCTGCCATGCAACACGAACTAAAGGGATTGCCTTGTTCCTCAACCTCTGAACTCGGCGATCCTCAATGTGCAACGGAAACTCTGGTAGTCAACACTGGAGTCACCTCAGACCACTCTGCACTCTGCAGAACGTGAGACTCGTCAGCAAGATATCTCCGAAGCATCGACACGTGAAACACGTCGTGCACGGCTGCCAACTCTGACGGAAGCTCAAGTCTGTACGCCAAACCTCCGACACGCTCAGAAATGGTGAAAGGCCCAATAAAGCGAGGACTCAACTTTCCACGCTTACCGAACCTCACCACTCCCTTCATAGGAGACACACGAACAAACACCTGGTCTCCTACCTGAAACTCGAGCGGTCGTCTGCGCTGATCTGCATAACTCTTCTGCCGACTCTGAGCTGACTGAAGCCTCTGTCTCACAAGCTGAACTACCTCAACTGACTGCTGAACCAACTCCGGCCCCGTGACAACTCGCTCGCCAACCTCGAACCAGTCAAGAGGAGTGCGACACGGTCGTCCGTACAAAGCCTCATATGGTGCCAAACCGATACTGGAGTGGTAACTATTATTATATGCGAACTCGACCAACGGAAAGTGAGCTGTCCACGACCCCTGCCACTCCAGGCAACAAGCTCTAAGCATGTCCTCCAAAGTCTGGATAGTCCGCTCTGACTGACCGTCTGACTGAGGGTGGTAGGCGGAACTAAAAGCCACTCTGTCCCCAAAGCTCTCTGGAAACTGCGCCAGAACCCAGAAGTGAAGCGAGGATCTCTGTCTGACACATAGAGATCGGCACTCCATGCAAAGGAACAATCCGCTCTACGTACAACGCAGCCAACCTACTCACACCCAACTAGTCCTGACAGGCAAGAATCTGGCAGTCTTCGTCAATCTGTCCACAAGAACCAAATGCTGTCAAAACCTCCAGCTGTCCTCGGCAAACCACAAACAAAGTCAGTCGTAACATGGTCCCACTTCCACATCGGAATCTCTAACGGCTGCACAAGTCCTCCTGGACGCTGATGTTCGGCCTTCACCTGCTGATAGACCAAACACCTAGCAACAAAAGCCGCTATGTCTCTCTTCATCCCAGGCCACCAAAACTGACGTCTCAAACTGTGGTACATCTTGGTCGCCCCTGGATGAATAGAGTACCTGGAACCATGTGCCTCCTGCAACACGACTCTCCTGATAGACTCCTCAACATGAACATAGAGTCTACCTCGGAACCTAACAGTCCCGTCCTCACAAAGCTCAACCTCTGGAAGAAGCAACACACTGCACAACTCGGGATCTGCCTGCTGAGCCTCAGCAACCTGTCTCACAACTGCGGGAGCTGCTAACAAACTGCCCAACACACACTGACTACGATGGACGAAACCTGAAAGATCCCTCTGTCGCAGACTGCCACAACTGCCACTCTCTAAGCATCAGATGACTCATCTGTGCTTTCCTACTCAAGGCATCTGCAACTACATTCGCCTTTCCAGGCTTATACTCAATGCTGAAATCATAGTCTTCAGATATTCCATCCATCGACGCTGCCTCATATTCAGATCCCTCTGAGAGAAACACATATCTCAAACTCTGGTGGTCGGTACGGACTACAAAACTCACTCCGTACAAGTAAAGACGCCAAATCCGCAAAGCAAACACCACTGCTGCAAGCTCTAGGTCGTGGGTCGGGTAACTCTCCTCGTGGGGCTTAAGCTGGCGAGACGCATAAGCCACCACTCGGCTTGCTGCATCAAGACCGCACCCAAACCAACACCTGAAGCATCTGTGCAAACCTCAAAACCTCCTCACCTAAAGGTAAGGCAAGAACTGGCGCCGACGTAAGCAGACGTTTCAACTCTATGAAACTCTGCTCACACTGCTTCGACCACTCAAACGGAACTCCCTTTCTCGTCAACCGAGTCAAGGGTGCAGCAATCTGAGAAAAATCTCGAACAAACCTGCGGTAGTAACCTGCCAAACCCAGAAAGCTACGAATCTCAGACACAGATCTGGGACTCTCCCACTGCAAAACTGCCTCAACCTTCAGGATCTACTGAAACTCCCTCACCTGAGATCACGTGCCCCAAAAAGTGAACCTGTTGTAGCCAAAACTCACACTTGCTAAGTTTAGCATACAACTGGTGCTCTCGCAAAGTTTGCAACACGATCCTCAGGTGCTCGACGTGCTCCTCCTCCGAAGCGGAGTACACCAGAATGTCGTCAACAAACACTACGACAAACCGGTCCAAGAACTGGTGGAACACCCGGTGCATCAGATCCATGAAGGCCGCTGGAGCATTGGTGAGCCCAAACGGCATCACAAAAAACTCAAAGTGTCCATATCTGGTCCGAAAAGCAGTCCTCTCAATGTTCGAGTCTCTAATCCGCAATGATAGTAGCCCGACCTCAAGTCAATCTTCGAGAAGACACGAGCAGACTGAAGCTGATCAAAGAGATCATCAATCCTAGGCAAAGGATACCTATTCTTGATGGTCACTTGATTTAGCTTCCTATAATCGATACACAACCTCAGGCTACCATCCTTCTTCCGGACAAACAAAACAGGTGACCCCCACGGAGAAAAGCTAGGACGAATATAGCCCTTCTCCAACAACTCCTCAAGCTGCCTCTTCAACTCCCTCAACTCTGCTGGTGCCATACGGTACGGTGCCTGCGCAAAAGGTAAAGTGCCAGGAACCAACTCTACAGTAAACTCAATCTCTCTCTCTGGTGGCAACCAGGCAACTCTTCCAGAAAAACATCCGGAAACTCACACACTATGGGAATGTCCCCCACTCCCGAGGCAAACTAGTCAAGAGTCACTGCAGAAACTAGGAAACCCTGACAACCAGAAGCAAGCAACCTCCCTACCCTCAAAGCAGAAACTAAAAAGCGAGAAGTAAGAGGTACGATACCCTGGAAGTAGAACGCCGCTGCTCCAGGTATCCGCAAGTGCACCCTCTTCTTCTGGCAATCCATCACTGCACCATACCGCTCTAACCAGTCCATACCCAAAATCACATCATAATCATGCAACTGTAAGGCAAAAAGACGAGATGACAACAACTGATCCTGCAACTGCACAGGTACCTCCTCGAGACAGTAGGACGTAAGGACAAAGTTCCCCGTCGGCAACTCTACTGCCAACTCAACAGACTCTCCCGAACTCAATTCTCCAAGGGAGTCTAAAAAGTCCTCAGACACAAAGAGTGAGAGGCACCGGAATCAAAAAAACTCTAGCTGCATAACCAAAAACTAAAACAGTACCTTCCACCAGGTGAGCTGCCTCCGCGTCTGCACGAGTCAAGTGGGTAACACGACCTCTACCTCTCGACCCACCAGAACCTCCGGTCTGCTGACGCTGCTGCGCTGGTACCTGCTGCTGCTGCTGCTGCACTCGGGGCTGCGACTGGGTCTGCTGCTGCGGCACACGAGGTAGCAAAGGACAATCTCGTGCCATATGACCCATCTGGTCACACCGGTAACACTGCCCAGCAAAAGTACGTTGTACCTGCTGCGAAGGCTGACCTGTCGGCTGCTGAACACTCCCAACCGACTGCTGCCTCTGCTCTGCCTACCTCCTATCACGCCGAAACTTCCTCCGAGATCCTGATTTCGCCGACGTCCCAGTAGAAGTGGACGCGTAAGAAGTCGTAGTCCTCGGGGTCGTCTGCATAGTACCTGCTGCTGGCGAGGCTGGGAAGGAACTACCTGCGTCTGAACCTCTGCGCTTCGAGCACGAGTCCGCAAGGTGTCTGCCTCCAACGCTGCCGCTGTCTGATAGGCCGCATCCAAGTCTGTGACACGAGCAACTATCAGCGCCTGCCTGAGCTCTGGCCTCAAGCCTCTCACAAACTGCTGAGTCCTCAAACCCTCATCTCCCATAATCTGCGGAGCATAACGCCCTAACTCCACAAATGGACCCTGTACTGCACCACAGTAGAGTCCCTCTGCTCCAAGTCCAGAACTGGTACAACCTCTCCGTCCGAACGTAAGTAGGACAGAAGGCTCTCTCAAAAGAAACAACAAACTCCTGCCACGGAATCTGTCTCAGTGGGCGAGACTGAAAAGTAGTCTCCACTCAGCGGACCACCAAGTCAACGCCTACGCCTGCAACTGGTAACTGGCTAGGAGCACTCGCTCCTCTGGAACACACTCCATGGAACGAAAAGTCCGCTCCACTGCATCTAACCAGCTCGCGCTACATCTGGATCAGGCTGGCCCAAAAAACTGAGGTGGCTGAAACTGCAAGAACTCCTCAACACCCTCCCAGTACCACCCTGGGGTACCGGCGCGTCACGGTGCTGAGCAACAAACTGAGCCATCCCCTCAAGAAAATGAGTCATGTCTAATCCCTGAGCTACCTGAGGTGGAGGTGGCGGCGGCGGAACAATACCACTATGTGCGTCCTGTGGCAAAGGCTGCGTCTGCTGAGGTGGCGGAGCATCTCCAACCTCCGGACGAGTCGCCTGCTCGGCTACTCCCTCTCTAGGACGTCGCCTAGGCGCCATAGAACTACACACAGAACAAAAGTACACACATAAATACACTAACTAACTCTGGGCTACATAGCTGCACTGTACTCTTTAGACTCTGAGTTAACATGATGGGTATTTCCTTATATATATCTCATCAGACCAGGCTCTGATACCAAACTGTAACGACCCAGAACCCGCATTACCAGTAACAACCGGTAACCCGAATTCTGACCCGCTAACCCACGAGACAAGCTCGGAAGGGTAGGAAGTGAAAGTCCGAGGAGACTATATGTAAGAAGATACACACCATGCAAAGCAGTAAAATTCTACTATATGAACATATCATATACAATCTCAGAGTCTGAGACAAAGTACAGAGTACAGAAGTACAAAAAAAGGTACAACTCACTGCAGCTAGGGAGCACCAACACCGGAGTGGCTAGACTCGCCTGGAACGGGAGTCGACGAAGACCCACCTGAAAGGGAAGGGAGTGAGTCTCAAGAAAAGAGACCCAGTAGGGAAAAGTAACCCCACCGGCAACTAAACTAAAGTGCGGAAAGTAAAAACTGAAAGTAAGTACACGTCGCACCACAACACAAAACTGTAAACCACGCGGCTCAGTAACACACACTCACACACACAACAAGTAGGACTCAGCTAGGGTCTGTGGCTCGGCGTCCCGTCACCACAGAGGCTCTCAACCCCAGCCACGTGTGCACACTACAGACGCTCTCTCTTGCGTCTGGTCCACGACCGATTTTTCCCCTACGCTTGACCCTAGCGGTAGAGAAGGGGCTCCACGGAGACCGCTCAAAACCACCAAAAGGAGTACGCACAGGACATAGTCGCACTCAATGTCCCGGCTCACTAGCGGAGGATAACACACACTAGTCGTCTAGACGGAGTCGCACCCACGCCTAGGTAACACAACAGAAACGGGTACACGGTAACGCAACGCGCGTACAACAGACGGAACACACTCAACGTCTGAAATGCCGTACAGTAGTAAACACCTCGTGCCACAAACAACTACTCTTACGCACAAGTGGAGTCACACTCTAAGCCTGGCCCACTTGTGCTATTAGGGCGGACATCACATGTCAATCGCCTCTAATCACACAACTCAATTCTGCTGGGACACAGGATATAAACGGCCTGATCGATTGCCGCCAATAAAGGGTAAACGGCAACCCCTATGCCGCCAACAATAACTAAACGGCAGTCGACCTTGTCGTTTAACTCATCCCTGAAGATCCCAACGTCAACAGATGTGGACGTGATATCTTCAGTCCCCCATACCCAGAACTAAACCGAATCAGTCCCCATGGGCAGAAACACTTAACTAAACTCTGACTGATGGAGGGAAACACTTCCTCTCATCAATCTACACTACCAGAATATCATAAATAGACAATCTAACACCTAGATTATCCAAACCACCCTCAATTCCGGCATGATATAACCCAAACCCTAAACCATGATTTGCACATCAATTAAGTTAATTGGACATGCTGGTTTGCTGGGGAAGGTTATAGGGGTTAAGTCCCTACCTCAGAACGCTTAATCAATCCCCAAACAGCCACCAATCGCACCGGATTCCCGAAGACTCCGCGCGAATCACGCCAAAACTTGCGATTCCCGCCCGATCTAGCAACGCCACACGATCCAGGGGCTTTCCACGAGCTCAAATCACTCAACAGATGCTACAGGAAACAAGAAAGGCTAAGGTGGAAGGAAGGAGAGGAAAGGAGAAGAAGAAGCTCTGCTCTCGGGCTGTCCTATTTCAACAGGACTGGTTAGTCGACGTCAACATCTATGGCCGCCAACTGAACCGCCTACAGATTAACGTCCACATAGCTTGTCGTTGAGTTCAAGATCAGACGTCCACATCGCTGGACGCTGACTCAAACTCAACGGCAAGCCCTGGCCGTCAACTACACAGGACCTCTACAGACCCAATAAGGATCCATTAAAGACCCGAGACCTTACAGACATCATCATTTTCTGGTACAGTGTCCACTGGCTCATCAAGGTGAGCTTCTTCTTCTTCTATATTTTCCTTTGAAAGCTCCCCCTGAGCAGGAGCTTCTTCTTCAATTTCATTTGCTCCCCTGAATGGGAGCATTTTCCACAATAGAGACTACTAGAGCACTGGACTGCTCCTTGAGTTGATGCTTTACCAGATTCTTCAGTGTGGCCTGATGCCACAGCTTCTTCCATCTCAACTTCACCAGTCTCTGAGGGGACTGGGGTGGTGAGGACTGAATCAATCACATCTCTGAGAATGGAGCTAATTATTGAAGTAGGCAGATTATTGGCAGCATCTATCACTTCTTTCTCTACAGGTACCTCTGGAGATTGTGAAACATTTGGTACAAGAGGTGACACTAATGTCTCAACAGCTGGTTGAAATTCTGCTGCTGCAACTGCTGGAACTGAAGGAATTTCTGGCTCGAAATCCATCCTTTCTTCTGGCTACTGTTAGTTCAACTAGTCCAACTGGCTCAAACTCGGTTTGTGAGTTCTACCACTGATTCTGCTGGAGATGAAGATGTTGCTTGCTCAGACTCTATTCTCTATTCTACTACTTTTTGAACTTCTGTTGATTGCTCTGCTGCTGGTACTGCAACCTCTTCCTGAACATCATGAATTTCTGGGAATCACCAATTATGGCCTCTCCTCGGCCACTGTGGTCTTAGACCACATACCATCAATGACTGAAAATCCACTCTTTCTAAGATTCCTGGACCTGATTGACTGGCCCATCTCCTAACAGCAACTCCTGCCAGATCAATACCAAAGTGTCTAAATACCTTGGTGAGCAAATGTGCATATGGAAATGAAACGTTGAGCTTAGTTTTTGTATCCCAAATCAAATCTCTGGCAAATGACATTCTTTCCATCATCACTGCGGCCATGTTGATTTCCTTGTTCTGGATGGCCCAGTACATCATATCAGAATCTGCCTGGGTACAGGTGGAGAAAGTGGCGCTCCTGGAATCAAAATTTGACAAACTATAAAGTGGAGAAGACGGTTGAAAGCAGTGAGTTGATTAATATCCAATTTTCCATCCTTCAATCTGTATCCTGGCCCTACAATGCCAAGACCCTTGACTTGGGCGTTCACTGAGTGAACCCCACTATCTCCAGATGTGGTTACCCCAAACAGATCATGCAATAAATCTCTATCAATCTTAATCTGGGTGCCCTTCACATAGGAGACAGCGACCCATCTTCCTGAGTCTTCAAGCAAACATAAAAGGCCTTCACGAGGTCTGGATAGCTTACCTCGGAGAAGGTTGAATCACCCATCCACTGCATTCTGCCATAGCTTCAGTAATGCTATGCATTCCATTCTTTTCGAGGTCTGCTACATCCACTGCCTTGTTCCCACAAACCTTTGTCTTCACAAACAGGAACCTCTCCTGCTGCTCACGGGTCAAGAACTCGGCGCTGTAGCCACCCAAGCTTTCGGAGATGGATGACGCGGCCATGGAATCAAGTGTGGAGGGTTTCTGGAGGATTGAGAAGGAAGGATGAGAGAGATTCCTCAAGAAATTTCGCGGGAAGGTATGAGAAGCTTCAAATCTGGCAAAGAGTCGATGTCGTAATCGCTAGAGCATCGGCTCAGGTGGAAGAGGGAAAAGGTTGAAGACGAAGTGTGAATCGTTATCGCATTTAATTTTTGGAATAAATAATGGGGTGGAAAGTGAGGCGCCAAAAGGCGGAGGAAATGACAAAAGTGTTGACTATTCAAACCGGCTTTAATGAAAGAGCGGTTACAAAGGATAATTTGAATTTCTTTAGCAAAAGAAAAAGGAGGGAAAATAGCTTAAATCTGAAAATTAATGTGCCAGTTGTAAGCAAACTTTTATCACAAATTGCACATGCCTAATTCCCTTCTAAGAGATGTGAATCTCTCTTCAGGTAAGGCTTTTGTGAAAATGTCTGCTAATTGGCCATTAGTATCAATAAAGGATATTTCAACATTTCCATTTGCAACATGATCACGAATAAAATGATATCTAACCTCAATATGTTTGGTCCTTGAGTGCTGAACTGGATTCTTGGTGAGATTAATGGCACTGGTGTTGTCACACAGCAGTGGGATGGATTTGATGTTTAATCCGAAATCTTCAAGTTGTTGCTTATCCATAAAGTTGTGTACAATAATTTCCAGCAGCTACGTACTCAGCTTCAACAGTGGATAGTGCTACTGAATTTTGTTTCTTTGAAGACCAAGATATTAAACATCCTGCAAGAAATTGACAACCACCACTGGTGCTTTTTCTATCTAACTTGCATCCAGCATAGTCAGCATCAGAGTAACCTACTAAGTTAATTTCACAATGTTTTGGATACCATAGACCTAAGTCATGAGATCTTGCTAAATATCTAAATATTCTTTTCACCAAAATTAAATGTGATTCTTTAGGATCAGCTTGATATCTAGCACACATGCATACACTAAATAGTATATCTGGTCTACTAGCTGTTAAATAAAGTAGTGAACCAATCATACCTCTGTAGATCTTTGATCTACTTTCTTACCATCTTTATCACTGTCCATCCTTGTTGATGTACTCATTGGTGTTGACAGTGGTTTGGTATTGTCGAATCCAAACTTCTTCAAAAGTTCTTTTGTGTATTTTGCTTGACAGATATGAGTTCCTTCTTTTCCTTGTTTGATTTGTAATCCAAGGAAATAGTTGAGTTCTCCCATCATACTCATTTCAAATTCTCCCTGCATTAACTTTTCAAAATACTTGCAAAGAGATTCATCAGTAGAACCAAAAATGATATCATCTACATAGATTTGAACTAATAGTATGTGTTTGACCTTTGACTTTATGAAAAGAGTGCTATCTACTTGACCTCTACTGAAACCATGGTTTAAAAGAAAAGAACTAAGCCTTTCATACCAGGCTCTAGGTGCCTGTTTTAAACCATATAATGCCTTATGAAGTTTGAAAACATGATTAGGAAATTCTGTGTCATCAAAACCCGGAGGTTGTTCCACATAAACTTCCTCTTTTATGAAACCATTTAAGAATGCAGATTTAACATCCATTTGAAATAATGCCAAGTTCAAAGCAGATGCATATGCGAGTAATATTCTAATGGCCTCAAGTCTTGCTACATGTGCATAGGTTTCATCGAAATCTATACCTTCCTCTTGTGAATAGCCTTGAGCTACCAATCTGGCCTTGTTTCTTAAGATTGCACCAGTTTCATCCAGTTTATTTCTGAACACCCATTTGGTGCCAATGACTGGATGGTCTGATGGTCTAGGAACAAGTGACCATACTTGGTTTCTCTTGAATTGATTTAATTCATCTTGCATGGCTACTATCCAAGATTCATCAGAAAGAGCTTCATTGACTGTCCTAGGCTCTATTTGAGAAACAAAAGCTAGGTAATCACAAGGAATAACATTACCTCTTGTTCTTACCCCTATGGATGGATCACCAATAATATTCTCAAGTGGGTGATCTTTCTTGTATCTCCATTCCTTTGGAAGGTTTTCATGAGTAACTTCTCTTGTTGCATTCTTCCAGAGGTGGATCATCCTTGTCCTCAATTGATGTATCTTTTAGTTTCTTGGACAGTTCATCTGCATCATCATTGTCACTATCTACTTCCTTCTCAAGGAAGGGTTAGTTTCATAGAAAATAATATGTACAGACTGTTCAATCAATAAAGTACGTTTGTTAAATACTCTATAGCCTTTGGGTTTAGAGGTGTACCCCATAAAGATGCCTTCATCTGATTTGGCATCCAACTTACCAATGTCCCTTTTTCCATTATTGTGAATGAAGCAAGGACATCCAAAGTCCTGAAGTGACTGATCTTTGGCTTCTTCCTTTGAATAGTTCATATGCAGTCTTTTTCAGGATTGGCCTGATCATTACTCGGTTGATAATGTAGCTTGCTGTGTTGACTGCTTCAGCCCAAAAATATCTTGGCAGATCATATTCTGAGAGCATAGTTCTTGCCATATCCAATAGGGTTCTGTTCTTCCTCTCAGCAATACCATTTTGTTGTGGTGTCCTTGGTGCTGAGAAATTATGCTCAATTCCTGATCATCACAAAATCTAGCAAACTTTTCATTTTGAAATTCACCACCATGATCTGATCGGATAGACACAATGCTGAACTTTTGATCTTTCTGCACCTTCTTGCTGAAACTAACAAAGTTTTCAAAAGTATCATCTTTATGCTCTAGGAATGATACCCATGTGAATCTTGAGTAGTCATCCACTATGACAAAACCAAAATTCTTTCCTCCAAGACTGGTAGTCCTCATTGGCCCAAATAGATCCATATGAAGGAGCTCTAAGGGTTTTGAGGTGGTTACCACCGTCTTTGACTTGAAGGAGCCTTTGGTGTGCTTTCCCTTAGCACAAGGTTTACATACACCATCCATTTTGTACTAACCTTAGGTAGACCTTCCACAAGATTCTTTTTCAGCAGTTTTCTCATGCCATTTATGCTGCAATGTCCAAGTCGTCTGTGCCATAATTCTGTAGATTTATCTTTATTTGCTGCCAGGCAAACATTTTGGACTTTGAGTTCTTCAAGATAGAGCACATACAAATTCTTTTCTCTATTAGCTTCAAAGATGACTGCTCCATCCTTCAGTATGCTGCACTTGACTCTTGAAACTTGATCTGATGGCCTCTGTCACACAGCTGGCTAATGCTAATGAGATTGTGCTTCAATCCCTTGACTAATAGCACATCTTCTATGACTGTTTTTCCTTTGTTATTCACAGATCCACTGCCTATCACGGTTCCTTTCCTATTATCTCCATAAGTAACTGTTCCTTCTTCAGCTTGGAGATGAGAGAATAACTTCTGGTTTCCTGACATGTGTCTTGAGCACCCGCTATCCAAATACCATTTGGATGCTCGAGAGATGTCCTGAAATAAAAACATCAAGTTTTAGGTACCCAAATTCTTTTGGGTCCTGATGGGTTAGTATCATTTATTTTGCCTTTATTATCCATTTCTTATGTCTTGTTGGGCATGTCGTTATGATGTGTCCTAACTTGTTACAGTGACTACAACAGATAATTTGGTTACTTTTTCTATATATCTGAAATCAGCTTTGTATGTTGTATCTTGTTCAGGTACAAATTTTGGTGTTGGATATGTTTTAGGATAAATTATGGTTTCTTCATTATCTGGGGGTGTATATCCTAATCCATTTTTCTTCTTACCTGATCTTCTAGCACCTTTTAATATGAGGGAGTTTTTACCATTAGTGAATTTTTCTAATGTGCTAGATAATTGTATATTTTCTTCTGTTAGTGTTTGAATTTCAGTTTTCAGTTCATCTGAACTTACTTGTTTTCTAATTTAGTTATTTGTTCATTTTAGCTTTTAGGTCTTCACATAATAGTTCATTTCTTCTTTTAAGTTCAGTTATTTGACTTTCTAATTGTTCATTTTCTGATTTTAGATCTGAGTTTGTATTTTCTATACAGACTATGTTTTTCTTGCTTACTTTTAATAATTTGGTTACTTCTTTATATTTTTCATATAGTTCGTTGAAAGCCTCTTCTAAACTATCAGAGTCTGAATCATTGCATGAATCAAAAGAGGAGTCAGAAGTTACCTTATCTTCAGTATTTGCCATGAAGGCCAAGTTGGCCTCTTCTTCATCACTGCAGGAACTTGACTCACTATCTGAGTCACTACTGTTTTCCCATGCTGCTGCCATTGCCTTCTTCTTGTACTTTCTGAACTTCTTGGAACTGTCCTTCTTCCTGAACTCCGGCTTCTTTAACTTAGGACACTCAGTCTTAATGTGTCTTGGCTTCTTACATTCATAGCAGATGGGTTCTCCTTTCTTTATTTCTTTTCCATCTGGCTTTTTGAATTCCTTATTCCATTTGAAGTGCCTTCTACCAGATTGGAATTTCTTATTCTTAGCCAAAATTCGCTGTAGTTTTCTAGATAGCATAACTTCCTCATTCTCGCTGTCTGCATCACTTTCACTTTCAGCTGAACTTGCTTCTGGTGAATCTTCTTCAGCTTTTAAGGCGTTGGAGTGCTTCTTTCTGCTAGAGGACTCTCCTAGCCTTTCCATGTTGATCTCATGGGCCATGAGGGACCCAATGAGCTTTTCTACAGACATTCTCTTCAGGTCATTAGCTTCTTCTATTGCTGTGACCTTTGGGGTCTATGAGGACGGTAAGGATCTAAGTATCTTCCTAACCATGTCTCCCATCTCATAGGTTTTCCCCAGACTAGCTAGTCCATTTGTGATGTCAGTGAATCGGCTGAACATTTGAGTTATGGACTCACTTGACTGCATCTGAAATCTTTCATATTGAGTGACAAGAATGTCGATTCTTGTCTCCTTTACTTTGTCTGTGCCTTCATAAGTAATCTTGAGCTTTTCCCACATTTCCATTGAGGATTTGCAGGCTGAAACTCTGTTGAATTCCTTCTTACTTAGAGCACAACATAGGATGCTCTTTGCTTTGCAATTCAGGGAAATCTTCTTCTATCATCATCTGTCCATTGTGCTTTCTCATTTGTGACTAACAGATCACCTTCTTCTACTATGGACCAAATTTGATAGTCGTGCCCTTGTAGAAAGTATTCCATTCTAGTCTTCCAGTAAGGATAATCTTCACCATCGAAGAGAGGGGGTCGGTTGACAGACTGACCTTCAAAGTTACCTTGGGCTGCCATGGATCTTTACTCTTCAAATCGTTGGATCATTTCTTTGTCGAAGAGACTCACTCTGATACCACTTGTTGCCCAGTTGACGAGCCCAGAGGGGGGGTGAATGGGTCTTTAAAAATAATCTTTAGACGATTCCTGTAAATTTAAACATACACACAAATGTTCTTCGAAGGAGGTTAGTGACTGTTAGTTTGAATAACAAACACACAAGAGAAAAGCAATCACACAACAAAGAAGTTATCCTAGTTCGGACCTCCTCTCCTTAGGAGTCCTACGTCCAGTCCCTGAGCAATCACTTAGGATTTCACTAACAAGGGTACAGTCCCCTTTAAGGACACTACAACACCCAGCTCAGCTGGTCTTCCTTCACACCCGAAGGGAACAACTACACCCTGGATACCCCACCAGGTCTTCCTTCACACTGAAGGGAAAAACACCCTGGTTACCACCAGGTCTTCCTTCACAACCGAAGGGAACAACACAAGGAGAATAGATTGAAAGACACGCCCCTAGACCAAGCTTCAACAAGCAAAGATCTGAAGCAACTAGCACTGAGAGCAAAGGATCTTAATCTAAGCTTACTCTCAGAACTACACAAGCTCTCTCCAGGATTTTTCACTACTAATGGAGAGCTAAGAGCTATAGCAATGGGAATGGAATTCTTGGCTCTAAAATTCTCAGGAGACTTGAAAGCTTGAACGATTGTGTGTTGGTCTCTTCAGGAGTTATTGCAAGAAGATTGCTGTAATGAATGTTTCGGTTCTCGTCTATATTCTTCTGTACTTCAGACTTGTATATATATATCTTCAATTTGAAATATGGACGTTGAAGTGTTCGTTCTCTCTCTTTTGAGTAGTCGTTAGACTGAATGACAACTGGAGTCTTGGAAGCTTCCAGTCAACAGTCTTTTGATTGCTTGAACACGCAAAGAGATGAGATCTTCAAAGATATCCGTTGGCTTCTATTTGTTTAACGTTGTACTGTGAAGCTGGATCAGAGGTCTGCACAAATGTCAAACTCAAATAGCAGACAGCTAAGCTGTCTCTGATGTCAGTCAACGTCAGTAGCAATAGACATGAAAATAGTAGTGCCAAATATCTTAAGTCTAAAGGGCGTTATCAGAGTAGGCACGATAAAGGATGATATGGTCTGCATGCATGCAGAGATATGTTCAGATCTCTTAAATGCAAAAGCGTCAGAGAGATGTCTACGTGGATTTTGACTAGTCAACAAAGATCATATCACGTTAATATGAAATCGATGACTATATGACTTATGAAATCGTTATGAATAAGTCAGGTTGACCAAGTCCTTATGAGACAGAAGAAATCCTTGTGAAACGCTTAACAAATCGTTATACAAAGCAAATCGTTGTGAACACTTATCAAATCGTTATACGAAGCAAATCGTTGTGAACACTTATCAAATCGTTATAAACTCTCAAGAAATCGTTATGGTAACATCAAGTCGTTACAATAAGCAAGTCGTTGCGAGTTCTAAAGAAATCGTTACGGTAACTTATAGAGTCGTTGTGACGAGCAAGTCGTTACGAGCTCTGAAGAAATCGTTACGACAACTTATAGAGTCGTTGCGACAGGCAAGTCGTTACGAGCTCTAAAGAAATCGTTACAGTAACTTATAGAGTCGTTGTGACTAGCAAGTCGTTACGGGTTCTTAAGAAATCGTTATGATCACTAAGGAAATCGTTACGGCGCGCAAGTCATTGCGAGTTCTCAAGAAATCGTTATGATCACTAAAGAAATCGTTACGGCGAGCAAGTCGTTGCGAGTTCTAAAGAAATCGTTATGATCACTAAAGAAATCGTTACGGCGCGCAAGTCGTTGCGAGTTCTAAAGAAATCGTTATGATCACTAAAGAAATCGTTACGGCGAGCAAGTCGTTGCGAGTTCTAAAGAAATCGTTATGATCACTAAAGAAATCGTTACGGCAGGCAAGTCGTTGCGCTTTCTAAAGAAATCGTTGCGATGACTTATAGAATCGTTACGACGGGCAAGTCGTTGCGCTTTCTAAAGAAATCGTTGCGATGACTTATAGAATCATTACGACATCTGAAACAACATGACTTTTCAGCCAGAAAGGAAATTGTTATGATAATTCTATTGAAATCGATATGCTTATAAAGAAATCGTTATGGCCTTCAATAGAAGTCGATATGAACTTAGAGAAATAAAATGTTGATCAGATAAAAGGCTTTAGGGAAATACTTCATACCTTAACTGCTTGTTTGACCTTGAGGTTTTTCTGTACTAAAGTCTTATGAAAGATTCATTAGATAAAATGTTGTTAGGTTTTGTTAATCACCAAAATATATACGTAATTAATTAAAATTACTTGGGGACGGACTGATCATCACCCTTGCCAAACCATCCGCCAGCTCCTAATCCACCACAACCACCAGCCCAGGTGAACCCTATCGTCCGCCACCCCCCTCCTTAAGCGAACTGGACGTATGATGATGAACCCGATGTTCAGCAGATGATGGCCATTAACCACCAACATCCTCAACAATCCCAAACAATACAACCAGCCAACACGGCTCCCCAGTCAATCCCTCCTTTAGTTTCCCAGGCCAATGCCAACATACTGCCCATCGGTTCAACACTTGTGCCAGTCGCTATGCCCTCCATTATCCTACCACCTACCACATCCCTCGCTCCACCTGTCTCCACGCTACCACCACCCGTCATAACCACTCCCACACCCATCATCTTGCCACCACCTGGGCTGAATCAACCCTCCGCCGCCACGTTACCCTCCACCAGACAAACCACCACCCAACCAACTACCCTATAGAGCGGAAGAGTCTTCCGTCGCCCGTATCCACCCATCTCCACGACCTCCACCAGCCAAGGCGTTCCCCAACAGGTCCTGCAACCACCTCAGCAACAACCTCAACAGCAACCACAAGACGAGGGGGTGATTGAGCCGTTACCTGGCACACACTATGATATCCTCAAGCATCTCGACCTTGTGCCAGCCAAGATTTCCGTACTGGAATTGATAAAGAGATCCAAAGAGCATCAAGAAGCATTGAGAAATTTCTTACAAAGGGTAGTGGTGAATGAGAACATGCTCGCCGACAAACTGCCGGGTGCACTGGCCATGGTGGCTTGTGGGCCGGCTATCACATTTGCCGAGAATGAACTAGCACCCCCAGAAGCCAGAGGCTCCCGCCCTGTGTTACCCTAGTCATTAACCATGCGACAGTAGGGGCAGCATTGGTCGACACTGGGGCGTCAATAAACGTCTTCCCACTGAGCACTCTGAGAGCTTGCGATATGTCAGAAGGGTTGCTAAAACCAACGCCAACCACCATTGCTGCGTATGATAACTCTAGAAGATCTTGCCACGGCATGGTGACTATACAAGCCGAACTGGGGCCGTTATCCATCACTGTCGACTTTTATGTACTCGATATTGACCCCATATTCAAGGCCATCCTAGGGCGTCCATGGTTAGAAGCACTGGGAGCCGTACTGTCCACTGCACACTAGTGTCTTAAGTTTCCTTTCCAAGGACGAGTGATCAAAGTCAAAAGCATAGCCACTACCCCACACAGTCGATGCCATCAATGACACTCTGCTCCCAGCTGTCTGGCTCGCCAACAATCCTGTTGTCTCGGTGCTGGACATCAACTACCCATGGGCTTATTCATTCCATTCCAAACAAGAGGCCGGTCCCACACAGGTCAATGCAGTCAAGAGGAAGGAGCCACTAAACACTAAGGGGTGGCAGATCATGATGAAGCTGGGCTATGAAGAAGGCAAAGGTCTAGGGGCAGAACTGCAGGGCATCATCAAGCCTATCCCAGACATCGTGATGAAAAGCCGATGGGGACTAGGCTACAGGGAGAAGTCCAAGCCATGGTCAACTAGCACATCCGCTCTCAAGGCCGACCGCCAACCGCTCACATGGACACTCTGGTGTCACTTTGTCAGAGGCCCTACCCAATCTGGGTATAACATTGTTGTGGTTGAGGCAGAACTGTCACAATATGATATACATGGTAGGAACTTCTCTAGGCACATGGCCCCCATGCTCACATACAGGGTGCTAGAAACACTCTGCCCCGTAAAGAGAAGGAAGACAGGGGACCCAGAGGTTGAGTGGTACTGCTGGTTTGATATAGAAGACATCACTATAGCCTTCAGCCGTCTGTTCTGGGAGGAAGAAAGAATATGGCTACCAGCTGCAGCCGAACTGGTAGATCCTCCCACATCCATTACATCCAAGAGGCAGTTGATGAGCGACGCCACTGACGTGGGAGAGCCAGACATCCCCTACGAAGAAGGGAAGACAGTGGATGAGCTGTGGAGGGGCACGTGCCTAGCCATCCACCCATCACTCTTGTGTTCCATCCTCCCAAGCCTGGTCCCTTCATCCCCTCCCTTAGTCATTCAACTATCTCCCCAACTCTTGGCAGCAGCCCACAACATCCTCACTCCTGACCTCCCATCTTCAGTCCTTGCTGCTCTACAATCTGATCCGAACATCCTCACCCTCTCGTGTTATATGCTCTCCGCTAATCTCCAAGAAGCACCAACTTTCAAATGCATATTGAGGTCGAGGAGCCGACATACCTCCTTCACCCTCCTGATCAGGGGCACCCCTCAACTGGGGCTTCCCCTCCTGCTCCTTCATTAGGAGCCATTCTCTTCGAGGACCCCATGTCCTCCCCTAGTCCTGTAGAGTCATCTATCCAGTTAGGATCGTCTAGGTTAGAAGTCTAGTCTTAGCTTAGGAGAATCTAGGGTAGAGAGTCAGGTCAACCCAGCACCCACCAAGTCCAAAAGTCACCCTAGGAAGCAACAGAGCAAGGCTATTCCCCAGAGATACCTTCAAGACACCAAGTGGGCAGAAGCAGAAGCATTTGCAGAAATCAAAGCATCCACCGTGTGCCGCTTTATCATGAAGAATATCATCTCGCAGTTCGGAGTGCCAAGCAGCATCGTCACAGATAATGGGCCACAATTCATCTCACAAGAACTTCAGGACCTCTGTAAGAAATACAACGTCACTCTGCATCATTCATCTCCATATTACCCACAAGGCAATGGCCAAGCTGAAGCAACTAATAAAACCCTTCTTAAATTTTGAAGAAAACTTGTGAATCGCACAAATTCGCCGATTGGCCAGAAAAGCTAATAGAGGCTCTATGAGCCTATCGTACATCTGTCCGTACTCCCACAGGGCAAACACCGTATGCTCTCACGTATGGGATGGAGGCAGTAGTTCCATACGAGATCTTGATCCCTTCACTAAGAGTTCAACTTGATAAGGAACTTAATCTTGACGAACGTCGAGAGGCGTTGCTAGTCCAGTTGAAACTCTTAGACGAAAGGCGACTCATGGCAGCCAATCATGTACTCTCATACCAAAGGCGAATCTCAAGGTCCTTTGGAAAGAAGGTAATTGAGTGAAAATTCCAAGAGGGTGATATGGTCTTGAAACGTATTTTTATCAAACCTGGAGGTCCAAGGTCTATATTGCAACCAAATTGGGAGGGTCCGTACGTTGTGAAAGAAGTGTATTCGGGGAACGCCTACCGCCTAGTTAACGCTGAGGGCGTAGAGTTGTCACATCCGTGGAATGGGTTGTACCTCAAAAGATTCTATCCCTAGGTCTTTAGGTGTGAGGCCACAACACTTAGATTAGGGATAACCCCATGTTAAGAGTCCGAAGTCTCCTCCCCAATCATCAAGGATTGACCTAAGTTAGGACCAACACACGCACACGACAAGCCCGGGCGACTGCATTTAGTAGGTATCGTAGCTATAAAGGCCCTACTTTAGCGATGCGATGGTCATTCTCTCCCAAATCGGTCGAAGTGTAGGGGCAAGGGTCGTGAGGGCGAGGTTGTCAACCTTAGGCATACCCTAATGAGAGGGAGTCTCAAACAAGGATGGTTAAATAACAAAAGCAAAGGAACAAAAGAAGCAAAAGAAAGGATATAAAAATACATGATAGAATAGGGGCATGGCAAAGAGTGGCAAAGTCCCTGCGGGACGCTCATGAGCCCGGTCGTACGCATGCCCCAGACAGTGCAAACACATAAGAAAGACCACAAAGTCCCTAATCTTTGAAGGGTATGCTGCGGGAAGAAGCCGGACCCAACGTCCTTAAACCTACATTAGACTTTCCTTAAATAGTATTCCATTTCCCTCTATAAGACCAGGTCATCTCTTAGGTATGGCCTAGGTAGCTGCACTATCAACTAAGAGCAGCCGCCTATGGCATGTCACCCCTAAATGCACGTCCTATTATAGTAAAGCCTTCGGTGAAAAGGGGAAGCGACCAAGACTCCTAAACCAGTGGTTTGAACTGGTCTATGCGTTGTGACCCAAAAGGGCGAGTACCTTCCGTCTCGTGCGTCTTATTTTAGGAAGGGCTAACGTCGGCTTTAGACATATCTCAAAACTCTAAAAAAATCAAATATTTCAAAACTAAAAAAAAAATCAAATATTTCAAAACTTCAAAAAATCAAATATTTCAAAACTCAAAAAATTAAATATTCCAAAAACTCCAAAACAAATCAAATATTTCAAAACTCCAAAAAATCAAATATCTCAAAACTCCAAAAAAATGTTTTCAAAATCTCAAAGAACACTTTACTCACTCATTCATGCATGTCATTTATTTATTTATGTCTTTTCGTCTATTTTAATAAGGCTTAGCCCCTTGACCATTTATCGAGATTGGTCACTGGTCATGCTTAAGGCAAGGGGCTAAGTCGAAGAACGGATCTAACTTGTCTTCATGGTTGTCCTAAGTGTGCAGGTCGCAGCATAAGAAAGAAAGCGGTACTTCCATCTCACTTGTCACTGTCACACAAACTCTGAATTTGGGCCTCTACCCCCTTATTTATAGACATTTGGGACTCCTATTGATGATGGGAATGGGTTTAGAAGGGTTAATGGAAGTTAAACCCGGACTAGGAAGCCTTAAGAGTCCAAGTGAGAAGCAAACATGGAGTTCTCGAGTTGCCTTTTGTGTTCTGGGCGCAAAACCTGTGATCGGCGACGTATAGACACGTCGCCACCTGGTCGCGACAGACTCATCGTCGCGTTCACCTTAAGATAGCGATAGTCATACTGTCGCGTTCAATGTTTGAGTTTTGTTGGCTAATTCCTTTGCATTGTTGTGATTCTTATTGCCAATTTGAGGTATGTTTGCACTTATGCTTAGATCTTCAAATATTTCGGTGCATATTGAGCTTGTATCTTGTTATCTTTATTGCTTTATATTTTGAAAATCCATAAAAATCAGAAAATATAGAAAAAAACAAAAATCAGAAAAATTAAAAAAATCAAAAAATGGCTCGCCAGGTAAGTTCAGGTAAGTATTTCTAACATTCATCTCTGCATTACTATATGGTATCTACCCTACTATATCATCTTAAGGACCGGCTGGTTCTCAGTGTGTTCTAGGACCTGAGTTCCCCTTCACCAAAAACAAGGATGATCTAGGTGCGCACTGTTAATCGTTGGACAGGCCATTAGATGGTATGGCTCGGGGACGATGGATTCTATCGCACGCCGGGGATGCAAAGTGTCTTGACCCTTGCTCATCTTGTCTAGCAATATTATCCTTGAGTATTTGTTATTTTCTCCTTTTCTTTGCATTTTATTTTATGATTTCTTTTCTTTTAGCCCAATATGCATCATTTAGGATCTTTGAGCTTCATGCCTCATGATTAGTTAAAGCCAGCTTCGCGATGATGTTTCGACCCAGATCTTCATTTCTCAGACAGAAATTTATTCCATTCCGAATTTGAAAGTCTTCTTCGAGCTAGTTGTTTGGTCCAGTTTGCCAGTATGGTTCCTATTCAGGATTCCTCTCATCCCCATTCATTATATCAATCATCCCTTTCCCCATCGATCCGCTCATTAGTCATGAATCGCTGAAAGGCCAGAGTCGAATCGATCCGCCGGGCAGCACTATCCCCTAATGAACGAAACCTATAAGCCAAGATGGCCAGGGTACCTCTTGAATCAAGAGGTTGATCACTTCTTTTCTTTTGATCTTTATTCGTCCCAGAATTTGAACCATCCCTGCATTCTGTTCCTGCCATGTTTGAAGATCTCCGAATAATTCTCGCTGCTTATTCGCTCAGAATGGGTGTCTCTTTACCTTGATGCCCGCTTTTCATCTCATTCTGCTACATCGTCATTTCATGCCATCTCCGCTTCATTATCGCTCCACTCCCTTGCAAAGCAGGCATCAAGGAGGGGCAATCTGTAGACACCCATTTCTGGCCCATGAGTCGAGCCAAATTTCTTGTCATATCATTGATGCCCCATGTTGGCTCATCATCGCCTAGCTGGCTTTATCCGATCATCGTATCCTTTTGTTAGTTCATCGCCCTGGTGGGTTCTTCCTGGTCACATCAATCAGTCTTCATCAGTATCTCGTAGCTCTCTGAGTTGAGAATTCAGTGCTTTAAACCGCACGCCAATCCGATACCCATGCAAGGAGATCAGACATTTTGATTGGGCTATATGCAGAAAGTTCTGGAAGGCGACAATGACCTTCTCATTCAGAAGACGACGCCCTTCCTGTCTCGTTCATACCCACACCGATTTGCCTTCAAGCCAGAATCGATCATCTTCAGAAGGCGACGCCTCGATACGTCGCATTCTCATTTGGCATTTTAATTCCCTAAAAAATTGCCAGAAAATGCTTAAAAGGTTTCCTTCTATGGAAGGCGACGTATCGAGGCGTCGCGACCTTGTAGCGACAAGGGGCTCGTCGCGTTCTGGTTTCCATGCAACGTACCCTTTCCTAACCCGACTTGGACCCTTGCTATTGATGAATAGTCCGACTTTTAGTTGGCCTAGAGGCGTCCAAATCCTTCCAAATTCGGAGGAGACCCTCTTTAGAAGGTCCTTTTCGAGTTCTGATTCCCCTTGCCCGAGTACACCTACCCAAATTCGGACTCTTGCCTATTATTCTCCTCTCAGCCTGTTCAGGAATAATGGGGTATAAATCTCTTTATAGAGCATCATTTAGGGCAAGGCTGGCGTCTGCTTCGTCCTCTCCCAGAGAGCTACGAGTTCTCAGAAGACCTCTCAGCCTCCAGACGACCAGGAAGTGCCCCCCCAGGGCGTTTTCTCCTCATCTACGCTTTCTCTCTCTAATTCTTCATCCTTTTTCTCTTCATACATGCATGTTAGATCGATTTCTTTACGTAGATTTACATTAGAACACATCACACACACCTAGTTTAATCACCCAAAGGGTTAAAACCCCACCCCACGTGAGTTCCTCCCAATTAGTTCATGTTCACTCTTTGTTTTGGGATAGATTCTACACAAACGAATTTCTAATGAGTGTTTTGTTGTTCTTGGCAGGTGTTAGAAGACAGTAGCAGCACGTGGCTCTTGCCCCTTGGCCGGCTGAGGATCAGGAAGAAAGAAACCCACAGTCTTCATCTTCTGGAGCAGAAGGCGACAACAAGCTGGTCGCGATCTCAGGAAGGCGACAGTCCGCGCGTCGCGTTCAGAGAACCGGAAGGCAGCACCTCCATCGTCGCATTCACGTTAAGGCGACGGCGGGCCTATCGCGTTCACAAGACCAGGTGCCCTTCTGCACCTTTTCTTCCCTTTCTAAAGTAGTTAGCATCTTCCTTCATCATACATCTCTTTGCAACTGCTTTGGTGGCGATCACGGTTAGTTTTCCTTATTTTTAATCATCATCTTTGGGGAGCAAATCCCGTGATTACAGGGGCTTCACACCAGAGCTAAAGGAGTCCCAGCAGAGTACAGCCAAGCAGCCAGTGGTTCCTCCATGATACATATGTTATAATTGTGATCAGCCAGGACATTTGATCAGAAATTGCCCCTATCCTAGAGAGTATGGTTATGATAAGGCAACACCTTAACAGCAGTAGCCACCCCAACAGTCACTGACAGATTAAGGTAGAGGTCCACCTTTACAGAGAGGTCGAGGGAGAGTCATGGCCACCACCAGAGCATAGGCAGATGCATCAAATTTAATTGAAGGTATATTACCTATCTTTAAAATTTTTGCAAGAGTGTTAATCGATCCGGGTACATTGCATTCTTTTATTTCTGAAGATTTTATGGATAGCATGATTCACCCTTTAGAGGAGAAGTATTGTGAGTTGGTTGTGGAAGTTCCTTCAGATGGTTTTATGTTTACTTCAGTTATATAGATGAGGTTATGATAGTGATTCAAGGGAATCAATTTCCAGCTAGATTGTATGCATTGTAGCTAAAAGAGTATGATATGATTTTGGGTATGAATTGGTTAGAGGCCTATGGGGCAATGGTAGATTGTAGAAAGAAGAGAGTTAGATTTTGTCATCCCAGCGGAGCAGTGTTTAAATTCCAAGGTATGCCATTATGTACTCCTAAAATTATTATTTCTGTACTTAGAGCTAGAAGATTGATTAATGTGGGATGTGTAGCATATTTAGCTTCAGTGAGTTTAGTTGGATTAGATAAGTTTGTGGAGATGGTACTAGTGGTCAAGGAATTTGCAGATGTATTCCCAGAAGATTTGTCAGGGTTAGCACCACATAGAGAGGTAGATTTTATAGTGGAATTGTACCTGGATAGCATGCCAATTTCAAAAGCACCTTATAGGATGGCACCAGCTGAATTGAAGGAGTTGAAGAAGCAGTTTCAAGAATTGTTAGAGAAAGGTTTTATCAGGCCCAGTCATTTACCATGAGGAGCTCCAGTATTATTTGTTAGAAAGAAAGATGGCAGCCTTAAAATGTGTATAGATTACCGCCAATTGAACAAGGTTACCATTAAGAATAAGTATACACTTCCTAGAATAGATGATTTGTTTGATCAGTAACAATCAGCTAAGGTATTTTCCAAGATTGATTTGAGATCTGGGTATCATCAGTTGAGGATCAGAGAAGAGGACATTGATAAGACAGATTTCAGGATAAGATATGTACATTATGAGTTTGTGGTTATGCCATTTGGGTTAACAAATGCACCAGCAGCTTTCATTAACTTGATGAACATGATATTTCACCCATATTTTGATTAGTTTATTGTGGTATTTATAGATGACATATTGGTACATTCAGCATCAGAGGAGGAACATGTGGCACATTTGAGGATCAATTTACAAACATTACGGGAGCACCAACTATATGCCAAGTTCAGTAAATGTGAGTTTTGGTTGCTAGAGATTCAGTTCTTGGGTCATGTGATCTCTAGAGAAGGAGTAGCGGTGGATCCAGCCAAAGTGGAAGCTGATATGAAATGGGAAGAGCCAAAATCAGTGTTAGAAATAAGAAGTTTTCTAGGTTTGGCAAGATACTACATGCGTTTCATTCAGGATTTCTAGAAGATTGCAGCCCCAATGACAAGGTTAACCAGAAAAGGGGTACCATTTGTTTGGTCAGTTGATTGCAGTCGCAGTTTTATGGAATTGAAAAAGAGACTTACTACAACACCTATATTAGAGATACTACTAGGCAGTGGAAGTTTTGTATTGTATACAGATGCTTCAAGAAGAGGGCTCAGAGCAGTATTAATGCAACATGGAAAGGTTGTGGCATATGCGTCTAGACAGTTAAAGCGGCATGAAGAGAACTACCCAACCCATGATTTGGAGCTAGCAGCAGTGGTTTTTGCTTTGAAATTGTGGAGGCATTATCTGTATGGAGAAAGGTTTGAGATTTTCATTGATCATAAGAGTTTAAAGTACATTTTATCTCAGAAAGATTTGAACCTAAGGCAGCACAGGTGGATGGACTACTTGAAGGATTATGATTTTAGTTTGGCCTATCATGTAGGAAAAGCTAATGTAGTTGCAGATGCATTCAACAGAAAGGCAGCTCTGAGCCAGATGATGATAAAAGAATGGAAATTATAAGAAGATGTAGCAGAGAATTCCTTGTATATTCCAAATAATTAGCAACGAGCAGTATTGGCCAGTAGTGCAATGGAACCTTCATTGTATTGACAAATAACAGAAGCTTAAAGGAGATATGAGAATTTAGCAGAAATTGTGAAGATGGATAATGTTACTGTTGATGAAGACTGTGTGATCAAAATCAAAGGTCGGTTATACGTCCCAGTGGAAGCAGAAGTGAAGCAGAAAGTATTGGAGGAGGCACACAGGTCTAGGTATTCTATCCATCCAGGCAGCATAAAGATGTATCATGACTTTAGAAACACTTTTGGTGGTCGAACATGAAGAAAGAAATAGTGGAGTTTATAAAAAGATGTCTAATTTGTCAAGAAGTAAAGGCAGAACATCAGAGGCTAGGAGGACTATTGCAGCCATTGCCGATTCCACATTTTCCACAATGAAAATGGGATGATATTTCTATGGATTTTGTGGTAGGATTACCCAGAATAGCATTAGGCCATAATGGAATTTGGATTTTTGTGGATCGATTGACGAAGGTGTGCAAGTTATTGGCTGTGAGTATGTCATAGATAGTGGACATATTGGCTAGATTGTATGTGGATAGGATAGTACCATTACATGGTATTCCAGTAACTATTGTTTCATATAGAGATCCAAGGTTCACATCAGTTTCTGGAGGAGTTTACAGTGAGTGATTAGCACTAAATTAAGGTATAGTTCAACTTACCATCCACAGACAGATGGACAAATAGAAAGGACAATTCATACTATAGTGCGAGCCTGTTGTTTGGCATGGGGAGGCACTTGGGAGCATCATTTAGGTATGGTGGAGTTTGCCTACAATAATAGTTATCATGCAAGTATTGGAATGGCACCATATGAAGCTTTGTATGGAAGACCATGCAGGACACCATTAAATTGGCATGAAGTTGGAGAAAGACAGGTTATGGGACCAGAGTTGATTCAACAATATGCAGAAATGGTCAAGTTTATAAAAGAAAAGCTTTAGACAACTCAGAGTCGACAGAAAAGCTATGCAGACACCAGACGGAGGCCTTTGCAGTTTGAAGTTGGTAATTATGTGTTTTTGAAAGTTTCTCCCACTAAAGGTGTTCTGAGATTTAGCCGGAAAGGCAAGTTGAGCCCGAGATATGTAGGTCCATTCCAAATTTTAGAAAGAATCGAAGAAATAGCTTACATGATAGATCTTCCAGCATACTTTACAAATGCACATGATGTATTTCATGTTTCTATGTTGAGAAAGTACATCCGAGATCCTTCCTGTGAACGTGCTTTAAAACGCCACAAATAATAATTAAAAAAATAAAAGATTTTTAATAGATGGATGGAATGAAAGTTTTGAAAGAAAGAAAAAGGAAAAGGAGAGGAAAAGTGCGTGTGTGTAATAGGGATGGAGTGTGATCGCCAGGTACACGTGCGTACCGAAGGAGAGAGTAAAGGAGTAGTACTTATCTTCACTCAAAGATCATGGGAGTTAAAAGAAGGTGGGTTGACTCTTACTTCTCCAACCGGCCGGCCGACAAAGAAGATTTTTAGTGCTTGGTTACCTTGCAAGAAAGACAAACAAATAAACAAATAAAAGAAACAATTAGACAAAGTTGTGTAGTATCAAATTCAAAAGAAGAAGAAAGAAAGCATGCATGGGATTGAACACACCTTGTGGTGGTGCTTTTAAACCCCTAGGAACTAGGTATGGATTGAATGAAGTGTGTGAAGAATTGAAGAAAAACTAAGCTAATTGGGAGAGATGCACATGCACTAAAAGATGAAAGATGAATTAAAAGAAGCAAAGGGGAAAGAAGAAAAATCTAGTGTAGCTCCTAGCGCAGCAGAGGGGTTGAAGGTGAGGAAGAAGACTCCTCCTTGCTCCAATGAACTTGAAAGCTCTCCAATTGAAGAACACTTCAAAGCAAACTTGAGGGAGGGTTCTTCTCTTCAATCCTCGGAGTCTTATGGCTCTGGAACGCAGTAGGGCTTCATCTATGTATGTTGGATGCTCTCTTAAGATAATGGCCACAGGGGTCCTTTTATAGGGGTAAAATTGTGAATTGCGGCGGACATAGTGGTCACCTTTAAAGGTGAAACGCATTCGATAAAACTATCACTTTTCAAAAACCTTCCATACTTCGACTGACTCCTTCCAAACTTCGACGCAATTGAAATATAGCAGTTATAAAAATCGTGACCACATAGGTCATCGCACTTCTGAACACTTCCAATATTAATCGAATTCTTGTCCAATTTCATAAATGGAAAGTTTTAATTATGACTACATGATCTGTCGCGCTTTTGGAAAGAATCGATGACTTACTGGGAATCGATGTTCTAAATAAAGGAAGGTAAAAAATGCGACAACTTGAGTGGACACATTTATATTCAGCAATAAACACTTTCTAATAACCATTTTGGAAATTGCCACCAATTGAATATGGAAAGTCTTAATCGCGACAACATGACCAGATGCGTTTATGATCACATCAATCGGAATAAGACTGGGAATCAGAACATGAATCGCGAATGACCTACACATTGTGCATCATACCAATGATAATTACATCTTCAATCGATACCAGCTTGAATTGGAAACAAGCACCAATTAGAACAGATAACGCGATGACATATACCGTCGCGAATCATTGTTCAGCAATCAATGTTTAAACTTTAATTAATTGTTTCTCATCAATATAATCGATTGTATGAAACACGACAGTTTAGGTCGACACATATATTAGCAATCGATTCAGCCTTAATCAATCGATGTATGAAACACAACCACTTGTTCCATCGCGAATCAATTACTAACAGGACCCCCCAATGGCACACTAGAAAAATTCCTAAAAACTCTATAAAAATATAGAAAAATAAGAAAATTACTCAAATGGTTAATTGAGGAAAGCCACCTTGAGGCATTACAGTATAACATGAAATTTACTCAGTATGTTGTCAAATTTGACTTGTCTACAGCTGCCTCGCCTTGGCATCTGCTTTGTAAGGAAATGGAGTGTAAGGACACAAAATGAAAGCAATGGAATGAGATGAGTTTAGTGGAGTGAAGTGGAATGACTAAAAAGTAGATGCCAAGGTGTGATGAGACATGCCTTCAACAACATATGATAGGAGTTGTTCTTTAGCTCAAAATGAAGTGGCTTGGAGAAAGCCTCAAGAGATAACCCAATTGTTTGGACGAAAGGGAAAGGGTGTGCACGTGGGCACAAAGGGAGAGAGATCAACTTCCATCGTAGGGGAATTACCTATGGACACAATCCGACATGTTTCACTATTGGGGAGCATTTACCAACTTGTGGACGTGCTGCAGCCAAGGTGGATCTATGGAAAAACATATGAATTGATGTAGGAATCTAGAACAAGGGGTTTCTCAAAAGACAGTCTGCAAACATCAACAAGATGAATTGGATACTTGACTCGAAATGGAATATTTCTTATTAATTTGAATTAAGAGTAAGTGGTTCTTCTCAGTTAAGCACGAGAGTAAACGTCTAGCAACGAGCTCAAAGATCCTACTTGATGCATGCTGGGCTAAAAGAAAAAGATTAAAACAAAGAAAAATATAAAATAATCAAGGATAATATTGTTACGATGCTGAGTTAAGTTAGGACAGCAGGTTTTCTAGGTGTGGGTCCATCCTCCTCTTTGGGAAAAGTGTAACAGCCTATCCTCAAGTCTAAGGATCTTCTAAAATTATCATTGTTTTTTATGGTGGAGGGGAACTCACTCAACATCAGATTCATCAGAGCCTCAAGGTCCTTGATATGCTCTAATAAAGTATACTATATAGTATAATGCATAGGAACGATAACATAGCTTGCCGAAGATTAGACGTGAAGCTTACGGCAAAGGACACGAATCCAGTCCTGCGCTCAAAGATTGATTAGCAATGACAAGCATAGATATAAAGCACAAAAATTGAAATAATGATGCATATAAATCGCGACAGGTTGACTGGTCGTGTATACTTACCTTAATCACAACAACTGTATCAGTCGCGCATTACCTTCAGCAGTCAGAACAAGAGTCGGAGTGAGGCTTTGAATCGCAACATATGTGTTCGTCGTGAATTTCAACAGTGTTCCAAGTTCCACTCAAGGCCAAATATGCTTGCATATTTCATGGTTTTAGTGTGTTTGGGACTTGGCCTCCGGACTTGCATGACAAAAACACCCCTCTCCTTGCTCTCCCCAAGCATTTGGCACTCTCCAAAGCTTAAGAATCAAGCACTGGCCAAGGGAGAAGAAGGAAGAAGGAGAATTGAAGTGAAGAGCCATGGACCATGGTGATGCTCCCCCCTCCAAAAGACAAAGAACTAGTGAGTTTCTGAGGTTGCACAAAGTGGGAGGACACATCTGTAGGCTAATTCAAGCTAAATTGGTAAGCGAATTTGATTATTGCATTGAATTTTCATTAATTTTTATTCTTATGTTCTTACCATTCTTAATGTTCTATTCTCTCTCTCTTTTTTTTCTTTTTTCTCTTTTTCTTCTTTTCCCAATCTCCGTGGCCGACCCATCTACCTCTCCATACTCCAATACTATGCTCCAATGGCCAAATTACATATCCTACCCAACCATGCTCCAATGACCATATCACCATGCGCCACCCTTATATGGCCACATATTAAACCCATAGGATTACCGACTCTTCCCGGGCACTAGAAGGTATATGAGATTGCCATGGCTCCAGAAATTGACCTCTTTTATAAGTCTCAACATGAAAGCCATCCTCCCCAAGTGGGTTATTCAAAACCTAGCCATCCACGCCAAGCGCTACCATGAAATTCACCTAGATTGGGTGGCAATGGGGGCTCTAGCTGAACTATGGCATCCACAGACCCACACCTTCCTCTTCAAGACCTATGAAGCCACCATCCTATTGGAAGAGGTTGAACTTTTATTAGGTTTGAAGCGGATGAAGAGAGGAGATGAACATGACATGTGATCATGCCGAGAGGAGTTACAAGCAAGGAGGTACTCGAAAGTTTCATGGGGAGAGGAAGAGCGGCCCAAGATGTCCAATCCGTGAAAGGAGTCAACTTGCAAAAATTGGTGGTTGGATAATCATGGAGTTACCAAAGGCAGAGGACGATGAGAAGCTTGAGAGAGTGATGAAAGGGTTCGCCATATGTCTAGCGGGAGCACTCCTCTTTCCATTCGTGAACAATGTGCTTGAAGAGGAACAACTAAGTGCAATATGAGGCATATGGTAAGGTGAGAGGTTGGGACCGGTGGTGCCTTCCTCTATAGTAGACTCACGATGACGAGCTTGGGTAAGCCACCTTATGGATCTATGTTATTATTCACATGTTGGGTTGATTTTCAATTTAAGTTTGATGTGAACAATGAGGCAACAAGCTTGTCCCAGATCTTCCTCAAGAGTCCACTCTGGCACACAGATAGCTTAGTTGGCCTAGAAGGGTGGGTTTCTAACCACGTGCCTCAGCTGAAGACAAGAGCGGACTGGCATGACCACCTACAAAGCATGCCACGAAATACTTTCACTTGTGTTTCAAAGCCGCTTCTAGCCAAGGATTTGCGTACAAGGCTAGCACCGGTGTGGAACTTTGGCTCATTCGGGTGACTGAACTCATGCTCTACAACGCACACCGCTGCCTCTTTTAGCTCAGACTCCTTAGGCACAACTTTGAAGGGCTATCACATCTCCCGTCGATCATGAAAAGGGAGCTTGGAACAAATGGCGATGGAGAAGAGGTGGACACAATCAAAGTGCTCTAGAAGATTTGCACTTATAGGCCACCGGTCCTAAATGTAGAGGAGGTTGAGAGTGATTGGATGAATTATGTAAGAGAGCTAAAGAAACTCTAGCCCAAGGTGGCCATTTGTAAGCACAATGATTATTCTCTTAATAAAAAATAAATATCATCCTTCACTTGGACAAAAATCTCGGTGTTCAATGATCATATCCTCCAAATACTCTGATTCAACCTCACAATATCCCTCAAGTGTGCTTCTGAAAATGCAACGGACACAGGCGTTGCGCTTCAACATATGATATGCGACTAGTATAGCCGTCGCCTATTACCAAAATGGCGACCACTTACCCCATCGCGCTTCAAATTGTACTTTAAAAATTCAAAAATCTGCGCCTCAAACTCAGCGCCGGGATAATGATGGCATCCCTGAATCAAGACCATTTGATCAGCCGCGTATCAATTAAGCCCTCTAAATACGCGATGCCTGAATCCATCGCGTTTCAAACAAGTTCGAAAACGTCTACAAAACACCCAAGAGCCCCATTGTTCCCCTCTTTCAGCACTCGGCTTCTTCAAGCTCTCATCCTCTCAACTCTCTCTAGCTCCTCTCACCTTTTCACTCTCATACTCTCTCCACTCTTCTGTCCCCTTACTTTGGTGATGACGAAGTTGGCCGTAGCCAAGCGTCGGTGAGGGGAGGAAACCTCGGTGGAGGGAGAGAGGGAGGAAATGACGACGATGATGGAGGAGGTGGAGACACCGTCCACGGTGGCAAGGTTGATGGTGGAGGAGTTGATGTCGATGGAGGAGGAAACTCTGGCGGTGGTAGTGGAAGAAGAGGGCGAGAAGGCGGTGGAGGTGCCGGTAGCAATGGAGGAAGAAGAGGAAGCCACGGAGGAGGCACCAGCTGGACGACTCCAGCGAGGGTGCCGAGGCCATGAAGCTCCACCTCGCGGTGATACAGTAGGTATCCTTAACCCTACACTGTGATTTGTGAGAGGGAAGGAGAAGGAGATGGTCATCGGGGCCGGAGAAGAAGGGGGAAGAATCGCGACAGGTTCAGTCGTCGCAGTTCACAGCTTGAAATGCGACAACGTAAACTGTCACGATTCAAATTGAACTGCGACCTCTGAACCGGTCACGATTCAATCGGGCTACCCGAGGACTAGTTTTGTGCCTATTTTGAGAATTTTTAACTATTTTAACTGTGCTAGACATGTGCTAACATTGGTCTTCTTGCATGCAGGGGATCATGAGGCCCTGGATCCATTGGCCACTCGTGATCGCGGCGTACCGGGGGCTTCCAGACTTCCAGAGGGAGAGAGTGAGGTGCATGGGGTTTAGGCCAATATTGGATATTGATCCCTTCTATGTGGACAGCCCCCTCATCTAGGCTCTAAGGAGCACTAGGACAGAATGAGCATGGTCTTCCTGATGCTCTAGGGCATATGGTGCCCAGTCTGGAGGATGTAGCGAGGATCACCGACCTCCAAGTGGACAGGGAGGCAGTGACAGGAGTGATGTATGCTGACTACACAGAGATGGCCCAAGAGCTATTGAGCTTGGAGCCAACAAGAGCGGATGACCTTGGCGACTGGAGGATGGTCGACCGAGTGGAGCTGTTGGAGAGTTTGGGGCTGTGGGGGCGAGGTAGACTGGAGAGGAGTCGCTGCATGAGTTTGTGCAGTGAATGGCGGGGCTGACCTGGGCGGTGTATGGCCAGGACCCTGAGGACAAGGAGCATGCAGACCAGGACCTGAGGAGGTTCTTGGTACTATTCCTAGGAAAGATGCTACTCGGGACGAAGGGGGATGACATCCACTGCCAGTTTCTAGAGATCTTGGCCGACCTGGAGAGGGTTGGTGACTATGCGTGGGGTGCGGCCTTCCTAGCATACACCTTTGCCGACCTCTCTAGCGGCACAGGCCGGGAAACCACTGTGGGCGGGTTTGCCCCTTTCCTCTAGGTACACACTTCTCCATAACTTCCTTATTTTTCCTACGTTATACATGTTAGTCAAATAATCATTATGCTTATGTGTTCAGGTGTGGAGCTAGTATTACTTCCCCCTGGGGAGAGACACGAAGGTGCGACCCGACGTACTTCCCCTTGCTAGACGGTGGCTCCCTGTGGTGACAGCTGCCTCCTTCTCCCTATAGTTGGACACCCTCCGTTGTGACATCTGGGACTTCCCGACCCTCTTGGTACACATTGTGACTTATTTGCTCTATTTCTCTCATGCATTTCTTTATGATATGACATAACGTCATGTGTACATGGATGCAGGTGGTGTGGCAGCCCTACTTGGGCATGACAGACAAGGGCCAGCCTTGGGTGGAGGGTGGTCGACCTCATTTTAGGTGGGACCTTTGGGTTCATTGCCTGAACGAGATCGAGCCTCTCTCCTTGAGGCTCGCCATGAGGATGTTGGGGCTGCACCAGGTGTGGCTGGAGGAGATGGAGCCAAGAGGGATTGGCAGGAAGACCCGGGGGAAGGCGAAGAGGGTGGACTGGTGCCTTCGCTTCCCCAACTAGTATGTCGATTGGCTGAGAGGGGGGATTGTGGTAGAGTCCAACGCCGGGACAGCCACGCATACCTCTAGCGCTACCAGGAGGTGTACGGGGATAGGGACTTCATGAGACCAGCCAGGGTATGCACTTCTAACCTTGCCTTGCTTATATTTCTATGTATGCTTGACTCATGAATGTGTGCATGTGCAGGATGCTCGGGATGATATGATTGAGACCCTTTGCTCCTAGCTGGCGAGTACGGGAGCCCAGCTGGCCAAGGCACATGAGGCTCTAGTGACTCTAGTAAGTATGAATGGTTTACCTTTTCTCTTTGTTACCTTGGCATGCGATGACCTATTTTCTCATGGGCAGTGTGTTGAGCAGGCGGCTGTGGAGTGCACCGACCCCATGGGTGCCTCCACGAGCTCAGGGGTGTCAGATCCTTAGGAGGCCTCTCTCTAGGAGCAGCTAGCGGCAGCCATAGCTCGTGCTAAGGTGGTGGAGCGCGACCTCACTACACGGGTAAGTTGACAATGATATACACATGAAATTTAATTATTTATAACTTACGCGTGTTCTTTTCTGTGTAGACCACCGATCTCTAGAGCATCATCACTTAGGTGACCCTGGCAAGAGCAGAGGTGGCAGATCTGACGGAGTAGTTGTTGGAGCTACGGACCCAGGCCTCCTAGCGTGACTCTGACCTTCCTCGTGAGGTTGCTGAGTTGCGCGTGCTGCTCGCCGTGGAGCAGAGGGAGCGTGAGCATGGCCACACCGAGTGGAGCACAAGCGCAACTAGTGGGAGCAGGAGCGAAGGAGATGGGAGCAGGAGTGGGAGCACCTCTCCTAGTAGGTGGTGGATGTGTGCACGAGCCTGGGCATCTCCGAGCGGCTACTTTGAGAGGCCGAGGACCATTACCAGTGCAACATAGAGCATGTTGTGGGGGGGGGGGGGGGGAGCCAGGACCTATTATGCTAGCTTCACTGCGACTTCCTCTGAGTACCAGAGGAATGTCCAGAAGGGACGTAGTGCCCAGTGGTCTACCGACTCCCGCGCCTCCATGAGGCCATTGCCTTCTTGTACGACAGCTAACCCTGGCGAGGCCGAGAGCAGTAGACACCCTCGGCTGGCAGCGAGTGGTGGCAAGAGCTCGGCCACTATCATATGACTTGTACTTTTTGCTTTCTTCATGATGATGTGTACCCAGTGGGGTACCCTTTTGTATATGATGTACTTTTGACTGCCCTTCTTTTGGCCATGATATAGTAGATATGCTTTGTCTCTCTTCTTGTTGTGCCTGAGAAACACTTGACCAACATATTAATTAACTATTATGACTTAGCCCTTTGCTTACTAAGTGAGCCAGACTTCGTGATTTGTTAAGGGGCTGAGCCTTTATTCAAATAAGGCATAAATGAAATGAAATAACTTTAAAAATGCAATAAGCAGGCATGCAAATGTTGACAAGGAATTAAAAGATGAGTAAGAATTCAATGCATTCATGCAAATGAGAAGGGAATTAACTCATCATTTTTAGCTTTTGGCATATTTATTTTTTTTGGATTTTGAAATATTCAATTTTTTGGCTTTTGAAATATTAATTTTTTTAATTTTAAAATATTTGATTCATTTTTTATATTTTGAAAATATTATTATTATTATTTTTGAAAATAAGCTGCAACCTGGCATGGTCCCTTCTTAAAAAGATGCACAGAACGAAGGGAATCAACTTTAAATGGAGAAACACGATACTCGGACCCATCAATTACTCACTCATCATTTAAAATTCATTAGTAACTCTTAGATGTGTTAAACAAGGGTTAGACGTGCTTAAGTAGTGCCTTCACCCAAGGTAGCTTTTGGCGACGTTCTCTTCAGTTAATCGTTGCCTTGCCTTGAGCCTGGGACATACCGCTAAGGGAGAGGAGAAGGTGTGATTTAGAAAGTCTGCCAATGGTTTGGCTGACCGGGGAGACACTCATTCCTCTACTCTATACTTATTGGGGTTCAGTCTTTGGCTTTGGGGGTTTTATAGCACGCTTACGACCAGGTTCATTTGAATCTCTATGGGGACTTTGCCACTCTTGACGTGCTCTTTTAACTATGATGTGCCTTGTTTCTGCTCTTTTGACTTTGATTTGCTTTGTTTTCTTTTCTTTTTTCCTATTGGGCCATGACATCTACCCATTAAAGTGTCAAACATGTTCAAAGGTCAATCCCACAGGTTCCCATACCTATTGGCGGATCGAGAGGAAGAGAAACAGTAGTATCCTAGACTCTTAGCTAAGCATTTATCTTCTTTAGATTTTGTGCCTCTAGATCCCAAGGGTGGGGCGTGTAAGTGTGTGTGAGTGTAGACACCTCTGGTTAACCCACCAAGAATAAAAATGAATTAGAAATGATAATGTTTTCGTTTTAGGGTCCTTGTACCACATAACTCCGAACACCTATCTAGGGTAGTACTTTTTTAGATATAGCCCATTCCAAGGGTGAGCAAGCTCCTCACCCTTAGCATTCACTAGCCTATATGCGTTGCTTGGATATGCTTCTTTTACTACATATGGCCCTTCCCAGTTTTGTTGGAGTTTTGAACGGGGACCACTAGGTTTTACAAAGATTCTTTTAATGACCATTTCACTGACTTTGAATTTTCTCTCAATCACTTTCTCTTGGTAAAAAATGAGTGAGTCCATTTTGATATGCTTTGGTGTGTTCTACAGTGGCCAGACGCCTCTCAACTAAGAGTTCCAGTTGTGCAGGGAGCGACTCGTGTCGCTTGTCGATTGACAAGTCCTTGTCAAGTTGGACTCTTAGTGAGGGGATGAGAATCTCATATGGGACTACAGCCTCCATTCCATAAGTAAGGGTGAATGGTGTTTGCCTTGTAGGAGTGCAGATTGCAGTGCGGTAGGCCCATAGAGCTTCTACAAGCTTGTCTGGCCAGTCTGAGAATTTATTAGCCTCACACATCTTCTTTATAATCTTGATTAATGTTTTGTTTATGGCCTCTAATTGGCCATTGTCTTGTGGATAATAGGGAGATGAATGATGCAATGTAATTTTACACCTGTTGCAGAGGTCCTGAAGCTCCTGAGAGATAAATTGAGGCCCATTGTCGGTGATGATGGTACTAGGGATGCCGAATCTGGTGATGATGTTCTTGATAATGAACTTGCATAGTGTTGTTGCCTTGACTTCCGCATAAGCTTCGGCTTCCACCCATTTGGTGAAGCACTTTGTTGCAGTGAGTATGTATGATTTTGACTTACTTTGGAAGTTCGGATCACCAAGGGGACCAATGATATCAATGGCCCACATAGCAAAAGGCCATGGGGAGGACTTAGGGTAGAGTGAAGAGGATGGAGAATGGATTTTATCAGTGTGCAGTTGGCACTTAACACACCGATAGATATAAATAGAACAATCCTCCTCTAGAGTGGGCCAATAAAAGCCTCGCCTAAGAATATTCTTGGCAAGCATTTGGCTATTTACATGACCCCCACACACACCCGTGAGCTTCCTCAACAACTTTTCAAATTTCATCATCATCCAAACATCTTAGTAAAACTCCGGTAAGACCTCTTCTATAAAGCACATTCCCAACCAAGGTGTATTTCTGGGACATTCTCCTTATGGTTTTCTTTTCTTCAGCAGTGGCTTCCTCAGGGTAAGACTGATCTTTGCAATACTTCTCTATCTCATAGAACCATGGTTTCTCCTCATCATTCATCTCTTCTTCTAATTCTAGTAGCATGATTTCTTTCTTCTTTTTCCTCTCTGCCTTCTTTAACATCTCCTCCTTGATCCAAAGGAAAATTGAATTTTGCACAGCTGGGATATGACGTCATTAAATGAGGATGCTCTAAAAATCCCTAGGATAAGAAAGATTGAGTGATGAGGCAAGAGTGGCAAGAGCATCTACTAGAAGGTTTTGGTGGCGAGGCACATGGACGAAAATTAGTTTTGAGAATAGCTTAGCATATGTTGAGGTGAGTTCTTGGTAAGGCTTAAGCTTTGGATCTCTGACGTGGTATTTGGTGAGCACTTGGTGGAGAATTAGTTGACTATCACCTACAAATCGCAAATAGTGAAACCATGGAAATGTGCGGCCTCAAGTCTAGTCAGCAGAGCTTCATATTCAGGTATATTGTAAGTGACAGGGAATGCCAGATGAAAAGCCTGCGGAATGGTGACCCCTTCAAGTGATAGGAGAACAATCTCGATACCCTTACCATGATTCAGAGCTCCATCAAAATGTAATGTCCACATAGGATTAGATTAGCTAAGGGACATTAGTTCCTCATCTGGAAATTCTAAATGGACAGGATCAAATTGGGGAATAGGGTGGTGAGCGAGATGTTCTGCTATGGCATAGCCTATGACTGCCTTTTGCTGAACGTAGGTGATGTCGAACTGAGAGAGAAAGCTTTGCCATCGTGCCAGCCTATCAGTAAGGACATATTTTTCAAGGAGGAACTTGATAGGATTCATGCGGGCTATAAGATGGACTTCGTAAGAAAGGAAGTAGTGCTTCAATTTCTACACTACCCAAAAGAGAGTAGCACATATTTTCTCCATGTTTGTGTCCCTTTGCTCACAGAGGTTGAAAAGCTTAGACAAGTAGTAAGTTGCCCTCTCTTTCCCTTCTTCATCTACTTGTGCAAGGACAGCTCCTACAGAGTCTTCCAGGACAGAGACATAGAGAATGAGTGGTTTGCCTGGAGTCGGTGGCCTTAGGACAGGAGGATTAGCCAGATATTTCTTTAATCCATCAAAGGCTGGTTGACACTTCTCATCCCAATGGAATTAGACTCCGACTTAGTTAGGTCATAGAAGGGTCTACACCTCTCTGAATGTTGGGAGACAAACCGGTGAATAAATTGCAACCTCCCAATTAATCCTCGAACTTCCTTCAAATTCTTAGGAGGTGGCATTTCCCTTATTGCCTTCGCCTTATTGGGATCAATCTCGATACCCCTCTTGCTTACGATGAACCCTAGGAGTTTACCCAATGACACACCAAACACACACTTCTTGGGGTTCATTTTTAGTTGAAATTCCCATGATCTTTGCAATACTTTCGCTATAACTCCAGGATGCTCAGCCAATGTTTTAGACTTAACCACCAAGTCATCTATATACACCTCAATATAAATGTGAATCATGTCATGAAAGATAGCCATCATAGCTCTTTGGTAACTAGCTCCAGCATTTTTGAGTCCAAATGGCATGACCACATAGCAATATGTGCCCCAAGGTGTAGTGAATGACATCTTCTCTTGGTCCTCCTCAGCTAGTTTGATTTGATTATACCTTGAGAAGCCATCCATGAAGGAGAGGGTTTCATACCTAGTCGTGTTATCAATTAGCACATCAATGTGAGGCAAGGGGAAATCATCTTTTGGACACTCGCAGTTAAGGTCTTGGAAGTCAATGCAAATCCTGACCCTTCCGTCTTTTTTCATGAATGGGACAATGTTTGCCACCCAATTTGGATAAAGTATGACTCTAATGAACTTGGCTTTATGGAGCTTGTCGACCTCATCTTTCATTTTCAAAGCCATTTGAGGGTGGAAATGTCTTAACTGCTGCTTAACAGCGACGGAACTCGACTTAATTGTAAGATGATGTTCAACAAGCGCGGGGTCTAGTATTGGCATATCCTCGTTGCTCCAAGCAAATGTGTCCTTGTATTATCTAAGAACGTTGACAATTGCCTCCTCTTTAATTGGTGACAAATTACTGCTTATGAGGATGGTCCTAGGGTTTTCCTCGGTTCCTAGATTGACCTCTTTCATGGTTTCTTCTACTGCAGCTGATGGTTCGTCAAATCTTCTAACCCCGCTTGCCAACGCATCAGCCTCATCCTCAAACTCTTCATCCCCTTCTTCAATTGGGTTATCATCATCCATGATTTCATTTACTCCAAACCGATCATCAATTAAGCACAATGACTCCTCACATTCTACATTCGGTAACAACAAGGGCTCTTCAATAAATTCAGGAGTTGCTAGACATGCCTTGCATCTACGAGCTAGATCCACTAAGAAATGGTAAGAAACCCTCTTCCCCTTGGACTTTCTTTTTGGTACTACCCCTAGATTTCCCCTAACCTAACCTAGACTCTTGTTACAACTACTACTAGATCCTGCAGAAGGAGGTGAAGGAGGAGGAAAAGTAGTAAAAGGTCCCTACATGGAGGGAGATGGGAGTCCCTGCGTGGAGGGAAAGAGAAGACCGGTCATGGGATCAGGGAGAAGTGGCCCGTAGGTTGGGGCACACTCAGAAGAGAGGTAAGAAGTCTCCTCGATGGAGACGATGGAATCAACCATTTGGAAATTGGTGTTTTTTTTTTTGTTTTCAGCATTATTCAAATTTTTATAATTTTTTTATCATGAAAAGGGAATGGGGTAAAATTAGAAGATTTGAGAATTGAGAAGTGAGTGTATGCTCAATTGAAGGGGAATTATCAGTAAGGGGGAGTTGGAGGGTGAGCGTCTACTGAGGGGAATGTAGGGAGATTGTGAAAAAGGGCGTTGGTGCTCGAGGGATGCTAAGGGAGAGAAAAAAGGGCCACGTGGTGGTCTAAAGTAATGTGGACGCGATGCCTAGGAAAAAGAGGCCCCCAGAGCCTGTCTACCATAAAACCCTCTTCATAGGGGACATCTGGCTTGTCACGTCCCGATATTTAGCAGCGGAATAAATACCGGGGGACGTGAACGATACAAACAGACGTATCACAGTTGAATATCGCAGAGTCACGATTGAACAAAAGAACACATTTGAGACTATAAGATGGTCATCCAAAAATATACTTTATTCCATTTCAGTCAACTAATTACAACCTTATATGGAGAGAATCAACTGAAAAGAGTTCCTTATTCAATAAAACTTCTAGAAAAGTTCACTATTACATAGACTACTCAATTGTCTATTTCTAAACTGTCATCTACTCATATGGCGGGTGCTCATCACTCTTGCCCTGCCCTATCGGACTCCACTGGTTCTTCATCACTTCCTGAAAAAGGGCAGGATGATAGGGTGAGCGAACTAGCTCAGTAGGATTTACATCTCAATATTGTGCGGGCACTAGTATACATGATTAACATTTTAAAAGACAAGATATGAACATGATGACAATGCATGCAATACTAACAGATCGAATAGAAGAATAGAACGGATGACATATCAAATCAAATATCGAATTGCATATACAATGGACAGATATTTCAAGAGTAGAATCATATCAAAAGAGATTTGGCCATATTCACAGATATGACGTATTCACGTGAACAGACGTATCATATCAAATCTTATCATATCAGATCAAATCAAACTTATCATATCAAACAAAGGCACATTCACACTAATCTTGCGTATTTATTTGTGCTATGCCAAGCACCAGAAGTCCATACTCCCGCGGTTAATAAGTACGTTGGGGCGCTCCTCCCCAGGACCGGACCAGGCCCCTTTTTGCACAGGCATTGGATCAAATTTGGACTGGAGTCCCACGTTGTGCCGAACAAACAGATTCACATTATGGCCACAGAGTTTCAATAACAAGCTCGTAGTAAAAGGAACATGATCATTCATAGAGTCAAGGTATGACAAATAGCTCAAGAGAACAAGGCAGGATAACGACGTATCTTATGTTTCATAATTTATTAATGTCTTGACATGAGGATGTTTCTAAAGACAGATCATATGCAAACATGTGCTCTCAATTTCCCCAAGAAGGGTGTGCCTATTCGTGCAAAGGTGTAAGTGATGAGTCACGGATCTTTCCTAGCATGTATGCATATGGGCAAGTAATGAATGGAACACCGGAAAACATGTAACTATTGAAACTCATATGCAATTCATGATATTAACTTCACTAACAAGTCCATACTAACATGTATTCATCCCCATATTCACATCATATTCTTATCTTATCAATTGACAATAGGGAAGATCACAAGATAATCCAATGAACATAAGATCAATCACAATTACACATTAGAATCGTATTCATATCATTACTATTTTTCAATGGGTTGATTTATTTTAGGTCCATGCATACTATATAACATCATGCACATGCTAGTAGACATCATGAAATGATCAGACCCAAAATATACAATTTTTTTGCAAAGGTAGTGTCGACACACCCCTTACCGGTGTCGACACAATGCTTCAAACACAAGGTAAAATAATGCAAAACTGGTCAAGTAGTGTCGACACTAGATCAAGTAGTGTCGACACTAGAGACATCTTCGAGAAAACCTTCTGGCCAATATGGGACAGTGTGTCGACACTAGATCAGGTAGTGTCGACACTAGATCAGCTCCCAGAAACTTTCTGGGTCAAACTGGGACAGTGTGTCGACACTAGATCAGGTAGTGTCGACACTAGAGACCTTCCCAGAACACCTTCTGGGCTGTTTTGGGACAGTGTGTCGACACTAGATCAAGTAGTGTCAACACTAGTGGCCCTCCAAAAAAAAAACCATATAAGTCATGTGTAACCAGAAAACATGTCTCATGCAGTGATTCACTTTCCCCTCTTATAACTCTCTAACGAATGACATTTAGACAAAACATTCAACAAAAGATGACGAGAACAACTAGTAGAAGAACTTTTATGTTGGGGGTTTGATCAAATTCAGTGTCGCATCTTGAGAAAACATGTGAATAACATAAAGCTAAGTGCAACCCGAAATTGCAGTATCATGCACAGACTCTTGTACCATGCTTATAACTCTCTAACTAAAGACTTTTGGACAAAACGTCCAATCTAAATAATGATCGTGACTACAAGTAGAATAACTTTCATGAAGGAAGTTTAGTCTAATTCAGTCTTGAATCACGTGCATAATAAGAAGAACGGGAAAAGCCCTAAGTGTGCGCGACTTAGAGAAAATTACGAATACGCAATGTATACTCCATGAAATTAAGTCCAACCAAGTGCAAATGAACCTAGACTCAAAGATCTACATGATGATGTTGGTTTCTTTAATCTTGGCCCGAGAACACCTACCTTCGAATGGTAAGAACTCTCTGCAGATTTTTGGGTTGATGCAGAGCGAAGTTGAGGAAGACCACGATTTTCCCCAGTCGTTCTCCACTTCCTCAGCGCTCCAAACTTGCTACTCTCGACCCCAACTTGTTGTTAAACCTTCCCCAAGAGTTTAAGGACGAGTTCTTATAGTTTTAGGGTGTAGTTACAAGTCCTAACGAGACTAGGAAAGGGGCTGCGAATTCTGCTCTCTGCTTTCCAAGAAATCTGGGATTCTCTCACCCAAAGGAGGTAGCAACGGTTTAGTAAACCACCAATTGGGGTTGGGTTCGGTTTTGGCTTATCTTTCATGACTAATTACCTTAATTTTAACCCCAACTTGCCCTCTCTAATTATGGCATAATTACATACACGAATTTCTGGGTAATTTCCTGTCCCAATTTATTTTATATCATTGGGCCAAATGTGCTCCATTGGCCCAATCTTGTTAATGGGTCATTAACACATGGTGTTGGAAGTCTCTCCAATATGTTTATTTAATTTATTCTCCTTTATTTCCAAAATTTTTAAATCACCAAATTTTCGGGGTGTTACATGGCTCCCCTTCATTTGTCCTGTCATTCATTAACTACCTCTTGGTTGTGATTATTGTTGGCTTCTCCGAGAGGTCGTGTATAAGTGGCAGCTATTCTGGGTCCATTGGTATGAAAAGTCAACTAAGGGATATAGCAATATCGTTCATGTCGAACCAACGATACCACTCACATTCAGGATCGCCTATTTTTCTCAGTTTCTTGGGCCTGAGGTTTTCTAAAGCTTCGTATGTAGCCAGGGGTGCAATATGGCGTGCAAACTGACGAGCATGCACATCTTGACATGAAAGTTCAGATGTGATGACTGAAGTTTGTTGTTCATCTCCTGGCTGCAAAGGCCCCCTTTTAAAGTGATGATAAAGAGACCATGTGAGTGGCTATCTGTCAGTCTTCATTGTTGACATCATGGTTGCCCAAGGTTTACCTAACACTACCCTCTGCTCATAGTCTTGTTTCTTTGGTTTGTATCACAGTCCTTCCCTGGGCCTTATCTTCCTGTCTGGCACCATTTTTATCCTGCCTTGTAGATATGCCCCTAGATTTTTGCCTAGCTGATACTGTTGCCCAGATAGCAAGCCAAGAGGGGGGGTGAATGGATTGCTAAAAAATTCTTTTAGAATAATTCCTGTAAATAAAACACTTGACAGAGAACACTAAGTTCGATAGTTAGAGTTAGTGTTAAATAAAGAGAAGGAGAGCAAGCACACAGACAATAGAAAATTTTATCCTGGTTCGGATCTCCTATCACAAGGAGTCCTATGTCCAGTCCCCAAGCAACACCTTGAGATTTCACTAAGCAAGGGTACAGTCCCCTTAAGGACACTTACACATCCAGCAACAGTTGTCCTTCTCTTCTCAACCCGAAGAGGAACTAAACCACCTGATGCAACAGGTCTTCCTTCTTGCCGAAGGGAACAACCACCCACTCAAGCAGGTCTTCTCTTCACACCCAAAGAGGAACACTCAAAGAAAATAAGTAAGAAGTGGATGGCCCCTAGACCAAGCTAATACAAACTACTTGATCTGAGGCAATGTCTGAGAGACAAAGAATATCAACAAAGAACTCTCTCTCAGATCTACTCAGGCTCTCAAAGGCTAAGCAATTTGCTATGGAGAGCTAAGAGCTACATAGAGTTTGAATAGATGAGCGAGCTCTTCTTTTCTTCTAAGATCTTCAGAATGCAAGCTTGAAAAGTTCTCCTAAAAAGGATTATCTTGCATGGAGTCACCAGTCTTCTATTTATCTTCTTTGAAATAATTTGACCGTTGAAGTATTCGTTGTCTCACATCTTCATGCACGTTGGAGTGATTGGTCTGAAGTGTGGAGCAAGAAAACCTGTAGCCATTAATGCTGGGGAAGACATTCAAACACAAAGGAAGATTGTCTAAATCTTCTAGCTTCTGTCAGGTTGACAGGTCCATCTTTGCAACGAGGGTTTCTACCGAAAACCCTGCACACAATAAATGCTGACACATAGACAACTTATCTTTGTCTAAACTGTCAGCCAACATTAGTAGTCATGCTATATGAAGATACTCCAAAAAGGAAATGTCATTCTGTCATCACATAAAGCGTGACTTTATGTGACACAAGTGAGATAACCAAAGATATATCGTGCAGAGATTTGTTACATCATAATAAATGTTGAAGCCTACAGGATACAACATGATACGCGGGAAGATTTGAAATCTACAGAGATTTGAAAATGTATTTGAATATCATCTGGAATGAATCTCAAGAAGGTTTGAAAAAAATTTAAATAAGAATATTCAACAACTGTCTAAAATATAATCATTAATGTATTGAGACAGTTTGTGTATTGAGAGAGTCGATGTTGATATCAAATTGATGATATAATCATAAATCATGTGAAGGATGTAATCCATGTTGAAACCAAGTTTATGTGAACATAATCCATGTTTGAATGTAATGAAATTGATGTTTTGTACAAAGTTGTTGTTTAACAAAAGTCGTTGTTGTACTGAAATCGATGTGTAGATGAAATCGTTGTTTGAAACGAAGTCGTTGTTCATGTAAAGTCGTTGTTTCATATGAAGTCGATGTAGAAACAAAGTCGTTGTTTCATATGAAGTCGATGTTCTATTGAAATTGATGATTAAGTGAAATCATTGTAGACATGAAGTCGTTGTTTCAAATGAAGTCGATGTTCTACTGAAATCGTTGTTTAAGTGAAATCGTTGTAGACATAAAGTCGTTGTTCTACCGAAATCGATGTTTAAGTGAAATGAAGTCGATGTAGCAACGAAATCGATGTTTAAGTAAAATGAAGTCGATGTAGAAACCAAATCGATGTTTAAGTAAGGCGAAATCATTATAGCAACGAAATTGATGTTTAAGTGAAACGAAGTCGATGTAGCAACGAAATCGATGTTTAACTAAGGCAAAATCATTATAGCAACAAAATTGATGTTTAAGTAAAACGAAGTCGATGTAGCAACGGAATCGATGTTCTAACTATGAAGTCATTGTAAGACCGAAATCGTTGTTTCACTTATGAAGTCGATGCTAGACTGAAATCGATGTTTTACAAAGGAAGTCGTTATTTAAGTGAAACCGATGTAGAACCGAAATCGATGTTCTACTAAGAAAATCGTTGTGAGCTATTATATGGAAGTCGATGTATACTTAGACAAAATATATGCAATAAGCTTCAAATGACAGTGAGTGTAGATAACTTACAGATTTTGTTTGAATTACTGCCAGTGGATAAACTTTAGAAAATGTTGTTAGATAATACTTTTTAGGATTTTGTTAATCACCAAAAATACATATAATTAATAATAAATTATATAGAGATGGAATGATCATCAATCTCCCCCTTTTTGGTGATGACAAAACATAAAGAGTTGCATACATATAAAAGGCTAAAATAAATTTGCAGAAAAATTTTAAGGTATGTATTTCAGAATATTTTTCTCCCCCTTTTTGTCATTAAGCAAAAAGAATTAGATATGCAGAAGATAAAAATAGAGATAGACAAAGATAAATGGTGCCAAGAAGGGAATTTTATTCATTAGTGGAGGTAGGCATGTAGAAGGCAGGAGACAAACGAGAAGCATGGCGAGTAATAAGCTGCCAAGCTTTGACTTCCTGCTCTTCAAAGAGATCTCTAAAGACACCCCAACTAATATTATATGATGGCCCCATCTTTGGACTTAGTCGCTTGATGTGGAGTAGTCTCTGCTCTTCAATGAAGTTAGTATACTCCAGATTGGTAAGAGATGACTTGTAGGGACCAGCAGTTCCAAAACTGGCATGCTAAAGGAATTTGTCAAAGGAAAGAGGGTAGTGAAGATTGCGAGCAAGCAGATCCTTCCGCAGAGCTACATAGATCTTGTATCTCTCAACCCAGGTGAATAAGGATCTAAAACTAGATTAATGGAGTTGAGATCCATGAACTTTTATGGAGTGAGAGTCAGCTGATTTGACTTGTGCAGGGAGGAATTCAGGTGCTCAAGCTGAGTAGCTGCCTCAGGATAGGCTTTACACCAGTCAGTGTTGGCAAATCTTTCAGACTCAGCTAGAAGAGGAGCTAGAACTGATGACTTGATAAATCCTCTCTGATATTCCCTGAAGAGGAATCTATGGAATGCAAGAGGAGCTCCCTTCTGAACAAAGATCCTTACCATGACTCTGGTGAATCTCTCAAAGATTATAGGACCCACTTCAGAATCCATAAGAAGAAAGTGGAGCTTGGGGAGGAATGCAATCTCAGGCATCTGCAAGGTGGCAAAGTCAACCTGAAGAGGTGTGTTGACTGGATTCACTGTACGGAGCTGAGCAATAGCTGCTTTGAACTGGCCAATCTGAACTTCAGGTAGGCAATTTACAAAGCAATAATCTTGATACATCTGAAATTGCCTAACCAATTTGATCTCCTTCTGAATGAAGGGACACCAAGATGTTCGGTGCTGGTATACAAACCACTCAGACAGGGTGAGAAGATGGTTTGAGGGTGGAAAGATGTTGGACCTGGCAATTTCAAATTTTCTATAGATAGCTTTGTTAGCCCTGGCCCACTGATCCTCAGTCTTTGACTCAGCAGAAGAGAGGATTTTGGCTTGGTCAGGTTTTGGGATAAGAGAAATAGAAAGAATGATATTGAGGAGTTCAGAAAGGTTAAGGTAAGGAAGACCAAAAGTGGCTGCAAAGTGCACTTTTGGAGATATTCAACATATAAAGTTTTTCTTTTATGGACAACAGAGAGAGAATACCACATAGGAGGAAAGAGAGTTTGATTGGAAGGGAAAACAAGAGCTGAAGAGGTCTTTCTTTTCTTAGAGGCAGGACTGGAGGAGGGTTGTGAATCAGTCCTGTGAATGTGGGCAGAGACAGCAAGAACTGTACGGAGGATGGCTTCTTCAAACTCATCCTTGATGTCTTGCACATTATGGTGAACTATACTGGCACCCTCATGAATAATAGTGATGAAGGAGGGCGGAGTAGGTGGATGAAGAGAGGCAAAATATGAAGTAGGAGGAGGTTGAGTAGATGGTCCAGCAGAGGAGGGGCCAGCTGAAGAGGAGGAGGCAGGAGGTGCCTCAAAAGTTGTATGAGGAATAGAGGAGGAAGGGATAGGTGAGGAAGAGGAGGCAGTAGAGAAAGGAGTAGGAGAAGAGATATGTTTTGTAAGGGGTTTCTTGGAGGGTTTAGGTGCAGGTGGGGCAGTGAAGGATGTAGGTGGAGAGGAAGGGGCAGGAGTCTGAAGACTAGGAGGGTCAGAAGGCCTTGGAGGCACAACAACTTCTTCTACTAAAACTTGAGGCCTTGTTGGCCCTGCCACTGACTTCAATTGCACTGATGGCCTTGATGTCCCTAACTCTTCCAATGATGGCCCTGGTGGTCCAGATTCTGCAGCTGATGACCCAAATTCCTCTACAGAGGGTCCTGGTGGCCCTGATTCCTCAAAAAATGGCCCTGATGGCCCAACAACTATTTCCACTGGTTCAGAAGGCCCTGATGGCCCTGTACTGACCTCTGGTACTGACTGAGTGGGAGCAGGAGGGGCAGAAACTGATAAATGCACCCTCACAATCTGATAAATCTGCCCCTAATTTCTTCAAACTACCCAACTCACATCTCATCTCCTGGAGCTCAGATTTTACTGCTCCAATTTCCTTGGCTTAAGTACTTTGATTAAGAAATATTGATGTTACATCCGACTGCAAGAAGCACAAGATCTCCCCTTGAGCATTCAGTCTAGCAATGACTAGCTCCAAGTGCACATGAAACTTCTTCTTTCTAGATCTGTGGTGTGCCTTCCTGGTGGGCAAGGGAATTCCTAGGGCAACACCTTTGCCTTTACCTCTTGATCCAACAGCTGGCTCAACATCTTCATCTAAAGTGCTTTCAACTAGACCTTCTTGAAACTGGTATGCAGAGGCATTACAGTAGGCTCCCCCTGAATATCTGGCTCCCCCTGAGCAGGAGCATCTGCCATTGGAACATCCTCAATGTGGCCTAGTGCCACAACCTCTGCAACTATGTCTTCAAGAATCTCCTTCATAGCAATTTCCACTTTAGGAACATTGAGGGTTTCTTCAATCTGAATATCTTCATGCTCCCCCTCAATATGAGCAGCACCTTCAGCAACAGATTCTTCAATAATAGCAGGTGCAGGGACTATAGGAGGGATCACTTCTTCAGTAGTTTGCCCAACAGGCTCAATGTACGCTGGTGCAATATCCTCAATCCTCCTTTCAGGTGCAAGAGGCTCTTCTTCTCTAACAACAACTTCTTCCCCTTAGACTTGTGGAGCTTCAGAAGCTTCACCAATGATGGCTTCTCCTTCTGCCACCGAGGTCTTGGTCCATACATTGCCAACTAGTGAGAAACCACTCTTTTTCAAATTTCTAGATCGAATGGGCTGATCCATCTTCTCCATCAATTCTCCCTTTAAGCCAATCTCAAGATGACTGAAAATCCTTGTAAGTAAATGGGCATAGGGAAGGGACACTGCCAATTTATTCTTCCTGTCCCAAATAACTACTGTAACAGACTTCATCTTTTCTATTATTACTTGAGCCATGTTTATGTCTTGTTTATGAACGACATAGAACATCATATCTGCATCTTCTTTAGTGCATGATGAAAAAGTAGCACTCCTCGGCACTAAAATCTGACAAACTATAAAATGCAAAATTCTGTTGAAAGTGTTGAAATGGTTGATGTCGATCTTCCCATCCTTCAGTTTATACTCTGTTCCTATAATCCCTAGCCCCTTGGCATGAATATCTAATGACTCCACCAAACTATGCTCGATTGTAGAAACTCCAAATAATCTCTCCAATAGGTCATGGATGATGTGAATGGATGTACCTTTGACCATGGAAGTGAGAGACCCATCTTCTTCTGTCTTCAAATAGGTATAGAATGCATTCGCCAGATGCGGACAGCTTGGTTCTGAAACTGTGCAAATTCTCGTCCACTACAGCCTCTGAAGGGCTTCGACTATATTGTGCATACCATGCTTCTCCAGATCTTCTAGGTCCACTACCTTGTTCCCACAGAGCTTGATCTTGACTGCAGAGAAACACTCCAGCTGGTCTGCTGTGAGGAAGGCGGCGTTGTAGCCTCCCACACTACCAGAACTCCCAGAAGCGGCCATGGAATCAAGCAAGGTAGGGTTCTGGAGGATCGTGGGAGAAGAGGGAACATAACCCCTCAAGAAATTTGAGCGGGAAGTGAGATTTTCTTCGAAAGCACAGAGAGGGATGTCGGAGTCGATGAGAGTTTCACAGGCTTTCAAGTCGAAAGAGATAAGAGAGAGAGAAAGTGAATCGGTGAGGGAAGGATTACGGACATAACGGAAGGACATGAAGGCACTTTTTGAAACGGCAGAGTAATAAATGCGGATAATGACAAAATAGAGAAGATAACACAACAAATGATGGATTTACTTAAATCTAGCAGGGAAGGATAATTTTTACTCTGTAAATTATTATTATATTTCAGTTAAGTACAGATATATCTGTTACAAATTACACATGCCTAGTTTCCTTCTAAGAGATGTAAATCTCTCTTCAGGTAAGGCTTTTGTAAAGATATCTGCTAACTAATTTTGAGTATCTACAAATAAAATATTAACATTACCATGAGCTACATGATCTCTAACAAAATAATATCTGACCTCTATATGTTTCGTCCTGGAGTGTTGTATTGGATTTTTCGTGAGATTTATTGCATTTGTGTTGTCACGCAACAAAGAGATAGTCTTGATGTGCAATCCATAGCCCTCAAGTTGTTGTTTGATCCATAAGAGTTGAGTACAACAGCTCCCAGTAGCTACATATTCAGCTTCAGCTATTGATAGTGCTACTGAATTTTGCTTCTTTGAAGACTAGGAAATCAAGCATCCTACAAGAAAATGACAACCACCACTGGTGCTTTTTCTATCTACTTTGCATCCAACATAGTTAGCATCAGAATATCCAATTAAACTAGTTTCACAGGATTTAGGATACCATAGACCTAAGTTATGAGTTTTAGCTAAGTATCTAAAGATCTTTTTAACAGATATTAAATGAGATTCTTTAGGATCAGATTGATATCTTGCACACATGCATACACTAAATAAAATGTCATGCCTACTAGCTATTAGATAAAGCAATGAACCAATCATACCTCTATAAAGTTTTTGATCAACTTTCTTACCTTCCTGATCACTATCTAACCTGGTGGATGTGCTCATTGGAGTGAACAGTGGTTTAGCATTCTCAAATCTGAATTTCTTCAACAATTCCTTGGTGTATTTTGCTTGACAAATGTGAGTTCCTTCATTGCTTTGCTTGATTTGTGGTCCAAGGAAATAGTTGAGTTCTCCCATCATGCTCATCTCAAATTCTCCCTTCATGAGATTTTCAAAGTACTTGCACAGAGATTCATCAGTAGATCCGAAAATAATATCATCTACATAGATTTGCACAAGTAATATATTTTTGGCATTTGATTTAATAAACAATGTGCTATCTACATGTCCTCTAATAAAACTATAATTTAGTAAGAATGCACTAAGTCTTTCATACCATGCTCTAGGTGCTTGTTTTAAACCATATAATGTTTTATGCAATTTGAAAACATGATTTGGAAAATCTGAATCATCAAAACCAGGAGGTTGTTCCACATAAACTTCCTCCTTTATAAAACCATTTAAAATGCTGATTTTACATCCATTTGAAAAAGTTTTAATCTAAAGTAGATGCATAAGCAAGTAATATTCGAATGGCCTCTAGTCTAGCCATTGGTGCATAGGTTTCATCGAAATCTATGCCTTCCTCTTGGGAATAGTCTTGAGCAACCAGTCTACCATTGTTTCTAGTGATCACACCAGCTTCATTCAATTTGTTCCTGAACACCCATTTGGTGTCAATCACAGGATGATCTGATGGTCTCGGAATAAGGGACCAAACTTGATTTCTCTTAAACTGATTAAGTTCATCTTGCATGGCTAAAATCCAAGATTCATCAGTCAGTGCTTCATTGACTGTCTTCGGCTCTATTTGGGATACAAATGCTAAATAATCACATGAAGTAGTATTACCTCTAGTTCTTACCCCAACTGATGGATCTCCAATGATATTGTCTATTGGGTGATCCTTTTTGTACCTTCATTCCTTTGGAAGATCATCATGAATGATATCCTTCTGTTGCAGTTCTTCCAAGGGTGGATCTTCATCATCTTTGATGGTTATTTCTTTCAGCTTCTTGATAGTTTTTTTGTATCTTCAACATCACTACCAATATCCTTCCTCAGAGAAGGGTTAGACTCATCAAAAATAGCATGCACAGTTTGTTCAATTAATAAACTTCTTTTATTAAAACTCTATAGCCTTTAGGTTTAAAAGTGTACCCCATAAAAATACCTTGATCAGATTTGGGATTCAACTTACTAATGTCTCTCTTACCATTGTTGTGAATGAAGCAAGGACATCCAAAAGTTCTGAGATGGCTGATCTTGGGCTTCCTTTTCTTGTACAGTTCGTATGAAGTCTTCTTCAGAATTGGTCTGATCATGACTCTATTTATGATGTAGCAAGCTGTGTTTATGGCTTCAGCCCAAAAATATCTTGGAAGGTTGTACTCAGATAGCATTGTTTAGCCATATCCAAAAGAGTTCTATTTTTCCTCTAAACTACTACATTTTGTTGTAGTGTTCTTGGTGCTGAGAAATTATGTTCAATCCCTAGATCATCACAAAATTTTGAAAACCTGTCATTCTGAAATTCTCCTCCATGATCTGATCAGATACTGATGATGTTGTACTTCTTATCTTTCTGAACAAGTTTACTGAACTTCATAAAACTCTCAAATGTGTCATCTTTATGCTCAAGAAATGATACCCATGTAAATATGGAATAATCATCCACTATAACAAAATCGAAATTCATTCCTCCCAAGCTAGTTGTTCTCATTGGTCCAAATAAATCCATATGAAGTAGTTCTAGTGGTTTGGAGGTGGTGACTATTGTCTTGGATTTGAAAGATGATCTTGCATGTTTTCCTTTTGCACATGGTTCACAGATGTTGTCTAGTCTTGAGTTTATCTTCAGTAGACCTTCCACTAGATCATGTTTGATGAGCTTTCTTATTCCATCCAAGCTACAATGACCTAATCTTCTGTGCCACAGTTCAACATTCTGCTCTTTACTTACTGCTAGATAGATGTCTTGATCCTTAAACTCTTCTAGATGTAGTACATGTAGATTCTTTTCTCTGCTGGCTTCAAAAATAGTTGAACCATCCTTGATGATCAAACACTTAGATTCCTGAAATTTGATCTGATGTCCCTTGTCGCACAGCTGACTGATGCTGATAAGGTTGTGCTTGAGTCCTTTGACGCATAGAACATCTTCTATCAAGATTCTATCTTGGCTTCCAATAGATCCACAACCAATTATTGACCCTTTTTCATTATCACCATAGGTTACTGTACCTTCTTCATCTTTAATATGCAAGAACAGTTTCTTGTTACCTATCATATGCCTTGAGCACCTACTGTCCAGGTACCATTTTGATGCTCTAAGGCTTCCCTGCAATAAATCAATGAGATTTAGGTACCCAAGTTCTTTTAGGTCCTGGTTGGTTAGTTTCTTCACATTTTCTTTTTGGAATCCATTTTAAGTGTTTGGTTGTACAGGTTATTTTAGTGTGACCTAATTTGTTACAATGAGAAGCTCTGGTCCTCTCCTGGTCGCCCCTCCTTTGTGGGGGTGGCGACCATGGCCGCCCATGGAGGGGGGGATGTTGCGCCCCCTCCTCCCCCTCCTGGTCCTGCTGTTCAAACTGATCACTGCACCCACATGCAATCCCCTTTTGCTACTGTTGTTTCTAGCTGGGCCGCCCCTCCTGTTGATGCTGGGTCGTGGCCTGCCCTAGGCTCCTCAAGCGGTGCTGTTCCAGCCCTAGGGTGAGATTCCCCTTCATGATGGCTAGCTTCCTCGACCAGACCTGCAGCTGTTGGCGTCCCTACTCCAACTGCCCTAGGCGTCCCCCAACTGGGATTGGCTACTTCGACCAGATCTGCAGCTGCTGGCATCCTTGCTCCAGCTGCCCTAGGCGTCCCCCAGCTGTCTCCTACTCAAGGGTGCGATCCTCCATCCAGTAGGCATGCTGACCCGACTGAAGCTGCTTCTTCCCCTGCCGTGGCTGCCAAATCCTTTGCAGAAGCTGTGTTGGGATCCCTCACGCCAAAGGTGCTTCCCCTGTCCATTCATCCCCCTGCTCGAACTGACTTGGGGGAGCCTACTATCTTCTTCACCAGTGACGAGATCAAGATCTCCTGCTCTCCCCTAGAGTTTGAAATCATAGCTCGCACTCCCCTGGGTCGCCCCCCCTTCTAGGAGATCAGGTCACACATGGCACATCGCTTCACCTTCCTGCAAGAATTTTTTATCAGCGCCTTGGACAACTGCCATCTCCTCGTCAGATTTATGCACAAGGATGACTACCTCCAGGTCCTTCCGAAAGAGACAGTATTCATCCAGAGGTGCCCCTTCAGGTTCTTCAAATGGGCAATAAATGTTTCCCCCGATGAGGATTCCCCCTTAGTCCCGATCTGGCTGGAGCTTCCTGGGCTTCCAGTAAACTTCTACAATGATGCAATGCTGCGTTCTATTGTAGGAAGCCTTGGACCTGTGCTTAAGATAGACAAGAACTCCACCAGTTTAACACGCACTCAAGCTGCTTGAGTAAATGTCGAGCTGGACATCTCCAAGAATTTTCCGAATAGGATCTGGATTGGCATGGGTTTAGATGGATTCTGGCAACCACTGGTCTTCCTTCAATCTCCATTGTTCTGCCAGTCCTGCAAACGCATTGGGCATATGCAATCGAAGTGCAAGAAGCACCCGCCCGATGTGCAGCAACCCGTTCTTGTTAGTTCTGCTCCCCGTCAGTTTGAAGGCAAGCAAGCATGGTGTCTTGTCCACAAAACTGATAAGAGCATCACCACTAAACCTCCTAGATGGCCATCCTCCTTCAAAGCAACTCCTGTGGACACTGCTGTGCCACCTACTGCTGCTGGTGCGCCAACTGCCCCTGTCCCAGCAGAGGCCCATGCCATGGTACCACCGAAGGACTCAGCTGCATATGATTATGCTCCTGCAGCACACTATGATCCAACTCCTATTAATGATGCTCCCACAGTTGGCCAACTCCAGTAGGAACATCAATCAAGTATTAGTGCAGTGCAAGTGCTCAATGAAATGCCGCCTCAACATCCAGCTGAACAAGTGACCACCGGTCCTGCTATTTCTGCCCCATTGTTTTTGATGGCACGGCAGGAAGTGCCACTCCGACTGTGGTTCCTACCAGTCCAGCTGTGGTTGAAACCATGCTTTTAAATGTTGTTGTTTCCGCCCCCTTCCCTACTGATGCTCAGATGGACATGGCATGTGCAACAGGCCCTCCTGTTGCCTCCCTCAGCGAACCAAGCAGATCTGAACCAGTGGAGGAGCCACTACCCACTGCAACCATCCAGCAGCAAGCATTTCCCGTTGTCACTAAACTCAAGGGTAAATCACCTTCAATTCTGAATGCCACAGGCCCCCCATGGACTGTTCCGAAAATTTCAGTTCAGCAAGCTTCTTCAGCTGAAGCCACTCCATCCGCCCCTGATATCAAGGGTGCTGCACCACTTGGCACCCCATCCGAGGTAGAAGCATCGCCGTCTCCATCAGCTCCCCGAATGTCCTTCGCCGATGCACTGCGTAGAAAAACCAAGAAATGTGAGATCCGCATGATTACAAGCAAACCTCCATCCCCGTGTTCCCTATCCGCAGCACCAAGAGTGGAGGAGACCGCTGGTGGCCATGTGATCTGCCTCCCCGTGCAATATAACATTAGAAGCGTCCCGGGCATCAAGGATGAGGAAGTGGATCTACTAACTCTACACAAAAATTGGGTTGGCCGAACTCGTAGCACCTCGCTTCACCACGCAGATTCTCACGAGGAATTCGAGTACTTTGAGGACTGAACCTCCTACGTAGGGTGTCTTTTGCTTGTGCCCCTGCTGCCCCTGTTTCCCCGCTATCCCCGTTGTCATGTACTTTTGACCCCTCTATGTAGGGTGTCTTCATCTTATGCCCCCGTGGCCTTTGTACTCCTTCCCTTTATGCTTTTCAGTTATATAAAAATATGACCACCTGATCATGACACAGGAGGTTCACTCCTTTGTCATATCAATTAAAAAAAAATTGTTACAATGAGTCCAGCAAGGGATATTGTTTATTATCTTGTTTGGTTTATGGTTTTTATTGTTATTTGATTTATAGTTGGGATTTTGTTCAGCTATGAATTTTGGCGTAGGATAGATTTTAGGATGAATGACAGTTTCTTCATTATCTGGTGGAGTATATCCTAAGCCATACTTCTTCCTACCTGATCTTCTTGCTTCTTTTAATATTAAGGAAGATTTTTCATTTATGAATTTATTAATTGTAGCTATTAAATATTCATTATCTTTTGTTAGTGTGTTAATTTCACTTTTAATTTTGCTTGTGGTTTCCTAATTTTCTAAGTTTGATATCTTTTCTTTTTTAGTTTTTACATCTTTGCATAGTAGTTCATTTCTTCTTTTCAGTTCAGAAAATTATTTTTCTAATTGTTCAGTTTCAGATTTTAGATCTGAGTTAGTTATTTCAAGACATGCATAATTTTTCTTAGTTGCTTTTAATAGTTTACAGACGTCTTTATATTTATTGTATAGTTCATTAAAAGCATCTTCCAAACTATCTAAATCTGATTCATTGCAAGATGTAATGGATGAGTCAAAAGTTACCTTTTCATCAATATTTGCCATGAAGGCCAGGTTGGCCTTTTCTTCTTCTTCTTCACTGGAGATTGACTCACTGTCTAAGTCACTCTCATTGTTCCATGCAGCAGCCATGGCTTTCTTCTTGTATTTCTTGAATTTCTTCATGTTATCCTTCTTCTTGAACTCTGTCTTCTTCAGTTTTGGACACTCGGCCTTGATGTGTCCAGACTTCTTACACTCATAGCATATTGGTTCAGATTTCTTGAGCTCTTTGCCTTCAGATCTTTTGAACTCTTTACCTTTCTTCAAATACCTTCTTCCTGACTGATATTTCTTTTTAGCTAGTATGCACTGTAGTCTTTTGGAGAGGAAGGCTTCTTCATCTTCACTGCTCTCATTACTTTTATCACTTTCTGATTCGCCATTAGAGTTGTCTTCTGTGCCCTTGAGAGCATTGTTGTGCTTTTTCTTACTGGAAGTAAGCCTTTCCATATTTATCTCATAAGCCATCAAAGACCCAATGAGTTTTTCAAGTGACATTCTCCTAAGATCGTTAGCTTCTTCTATTGCTATTACCTTAGGAGTCCAAGATGTTAGTAGAGATCTTAGTATTTTTCTTACCATATCTCAAGTTTCATAGGTCTTTCCAAGCCCAGCCAGACCAATGGTGATATCTGTGAATCGACTGTACATTTGGGAGATGGACTCTCCAGACTGATTTTGAAATCTCTCATATTGAGCTACCAAAATATCTATTCTTGTTTCCTTTACTTTGTCAGTTCCTTCATGTGTAAGCCTCAGCTTGTCCCACATCTCTTTAGCTGACTTACAGGCTGATATCCTGTTGAATTCTTTCTTACTCAATGAACAACACAATATACTTTTAGCTTTTCTGTTTTGAGATAGCTTCTTCTTGTCTTCATCTATCCATTTGTTTTACTGTTGGTTACCTTCAGATCTCCTTCTTCGATAATTGTCCAAAGCTGGAAGTCGAGACCTTGAAGGAAGAATTCCATTCTTGTCTTCCAGTAGTTGTAGTATTCACCATCGAATAGAGGAGGTCTGTTGACTGACTGTCCTTCTGCATGACCTTGAGCTGCCATTTGTCTTTGCTCTTCAGATCGTGCGATCTACTTACTCGAAGAGACTTGGCTCTAATACCACTTGTAGCCCAGATAGCAAGCCTAGAGGGGGAGTGAATGGATTGCTAAAAAATTCTTTTAGAATAATTCTTGTTAATAAAATGCTTGATAGAGAACACTAAGTTCGATAGTTAGAGTTAGTGTTAAATAAAGAGAAGGAGATCAAACACACAGACAACAGGAAATTTTATCCTAGTTCGGATCTCCTATCACAAGGAGTTCTACGTCCAGTCCCCAAGAAACACCTTGGGATTTCACTAAGCAAGGGTACAGTCCCCTTAAGAACACTTACACATCCAGCAACAGCTGGCCTTCTCTTCTCAACCCAAAGAGGAACTAAATCACCTGATGCAACAGGTCTTCCTTCTTTCCGAAGGTAACAACCACCCACTCAAGCAGGTCTTCTTTTCACACCCGAAGAGGAACACTTGAAGAAAATGAGTAAGAAGTGGATGGCCCCTAGACCAAGCTAATACAAACTACTTGATCTGAGGCAATGTCTGAGAGACAAATAATATCAACAAGGAACTCTCTCTCATATATACTCAGGCTCTCAAAGGCTAAGAAATTTGCTATGGAGAGCTAAGAGCTACACAGGGTTTGAATGGACGAGCGAGCTCTTCTTTGTTCTAAGATATTCAGAATGCAAGCTTGAAAAGTTCTACCAAAAAAGGATTATCTTGCATGGATCACCAATCTTCTATTTATCTTCTTTGAAATAATTTGACCGTTGAAGTATTCGTTGTCTCACATCTTCATGCACGTTGGAGTGAATGGTCCGAAGTGTGGAGCAAGAAAACCTGCAGCCATTAATGTTGGGGAAGACATTCACACACAAAGGAAGATTGTCTGAATCTTCTAGCTTCTGTCAGGTTGACAGGTCCATCTTTGCAACGTGTGTTTCTACCGGAAACCCTGCACAAACAAAATGCTGACACATAGACAACTTATCTTTGTCTAAACTATCAGTCAACATTAGTAGTCGTGCTATATGAAGATACACCAAAAAGGAAATGCTATTCTGTCATCACATAAAGCATGAATTTATGTGACACAAGTGAAATAAGCAAAGATATATCGTGCAGAGATTTGTTCCATCATAATAAATCTTGAAGACCATAGGATACAGCATGATACGCGGGAAGATTTGAAATCCACAGAGATTTGAAAATGTATTTGAATATTGTGTGGAATGAATCTCAAGAAGGTTTGAAAAGAATTTAAATAAGAATATTCAATAGCTATCTAAAATGTAATCGTTAATAGAGAGTTGATGTATTGAGACAGTCTGTGTACTGAGAGAGTCGATGTTGATATCAAATCAATGATATAATTATAATTCATGTGAGAATGTAATCCATGTTGAAACCAAGTCGATGTGAACATAATCCATGTTTGAATGTAATGAAATCGATGTTCTGTACAAAGTCGTTGTTTAACAGAAGTCGTTTTTGTACTGAAATCAATTTGCAGATGAAATCGTTGTTTGAAACAAAGTCGTTGTTCAGGTAAAGTCATTGTTTCATATGAAGTCGATGTAGAAACGAAGTCGTTGTTTCATATGAAGTCGATGTTTTACTGAAATCGATGTTTAAGTGAATCGTTGTTGGAAGTCGTTGTTTGATATGAAGTCCATGTTCTATTGAAATCGATGTTTAGGTGAAATCGTTGCAGACATGAAGTCGTTGTTTCATATGAAGTCGATGTTCTACTAAAATCATTGTTTAAGTAAATCGTTGTAGACATAAAGTCGTTCTACCGAAATCGATGTTTAAGTGAAATGAAGTCGATGTAGCAGCAAAATCGATGTTTAAGTAAAACGAAGTCGATGTAGCAACCAAATCAATGTTTAGGTAAGGCGAAATCGTTGTAGTAACAAAATCGATGTTTAAGTGAAACGAAGTCGATGTAGCAACGAAATCGATGTTTAAGTAAGGCGAAATCGTTATAGCAATGAAATCGATGTTTAAGTGAAACGAAGTCGATGTAGCAACGAAATCGATGTTCTAACTATGAAGTCGTTGTAAGACCGAAATCGTTGTTTTACTTATGAAGTCGATGTTAGACTGAAATCAATGTTTTACTAAGGAAGTCGTTGTTTAAGTGAAACTGATGTAGAACCGAAATCGATGTTCAACTAAGGAAATCGTTGTGAGCTATTATATGGAAGTCGATGTATACTTAGACAAAATATATGCAATTAGCTTCAAATGACAGTGAGTGTAGATAACTTACAGATTTTCTTTAAATTACTGCCTATGGATAAACTTCAAAAAATGTTGTTAGATAATACTTTTCAGGGTTTTGTTAATCACCAAAAATACATATAATTAATAATAAATTATATGGAGATAGACTGATCATCAGATACCCCATCTTCAGCATGATTGGCCAGCCCTTATCAGTCATTATCTTGCTTCTTTTCTGTGCACTAGATATGGAGAGCTTGGAAGTCGAAGCTTTAAGCAACAGGCTCTCTTCAGATCTTGTGAGCTTCTCTCTTTCACTTTTCTGTAGAAGGTGTGGTTGAGTTGTTATTCTTGTGTATGACACTTGCTTGCCTATGCGTACATTGTTAGTTCAAACTTCAGCTCATATATATGCATCAGAGATTTGAGCTTCCCGTTTGAAAATGACTGTTTGAAAAATAGTCATTTAAAAGATAGCTATTTGATCCTTGGATGTTGAGACCTTGAGGCTTCTGAGATGACCATCAGTCCTTTGGCTCTTAGAGTCTCAACGGCTTCAGGCTATGCAGATAACTTCATGGCTCTATGAGACAGCTTCATTAAATGACTGCAAGCTCCATATCCATGAATGAACGCAAGCATGCTTCAGTAGGTAGCTAAATATCTACAAGGTCAAGAAAAATGCAAATACCTCTGTCTTTTCGGAGGTAGGTGAGATAGAAATATATGTAAATTATAAAGAACTTTAAATAGACAGATGTTCAGAGCATTTAAAGACAGACAAACAGTTGTATGGAGAATACAAGACTTTTCCTGAAAGTCAGGGAGTTCTGATAGAAAGGAGATGTGGTAGGTGAGTTCTGACAGATAACCCATGCTGCTTATACCTACCATCGCATTTACTACTTAGTATCTGTCCAATAGAGATAGAACTATATTTCTAACAATGAGTAAGAGAATACATTATATAAATCTTTAGAATTTCAAACGGGATTTCAAATATGAGCATTTTAAATACACATTTTCCGCTTACAAAATATTTGAATTTAATAGTAGGGAAGACATCATATTGAAAGTCATATATGAGACAATTATTCTTTAAAAGATCCCATAGGGATAAAGAGAATGTATTGAAATAATCAAGATGAGTGAAACATTAGATTCTATAAGGAATAATAAAAAAATATCTTAAGTATGGTTACATAGAAGTTGATGTTATACTTCGACTTCTAAAGAGTCGAACTGAAAAGACGAATAGATGGGCAAACAATACTAGACTTCAACGGTTAGGATTGGTAATAGACTTCGACTACTTGAGAGTCGGAGTCAAACAAGTTTGATATCGGACTTGGACTTTTCAGGAGTCAGAGTGAGGCTATATATTAGTTAGGACTTTACAAGAGTCGGAGTGAAATTAGATCCCTTCAACTTTCGAGAAGTCGGAGTGAGCCAGATCACTTTGACTTTCCAAGAGTCAGAGTGATGCTAGATCACTTTGACTTCGAGGAGTCGGAGTGAACTCAGATCACTTCGACTTCCGAGGAGTCGGAGTGAACCATATTACTTCGACTTTTCAAAAGTCGAAGTGAAATTAGTTTACATAATCGATAGCCCACTTCGACTTTCCAGGAGTCAGAGTCAGTATGGTATACAGTATACGCTTGTGGACATAGAAAAATTTTCTTACCAAGTGTATGATAGTATTGTCACTTAGGTCTTGCGTGTTCACACAAATTTGACTAAATGATATAGAGTATAATACATGTATGCCTTTACTTTGTCATATTAATTTTCATACCAAATAAAGTGTGGTATAATTCAATAATTTTTTTTAGGAGATATTAAAAGATTTGTCATAGTAAAAACACAATGATCAAGTATTTGTAAAAGATAATAGCACAAAAATTCTAAAGATAGTTGCTCAACAAATTTTCACAAATATCTTTGTTCAACAATTCTCCCTCGTTTTGTTAATGACAAAAACGTTTATATAGACAATGTAAACAAATTTTGTAAAGATAATTGTTATGTTTTACATATCTTTTCTTTTCTGTCTTTCTCCCCCTTTGTGGCATTAACAGAAAGGATCAAGGATAGAAAGAGAGAGAGAGAGAGAGAGAGAGAGAGAGAGAGTAATGCACACAGATATAGAACAACAGTTGTATTGATGACTGAAACAACATTGTACAGATATTATGAAGAATAGGGAAGATAGAGAGAAGGTGGGATCTGGTCAAAGAAGGATTGAAGAAGATCCTAGAGCTTCTTCTTATTTTCAGGAAATACATGAAAGAATTTAGAACCATCTATGTCATAGGAGGGTCCTACAGAAGGGAGTTTTTTATAAGACTTAAGATGACGACAATGATACCAATTGACTCTCCTATTGTAGTTATCACCACTCAGAGTTCTTCTAAGGGGAATGAATTTCCTACTGGCTGCCTTGTGCAAAAATTCATGAACTGTGATGTTCTAGTGGAGACCTTGAGAGTGAGCTGCTTCCTTGGCCTTGTAGTATATAGTGTATCTCTCTGTCCACTTCAGAGAGACAGACTTCCAAAGTGTCTCATAGCCCTTACTAAGGAAGGCAGAGGGGGATAACTTCAACTTCATGCATTCTGAACCCTCTTCAGAATAAGCCACTGCCCATTGCTCTTCTGACAATCTCTCAGACTCTGCAAAACTGTGCTGAAAATCCTTGAGATACTGTGAATTCTTAGGAGCATACATCACGGCAAAACGATGAAAGGATAGCTTTATGTTGTAGTTTATCTTGAACCTTACGGCTATCCTAATGTGCCGGTTGAAGACAACTTGGGCAAATTGCTTTATGAAAGAAATGGCCTCTATCAGACTAGACTGCAATCCTGAGGGCAATCCAATGGTCATAGAAGGAGTGATTTCTCTTTTCCCTTTAACAATCATAGCCCATTGCCCCTTACTGACATCTGGTAGATTCAATCTAAACCTATCTTCATTGAACGTCTTCATTCTACTGTAACTGTTATGCTGATCTTTGATGAAATTTCCAAAAAGATCAAAGAATCTTAAATCCAAGTGAAAAGAAACATTTAGAAACTAGTTCCTGATCTTGGCTTCTCTATACTTGACTACTTCTCCAAGGTAAAAAGCTAAAAATTCTTCAGGAGAAAGACTATGGCTTTTCTGAGTAATAAGATTCAGATCAGCCAGAAGAACTTCTTGAGTTTTGATCATGGTGGGGAGCCAGTCTTCAAATTTGTAGGCTGGCAACCCATAAACTTTAAGAAAAGCCTTGATGGATAGGAATTCTTTGAAAAGAGCCATGTTATTCTCATAATGGTAGAAAAATGCATACCAAAAAGGAGGAAGTAAAGAGCTAGATTTATTTTTCATCTTGAGCCCCACTTGAGAGAAAAGTGCCATACTGGGTACTATTTGAGCAAGTGGATGAGTAGGTTGGGCCGAAGAAGGAATGGAGGATGTAGGGAGAGAGGAGTAAAAGTGAGGAGCTAGGGTGTGAAGTGTAGGTGTATTTGCAGTATGTGACTTGTATGCATACACCATAGGAAATGAAGTGATTGAAGTGCTTGGAGGAGAAGGAGGTTGTTCCTCTAGTTGAGAAGTAGGAGGAGGATCAGAGGAAACATGAGGGATTGGTTCAGAAGGATTAGGAGGTGTAGGTTCAGAAGGAATGGGAGGTGTTGGTTCAGGAGGAGGTGAAGGAAGGGTTGAGGGTTCTGAGGAGGAAAAAATAACAGAACTAGATTTCATGAGCTTTCTCCTAACCCTTCTATTAAAAGTCTTGACTTTAGATTGTTCCTCCAAAGACTACTCAATAGGCTGCTCCACTGACTGCTCTTCTTGCACTTCTGATCTCTACTTGATCTGCTTAAAAGGCTACTCCTGTTGAGGTTGCTGTTGTTGCTGTTCAACAGACGGTTCTGGTTGTTTTCTAACTACACAACTGGCTGATCTTCATGTTGCTATGGCTGTGGTTCTGATTGGTTGGGCTGCTGCTCTTCAAGTTGAGGAACAGAAGGAGGTACTAGAGAGCTGCCCTTGCCCTGTTGGCAGACCAATTGAAGGAGCAAATCCTTCATTTGCTAAACTTCCTCTGACATAAAGTCGAATTTAACATCTATTTGATGTATTTATATCCTGAAGTCTTTTCTCTTTGGTGGCTATTGTAGTCTAGATCTTCTCAGTCCACCACTTTTAACTCAAGAAGAGTTAGAGCAGTCATTCTTATCTTGTATCTCTTTCTAATCTTCTATGTTTGCTCACTCATTGAGCAGACACACTGCACTCTTTTTAGTGTTGTAACTAGCAGGGGGTTTGTTCCCTGTAGTGCCCCTCTTGTGAAGGGAAGACCTGTTGTTGTATGTGTTTGTATTACCCCTTGGTGAAGGGAAGACTTACTTAGGAAGTGGGTTGTAATACCTCTCAGGTTGAGAGAAGGCCAAGTGTTCTTGGCAGTTAGTGAAATCCCAAGTGGTTCTTGGGGACTGGACGTAGGACTTCCATGTGGGAAGGGCCAAACTAGGATAAAATTTATGTGCACCTTGTGTGATTGTTTCTGCCAAGTATTTCACTTGTTTCACACACTACACTAAGTACTAACATCACTATTTAGCGTTATCTATTTTTTGATAATTTTTAAAGGTGCAAAGAAGTTCTATTCACCCCCCCCCCCTCTTTAGGACATCTAAAGCTCCATCTCGATCCAACATAATATACTTCCTCATTTCATCCCAATCAATCCCTCCCTGGTCATTCAGATCATAAATATAACCTTGAAGTGAAAGCAATCCTCTAGTGTATGGCCAGGTCCCCTATGGAATGCACAGTACTGAGAGGTATCAACATTAAGAGGCCATTATAGCCATTCCCTTGGCAGAGTGAGTGCATTGGCGGCCATGAGATCATTGAATATGTCGGGGAGAGTCTTCGACAATGGAGGATATTGAGCTCTTCTGGAGCCAGGGGGCCTTTTAGGCAGCTGTGGATCATAGTTTCCAAGGGGGAGTACTTGGTTATATTAATGGGGATGTTGAGGTGGTGGTGGATGCTGTTGGTATTGTGGTGGAGCTTGCTGGTATTATGGTGGTGGTGGAGGTTGTTGAGGCTGTGGAGCTGGGGTACACAACATGGGAGGGTTATTGGGCTTGAACTATGGTTGTTGTGGTTGTTGGTATTAAAGTTGTTGAGACCTTTGTTTGGAGTTTTGGCGGTTTTGAGCGGGGTTGAGTGGGGTTTGAATTGCCCATTGCACTCACCTATTCGTTGTTAATAACCCCTTCAATTATGGGACCACCAGTTTGGGGATTGCCATTGTTCTTCTTGAATGTTCAAGTCTTTGGTTCAAACATGGACATGGTGTGAGAGTCTTTCAATTGTGTCTAGATATATCTAGCTCTCTCATACAACTCTTCCATCGTTGTCAATTTGTATTTAAGCACACAAAGTTTACTAACAAACAACTACTCAAATAAGTTTGAGAGAAAGAGTTAATAACTTTTAATCAAACACTTGGGGGAAGCTTATGTCCAATTGATTATTTCAGTATAGTTCAGTGTGGATTTTATTGAATAGTTCAGTGTGGATTTTATTGAAATATTTCACTCCAATATGGGTATGAACCTAGATGAGTATAAGGAATAACTTCGAGTTCATTAAGCACTCTCCTTCTCAATGATAGGATTTTCTAGCACGGGTCTCCAGAGTGGTACAACCTGCTCGGTCCAACCGTAAAGGAATTCACGGGGTATGGAGACTTACAGGGGTCTCGGTGAGGATTTTCTAGTTCAATGAGATGGAATGCCCAATGGAGAGATTGTCCTCACCAAGAAGGGTGTTTGTGTAACACCCCAAAATTTAATACCAAAATAATAATATGATAAAAAATTAGAAAAGATTCTAATTTTCATAAAACACATAAATATTTACCAGAAACCTGATTATCTTTACTTTAGAGATATTTCTACATTAGTAAAGTGACCCTGATACTGTCTTTAGATGTACGTACTCCGACAGGGCACCACCAGAATTCGATAATGGAATTGAAATCTGAAAGCACCATAATTCCCAGAAAAATGTGTTGATTCTATAAACATAAATATCCTAAATTGTTGATGCACGAATACCAAGATTAAGTCGATATAATGATTTTTTAGGTAATTTTTACTGGACAAAAAAATATTTCTAAAAATTAAAATAAAATCATGATAATTTGTAAAACCTTTCAATTAGCTTATGTTTGAAATTTCAACTTGATTAGACATCGTTTAGATACAAAAACATTAGGACAAAGGGGCTATATGAATTATTACCCATTTACGTAAACTATTTTTTTATTTTGCTTACGCAGTTTTGCCTACGTAAGACTTCTTTTACATGGAGTACACGTAGCCTAATACATGTTGGGAAGTAAAAACTCTCCTGTAAACATGGCTAGGTAGGAAGTGTTGGGGATTTTATCCTCAACGCGTGGCTTTTTACTGCAACGGGTGGGGAGTTTACGTGCCAGCCATGCAGGTAACCTCAAGGCTTATATAAGCTTCCTTGGTTGCTTTCACAAGAGTCTTTGGCTAGTTTTGGTCATCTCCACTTGCTTCCACGAGAGTTTTTGGCTAGCTCTGGGTCATCTCCATCAACTACCCCTGCTACTATGGTTGTTGTGGCTGCTGCTGCTGTTGCCGCTACTTCCACTGCTGTGTTTTTTGCTGCTGCAACTACTATTGCTATGGTTGTTTCTACTGCTATTGTTGTTCCTATTACCTCATTATAAAATTCTCTTACTAGGAGAAGAGGAAGATTTCGATTTCCTTGAAGTCAGGTAGGATTCTCTTTCTCCTTGTTCTCTTCTTCTATTGGTATCCATGAGAATAGACATCTACCTTGGCATTATTCTTGACTTATAGGAATATGACTTCCTTCTTTTCCTTCCACTCAACCCATACTTTAGTTGTTATTCATGTACATTGATGTGAGTTCTATTCTAGTTTCTAGAAAGAATATCATGAAAGAATTCTATGTACTTTATCCTTTCTTCCATAAGTGTTCCACATCACCCACATTGTAAAGACCTCTTCTCTTCATTTTACCAAAGATGTTTTCTTTTCTTTATGATAGGTTCTGTAAAGAAATGTATTCAAGACCCACAAACCATTGTTTGATCTTTCATAGAAAGTAGAACCTCTTAGATGAGTCTTTCTAGTTGGTTTTAAATCTTTCTAAGAAGAAATACCAGTAGCTATCGACAGACAGAACTCATCTATCGACAGACACCCATGATTCCAGAACCCAGAAACCATATCTGTTGACAACTATCAGTAGCTGTCGACAGATAAGCAGTGGCTGTCGACAGCCATTGGTCATCTGTCGACAGACAACCAGTGAGTGTCGACAACTGCTGCTTGAATTCTTCAAGAGGTGTCAGCAGGACCCCTATAAAACTAAAACTCATACCTTATTTACATTCCATATCATTTTAGTAGTACTTAAATGATATGGAATGTAAATAAGGAAGTACCCCCCATTTGAATCTAATAAAAATATCAGAAAAACTATATCTCTTACTAATAAAAAGTCAACTCCCCACTAAAGAAGAAAAATGTGATTTTGGCGATTCCATCAAAATAGTGTCTTTCTAATCTTTCACAAATTGGCATACCTAAAAGTCTCATAATTCAAATAAACCTAGTAGAATGCTAAAAAAAATCCAAGGTATGGTGAAACCACTAGTTTATGTTGACAAATAAAACCATTTCATCCTCAATCAAAGTTGACACACTCTTATATTGTCCAAACAAGTTGTCTTTCCCATTTTCTTGGATTCTAAACTATTATACCACTGAGATGAATCATTTAATCATCATCTACATCCATCTTTGGATTATTCTTGGACATCCTAAATTATCTTGATTATTATACCTTCTGGATATCTTTAGGCATTAACTCCTAGAACCATGCTTCCTGTGATATTGTTTTACTCCTGATGTGTGCCCAAGTTCCATGTATGTATGTATATAAGAAATGGGAATAGGATGACGTACTTTTGGGTCTTAGGACTCTCAAGGACTAATGCCTGTGCAAATGGGGTAGATCCAGTCTCTGGAGGAGCACCCGAATTCGTTTAATCTACGCAGAGCGGTATGGATCTCCAGGGTGTTTGGCATGACACCACTACATTCTAGATTGGTCGACATTTCCATGAATTATGTTGAGACATGAATGTTTATTGCTTGCTTGAAGAGTGGCCAGGGCATCTCTACACATACGCTTTCTCTATTTTCTTCTGAACTATTGTTTATACGCCCATGCTTGCTATTTCACTCATGGTCATTATATGTCAATTCTTTGGCATATTAATTCATCCTTGTTTACTGTTTGATAATCATGGTTCATTTCATCTATGATCTGATTTGTACCATTCTTCGTTACTTGTACTCAGTACTTATTACATTCTTGCACCACAATTATCTTGACTCATGTAAACTTTTATATTCCTTGATTTTGGAGGATAAATCCTACTGGGCAAGATTGCTCATACCTACTTTTTTCCAGGTAATTTGCAGCTCTAGAAGATGGGACATCGGGATTTGTGTGCTGAGAGATCAACCTTTGCGGCGTCGACCTTTGAGTTGTAATTTGAGAATCATGTAATACCCAAAGAATGATAGTTAATTAATTTTTTAGTTAGTGAAGCCCCGAGCAATTTTTGCTCGAAAAGTTCAAATTTTACTCTTGATTTCTTATTCACTCACATTACAACATTTATAGATATACTAAATGTTGGGATGTGACAGTTTGGATCCTAAGATATGGAGGGAAGGAGGTCCCTTGTCCAAGTATGCCCTATGCCCTGTAATGCAAGAAGAATGCAAAGATGACAGAAGATCCGGTGTTCTGCGAACAGACTAAAACATGATGAGTTTAGTCATCGCGCATCAGTGTGAATCACGACCGTTCAGTCAGTCACGAATCTGAAAGCTCACAAAAGCAGTCAGGGCTGTGACAACTCCCTCCAGTGTGGTCTGTCCTAGAAATGTGGCAGATCAAACCATCGTACAAAAGCCAAAAAGGTGACGTCTGAACACGTCATGAATTAAAAGTCACCCAAGAGTTTAAATCATCATCATCATCAGAGCCTTATCCCATTATTTGGGGACGGCTACATGAATTCTTTTCTGCCAAAAATTTCTATCAAGTGCTACAGTCATGTTTAAACTCAAGAAGTCCAACTCTTTTCTAATAACATCGCACCATCTCATTTTAGGCCTTCCCCTAGCTCTTTTACTAGTATCCACTAAGATTTTGTCACATCTTTTAACCGGCACCGAGTTAGGGCGATGGTGCACATGTCCAAACCACCTAAGTCTATTTTCTCTCATTTTTTTTTATCAATTGGAGCTATCTCTAAATCCTTACGGAAGCGCTCATTCCTAATCTTATCTTTCTTAGTCTTACCACACATCCATCTCAGCATCCTCATCTCCACCACACACATTTTTTTTAATGTATTCCTTTCGCACTACCCAACACTCGGTACCATATAATAAAGCAGGTCTCACTGCCGTTCTATTAAACTTTCCTTTAAGTTTCACTGGTATATGACAATCATAGAGGACTCCTGATGCACTTCTCCATTTTTGCCAACCTGCCTTAATCCTATGTGCCACATCATCATAAATCTTCCCATTCTCTTGGATGATAGATCCTAAGTATCGAAAGCAACTACTCTTAGGAATGTCTTGTCCATCAATTTGAACCATATCTTCCTATAACACCCTCTTATTATTATAATTACAATGCATAAACTCTGACTTACTCCTACTGATTTTAAAACCTTTAGATTCCCAGGCATTCCTCCAACTTTCTAGCTTAACATTTAAACCATCAATACTCTCATCAATTAAGACAATGTCATCTGCAAATAACATACACCAAGGGATACCATCATGCAATTGCTTAGTTACCTCGTCTATAACTAGAGCAAAGAGATACGGGCTTAGAGCAGAACCTTGATGCAAACCTACTATGACCAAAAATTCACAAGTGTCTCCAGCAATAGTACTCACACTAGTAGTGGCCCCCTCATACATATCCTAGATCAAGTCAACATATCCTTAAGAAACTCCCTTCTTTGTTAATGTCCACCAAATCAAATCTTTTAGTACTCGATCATATGCCTTCTCCAAATCAAGAAAAACCATATATAAATCTATTCTCATCTCTCTATACTTCTCCATTAACTGCCGTAATAAGAAAATAGCTTCGATAGTAGATCTACTTCGCATAAAACCAAACTGATTTTTTGATACCGTTCATACATTGCATTCATTTCTCGATTACTCTTTCACAAAGTTTCATAGTGTGACTCATAAGCTTAATTCCATGGTAATTATTACAATTTTGAATATCCCCTTTGTTTTTATAGAAAGGAACCATGGAACTTTTTCTCCATTCTTCTAGCATTCTCCGTTCCTTCAAACTTTTATTGAAAAATTTAGTTAACCACTTAATACGAATGTCTCCTAAGGCTTTCCACACTTCAATAGGTATGCCATCAGGTCCTAAGGCCTTGCCCAATTTCATTATTCCTAAAGCATCACCCACTTTTGACATCTTAATGTTGCCCAGCTAGCAAGCCCAGAGGGGGTGAATGGGATTCTTAAAATTGAGAACCTAAAATCTGTTCACAAAACAGTCACATAAAACACACTTCGATAGTTGTTAGTGTTAGTAAAGATAAACAGCAAACACACAAAGAATCACACTACACAAGGATTTATCCTGGTTCGGATCTCCTCTCCTTAGGAGTCCTACGTCCAGTCCCTGAGCAATATCTCAGGATTTCATTACCCAAGGGTACAGTCCCCCTTATGGACCCTTACACACCCAGCCGCAGCTGGTCTTCTCTTCACAACCTGAAGAGGAATTACAACACCCTGGATACCACCAGGTCTTCCTTCTACATGAAGGGAACAACCACCCTGGAACCCCCAGGTATTCCTTCAACACGAAGGGAAAGAACACGGGAATGAGGAAATGAAAACAAGCCCCTAGATGAAGCTTATACAAATGCTAGATCTGAAGCTAAGACTAAGAAAGAAAGGATCTGCAGAATTGATCTCTCTCAGTACAAGAGGCACTCTCAAGGATCTTCACTAATCTTAGAGAGCAAGAGCTAGAACAGATGTGAGTGAAAAACTTGGCTCTTCAGTTTTCTCACAGAAGCCTTGGAAAAATCGTTGAAAGCATTGTTTCTCTATTCAAGGTGTCTTCTTCTGGAGCTTCAGTCTTCTTTATATATCTTCTATTTGAAATTTAAACGTTGAAGTGCCTGTTGTCTCTAAGCTTTTGTTTACGTTAGACTGCATGTCACTATAGAGCTTCTTGTTCGACAGTCTTTAGCATTCCATGCACGCAACAGGAGAAAGGATCTTCTCTGATATCCGTTATCTTCTATAATGTCCAACGTTGTATTGAGGTGCACTGTCAGAGACCTGTATGCATTAATGCTAAAACAATAGACACTAGGCTGTCTCTTGTTGTCAGTCAACGTTAGATTGATTTTATATAAAAAAGGAAGTTCCATTCTGTTCTTTAAAAGATGTTTATAGTGTAAGCATGGAAATAGAAGATATCATTTTGCATGTACTACAGTGATACGTTCAGTCATAATAAATGCATGGTTGTCAGAAATATATGAAGGATCGAGGAAAAGGTGTGGATAAGATCTAGAAGGGGGGGGATGAATAGATCTATGCCACTTATGCGGAAGCTTAAGCAATTTAAAATACTTTTAGAATCAGAGGCAATTTTCACATGAAAAACACAGATCTGATGAAATGTTAAGTGAGTTGATAAAATAGATATGAAAACCAGTTGATTAAGTGAATCTTGATCGATCCTATGCAAGCATCTAACGGATATAGAATCAAACCACAAGTAGACAAGTGCACAGAGATTTTTAGGTGGTTCGGAAATCACCCATGTGATTCCTACATTCACCCCTCACACCCAGTGAGGATTCACTAAACAACTTGGGTAACACACCCACTGGAGCCAGACAACTCCAACACTTGAGTTTACAACTCACACACCTCTAGAGTAAGACTACTCTAGATCCCTGAGCAAGACTGCTCAACAACCACTTGAGTTTGACAACTCAAACTGAGCACGACGGCTCACAAATAACAATGCTAGACACCAACACATGACATGGATCTTCTAGAGCAGATCATGTCAGACATGAGAACATTCATGAGAGTTATGCAGAAGCACTTGCACAATCTCAAGATGTCTCAGAAGAACAAAAGTACATTAGAATTGTATGAAAAGACTTTGTTCTTCAGTGTACTCCCTTGTAGAAGCTCAGATTGGGAAGAGGCTTGAATCCTTGAAGTCCCAGCCGATGCTCTGCACTTTTGAACTTGGGGATCTTCCTTGAAATCTTCTCCAACGAATGCTCCTACTTGATCTGCTTCCTTGAGGCGCTTCAGATGCTTCTTCAACAATCAAACTCCAATTCTCACAGTCGAAATGATGAGAATTGGTCTTCAGAAGACACCAGGAGAGCAGAAGAGGGAGATGAACTCTTCTCGCCGCCAAAGGGAACTTTTCTGGAGGCTTGGAGAGTTCGTTGGGGTCTCTTCTTGATGGATGGCCAATTGGGGGCCTTTTATACCCAAAAGATTCCAAAGATACCCTTTAGGTACAAGGGCACACGATCCTAGGTTGATACACCATCGCCCTAGGCTGACATGTGGCAGACATCCAATTTAACATCCATTTAAGTTGCAATCTTTCCGTAGTGTGTCGACCTGCCCTGGTGGTGGTGTCGACACACTGTCCCAAATCTGAGAACAGGCTGTTCTGGGAACAAGGTCCAGTGTCGACCTGCTCTGATGCTGTTCGACCTGCTGTCCCAATTCTGCAAATAGGTTGTTCTGGGAACTGAGTCCAGTGTCGATCTGCCCTGAGAGTGCGTCGACCTGATAGTCTAAACCCTGGAATCTGCAACTCGTGTCGACACACTCTTTGACTTGTGTCGACACAGTCTCAACAATTCTTCACCTTTTTGCCTTTGAATCTGGGTTGTTGTGTCGACACCATTGTGGGGTGTGTCGACCTTCTTTGGCAAAAAGTGTTTGTACCTGAAAATTAAACACATATATCATTAGTAAAATGTTTTATTATGAGTACAAATGATAAGTGTGCTTTGAAGCATACTTTTTGAATAGTAATTCAGGTGAAATGTGTTTATCATGTTTCAAATAATTTTGCATTCAACACATTGTCATCATCAAATAGGAGGGAAAATGATATGAAATTACACTCAACCCCACAATCTCCCCCTTTTTTGATGATGGCACATTAAATCCATATGACAATGAGGTTTTGATGAGATGTGATTTTAAGCAATTTTTTGTTATTCAATATCCTTATTTTTGTTCATGTTCATACTTGTCAAAGACCTTTAAATATAGCTCATTCACATTGATGGTTGTACTAGAGAAGTACAATGTAACTTGAAGTAAGTTAGTTGCATAAGAAGGTCAAGCAATTTGACAGCACCATTCATTCACATTCACATAAGATTTTCAATCACATTGAAGACACAATGAGAAATTCATTCAAGCTAAGAAAATGCATTTCATTTCATTCAAGAGAACCATACAATCATTCCAAAGGATTACAATCATTTCTTGTTCTTTCTTTCTTCTTCTCCCCCTTTGACATCATCAAAAAATAAATACATTATGAAGAAGGGGAGAAGGAGGAATGGGAAGTAAGATCTGCTCAATGTCTGACAGTCTTTTCTCCATGAAATTCAAGCTTGACTTGATTTGATCTTGAATGGTTGTGAGTTTTGTGTGCAAGTAGTGTTCCATTCTGTCTGAGTTTTCTCTCAAAGTAGCTTGAATTCTGGCTAGATCAGCTGAAATGGGTTATGAAGATGAAGATGATCCAGCTGACCAACCAGGCCTTTGCATGATCTTGAATTCCTTGTCAAATCAGAGATCTGGTTGTCAATATGTGCATTGAAGTTCCTCATGCTCTCCAAATCATCCACAAAATGAGCAAAAGATAGTCTAGTGCTGGTGATTTCATGTAGAGTCTGCTTTGTGTTGAACACATCAGCTTGAGAGTTTGCTAAGATTCCCTTAAACCTGCTCCAGTTTTTTCTTGATGTTCTTTGAGCTCAATTGAGGCATCTCCCAGTGTACCAATTAATCTATTGAACCTTTGAGCTGCATAGTCTGAGGAGCTTTTTGTTCTATAACTTGGCAGATACAGTTTTCTCCAATCTTTGAATCCTCAACTCAAAGGTGTCTGACATGGTTTGAATGGAGGAGTTCAAGGTTTCAAATTTGTCCATTTAAGAAGGAGAACACTTCTGGTGGAACAAAGGTCCACCAGAGGATGTGGAGTGGTTGAAATGTGGGTTGTGGAGATTCGAGTGTATGGATGAGGGTTGAAACTGAGGGGAGAGTGGGGCATGAACTGGATATCACCTTCAGTTGGGACTTGAGGCTGATCCTCATTCAAAGGAGGCTGATCCTCTTGACCTTGGGGGTCCCCTTCAGCTGGAGGTTGTTCCTCTTGACCTTGGGGCTGGTCCCCTTCAGCTGGAGGTTGTTCCTCTTGAGCTTGGGGCTGTCCCCTTGATCTTGAGGCTGTTCCTCCTGAGCTTGGGGCTGGTCCCCTTGATCTTGAGGCTGTTCCTCTTCAGCATGAGGCCTCACCCAAAACTGGCCCTCTCCTAACTTGATTGACCTCCATCTAAATCCCATGAATTTCTGAATATTCTTAAAGGTATAGATGTTGGACTTAGGGATGGACTGGATTTCTTATTCTCCAAGGGCACACCAAAGTGCTGGAACACTGAGGTCAGATGTGCAGCATATGGAGAGATCTCTTGAGTCTTTCCTGGTTGTTTCAGATATGATTTGATACATTATTAAATGGAGGTTGATTTTGATGTCCTTTACCATGCAATATAGAATGAACCTCTGAATATCTGTTAGCCTGTCTCTTCCACCACCTTGAGGAGTAATAATTGTGGTCAGCATATGGTGGAATTCTCAACACAGGGGGAAATGAATTTGTGTTGATCTGGTGACAAAGGTCTGTTTTGGATCAGATGCATCAGCAGGAAGGCCTGTCAAGATGGAATAGGCTTCATGAAGATCAAATTCGAAGTCATGATAATCTGCCCCTTCATCTGGTACTTTTAAAATAGAGGCAGCTTTATCAGTTGGCATGTCAATAACTATGCCCTTAACCTTTGATTCATATCCTTCATCTGTGCATTTCAAGTTCTTGTAGAATTCCCTAACAAGTCTTGGATAGATGGTTTGAAATTCAGAAATGAATAGCAACCAAGACTGGAAGGAGAAGTAGGTCTGAATTTCTGGAAATGAGTTTGCTAGCTGAATATCAGATAAATCCACTATCCTGGGTTTTAGAATGAGCTTGGCTTCACTAGAGGTGTCTTGAGACTTGGAAGACTCAGACGAAGATGAAGATGACTCTGTAGAATCTCTAGAAGAGGAGCCCGGATTCTCTGGTCTAGAAACCCTACCTCTGCCCGAAGAAGAGGGTCTACCTCTCTTGGCAGCTCGCTGAGGTGCAGAGGAGGACCCTGGTTTCTCTGCAGGGGTCATTCCGCCTTTTGGTTCTTCTTTCGAACTGAGGAACATCATCCTCTGCCGGAGCTTGCTTAAACGAGGCCTGAATCTTGCTCCACGGCGAGGACCCACTTTCTCACCATGGTTGCAAGGATGGAGTGGAATCGGGATTTGATGAAGGAGAAGAGAGATGATTGAGAAAGGGTTTTGATTGAGGGAGAAATGTGTGGGATTTCTTGCCGAAAATGAGAAGAAAAGCATCGTCGGGTCGACCTGATGCCGAAAAAGGTTTGCATGGTGCAATACCCCGCAGGAACAACAAGGGCTTATCCGGAACCCATGATTTAAAAAATTCTGGCAAGGGGTGCAGTGTCGACACTGGAATAATGTAGTGTCGACTGACCTAGGATGTGTGTCGACACGGGATAGGTTGTGTCGACCTGGCCTTTTGAAGAAAAATTTGACTTTTTGTGAGAAGAAAAATTGAGAATTCTGAGACTTCTTAAAATGATCACTAGTGAGAGAAATAGTCATTTCAAGGATGTTTAAGAGACTTAAAAAATCATTGGTTTATATTTTTCAAAATTCATCACAATTTCAAGTTTAAACAATTTCCAATAGGATATTAGCATTCAAAGACTTGAATCAATGAAATGATGATTTGAGGGATATAATATATCTAACAATCAATATATTCTAATCATTTTGCTCAACGTTAAAGAAATAAAGATATTCTCTAGACTAATCAATTGCTTTGAAAATAAACACAATCTTCAAGAACAACTTGATGATGAATGAAAATGATTCTTTCTAAAAAAACTCCATGAACATATATATTTTGTTTTTGTAACAAACTGTCAAATGATATAAATCTTTTCACTCAAGTGCTAGTGCTTTTTACACACCATAGTCCCTGATACTTTAAGATTTATTCATTGTCAAGTCTCAAAGGGGTAAATAATGACCTTTTGACATGAAAATATACGTTTTGTAGACGCCAATATTTCCAGTTACTTAGTCATTATCAAAAAGTATACACATTTTTGCTGTATTTTGAATCTATTTTTGAATTTTTATCCCCTTTGAACAGAGATAACATAGTACCTCATGACATGCATGGCACTTCATTCATTGTGAAGGTGTGCAGTTTCTCAGCACAAATGTCATTGCTCTGTTGAATTTTCAAAAATTTGAGAGTTTTGTAAGATAGAAATCAATTTTATCCAACATCAGTTGCAAACAAAGAGATGTTTTAATTTCAAGACACAATTTGTGTTCAATCTTGGAAGAATTCTGAGTTTCTGTGGGTTGAAAAACATAGTTGATAATTGATTAGTAAAAAATATGATAGATCACTCAAAGGATCATTTGGAGACTCTAGACATCTGAATGATGACATCATTCAGGAAATTGATGAAATGCAAGAAAAGTTATGAATTTTGCAAAAGTCATGACTTGTGAATTTTCTAGCTCCCCCTGAGATGATGATTTCAATCAATTTCTATCAAAATAAAGATATGCAAGATTTTGAAATCAAGAAAGATTCTCTTTAAACAATAAAGGCTCCCCCTCAACAATTGCATATTCATTTCTTAGTACTTGGCGGAGACATATACTCTCGCATAGTGAAAGTGTCCAGACAAGCATAACTGTCCTTCTCAAGTCACCATTTGATATACCAAGAAATTTCAACACAATAAGAGTTGAAGAATTTATTGTCCAAAGGAAATGGAAGTGGAATTGAGAGAGATATGGACAATATGACTGAAGGAAGCAAAGGGTTATGATATGAAAAGAACTCCCCCTTAACAGTGCATAACACTCAACCCAACCTTAAAGAGAGATCAAGAATGTGGACATTTACAAAGACCAAGTTCTCTCCTCAAGGATGAAACTGTTTTCAGGAAGGGTTTAGTGAAAATGTCTGCAACTTGTTTTTCAGTTTCAATGAAATGGAGTTCAAGACTTCTTCTTTGCAACCTCATCTCTCAAGAAATGATGCCTAATTTCAATATGCTTGGTTCTAGAATGCTGAATGGGTTTTTAGACAGATTTATTGCACTTGTATTATCACATAGAATGGGTACACAACCTAAATCTTGGTTGTAATCGAGAAGTTGATGTTTCACCCAAAGAATTTGGGTTCCACACCTACCAGCAGCAACATACTCAGCCTCTGCAGTTGACAGAGCAACTGAATGTTGCTTCTTAGAAGCCCAAGAAATTAGGCACCCACCTAAGAATAAACACAAGCCACTAGTGCTCTTTCTATCTAATTTACAACCAGCATAATCAGCATCACAATAGGCAATCAAATCTAACTTGCAATTAGCAGGATACCAAATTCCTAAATCACATGTTCCAACAAGATATTTGAAAATTCTTTTAACAGCTAACATGTGACTTTCCTTAGGATTAGACTGAAATCTAGCACATAAACACACACTAAACTGAATATCTGGTCTAGAAGTTGTAAGATAGAGTAGAGAGCCAATCATACCTCTGTAAGTCTTTGGGTCTACTGACTTACCATTTGAGTCTTCTTCTAGCTTAGCATTTATAGCAATAGGTGTGCTTGAATGCTTGAGGTTCTGAAAGTCAACCTTTTGAGAAGTTCCTTGACATACTTGGCTTGACTGATGAAGATCCCTTCAGATGTTTGGTTAACCTGCAGTCCCAAGAAAATGTTAAATCTCCCATTAAACTCATTTCAAATTCATTCTTCATTTGATTTGAAAATTCAGTGCATAGGCCTTTATTGGTGGAGCCAAAATTATGTCATCAACATAAATTTGGACCACAATTATTTGATTTTTTACTATTTTTGTGAACAAAGTTTGATCAACAGTTCCTCTGGAGTATCCTTTTTCAAGCAAAAAGGTACTCAAACGGTCATACCAAGCTCTTGGAGCTTGCTTAAGACCATAGAGAGCCTTATTGAGCTTGAAAACATGGTTAGGATATTTTTCATTTTCAAATCCAGGAGGTTGTTCAACAAAAACATTTTCCTTAATATATCCATTTAAAAAGCACTTTTGACATCCATTTGATAAACTTTGAAATTCATGGAGGATGCAAAAGCAAGGAAAATTTAAACTGCTTCTAGTCTAGCTACAGGGGCATATGATTCTTCAAAATCAATTCCAAATTCTTGATTGTACCCCTTTGCAACTAGCCTAGCTTTATTCTAATTACCTGACCAGATTCATTCAATTTGTTTCTGAAAACCCATCTAGTGCCAATGACTGTTTGGTCACTAGGTCTAGGTTCTAATTCCCATACTTGATTTCTTTCAAATTGATGAAGTTCATCATGCATGGCATTAATCCAATCTGAACTTGACAGGGCTTCATCAATTGACTTTGGTTCAATTTGGGAAATTAGAGCTAGTGGGTCTTCTTCAATGTCATGCAAGAATGATGATCTAGTCCTTACTCTATCATGTACATTGCCAACCACATTGTCTAATGGGTGATCTCTTAAAAACCTATGTTCAGAAATTACCTGTTCAGAAGTACCCACTTCTGGGACAATGTTACCTGAGCCACTTGGAGATGGTGTTTAGGTTCTCTTCAATGTTTTCAAACTCCTCAACAGTTGGTGAAGAGTCCACAATAATTCATCCTCTTCAGTGTCTTGTCTTTGCCTGCAAGATTTAGAATTGTTAGTTGAAAAGGAATTTTCATCAAAGATAACATGTGGAGATTCTTCAACAGTTTTAGTTTTAAGAATGTACACTTTGAAAGCCCTTGACACCTCAGAATAGCCAAGGAAATAGCTTCCTGACTTTTAGCATCAATTTGTCAAGGTTTTCTTTGTTATTGTTGTGTACATAACATTTGCACCCAAAGATTTTAAAATAAGAAACAGTTGGCTTTTTGTTTTTCAATAATTCATAGGGGGTTTTCTTGATTTTTGGTCTGACCAATGCTCTATTGAGTATGTGATTGGCTGTGTTCACAGCTTCAGCCCAGAAGGATTTGGGCAAGTTACTCTCAAGTAGCATGGTTCTAGCCATTTCCACAAGAGTTCTGTTCTTTCTTTCCACAACTCCATTTTGTTCTGGAGTTCTTGGTGAAGAAAACTTGTGGAATATTTGAAATTCAGCACAAAAATCAGAAAAGATGTGTTCTCAAATTCACCCCATGATCTGTCAAAATATTTTTGATTTTATATGGATAAGTGTTTAGACAGTGGTACAGAAGTTCCTGAATTCAAGACAAGTATCACTTTTGTGGGACAGAAAATAACCCAAGTAAATCTAGTAAAATCATCAATGATTACAAACCCATATCTTTTGCCACTTAGACTTAGAATTCTTGTAGGGCCAAAAAGGTCCATGTGAAGTAATTCTAGTGGCCTAGATGTGAGTACCTCATTGAAGTTTTTAAAGGATTTTCTTGTTTGTTTTCCTTTAGAACAGATCCCACAGACTTGATTTTCAACATTAGAGAAGGATTCAGGAAGCCCCTTAACCAAATTCAATCTTAACAACTTATTCATTGTTCTGAAACTTGCATGGCCAAGTCTTTTGTGCCAAGTCCATGCAATTTCATCTTTATTAGCAACAAAGCAAAGATTTTCAGAAAAGTTTTTATTTAGGTTGATCATGTAGACATTGTTTTCCCTTTTTCCAAAAATTTGATTTTATCAGTTGATGAGTCAATTATCTTACAAAAATCAGATTCAAACACAACTTTGTGACCTTTGTCACATAGTTGGCTGATACTGAGCAGATTATAATCAAGACCATCAACTAGTAAAACATTATCTACAGAGTTTGAGGAAGTTTGACCAACCTTACCAGATCCTATGATCTTTCCTTTATTTTTACCTCCAAAAGTTACTGACCCCCCTCCTTTTCAAACAGGAATGAGAATTTGGCTCTGTCTCCCGTCATGTGTCGTGAACACCCACTGTCAAGAAACACACATTGGTGTGGGTGCACGACCTTCCTGCAAAATAGATCAGTGGAGAGAAGATTTTGGTACCCAAACAGAGTTGGGACCATCAGAATGTTTGAACATTGTCAGTAAATCTTTTCTCACCCAAATTTGACCTGTTTTTGATTTTTGTCTTGTTACATTGGTGTTTTCAGTCTTTTTCTGTTTGTTCTTTTTCTTAGGAATGAAAGCACCAACATTTTTGTTTTTAGTGGGAGGGGAGTTTTTCATTTGAGCATAGGAGTTCAGATGAGGAGATGGAACCATGGATTTTGTTGGTACATCATAAGGTTTGGATAGAAGAATTGAGGATGATACCAACAGGGGTTGTCATACCATTGGCTCCAAGGATTGGTCCATTCATCTTGAAATGCTTTCTTGGAGGTCCAAGGTTCTTTACAAATGATTTCCTTTGACTTTTTCTTGTTTTTCAAATTTTTATTTGAGTTTTGTTTGAAGCTTTTGATGTTGAGCAGGTCGACCTCTCATGACTGGTGTCGACCTGTCAGAAGACTGTGTCGACCTAGTTGTCTTCTTTGTTTTTTGAGTTTTTGATTTTTTTTGTTTTGTTTGATGTTTTGTCTGATGTTTGCTTGATTTCTGTGTTCTCAAGATTAGGACCTTTACAAATTTAATTAATGGTGCTTTGCCCTTTTTCTCACCAGATTTGTCTTTCTTTGGTTTTTGTTTGTTGAATCCTAATCCATGAGAGGTTGTTGTCATATTTGTTCCTAGCAATGCCTCCAAGTTATCTTTACCTTTTGTGAAGGTTTGGATAACTTCATCCCTTTCTTTTAGCTGGTTTTGAAGAGTTTTAATTTCTTCAATCTTTTGTGTTTTTCTTGTTTTTCCATTTCCAGCTTTTCAGATAAGTCTTTGAATTCTTGGGTGGCCTTTTGAGAGGCAAGCTTCAGATCATCAATTAGATTCATGAGATTTTCTTTTTCTTCATTTAATTCTGTTATCTCATTTTCTAGCTCACAAGTTCTGTTGTTTGAAGATTGGTTATGATAAAGGTTTTCAATTTTCTTTTGATGTGTTTGTTTTCTTTTCTCATTTCAGAATATTTTTCAACTAGTTCTGCATAAACATCCTGCCAATCTTCAACAGTGAAATCTTCAAAAGAGGTGCTTACCTTTTCTTCAGAATTGTTGGCCATGAAGCAGATTTCCTCACTCTCAGAGCTTGAGGATTTTTGTCTTCTTCTTCCTCACTTGAATCTTCATCAGACCAAGTGGCTACCATGGCCTTTGGCTTCTTGAACTTCTGGAATTTCTTGTGCTTTTCTTTCTTGTTCTCAGGACACTCTCCCTTCATGTGTCCTGGCTTATTACACCTGTAACAAATGACAGTTTCGTCAGTTTTTTTATTCTTGTTAAATTAGAAGAGGAAGTGTTTCTTTTACCTGAGGAAAACTTCTTTTCCCAGACATTTTTCCTTTTCTATATTTCAAGAATTTTCTGAATTGCCTGGTCATGAGGGCAATTTCATCCTCATTTGACTCAGACTCCTCAGAACTTGTCTTTTCTTGACTTTTGTCTTTGTTACTTGAAGAGGCCTTAAGTGCCATTGGCTTGGTCTTAATTATGTTCTTCATTTCTTTTCAAATTGATTTCATATGTCATTAAGGATCCTATCAATTCATCCAAAGACATTTTGGACAAATCTTTAGAATCTTCAATGACAGTGGCCTTTGTGTGCCAAATTGAAGAAAGTGAACGTAAGATTTTCCTTACCAAGTCTGCATCTGTGTAGTCCTTACCTAAGGCCTTGAGTCCATTGACAATAACCATGAACCTGGCAAACATTTCAGAAATTGTTTCATTAGACTTCATCATAAACAATTCATATTCTGAAACAAGAATATTTGCCTTAGTTTCCTTTACTTGTGATGTTCCCTCATAAAGTAATTCGAGTTTATCCCACATCTCTTTGGCAGATTTGCACATTGAGATTCTCGAATACTCTTTGGGATGAACAGCACATTGAATCATGTTCATGGCACTATAATTCAATGTGGCTTTTCTTATTTGTTCCCTAGTCCAGGTTTCTTCCTCTCCCTGGTTTTCATAGGGACCAACCTCAACCACTTTCCAAATTTCATAGTTCTGGGCTCTTAGAAAGACTTGCATTCTATTTTTCCAGTATGAATAGTCCGTTCCATTAAAGAATGGTGGCCTATTTATGGAATGCCCCTCAGCTATGAAACCTTTGGAATCCATTGAGTTAAAAGAAAGCACAGAAAGAATACTTAGCAAACAAACAAGCAATCAGACACACAATACTCAAAAACTGCTCAAATCAAATCAGATCAAGTATAAACCCGCTCTGATACCAATTGAAGGATCGAGGAAAAGGTGTGGATAAGATCTAGAAGGGGGGGGGATGAATAGATCTATGCCACTTTCTGCGGAAGCTTAAGCAATTTAAAATACTTTTAGAATCAGAGGCAATTTTAACAGTGAAAAACACAGATCTGATGAAATGTTAAGTGAGTTGATAAAATAGATATGAAAACCAGTTGATTAAGTGAATCTTGATCGATCCTATGCAAGCATCTAACGGATGATAGAATCAAACCACAAGTAGACAAGTGCACAGAGATTTTTAGGTGGTTCGGAAATCACCCATGTGATTCCTACATCCACCCCTCACACCCAGTGAGGATTCACTAAACAACTTGGGTAACACACCCACTGGAGCCAGACAACTCCAACACTTGAGTTTACAACTCACACACCTCTAGAGCAAGACTACTCTAGATCCCTGAGCAAGACTGCTCAACAACCACTTGAGTTTGACAACTCAAACTGAGCACGACGGCTCACAAATAACAATGCTAGACACCAACACACGACATGGATCTTCTAGCAGCAGATCATGTCAGACATGAGAACATTCATGAGAGTTATGCAGAAGCACTTGCACAATCTCAAGATGTCTCAGAAGAACAAAAGTACATTTAGAATTGTATGAAAAGACTTTGTTCTTCAGTGTACTCCCTTGTAGAAGCTCAGATTGGGAAGAGGCTTGAATCCTTGAAGTCCCAGCCGATGCTCTGCACTTTTGAACTTGGGGATCTTCCTTGAAATCTTCTCCAACGAATGCTCCTACTTGATCTGCTTCCTTGAGGCGCTTCAGATGCTTCTTCAACAATCAAACTCCAATTCTCACAGTCGAAATGATGAGAATTGGTCTTCAGAAGACACCAGGAGAGCAGAAGAGGGAGATGAACTCTTCTCGCCGCCAAAGGGAACTTTTCTGGAGGCTTGGAGAGTTCGTTGGGGTCTCTTCTTGATGGATGGCCAATTGGGGGCCTTTTATACCCAAAAGATTCCAAAGATACCCTTTAGGTACAAGGGCACACGATCCTAGGTTGATACACCATCGCCCTAGGCTGACACGTGGCAGACATCCAATTTAAGTTGCAATCTTTCCGTAGTGTGTCGACCTGCCCTGGTGGTGGTGTCGACACACTGTCCCAAATCTGAGAACAGGCTGTTCTGGGAACAAGGTCCAGTGTCGACCTGCTCTGATGTTGTGTCGACCTGCTGTCCCAATTCTGCAAACAGGCTGTTCTGGGAACTGAGTCCAGTGTCGACCTGCCCTGAGAGTGCGTCGACCTGAGTAGTCTAAACCCTGGAATCTGCAACTCGTGTCGACACACTCTTTGACTTGTGTCGACACAGTCTCAACAATTCTTCACCTTTTTGCCTTTGAATCTGGGTTGTTGTGTCGACACCATTGTGGGGTGTGTCGACACTTCTTTTGCAAAAAGTGTTTGTACCTGAAAATTAAACACATATATCATTAGTAAAATGTTTTATTATGAGTACAAATGATAAGTGTGCTTTGAAGCATGCTTTTTGAATATGTAATTCAGGTGAAATGTGTTTATCATGTTTCAAATAATTTGCATTCAAATCACATTTGTCATCATCAAAATAGGAGGGAAAATGATATGAAATTACACTCAACCCAACAATATATACGTGAAGACTTTGACTTTTCAACGAACTTTGAAATGAGTTCAAATATCAAATCGTTATATTCCATGAAATTGTTACATGCATGACTTATGAAATCGTTATGCAAATGAGTTGATATCCATGTAAATCGTTGTGCACTTATAAGCAAACCGATGCACATACAAATCGTTATAACTCTATAATCAAATCGTTATGAGTAAGTTGTCAGAGACAAAACGATGTGAGCAAATCGTTGTTTGCTGTATCGAATCGTTACGGCGACTGAGTCGTTATGTAACTAAGTGAATCGTTATAGTGACAGAGTCGTTGTGTAACTTATCGAATCGTTACCAGGATCAAATCGTTATGACGGTATAGGCAAATCGTTGTTTCACTTAAGAAATCGATGTGAGAGCGATCGTTGTTCTCACTTAAGAAATCGATGTGAGAGCGAATCGTTGTTCTCACTTAAGAAATTGATGTGAGAGCGAATCGTTGTTCTCACTTAAGAAATTGATGTGAGAGCGAATCGTTGTTCTCACTTAAGAAATCGATGTGAGAGCGAATCGTTGTTCTCACTTAAGAAATCGATGTGAGAGCGAATCGTTGTTCTCACTTAAGAAATCGTTGTGAGAGCAAATCGTTGTTCTCACTTAAGAAATCGTTGTGAGAGCAAATCGTTGTTCTCACTTAAGAAATCGATGAGAGAGCAAATCGTTATGAACCAAGTCGTTATGCTTTCTTAGCGAATCGTTGTGAGATTGATGCGATCACTTAGCGAATCGTTATGGAAGCAAATCGTTATGCTTTCTTAGCGAATCGTTGTGAGATCGATGCGATCACTTAGCGAATCGTTATGGAAGCAAATCGTTATGCTTTCATAGCAAATTGTTGTGAGATCGATGCGATCACTTAGCGAATCTTTATGCTTTCTCGAAATCGACCAGACACTTATGAAATCGTTATGATAGTAAGGAAATCGTTATGAATCTATTGAAGTCGATATAATAGAGAAGTAAGTCGTTACAGCATGCAGAAAATCGATGTGTACTTAGAAAATTTTCATGCTTTGAACTTACATTGCTATAGAGTAAATAATACTTACCCATTTAGCTTGATATTTCTTGTTTCATTTCCTGTACTCAAATCTCATAGAAAATATGTTAGATTAAACTTTGTTTTAGTTTTGTCAATCACCAAAATGAATATGTAATTAATTTAAATTACATGGGGATAAACTGATCATCAATCTCCCCTTTTTGGTGATGACAAAACTTAACAATAAGCATAGATGATCTGAGATGAATCTAAACGAATTGCTGAAATATAAGAGATATATTTCAGAAGTACTAGATTTCTCCCTCTTTTTGTCATTAAGCAAAAGATACCACAAGGTGATAAAGACAGAGAGAAAAGATAGTGAGAAAAATAAGAGAGATAGATTTAGTTGCCCTGAGGAGTACATCAATGTAGAAAGTAGGAGACAAGAGTGAGGCGTGCCGTCGAATAATTGGCAAGGCCTGGCGTTCCTGCTCCTCAAAATAAGCCTGAAAAGTCCAAGAAGTATGGAGTAAGATGGTCCCATGTCAGTAACATCCTTTGAATATGAAGCTGCCGCTGAGTACGCAAAAAATGCCATATTCATCGTGCCAAGTGAAAGTTTATAGGTACTGAATGAACCAAAGCTGGCGAATCGAAGAAATTGGTTGATCTTTATAGGATATGTAAACTGATGCTGCAGAAGATCTTTCTTCAAGGCCAAAATGGCTTGTATCGCTCGACCCATTGCACAAACAGTTCCTGAACGGATTGATGGAATTCAAATCTAGGAAGGCTTCAGCAGAGAGAGTGGCTTGCCTGACCTGACCAATGAAGAATTTAACGATTCCAACTGAAGAGCAGATTGATTGTAATGCTTTTCCCAATCTGTGGGAGAAAGCCTTTCACATTCATAAATGATTGGAGCAAGAACTTCAGAAGAGATGTGGCCCAGATGAAATTCTCTAAAAATAAACCTTTGAAAGAGGGAGGTGACCCTGCTGAGCTGAGATTCTTCCCATTACTCGAGCAAATCTCTCAAAAACATGAGAGCCAGCAGAGGAATCCAAACCAAGGAGTGAAGCTTGGGAGAAAAACTTTTTCAGGTATTTTCAGGGTTGTGAAGTCCACTGGGAAGGAGTAATTTACTGAATTTTCAGCTCGGAGAGTGGCAATAGCTCCATGGAATTGGCCAAACTGTACTTCAGGTAGCTTGTTGAGATATCGAAAAACATTATATAGCTGGAAGTACCTTGCGATCCTTATTTCTTTGAGAATGAAAGGAGTGCAGAGTGCTTGATGGTGAAACACAAACCACTCAGAGAGGGTGAGTGGATGATTCTGGGGAGGAGTGCTATCTGACTTGGCAAGAAGATATTTGCTGTAGAGAGCCTTGTGCCCTTTTGCCCACTAATCCTCAGTCTTGCACTCAGCATTTGGAAGATTTTTGATTGGTCGGCTTTGGAATATGGCAATAAGGAAGGACAATGTTGAGTTGATCAGTTAGGTTGAGAAAGGGAATGCCAAAAGGTGGAAAGAATGCACTTTTGGAGATATTCACAATAAATTGGTCTCCTTCGATTTTCAACAATGAGGATACCAAAGAGGAGGAAACTTAGGTTCGAAGGAAGAGCTAGGTGGATGAGAGTTTCCTCTTTTTCTGAACAGGACTAGAGGAATCAGTCCTGTGAACATGAGTGGCAACTGTCAGGACTGAGATAGGGGCAGAAAGGATGATGCTCTAGCTAATGAGGAAGCTGGAGGATCTTCACAGACAGGTGAAGGTGGAGAAATGATTTGAGAGATAGTAGGAGAGAAGTGGATTGAGATGGAAAAGGAGTTGGGGAGAGATGGTGCGAGGCATAGGTGGTTTGAAGGTGATGGGTGTGGCTGGAGGTGCTGTGGATGAAGAGGGTGGTGAAGGAGGGGCTGTGTTGCAGGAGATGAAGACATCATGGGCTTCGGAGCATCTGCATGGCTCTTCTACTCTTGGATTCGCACCCTCGGAAATCATTGGCCCTGGTGGCCCAATCACAACCTCAGATAGCCCTGGTGGCCTAGACTTCACGGCTTCAGCAACAAGTGAGGGGCTGGTGTTGCAGGAGATGAAGACTCATGGGCTTCGGGAGCATCTGCAGGCTCTTCTACTCTTGGATTCGCACCCTCGGAAATCATTGGCCCTGGTGGCCCAATCACAACCTCAGATAGCCCTGGTGGCCTAGACTTCACGGCTTCAGCAACAAGTGCTTCCTTCTCAACATTCTGAGGCTCGGATGGCCCTGCTGGTTCTACTACAATTGGCCCTAATGGCCCTGCATTTTCTTCTGCTGGCCTTGGCCCTGATGGCCTGCATTTTCTTCTGCTGGCCTTGGCCCTGAACTACTAACCGGTTCAGCAGGAGAGTGAGCTGGAGGGGCAGAGGTGGATTGCACCCTCGAAGAGATAAGCTTCTTGACACTGTCAAACTCACCTTTCATCCATCTGCATAATTGCTTGAACATTTTAAAATCATCTCTCAAGTTATGTACCTCAGTGGACAAGGCTCCAATCTCGTTTGCTGCTGAGGTCTGGCTGATAAGGATAGACAAAATATCAGACTGCAGAGATGTGAAAGTCTTGCCTTGCTCATTCAGCCTTTAATAATGGGCTTCAACTGAATCTTCAGCTGCTTCTCCTTGGGCCTCCTATTTGCTACTCTTTTCCTTTTGTTATGTGCCCTTGCAATGGGCTCCTCGAATTCAACATGCTCTTCATTATTCAAAGGGACACTTTTAGTGTGCTCCCCCTGAGGAGCTGCCTCCTCATCAATAGATTGCTCCCCCTCAATAGGAGCATCTTCCACTGTTACATTTTCATGAGCAACTACTTGCTCCCCCTGACTGGGAGCTTCTTCCATCACCTTTTCTGTAGTGTGGCCTGATGCCACAGCTTCTGTTACTTGATCATCACTAATTACTGGCTCCCCTAGAGTGCTTTGGATGGAGTTCAGTACATCCCTGAGTACTGAGGCTACTCGGGAAGAAGGAGGAACAACTTCTGAACATTGCCCAACGGGCTCAATCAATTCTTGGGGAATGTCCTCTATCCTGCTGCTGGAATCTGCTGCTGCTGGCTCCTCTTGAGCTACTAGGACAGCTGCTGCTACTGGTGGTACTTCTACTTCTACTGCTGGACCTTGTTCTTCTACTTCCGATGCTGCTACTGGTGCTTGTTGTTGCTGCTTCGTCCTGGACTTCTTAGGCTTCGCCAATAACGGCTTCACCCTCCGCCACAGAAGTCTTTGTCCATACACCATTTACAACTGAAAATCTGCTCTTCCTTAAATTTCTACTGTGGATTGACTGCCCCATTTTCTCTACAACTGCTCTAGACAGATTAATGCCAAAATGTTTAAAGATCTTGGTGAGCATATGAGCATAAGGCAGGGACACATTTAATTTGAGCATGGGCAAACCTCATTCGCTCCAAGATAACCTCGGCCATGTTTATCTCCTGGTTCTGGATGGCCCAGAACATCATGTCCGAATCTGCTTTGGTGCAGGTTGGGAAGGTAGCACTCCTTGGAACCAAGATTTGACAAAAAATAAAATGCAGTAAGTGACTGAATGCATTCATCTGGTTAATATCCAACTTCCCATCCTTCAGCTTGAACTCGGGACCAACAATACCTAGCCCCTTTGCCTGGGTGTCAACAGTGTGTACCGCACTGTGACTGATGGTGCAAACTCCAAATAAGGACTTCAAAAGATCATAAGTGATTCTTATTGGGATTCCTTTGACAGACGAAGTCAAGGATCCATCCTCCTCAGTCCTCAACACGAAGAAAGCCTTCACCAAATCTGGATAGCTTACCTCAGAGAAAGTTGTGATTTCTGTCCATTTCATCCTATCCATGGCTGCTACAATGCTGTGCATCCCATATTTCTCCAAATCTGCAATATCCACAGCTTTATTTTCACAGAGCTTCATCTTCACAGAGGTAAATCTTTCTTGGTGCTCTGCTGACAGGAACTCAGTTCCATAGCCCCCGATGCTCCCGGAAACACCAGAAGAGGCCATGAAGTCGAACGGGAAAGGTTTCTTGAGGATTAGAAAGAGGATTGGAATAGAAACCCTCAAGAAATTTCCGGCGGGAAGTAGTTGAAAGCTTGAAATAGGGAGTCGATGCCGGAGTCGATAGGGTATCGCCTCAGGCAGGTAGAAGGAGATGAAGGCGGGATGTGAATCGATGCCACATAGATTTCGGGATATATCAAAAGAGTAAAGTAACTTTTTTAAAACGGAGGCGGTATGATGGCAGAAAAGGACAAAATGACCAGTTCGATGGAAATAAATTCTTTTAAAATTACGAACCATCAAGGATATTTAAACAAGCAGACAACATTTGGAATTTTGCTTAAATTCAAGGAGGAAAAATAATTGATATTCTGAATATTAATATCTCAGTTTTATACAGATGATTCTTTCACAATTTACACATACCTAATTCCCTTCTAAGAGAAGTAAATCTCTCTTCAGGTAAAGCCATTGTGAAGATATCTGCTAACTGATTATTAGTATCAATGAAATAAATATCTATGTTACCATTAGCTACATGATCACGAATAAAATGATATCTAACCTCAATGTGCTTAGTCCTTGAATGTGTACTGGATTCTTGGTTAGATTTATTGCACTGGTGTTGTCGCATAATAGGGAATTGTCTTGATCTGGAGTCCATAATCCTCAAGTTGTTGTTTTAATCCATAGGAGTTGTGTACAACAACTTCCAACAGCTATGTACTCAACTTCTGCTATAGATAATGCCACTGAATTTTGTTTCTTTGAGGACTACGAGATCAGACATCCTGCAAGAAATTGACAACAGCCACTAGTGTTTTTTCTATCTATTTTGCATCCAGCGTAGTCAGCATCAGAGTAACCTACTAAGTTGATTTCACATGACTTTTGTGACGACCCTCATTATACCGATACGGTTATACCAACCCACGTCGGTATAGCGAGCGTCATCACAGTGGGACATTTACCCAACAATAACATTCAGCTAAGATACACGTGAATATAAGAACAAAGTAGTGGAAGTAGAAGAACCACTGTCTTCATTTCATTCACCATCCACATTCAACATACATAAATCGATAACATTTAGAGAACTAAAAGTCCACATAATTAAATTGCTGAAAATCAAATACATAGATGTCCATACTTATACATTCTTCCATGATAATGCTAGTACAATGTTCAATTTACATACTATGAAAATCACAAATGTCACAAGTACTCCACACTCTAATCTCCACGCTCGGAGTCGGTCTCCAACGTCTCTTCCACACGTGTCTCGTCACCACTACACCTGTACGCCGAAGCAAGTAGTGAGTCTAAAGACTCCGCAAGCAATTCTACACATACCGTACATGCACTATCATAGTAGGTTCTACATACACATTCACAAGACACAACATGTAGCATGCTGACATTAAATTTTACAACCTATCATGGTGAATCTACAATTTAAACACATGGACTATGCTTTCAGATTTTCTAAATCAAATCATCTATCACATGCTTTCTATTCGTTCCTCACATAAACATCTACCTTCAACAACTAAGACATGAAAGCCATTAACCTGAATTCCCGAGCATACATGAAAGGAACATACTTGACATGGAATCTACACATTCCTACCATATGCGTACCCATTTTACATGCTTTAAGCTTGCTGGTTTTTACATACTTTAGCAACCATAATCTAACACTGAAGAGCTACCACAACGATTAAATCACAACATGTGAACAACCCAGTATGGAATTATTTATATATGCTTCACAATTATCCCTAGCATGGATTTTAGGCATTTTGCATACATAAACATGATCATACCATGTAAAGCTACTGTTTAAGCATGATTTCAGATTGTCGACACATGCCAAAAACACCAAAGAAGGACACAAAACATCCACATCACATAGATGCCATCTAGGCAACACAATGGCGACTCTTGTGGACTGCGCAGACCGGGAGAACAAGTCTCCACCCTAACCAGTGGTACTTGTCCACCTCCAAGATTTCCCCCTAATGCCCTTAGGGTCACAACACATTGAACTTACTCAGGGGGACTTTTCCCTGATATGGTTCCACTGCCCTCTGTGGAAGCAGTGGTCACACTTGGCACAATTACCACATTACCCGCTTTCGATTTAAGCACTTAGTTTAGCACATGGCACTCACATCTCACTCATTCACTCATTCACACACATGGGACTCTATTTTCCTGACGTGACACTACAATTACAGAAATTTTTTACACTCAGGGAATTTCACTAATCAGGTTGCTATATACAAAATCAAATCATTTTACAACGGCATGCATTAGTTTCATCACCTTTACATGGAAAATTTCATAGTGCATCATATACTGGTCCAAATTGACCTGAAATTTTAACAACAAGCTAATTTCGGGTTTAGGGTTCTTTATGCAAATTTTCAGATTTTTTCTAAGCTAAAACGAAATTACAGTAAAATCTAACATTTATTCCACATGCTATCTGCAATTCGATTTAACATGGAGTTGAACACCAAACACAATTTTAACAACTCACTGTCTGAACCCTAGCAGCATAGAGCCCATGATTTATTCCCGAATTTATTGGGCAATACACAATTTACGAAAGATTTATCGTGACCTACGCATGATTTCTATTTTTCCCAAAACAGAGAAAATTCAAGAATCATACAAGCATGGAAAATTCCAGAAATTCAGAACACAGAAGGTTGTACATACATGATCTAAAAAATTAGGGCAACGTGATTTTACCACGGATTATCAGGATAATGGTGAGAACATAACATGAACATTCTTCCACCATGCTTTCAAATATGTAAATAAGCTTCTACCATCCACAAAAGAAGTGTACATTCACATCCTTATCCATTACATTAGCTAGTATACATAGACATAAGAGATAAATATTATCCTCCATCGTGAAACATATCGAAATAATCATATAGCAGGCAGAATAGCTTGCTGTTTCGCCAGATGAACTTAGCGGCAAGCTATGGCCGCTAATCAATGTTAGCGGCATAATCGCTAGACCCTAGCATGATCTTAGCGGCAATGGATATTGCCGTTAAGGTCAGGTCTGTGCAAAAACACAGACCCGAGCTACAAGATGGTGTGAACTGTGGGGTCTAGGACACGAGGAAAAATATATAAAAATGGTAAACCATCCTAGACACATACATGAACACTATGGGTAGGGTACTTGCCTTTTAGGTACACTCCAAAGGGATCAAAAGGCTTGGTGAGCTCTCCTTGGGCTGTCCCAAGAAGTTCCCAACCAGCTCCTCTAAGATGGCCTTCCTCCGGGTTCTTGAGCAAGCTCCAGAGCAATCCGAGGTCGGGGATGCCTTCCTCGATGATCCAGCAAGCTCCTTGAAGCAGCAGGGGCCGGATCAAGCTTCAGAACTTCAGATTTTGGGTTGCAAAGAGGAGGGTTTCTCATAGTCCGAAAATAGGGTTTTTCTCTCCTTTCTCTTCTTCCTCTCTGAAAGGGCAAAGAGAAGGCTTAGGGTTGTAAAAATGGGTGTGTGTATATAGGAGAGGGGGTCTCTATCACGCAGGGGTGACAAGATGGCCTTTCAGACCGTTGGGGATAGCTCCCAATGGTTGGGGGTGGCTTGCTTCCGGAATTCCGGCTCTGCAACGCATGCAGGCCAAAGAAGTTAGCGTCCACATCGCTGGACGCTGGGATTAGTGTTGGCGTCCATATGGTTGACGCCTACACAACACAAGCGTCCATTGATATTGACGCCAATCTGGCCTTCGGCCAGAACTCCAAAACATGCAGAAACCATGCACATCTTATACCATATATGCCATATGTATACGCTATCAGTACACACTACCATCATACCATTCATACATTATTTAACTAATTATACACATGCATACATAAGTATAACAACTAGTACGTACGAGATATTTTACATACGTACATACACAACACGAATTATTTACATGCAATACAATAATGCAACAAAATTCGAGGGCCTTACACCCTCTCCCCTTAAAAAGAAACTTCGTCCTCGAAGTTAGGACGACGCTACTCAAACAAAAGGGGATACTTTCCTCTCATCGCATCCTCAAGCTCCCAAGTAGCTCCTCTCGTGAGAAGTTCCGCCATAGAACTTTCACCGACGCAATACTCTTGTTCCGAAGATGCTGAACCTTCCGGTCAAGAATAGCTACTGGGTTGCTCGACATATGACAGATCTGGCTGAATCTCCACTGGCTCATGAATAATCACATGAGACGGATCTCGGACAACTTCCGGAGCATCGAAAACGTGGGAACACAGGATTGAACACTAGCCAAAGGGGGGGTAAAGGCTAGCTCATATGCCACGTTTCCCAAACGTCTGAGAATCTCATATGGGCCAATGAAATAGGGCTCAATTACTATGCCGGCCAATCTGACAACACACGAGTAGGCGATATCTTCAAGAAGACAATGATCGCCAACCTCGAACTCCAAATCCTTCTTCTGTTGTCGGCATAGCTCTTCTGCATATCCTGTGCCGCAACAAGCCTCTTCCTGATAAGCTGGATCTTATCCGAAGTTTCCTGAACTAACTCCGGTCCGATCTACCATACAACGCCTCGAATGGAGCCCCCATAACAATACTAGCATGAAAGTTGTTGTGTATGCGAACTCCACAAGAGGTAAAATGGCACTCTCAATCGTCCTTCCAATCCAGAACACACGCTCTCAACATATCTCGAGAGTCTTGGATAGTCCTCTCGGACTGTCCATCAGTCTGGGGATGAAACGTCGAACTGAGCTTCAGCTCCGAACCTAAAGCATCCTGAACCCTTCCACAACCTCGAAGTAAATCTCGGATCTCGATCCAAAATGATGACTTCGGCAACCATGCAATCTAATGATACCACTAACATACAATCTAGCTAAACTCTCTACTGACTGCTTCTTCTTCATAGGCAAGAAATGAGCAGTCTTCGAGAATCTATCTACAACTACCCAAATCGAATCATTGCCCCTTCTAGATCGAGGCAAACCCGAGACGAAATCCATAGTGACAACCTCCCACTTCCATACTGGGATATCCATCCTCTGCATAAGGCCAGATGGTCATTGCCGCTCGGCTTTCACTTGCTGACACACTAGACATCTGGACACATAATCCGCAACATCCTTCTTCATGCCAGACCACCAAAATGACCTCTTTAGATCTTGGTACATCTTAGTGTTACCCGGATGAATAGAGAATCGCGATCTATGAGCCTCTGCTAAGACATGCTCATGGACATCTACAATGGCAGGAACACACACTCGGTGCTGAAATCTGATCACACCATCCTCATCACGAGCAATGCCCGCCTTGCCCACTAACCTAACAATCTAGGGTCGGCTTTCTACTGCTCAATCACCTCATCAAAAATCGAGGACCTAAGGGATAACTGAGCTATAAAAGCCTGGCATAGCGATGGCTCTAACTCAGTCAACCGCGCAAAACCGCAATCCTCCAACATCTTCCAATCCTGCTGGAGAGATGGCCTCTTTCTACTCAGGGCATCCGCTACGACATTCGCCTTCCCAGGGTGATACTGAAGTCGAAGTCATAGTCCTTCAAGACCTCGATCCATCTCCTCTGCCTCAGGTTTAATCCTTTTGGGAGAAAAGATACTTCAAGCTCTTGTGGTCGGTAAACACCTCAAATCTGACACCATAAAGATAGTGCCTCCAGATTTTTAGTGCATGAACCACTGCTGCGAGCTCCAAGTCATGGGTCAGATAGTTCTTCTCATGCTCCTTCAATTGCGAGAAAAACATAAGCCACTTACCCTTTCCTGTTGCATTAGCACACAGACTAAACCAATCCGAGACGCATCCGTGTAGATAGCAAAAACCCTCTACACCGCTCGGTAAGACTAACACGGGGCTGGCGTGAGCTTAGTCTTCAATAATTGAAAACTACTCTCACACTTCTCGGACCAAAGAACTTCACTCCCTTTTGGTAAGCTGAGTCAAGGGGCGGCGATGGATGAAAATCCCTCAATAAATCGCCGATAGTAACCAGCTAAAACAATAAAACTACGAATCTCCGAAGGGGTCTTGGGAATCTCCAATCCATAACTGCCTGGACCTTTGCTGGATCCACTGCAACACCAGCACCGGAGATAACATGCCCGAGGAAATGAACCTCGCGCAACCAAAAATCGCACTTGCTGAACTTAGCATACAGCTTGTGCTCACGAAGAACCTCTAACACTACCCTCAAATGCTGACGGTGCGTGGCCTCATCCGGAGAGTAGACCAACACATCATCAATAAACACTACGACAAAGCTATCTATATAAGGCCTAAACACCCTGTTCATGAGATCCATGAACGATTGCAGGGGCATTGGTCAATCCGAAAGGAAGGCCAAAAACTCATAATGTCCATAACGGGTTCTAAACGCCGTCTGGACACATCTCACTCCGAATCCTCAACTGAGGATAACCAGATCGTAAATCAATCTTAGAAAAGAATGATGCCTCTCGCAACTGGTCAAACAAATCATCAATACGAGGTAAGGGATACTTGTTCTTCACAGTCCACTGGTTCAGCTTCCTATAGTCAATGCATAACCTAAGTGACCAATCTTTCTTCTGACGAACAATACAGGTGCGCCCAAGGGGAAACACTAGGGCGAATAAATCCCTTATCAAGCAACTCTTGCAATTGCCTCCTTAACTCGGCTAACTCCGCAGGTGCCATCCGATATGGGAGCCTTCAAGATAGGAGAGGTGACCGGAAGTAACTCTATGGTAAACTCTATCTCTCTATCGGTGGCAATCCAGACAAGTCATCAGGAAAAACATCTGGAAAATCCTACACTACTCAATCTCCGCAAGAGTAGGTGACTCATCCAGCCTCTGGTACTAACACCACGCTGGCAAGAAAAGTCGTCACAAACCCTTGTTCCACCATGCGCAACGCCTTCATTGGCAGAGATGACCATCTTTTCCCGCCAAATTCCTTGGCAAGGGTGAGAGAAACCATCTTTCCCGCCAAATTCCTTGGCAAGGGGTGAGAGAACTCATCCTCACTAGGAATGCGGAAAACAATCCTCTTCCGACGACAATCTACTAATGCATAGTGCTCCTCTAGCCAATCCAGACCAAGAATAGCATCATAGTCCTTCATCTTTAGCAAGAAGAAACACCCATCTAGGATTCTATCCTCAATGCACACAGGTAACGACGGAACATTTCCTAGTCGATACCGTACCCGCAGGGGTGTGCACAAACAAAGGGACCTCTAAATCCTCAAACTCTATGCCTGACTCTAGGGCTAACTGCCTAGCGAAACCGCTCGAAAATGAACGAGTGAGTAGCACCCGTATCAAACAAAACCCGAGCGTGCACACCTAAAAGTAAACCGTACCTTTGGTGACATGCTCCGCCTGCTCGGCGTCCTCACGAGCTAAAGCAAACACTCGAGCTGGGGCTCGAGGTCTTCCTGGTCTTCCTGTAGCTGGCACGGCTGCCGCTACCGCTGGGGCTGGCGCTCCACGCTAAGCTCCCTGCTGAAGTCTTGGGCAATCTCTGATCTTGTGGTCGCTGCTCCCACACTTCAAGCACTTTCCCGTAATCATCCAACATTCGGTACCACCATGTGTCTTCCCACAGTGGGGACACTCTTTCTTCACACCAGGGGAACGTACAGAAGGTACCTGAGAACTGTCGACTGCCACTGGTCGCTGCTGTGTCGGGTACACTGATTTCTTCTTGTCCTGCCGTTGGAACGTGGCTGTAGGTCTCTTCTGCGAAGCTTTCTTTTCTTCCAGGTATTGCTCCATCTCTCCCTCCTGCCTACAAGCAGCATTGAGGGCCTCGTTTAACGTGCGGTGGTCAAACGCCACGAGTCTCGTCCGCAGTGATGGCTTGAGTCCCACCACGAACTTCTTTGTCTTCCTGCGCTCGTCTGCCACGATATGAGGTGCATATTTAGAGAGTTCAGAAAATCTTGCCTCATATTCCAGCACGGTCATGGAGCCTTGAGTCAAAGATAGGAATTCTTGCTCCATCCGATCTTGCACGTGCTCGGGGACGAACTTGGCCCGAAAGAGCCTCACGAACTCGTCCCACGCAACATCAACAGCTCCGTCCTCAAACTGGGTACGCAGCAATGAAGCCCACAAACATCAGCTCTTGCCTGCAGTATACCGTTCATAAGCACTATCTAAACAAATCTAGCTTAACAAAACATACAAGCATATAAACTAAAACATACCTGTAGCATGTAGGTGGCTAATGTAACCTTATCCTCATCTGCACACCTGATGGCTCGGAAGATCTTTTCTATCTCCCTCATCCAGCTTTCTGCCAACAACGGATCGCTCTCCCCCTTAAAAGAGGGTGGCAGCATCCTTTTGAATCTCTCCATGGTAGAAGGTCCACCATGGTCCTGAGCTGGTACTTGAGCCTGCTACAGTGCACAGCAAACAATACACAATCAACACAATATCACATAATTAAATAAAGCAGACTATTAATCATTTTATTAGTCTAACCTGAGCCTCCAACTAAGCCTGGAGTGCTGCCTGGGTATGAGCCTGCGTCTGCATGGCTTGCACCAGACCTTGTATGAATACTCCATAATCCACAGGCGGCGGTGGGGGAAGTACAGGACCTTGCGGTGCCGGGGCCTACTGCTCCGCCCGCTCGTCACGTCTCGACTCGTCCTCACGGGCCGGCGCTCCGCCACGCCTACCTCTCGAAGCCATGGCTGTAATAAATTTCAGCCACCATTAGAGCTAGGTTTCTAAGTTTTCTAACCATTTCTTGATCTACTTTTCATTCGTTATTAGTGATTTCTACACATGTGGACATTCCTATGTAGACTTAGCATGTAATGAAGATGATGACTTATGTATATTCATGTGTAATCTCAACCGGTTGCTCTGATACCAATCTCTGTAGCGACCCTCATTATACCGGTACGGTTATACCAACCCACGTCGGTATAGCGAGCGTCATCACAGTGGGACATTTACCCAACAATAACATTCAGCTGAGATACACGTGAATATAAGAATAGAGTAGCGGAAGTAAAAGAACCCTGTCTTCTTCATGATCATCCACATTCAACATACATAAATCGATAACATTTAGAGAACTAAAAGTCCACATAATTAAATTGCTGAAAATCAAATACATAGATGTCCATACTTATACATTCTTCCATGATAATGCTAGTACAATGTTCAATTTACATACTATGAAAATCACAAAATGTCACAAGTACTCCAACACTCTAATCTCCACGCTCGGAGTCGGTCTCCAACGTCTCTCCACAAGTGTCTCGTCACTAACTACACCTGTACGCCGAAGCAAGTAGTGAGTCTAAAAGACCGCAAGTAATTCTACACATACCGTACATGCACATATATAGTAGGTTCTACATACACTTCACAAGACACAACATGTAGCATGCTTGACATTAAATTTTACAACCTATCATGGTGAATCTACAATTTAAACACATGGACTATGCTTTCATATTTCTAAATCAAAATCATCTATCACATGCTTTCTATTTGTTCCTCACATAAACATCTACCTTCAACCAACTAAGACATGAAAGCCATTAACCTGAATTCCCGAGCATGCATGAATGGAAACATACTTGACATGGAATCTACACATTCCTACGCATATGTGTAACCATTTTACATGCTTTAAGCTTGCTGGTTTTACATACTTTAGCAACCATAATCTAACACATGAGAGCTACCACAACGATTAAATCACAACATGTGAACAACCAAGTATGGAAGTTGTTTATATATGCTTAACAATTATCCCTAGCATGGATTTTAGGCATTTTGCATACATAAACATGAACATAACATAGTAAAGCTATGTTTAAGCATGATTTCAGATTTGTCATAACAGGGATTACAACTCACATCCTCACATTTGGTTTCACATTTTTACACAATTTCAAACTCGCATATTTCACACTTTACACATGCACTTTTACACATTGTTCACATTCACATCTTTCCACGAGCACATACACATTTACACATTCACATTTAGTGCCGTGACACATAGTCCAAACCACCAAAGAAGGACACAACACATCACATCACATAGACGCCATCTAGGCAACACAATGGCGACTCTTGAACTGCGCAGACGGGAGAACAAGTCTCCACCCTAACCAGTGGTACTTGTCCACCTCCGGGATTTACCCTTAATGCCCTTAGGGTCACAACACATTGAACCTTCTCAGGGGACTTTTCCCTGATACGGTTCCACTGCCCTCTGTGGAAGCAGTGTCACACTTGCACAATTACACATTACACGCTTTCCGATTTAAGCACTAGTTTAGCACATGGCACTCACATCTCACTCATTCACACACATGGGACTCTATTTTCCTGACGTGACACTACAATTACAGAAATTTTACACTCAGGGAATTTCACTAATCAGGTTGCTATATACAAAATCAAATCATTTTACAACGGCATGCATTAGTTTCACACCTTTACATGGAAAATCATATTACATCATATACCGGTCCAAATGACCTGAAATTTTAACCACATGCTAATCTCGGGGTTAGGGTTCTTTATGCAAAATTTCAGATTTTTCTAAGCTAAAACGAAATTACAGAAAATCTAACATTTTTCCACATGCTATCCGCATTTCGATTTAACATGGAGTTGAACACAAGCACAATTTAAACAACTCACTGTCTGAACCCTAGCACATAGAGCCACATGATTTATTCCCGAATTTATTGGGCAATACACAATTTACGAAGATTTATCGTGACCTACGCATGATTTCTATTTTTCCCAAAACAGAAAATTCAATGAATCATACAAGCATGGAAAATTCCAGAAATTCAGAACACAGACAGGCTGTACATACATGATCTAACAAATTAGGGCAACATGATTTTACCATGGATTATCAGGATAATGGTGAGAACATACACATGAACATTCTCCACATGCTTTCAAATATGTAAATAAGCTCTACCATCCACAAAAAAGTGTACATTCACATCCCCATCCATTACATTAGCTAGTATACATAGCACATAGAGATACATTATATCCTCATCGTGAAACATATCGAAATTAATCATATAGAAGGGCAGAACAGCTGCTTGTGTCTCAGATGAACTTAGCGGCAAGCTATGGCCGCTAATCAATGTTAGCGGCATAATCGCTAGACGCTAAGCATGATCTTAGCGGCAATGATATTGCCGTTAGGTCAGGTCTGTGCAAAACACAGACCCGAGCTCCAAAGATGGGGTGAACTTGGGGATCTAGGAAACGAGGGAAAATATATAAAAATGGTAAAACCATCCTAGACACATACATGAACACTATGGGTAGGGTACTTGCCTTTTAGGTACACTCCAAAGGGATCAAAAGGCTTGGTGAAGCTCTCCTTGGGCTGTCCTAAGAAGTTCTCAACCAGCCTCCAAGATGGCCTTCCTCCGGGTTCTTGAGCAAGCTCCAGAGCAATCCGAGGTCGGGGATGCCTTCCTCGATGATCCAGCAAGCTCCTTGAAGCAGTAGGTGGCCGGATCAAGCTTCAGAACTTCAGATTTTGGGTTGCAAAGAGGAGGGTTTCTCACAGTCCAAAAATAGGGTTTTCTCTCCTTTCTCTTCTTCCTCTCTTGAAAGGGCAAAGAGAAGGCTTAGGGTTGTAAAAATGGGTGTGTATATAGGAGAGGGGGTTCTCCTATCACGCAAGGGTGACAAGATGGCCTTTCAGACCATTGGGGATAGCTCCCCAATGGTTGGGGTGGCTTGCTTCCGGAAATTTCCAGCTCTACAAGCATGCAGGCCAAAGAAGTTAGCGTCCACATCGGACGCTGGGATTAGTGTGGCGTCCATGGTGATACATGACGCCAAATCTGACGCCTGGCCGGCCAGAACTCCAAAACATGAAGAAACCATGCACATCTTATACCTATATATGCCATATGTATGCTATCATGTACACCTACCATCATACCATTCATACATTATTTACACTAATTATACACATGCATACATAAGTATACCACTAGTACTTACGTAGATATTTACATACGTACATACACAAACGAATTATTTACATGCAATACAATAATGCAACAAAATCGAGGCCTTACAACTTTGGATACCATAAACCTAAATCATGGGTTTTAGCTAAATATCTAAAATTCTTTTGACACTAATTAAATGAGATTCTTTAGGGTCTGCCTGATACCTAGCACACATGCATTGCAACGACCCACTTCCACCCGGTACGTACGTTATACAACCACGTCGGATGAGAGCAAGCCGCTACAGGGGAGAATACCCCAACAAGTAAAAAATGAGCTGAGAATATACACAAATAGAATTAAATAAATGCAACGGAATTTAAATGAATCTCATTCCATCAACTTTTAAATCCACATGCCACAGTCTGTATAGTTCAATAAGAGATAACATAAGTACAAAATGTTCCAATTACTAGCCCGCCGACTCCAAGTACATTTGAACAAAATCCAAATTCCAATTGTAGCATTACATACTTATGAAATATCAACTACAACTCTTCAATCACTTAGTCCAACTCCACTTCAATTCCTGCTAGCTCCTCCACTGCTAATTCCTGAAATGATTAGCAAGAGTGAGTCTATGCAATAGACTCAGCAAGTAACTTAAGATTCAATACATACATGCTTTTAACAATTAACACGATAGAATTTCAGCAATTTAATCATACATGCTTGTGCTAAAACAAAATAGGTTCACATGGGGTTGTATTAAACAACTATTCTAACACATGTAAAACTATAATCTAACAAGATTTCTAATAACATGGCGTCATTATCATAAGTACAAATACACATTTGCATACCTTCACACTTTACTCACATCATTGTAAAACTTATAACTAAGTCGTGGAAAAACATATACGAGATAGGTTTCATTGCTAGCATGATTTCTAACTCACTTTGCATACACCCATAACAATTTACTTACATTAGCTTGCTGATTTTCTATAAAATCTATGACATTCATTTACCCTTACATAGGGATCACTTTAACTATACAACATGATACTACACACATGTGCATCCAACCATTCAAATTCCATGATGATATGAAAAGCATATACTTACATTTTGGTACTAGTAGTAACATCACTTTAGCAATAAGTTACATAAAACACATACACATACACATTTGTACACATCAATAAACAATTTATCAATCAACACTATGTCGTTTACACTTATACTATTTTCTCATTACACATAACCACATGATGAACCTTGGCTTTCACATACACTCACTTTGTTCTATCACACAATACTCATACACATTTGCCATAATTCCTCTTTCACATTCACACACTTCTTATCACTTCACTTTTGCACATAACCTGTGCCACATTTACACTATCTCGCACATACCTTGTGCTATGAACACATGTCACTTTTCACATCACACTTATGGTTATTTTCACTTAAATGCCAAGACACAGCCCAACCACCATTAGATGTCACATAACACACACTTGGTCACATTGCTTACTTAATCACCGGCGCAGTGATAAGTCTTAGTCTCTGCAGAAACAGGGGAAAGCCTTTCCACCATTACCAGTGGAATTGTCCACCTCCAGGATTTTACAAGACCCTTGCCAGGGTGTACACTTTATCAAGACCCTTTCCTAGGGTGTAACACTTTGAGCTTTCCCGTAGGGGCACCACTACAGTACAGCTCCAAGCATCTAAGTGTGGCAGTGTCTTATGGGCATATTTGGTTATCTTTATCACATTAACCGTTTTACACACTTATACCACTGTTTTCCCATGTCTCATGCACACACACTCATACATAATTCACACACTAAAATCATCATTCACATTTTTTTTACATCACTATTGCAACTTCCAAATAATCATAATATAGATTTAATCATGCTAAAATTCACTGAATCACATCAAATCACAATTAACATGCTCACATAGTCGTTTTTCTCATAAAATCCATAACGATACTTACTGTTATCGAAACAAACTAGATTTTTAACCACAGACACATTTCCGGTTTTTAATCACACACGCAAATTTTCATATTTTCTGACCATATTACATTTACAGAAATTAGAACATGAAATCTCATGCCGTTCATAATTTGTTAACATGGAACATGAACATCGGGAACAGTCCTGACCTAACAATCACAAAAATTTCCTCGGATTATTGCACAATACACCAATTTACTGTAGATTTTACAATTCCTATGCATGTCTCCTATTTCCAAACAAAAATTTTCAGTAAATTCCACAGTCATGGAAAAATTCTCAATTTTCAGGGCATGGACTGAACATATACACATGGTATAGAAAAATCTAGGGCATTAATTCTCAGGAATTAGGTAGACAGTAGATGAACATGCGTAATCCATCTTTTTTTCCAACATGTATTCAATAATCAAAAGAATTCATGCCATCCACAGAAAAAGCAGAAATTTCCACACACACACCACATTATCCATTTTACATAGCATATAGGATTACACTATATCCTCATGGCGAAAACATATCGAAAATAATCATCTATCAGGAAGAACAGCTCACTGTTCTATCTGAAGAACTTGGCGGCAACCTCTGGCCGTCAAGAGTTTTGACGGCACGATCGCTGGACGCCTATGGGAGACCTTGGCGTCAATGGCATTGACGCCAAGTTCCTGTCTGTGCAACAGCACAGACCGAACCCCAAATACTCAGTGAAAAGGAGGGTTCAGGACACGATTTAAAATCCATAAAATTATTGGGACCTAGGGAACATGTAGCATGGGATTGAGATCTATGGTTACTTGCCTGAATAAATCTCCAACGGATCTAATGGCCGGAGAAGCTCTCCTCGGGCAGTGCCAAGAAGCCTCCAAAACTCCTTGGCTCCGGGTTCTAGGGGGTTGTAGGCCGCAGTCCAGCGCCGGGAAGCCTTCTCCTACGTATGGTCTTTCTCCTTGTCGTAGAAGATCACCAGGAAACGCCTCCAGTCGCCGGATCCAAGCCCTCCCAGGTCAGTCCTTCCTCTCTTTCTCTGTTAGGGTTTCCTTCTAGTAAAGAGCCAAGAGAGCTCTCTAGGTTGCCAAAGGGGTGTGCTTCATAAACTAGGGAACAAGAGGGGCTCGTGCAGGGCTGAAGGGACATGAAAGGGCCGATGGGAAGACATCTCCCCAATCAGAAGCCTGGCCCAATGGGTGTTCTCTGCGCTCTGTGCGCACAGAAAATTAGGGATATTGGCGTCCACATCCATGGACGGCTACACTAGGGTTGGCGTCAGTCGATATGGACGCTGACATACTATGGGCGTCCATCCATGTTGACGCCAAGACATCCTTCTGCCAGAACTTAAATCATGCAGAACCATGCTTAATCCACACATATGTGCACATGAAACCCATGCGGTATAGTGTATACACCATTACACCAGGTAACCATCCAATATTTACTATTAATCCTATACATACATACATAGGTACATCAAGATAATAATAACATGCACATAAATATCTACACACGCATACAACGTCTAAGGTATAACATGTATCTTATTACACTTATGAAATCAATAACATTTATACCTAGGCATGCCTATGCATACATAAGCACACTATGATAAGATGTACATAGGTACCTACCTAGCATACATGAGGTTTATGAATTACAATATACACTACTAAATACACCTATCATACTTGCACTTGATATATTATATACATGCAATGTACAAAGTACAATGTACACATTAACTACACCATGTAAATGAACAACGTTTACAACTAGTATACTCATGCATACCTAAGTATACCAAGGTGTTACATATGTAAAATTAAGTACACAATTACACTGCATATGATAATCTACATACGTACATACAAATATGCACTTCATACATTCGCACCACAATATTATGAAATGGGCAATATAAGGTAACTTCAATATTTAGATGGTACTTGCATAATATTTGAATAGATACCTTATACACAAAATGGCCAATTACTTATATTCACATATATTAACATACATCCTCGCATATGCACATGCAAGATTTATATCTATATATGCATCATCTTCATGCATGCCTTTATACAAAATAAGTAAACATCATATACATAAAAAAGAAGTGGGAAAAAGAAATTCGGGGTTACGCATACACTAAACGTATGTCAGGTCTACTGGCAGTTAAATAGAGTAGTGAACCTATCATACCTCTGTAGATCTTTTGGTCTACTTTCTTACCATCCTTATCACTGTCCCTTACATGCATACACTAAACAGTATGTCAGGTCTACTGGCAGTTAAATAGAGTAGTGAACCTATCTACCTACCTCTGTAGATCTTTTGGTCTACTTTCTTACCATCCTTATCACTGTCCATTCTTGTTGATGTGCTCATAGGCGTTGAAGTGGCTTGCTATTTTCAAATCCAAATTTCTTTAGCAACTCCTTGGTGTACTTGGCTTGACAGATGTGAGTTCCTTCCTTTCCTTGTTTGATTTGCAATCCAAGGAAGTAGTTGACCTCCCCCATCATGCTCATCTCGAATTCTCCCTGCATGAGCTTTTCAAAATACTTGCAAGGGATTCATCAGTAGAACCAAATATTATATCATCAACATATATTTGAACAAGCAAAATATGTTTGACTTTAGACTTAACAAATAATTACTATCTACTTGACCTCTAATGAAACCATGGTTTAATAGAAATGCACTTAAACGTTCATATCATGCTCTTGGTGCTTATTTTAATCATATAATGCTTTGTGCAACTTAAATACATGATTCGAAAACCAATGTCATCAAAACCTGGAGGTTGTTCTACATAAACTTCCTCCTTAATAAAACTATTTAGAAAAGCTGATTTAACATCCTTTGAAATAATTTCAAGTCTAATGCGGATGCATATGCAAGTAGAATCCTAATAGCCTCAAGTCTAGCTACAGGTGCATAGGTTTCATCAAATCCATGCCTTCCTCTTGGGAATAGCCTTGAGCTACAATCTGGCCTTGTTTCTTATGATCACACCAGCTTCATCCATTTATTTCTGAACACCCATTTGGTGCCAATCACTGGATGATCTGATGGTCTAGGAACAAGTGACCATACATGGTTTCTCTTGAACTGATTCAGTTCATCTTGCATGGCCAAAATCCAAGATTCATCAGTGAGAGCTTCATTGACTGTCCTAGGCTCTATTTGCGAGACAAAAGCTAAATAATCACATGGATTACATAACTCTTGTCCTTACCCCTACAGATGGTCACCAATGATGTTTTCTGGTGGGTGATCTTTCTTATATCTCCATTCCTTTGAAGAATTTCATGTAAAATGTCCTTTTGTTGCAGGTCTTCCGGAGTGGATCTTCCTTGTCCTCGATAGATGTGTTCTTTAATTTCTTGGACAATTCTTCTACATCATCAATATCACTATCTTCTTCCTCTCTCAAGGAAGGGTTAGTTTCATCAAAAATGATGTGTACTGATTGTTCAATTAATAAAGTGCGCTTATTAAATACTCTATAGCCTTTAGGTTTAGAAGCATACCCTATGAATATACCTTCATCTGATTTTGTATCTAACTTACCAATGTCTCTTTTTCCGTTGTTGTGGATGAAACATGGACATCTGAATGTCCCGAAGTGACTGATCTTCGGCTTATTTCCCTTGTACAGTTCATATGTTATTTTCTTCAAGATAGGCCTGATCATCACTCTGTTGATAATGTAACATGCCGTGTTGACTGCTTCAGCCCAAAAATACCTTGGCAAATCATGTTCTGATAGCATTGTCCTTGCCATATCCAACAGGGTTCTGTTCTTCCTCTCAGCAACTCCATTTTACTGTGGTGTCCTTGGTGTTGAGAAATTGTGTTCTATCCCTTGGTCATCACAGAACTTGGCAAATTTTTCATTTTTGGAATTCTCCTCCATGATCTGACCGATCCAACAATGCTGAACTTTTGTCTTTCTGTACCTTCTTGCTGAAGCTTACAAAACTATCAAATGTATCATCTTTGTGCTCCAAGAAGGATACCCAAGTGAATCTGGAGTAATCATCTACTATAACAAATCCAAAATTCTTTCCTCCAAGACTGGGGTCCTCATTGGCCCAAATAATCCATATGTAAAATTTCTAAGGGTTAGAGGTTGTTACCACAGTTTTCAACTTGAAGGATGACTTGGTGTGCTTTCCTTTTGCACATGGTCTGCAGACACCATCCACCTTGTGCAGACTTTAGGTAGACCTTCCACCAAGCTTCTCTTGATCAGCTTTCTCATGCCATCTAGGCTGCAGTGGCCCAATCTTCTGTGCCACAGCTCAGTTGACTGCTCTTTGCTTGCGACCAGACAGATATCCTGATCTTTTAGTTCTTCTAGGTAAAGCACGTACATGTTCTTTTCTCTTGTTGGCTTCAAAAATGACTGCTCCATCCTTCATAATGCTGCACTTGGATTCTTGAAATCTGATCTGATGACCTTTGTCGCACAGCTGCTGATACTGATGAGTTGTGCTTCAGTCCTTTAACACATAGTACATCCTCAATGACTGTCTTGCCTTTGCTGCCTACCGAACCCTGCCTATTATAGTCCCTTTTCCATTATCTCCATAGGTGACGTGCCTTCTTCAGCTTCTAGATGGGAAATAGTCTTCTGTTCCCTGACATGTGCCTTGAGCATCCACTATCCAAGTACCACTTGGATGCTCGAAGATTTCCCTGCATTAAAAACATTAAGCTTTAGGTACCCAAGTTCTTTGGGTCCTGGTTGGTTAGTGTCATCAATTTTCTTTTTGATTACCCATATTTTATGTTTAGTAGGACATGATACTTTAATATGACCTAGCTTATTGCAATGACTACAGCAAGACATCTTAGTTACTTTTTCAGTTGGTATGTATTTAGAGATTTGCCTTGTATGTTGTGTCTTGTTCAGGTACAAATTTAGGTGTAGGATATATTTTAGGATAACTTTAGTTTCTTCTTATCTTCGGGGGGTGTATAACCTAATCCATGTTTCTTTTTACCTGACCGTCTAGCACCTTTCAATATTAATCTAGTTTTTTGCCGTTTGTAAATTTTCTAGAGTGCTTGATAATTTTTCATTTTCTGTGGTTAACGTGTTGACTTCTTGTTTTAAATTATTTACTGTTCTTGATTTTCCAATTTTCTAATTGTTCATTTTTATTTTTCAAGTCAACACAGTAATTCATTCTCCTTTTTAGTTCATTAATTTGTTTTTCCATTTGCTCATTTTCAGATTTTAAATCTGAATTAGTATTTTCCAGCATGCAATATTTTTCTTGCTTGCTTTTAGTAATTTAGATACTTCTCTATATTTACAATATAGTTCATTGAAGGCTTCTTCTAAGTTATCTGAATCAGAATCATTACAAGAAGAAAAGGATGAGTCTGAAGTTACCTTGCCTTCTGTGTTGGCCATGAAAGCCAAGTTGGCTTCTTCTTTTTCTTCATTGCTTGAGCTTGACTCACTGTCTGAGTCACTGCTGTTGTCTCAAGCCGCTGCCATAGCTTTCTTCTTGAATCTTCTTAGTTTTCTCGAACTTTCCTTCTTTCTATACTCAGGTTTCTTGAGCCTTGGACACTGTGCCTTGATATGTCCGACTTCTTACATTCATAGCAAATTGGCTCACCTTTCTTGATGTCCTTTGCTTCAGTTTTCTTAAATTTTGCCCTTTTTGAAGTAACGTCTTCCAGATTGATACTTTTTCTTCTTGGCTAAGATGCGTTGTAGTCTTCTTGATACATGCTTCTTCATCTTCACTGTTTTCACTACTGTCTCATTCTCAGATTCTTCCTCAGAGTTATCTCTCTGCTGCTTTGAGGGCATTGGTGTGCTTCTTTCTATTTGATGATTCTCCCAATCTTTCCATGTTTATCTCATGGGCCATGAGGGACCCAATGAGTTTCTCCAATGACATCCTTTTCAAGTCATTGGCTTCTTCTATAGTTGTTACCTTAGGAGTTCAAGAAGATGGCAAAGATCTCAGACTCTTCCTTACCATGTCTCCCATTTCATAGATCTTTCCAAGACTAGCTAACCCATTCGTGATGTTTGTAAATCTACTAAACATTTGAGTAATGGTTTCTCTTGACTGCATCTGGAACCTCTCGTACTGTGTCACCAGAATGTCTATTCTAGTTTCCTTTACTTTGTCAGTACCTTCGTATGTGATTCCTAGCTTCTCCCACATCTCCATCGCTGATTTGAAGACTAAACTCGGTTAAATTCTTTCTTACTAAGGGCACAACATAATATGCTCTTAGCTTTGCAGTTGAGAGAAATCTTCTTTGTCATCTTCTGTCCCGTTGTCTCTATTGTTTAGAATAACTATCGCCTTCTTCTACTATGACCATATTTGAAAATCAAATCCTTGTAGGAAGTACTCCTCCTTTTTTTCCAATATGTAATCTTCACCATCGAACAGTGGTGGCCTATTGACTGACTAACCTTCATAGTGACCTTGGGCTGCCATTTGATCTTTTCTCTTCAGATCGTTGAATCTTCTTCTTTGTCGAAGAGACTATTCTGATACCACTTGTTGCCCACTAGCAGCCCAGAGGGGGGGGGTGAATGAGATTCTTAAAATTGAGAACCTAAAATATGTTCACAAAATGTCACACAAAACCACTTCGATAGTTGTTCGTGTTAGTAAAGATAAACAGCAAACACACAAAGACATCACACTACACAAGATTTATCTTGGTTCGGATCTCCTCTCCTTAGGAGTCCTACATCCAGTCCCTGAGCAATATCTCAGGATTTCACTACCCAAAGGTACAGCCCCCCTTATGGACCCTTACACACCCAGCCGCAGCTAGTCTTCTCTCACTCCTGAAGAGGAATTACAACACCCTAGATACCACTAGTCTTCCTTCTACGTGAAGGAACACACACCCTGGAACCCCAGGTCTTCCTTCAACACGAAGGGAAGATATCCAGGATGAGGAAATGTGTCACCTCCCGGAATTACGCATCGTATATTAATTGATTAATTAAAGTCGATATCCCGAGACTTGAACAGTCGGCAAATCAGCCTCTAGCTAGCACGCACTAAATGTATAACAACATACATCATCATAGGGCCCAATATTGACTCAACTAATCTTTTATTCAATCTCAACTCATTGTGTTCCAAATGGATACTAGTACAGGACTAAGACTCAATAAAAAGGAAAGTACATTTATTCCTCACTTCCTACTACATGAATCTAACTCAAGCAACTACTATAAATAGACTCATGCTTGGAACGCTCTTCACTCGGACGCATTCTCATCCTCGACTTGCTCTTCCTCTTGAACTTCATAGTCACCTAGATTGGGTAAAAGTTGGGATGAGCAAACTAGCCCAGTAGGATTTCTATCTCAATGTGCGGGCAATGATATAAGTGATTAGCATTTTAGAACTAGAAATACGATGAATGATATGCAAGTATGATTAAAACTATTAAAACATGATATTAAAACAAGCTAGGGAGTGATTATATAGAGTAAGATTGATGAACAATATGACAAGATAGAACTAGCAATGATCACTTTGTACAAGCACCAAGATTTCAATTGATGTCAAGAACGCAAGATATCACTAATTGCATTAAATGCAGGATGGCCATATCACGCAAGCAAGCAAGCAAGCAAGAATGTACGAGCACGATCAAGTAACACTAATCAGGCACGTAGACACTATGTACACCGAGAAAAGATCCATCAAGAATGTACACTAGGACACGTGTATGTGGTTATTGCATCTATCATTCAACAAGCAAGCAAGACTCCCAGCGCAGATGCAACGCCAGTAATCATTATACCCCATGTTACAGTATATCTATGACTCACTGTCATTGGGGCTAGAATGGAGCCCTTGGACACACGCCGTGCCCTGTCAGCATCTCATGTAATTTTTAAATGTAGATACCCACAGTCATTAATAATGGCCAATGAGAGTTTTCAATAAGTAAGCATGTGTAATGTCATGTTCTGATGAAGATGGGACAAGTAATAAGTAATTGAACATGATTTCATGATAACAATGGTCAAGAGATAAATTCGGCAGCATATGGTACGATTTGTACTTTAGTTAAATCTTTACATTAATGGCTTTAGTCTAGATGGTCAATCACACTCACGAGAACAAGAAGAGAAAGGAAGTGCACCTATCTCCAGGGAACTTCAATGGTACAACCAACTCGTCGGCCATGTGGGAATCCATGGTCAGAGGAGATTTTACGGAGGCCTTGGTGAAAGGTCGCTAGTCTACCGATTCGAATGACCGGTAGAGAGTTTCCAATTTCCCAAGAAAAGGCTGCCTAATAGTGCTAGTGTGTAGTGCGGTACGCGTGTCTCAATTCAAAACCATCGGTCTCAAACTCGCAGGAGCACTGGACAATATAACATGGAATAAAACTATGCACTTTAACAAATCATGGATTGCAAGATTTTATGATAACCCTTTATCATTTAAACATGGGAGAATCAGTAGGAAGATTCATAAGTAGCACGAATGGATCATAACATTTAAGGAGCACTTAGAATAGCATCATGTAATTAAAGATTTTAAATGGGTTAATCAATTTTAAGCCATTAAAAAACAATCATGTAATGATCAGACCCAAGACATGCAACTTACACAGTAATTATCATGTTTAAAAAACCTCGGGTATATGCGGTAAAATTTGCAAGAAAACATGTGTTTCAAGTAAAAATCCTGAGATCGCGACATGGGCATATAAGGAAGGCGACATGGGTGTCAGCCGGGGGGTCAATCGCGACAGGGTCTTACAAGGAAGCGACAAGGTGTTGTCAGGCGGGGGTCAGATCGCGACAGGCACCTGTAAGAAGCTGACGGGTCGGGACCAAAGGCGACCCAGGAGTGTGAGCATCGCGACGAGGTTGTCAGAACAGGTAGCCGGATAGCGACGGAGCGCATGTCGCCTTGAGAAAAGCGACAAGGGTATGTCGCAATCAATCCTCTGACGCGACATCGAGCCGTCGCGTTCACAGGGTCCGTGCCTGACTCTGACAGAGCAAGACAGAGCTTTGGATTGCGGACCTGTCTTTCCTTCTTTTGACATAGGGTGTTCTAAAATAGAGAACAAAATGTACAAGGTATGAAAAATAACGAAACCCATTTTAAAACAACCTAGACATACAAGGGTACTTCCAGTAAATCGGAATTGTAAAATAAGGATGGTTTCGATAGGTTTTGATCAAGTAGAATACCAGGTCAGACCAAGAGTAACCTGAAGACGTAGTTTCATGCAGCAACCCTATTAACACGCTTATATCTCTCTAACTGATGACATTTAGACAAAACGTTCAACATAGAACCTGAAGAGGATAACTAGTAGAATAACTTTCATGTTATGAGTCTACTCTAATTCGGTCTTGAATCACATGAAACATACGAAGAATAGGAAAAGCCCTGACAGTGCACGACTTTGAGAAAACGCTTATAATTCAAAATCTACTCAATGAAATCGATGAAACCAGAGGGCAATGAAAGCTAACTTGATGCTCGACACATTTGGTATAGGAGATATTAAGATTTGGCTCGAGAAAACCTACCTCTTGGGTGATGAAGTCTCGTTCTTCAGAAAACCTTGTTCAGACCACTGTTTGTAGAACGCCTAATACTCCGTGTATACTGTATGAATTTGGCATTCCACTTCGGTAGGAAGTAGACTCGACCCTCTTTCCAGGGGTGTAAGCCTTGCACGATGGGATTTAGGTTTGGCCTACCTTTGATCGGCTTCAAGAGGTGGTTTGTGCAGGTCGTAGCAGATGAACGGGGAAGAAGATGAGGTTGGTATGCTTGATCTCCTACTCTCCAGCCACCAAGAGCTCCTCCACACGACCCTAGTAAGTTCTAAATTCGTCTAGGTTTGGGTGAAGAGTATTTAAGTAACCATGGTGTTTAGGAGTCCTATTGTAACTAGGAAGAAGGGTTGCGGGATTGGCATGTTGGTTTCCTATTTTTGATGATTTCTTCCTCCATTAGAGAGTCTTGGCCATCAAGCAACTTCCATGGATGGGTAGCACGAATTTGGGTTGCTAAAAGTGCATGATTGCATCCCAATTAAACCCTAATTACACCTTTTTAATTTCAACTTATTTATGTTACGAATTTCCATGCACTTTCTAGCTTTATTTGATTTTTGGGTCATATGTGATCCATTGGCCCACTTATGATATTGGGTCATTATTACATATTGTTAGAAGCATTTCTAACATTTTTATTTAATTTATGATTGCGTCGTATTTCCGTGTTACCGATTTTCCGACTTGTTTCCTAATTCGGATAATTGGTCACCCTGTGATGTTCACTTGGTAGTCGGATTTTTCATTACACGAATTCTTTCGTGGAACCCCTAAGAATAATGTTGGGTTGATTTCTTTATTTTTAACGGATTTTCCTATATATTTTAGCACATACTAATGACACGTATGTTTAAATGCTCTGATATTATGGAAATTATTTATTTCCATTTATTTGAATTTTTATGTAATTTAAAATTTCCGGGATGCTACACCCTCTCCCACTTAAGAGAATTTGGTCCCAAATTCATATAGACAGATTTGTACAAGTGAGGTGTACTTACTTGTGATAACTCCGGTATCTTTTGCACATTGCTTCCTCGGTTTCCCACGTGTCGTTTTCATCCATGCGTTGATTCCATCTAACCCTTACTAGTGGAATAACTTTGTTCCTTAGTTGGCGCAGTTCCCGGTCCACGATCTTAATCGGCTTCCCTTGATATGTTCCGTCTTTGTTGAATTCCAAAACTCATATTCTATGACATGCCATGGATCTCGTACATACTTTTTCAACATGGATATGTGGAACACATTGTGTATTCCATCCATTTGTGGTGGTAAAGCGAGACGATATGCCACCTCGTCGACTCTTTTGAGGATTTCAAAAGGCCCGACAAACCTTGGTGACAACTTGCCTTTAATGCCAAATCGTCGGATCCCACGGCCTGGGGACACTTTCAAGAATACACGTTCACCCACACCTGAAATTCCAGGTCTCTTCTTCTATTATTTGCATATGCCTTTTGTCTTTGTTGCGCCACTGCCATTCTTTCTTTAATAAGCTTTACCTTCTCGGTTGTTTCCCTTATCATCTCTGGTCCTAACATTTGTTTTTCGCCAACTTAATACCAGCATATTGGAGATCGGCAACTTCTGCCATAAAGTGCTTCAAATGGTGCCATCTGAATGCTAGCTTGATAGCTATTATTGTAGGCGAACTCCACAAGAGGTAAGTGTTCATGCCAGCTACCTCCAAAATCTAGGACACATGCTCTAAGCATATCTTCAATCACCTGGTTGGTTCTCTCCGTCTGACCATTTGTCTGTGGATGGAAAGCCGTGTTAAAGTTTAGTTTAGATCCCAAGGAGTAATGCAGTCCTTTCCAAAAGTGGGATGTAAACCTAGGGTCTCTATCAGACAAGATAGACACCGGTACTCCATGTAATCGGACTATTTCCTTCACATACAATGCAGCCAGAACATCTACTGACCACTTTTTCTTCACCGGCAAGAAGTGAGCCGACTTAGTTAAGCGGTCGACAATAACCCAGATACCATCGAACCCACCTCTAGATTTGGTAGTCCGAAAATGAAGTCCATCCCTAAACCTTCCCATTTCCATGCTGGGATTTCTAGGGGTTTGAGTTTACCTGCGGGTCGCAAGTGTTCCGCCTTGACCCTTTGGCATGTTAAGCATCGGGCGACATATTCCGCCACCTCTCTCTTCATATTAGGCCACCAAAGCTTCTTTTCAAATCTTGGTACATTTTGGTAGTTCCAGGATGAATAGTATATCTGGTCTTGTGAGCCTCATCCATAATCATTTTCTTTGTCTCCGCATGGTCGGGTACACAGACTCGATCCCAGAACAATAACCCTCCATCTTCAGTTAATGAGAAATCTGACCTCTGGTCTAGATTAGCTTTAATCTCCACAAGTACAGGGTCATTGTCTTGGAGTGTTTGTGATGTCCTCCAATAGTATGGGTTGTGCTCTAACACTAGCAACAAAAGCATCCCTTCTCTTTGACGTCAGCATCAATATTTAACTTGGCGAAATCTTCTAATAACTTCCATTCATCTACCATTAAACTGACAATGTGATCATTGGCTTCCTACTTAGAGCATCTGCCACAGCATTTGCTTTTCTGGATGATATTGGATCGTAAAGTCGAAGTCTTTGAGATACTCCAACCACCTCCGCTGTCTCATATTTAAGTCCTGCTAAGAAAACAGATACTTTAAGCTTTGTGATCAGAAAACACAATGAATTTCTCACCATATAGATAATGACGCCATATCTTCAAGGCGAAGACTACAGCAGCTAGCTCCAGATCATGTACAGGATAATTGTCCTCGTGCTTCTTCAATTGTCTGGTGCGTATCATATAACTTTCTCATTTTGCATCAGCACACAGCCAAGGCCGATCCCGGATGCATCGGTGTATACTACAAAACTACCCCCAGCAACTGGCAGGGTCAGTACGGGTGCTGAGGTAAGGTATTCTTTCAATGCCCTGAAACTTTCTTCACATTCATTAGTCCATGAAAATGGATTCTCCTTCCTGGTAAGTCTGGTCAATGGTACAGCTATCTTTGAGAAGTCCTTAATGAAGCGATATAATAACCGGCTAAACCCAGAAAGCTTCTAATCTCCGACATAGTTGTCGGCCTTGACCAGTTCTTTACCGCCTCCACCTTAGATGGATCTACAGATATTCCCTCCTTGGATATGATGTGGCTAAGGAAAGACACTTCTTCCATCCAAATTCACACTTACTAAGTTTGGCATAGAGTTGATTGTCTCTAAGCACTTGCAGAGCCACCTTCAAATGTTCTTCGTGTTCTTCTTTGGATTTGGAGTAAATAAGGATATCATCAATGAACACTACTATAAACTGGTCCAGGTATGGCCTATAAATATTATTCATAAGTTGCATGAAAGCCACTGGAGCATTTGTTAAACCAAACGGCATAACTACGAACTCATAGTGACCATATCTACTTCGGAATGCAGACTTGTGAATATCCTCCTCCTTTATTCTTAGTTGATGGTAGCCTGATCTAAGATCTATCTTGGAGAAGTATTGTGCACCGGAGATCTGGTCAAACAGCTCGTCGATGCGGGGCAGTGGATACTTATTCTTTATTGTCAACTGTTTTAACTAACGGTAATCAATGCATAGCCTCATTGATCCGTCCTTCTTTCTGACAAATAGCACTGGCGCTCCCCACGGAGATGTGCTGGGCCTGATAAAACCTTGATCTAGTAATTCTTGGATCTGTCTCTTTAACTCCTGCAATTCAACAGGGGACATACGGTACGGGGCTTTTGAAACAGGGGCTGCCCCAGGAGTAATTCGATGGTGAAGTTTACCTCCCGCTCAGGTGGTATACCAGGTAATTCCTCTGAAATACATCAGGATAGTCCCTGGCTATTAGAACGTTCTTCTAAGGTCGATTTCTTCTTTTCTTTGCCAAGACGGAACTAAAAGCATCACAGCCCTGCCCGGTTGATCAGCTTAGAAGCCTTTAAGGAGGATATCAGGATAGGGTGTTTGTGATAGCGGTGCCAAGTAGTGATAAAGTTGGAAGGTTTGGTCTTTTAAAAGTGACCCTGTCACGCCCCTCCAATTTAGCAGTGGAATAAATTGGAGGGAGACGCGAACAACGAGTATGGTAACGACAATTGCGCATACTTTCGCAAACATCAGAGCATCTAATGAACAATAATTGAAATAACTCTTCGTTTCATTATAAAATCACTAAGACTATTACAACCCCTAATTCAGAGCCACACATAAGGCTCAATGACATCATTACATTAAAAAGAAATCTAAAGTAATAACTACTAGACTCCAATTGTGCTAGGGTAACTTCGTCATTTGACTCGGGTCACTCATCACTCTGGTCTTGTCCCATTGGTACGTATAACGTCATTGTCCGACTTACCTGAGACACAATAACAAATAACGAAGGGTGAGCGATAACGCCCAGTAGGACTTAAATCTCAGGCTCAAGCAGGCTTTAAAATAATTAATGCTTAAATGGCAGAGTAACTAATGATAGAGAGAGTCATGTAAAGTCGAGAAAGTAATAGCACAAGCAACATGGTTCAAATAGCAGATGATCAAGTATAGCACGATGACTAAATTCAAGTCACGTAGAAAACGATAACAACAATAGCAAGTAACGATATTGTCCAGAATAGCAAGAGGCATGTATAGCAAGAAGAGTGATAGTAGATGGTCATGTAACGAGTAAATTGCACTTTGATTGATTCTCACCAATCGAAATAGTATAGCATTGTTGATTAACTTTCGTCAATCGAAATAGTAATGGCACTTTGAATGTGATCAAGTCACGATAGAACGCAATAACTCAAGATAGCAAGTATCAAGTAGAGCAAGTAGAGCGTGTAACGAGATAGCGTGTAACGAGATAGCGTGTATGGTTGCACAATGGTGCACTGGTAGAGTATGACAATAGTCACTTTGGGACAATAGCCGTTTCACGATAGTACATTACGTCTGAACTCCTCAGACTAATGTATAACAGTTTGTGATAGCACATAATATCACAGCACGTCTGAACTCCTCAGACTAAAAGGATAGTAGTCAGATGTCTGGCCAAGATAGTATAGTCAGAACCGGTGTAATGCAGAACACCGTCAATAGCCCCTGCAGTATTTTTTCGAGTGGCTCTCTGCCCCCAGGACTAGATTGGAGCCCCTCGACACTCTCCGTGCCCTGCACAGTATGCATTATAGCGCTAGACAGTCATGAAATAGTACAAACGATATGAGCCACAACAGCTCAACGAGTCTCAAGAGAGTACTAGATGAATAGACGAGAGAGACGAGATAGTAGAGTGAACGTGAATAGACGTGAGAGACGAGATAGTAGAGTGAACGTGAATAGACAGAGAGACGAGATAGTAAGTTGAACGTGAATAGACGAGAGAGTACAGTATAGATGAGATTCTATGGTCATTGCACATGAAATGTCGAGTAACGAGTGATAGTAACAGTTGCACAACACGCGCGTAAGGTATTGGCAGTCAGTGGAACTCACGATCTTTCCGCTGGCCTCGTTATGCACAGGTCCAGAGGTTCGGCGTGATTCAAGATAAGAACGAGAGAACAATCCAAGGCCGTTTGGATCTTACTGATCCCTAGAGTGTATCATAGGTGTTAGGGTACAACCGGCTCGTCGACCATGTGGGAATCCATGATCAGAGGAGACTTATGGAGGCCTTGAACAAGGATTCACTAGTCTGGCGAAAGGAATATCTGACGAGAGTTCACCACAAGCCAATAAAGTGTGTATGTAAAACAGGTGCTCGACGTTCTAGAGGATTCTAGAACAGTGGAGCGTCGAGATCGGTGTTTCAAAACAATGCGAAAATCGAGGACAAGTTCATTTACAAGTAAGAATTCAATTGCATAAATTACCAGACATATTATGTCACATGTTCATGCCAATTAAGCCATATTTGGATGGTTTCAAGTGTGTGCATGTGTCATGAAATTGTAGATAGAAAAGATGTCGTGAATATGAATTTAAATCATTCAATGTAGCTCCATTCTTTTTAAAACAAGTTTTTTTTTTTCTGGGGGTATAACTGTAAGAAGGCGTAAGAATATTTAGAAAGCGACAGAAATTATTTTTATGGACTTTCATCAAAAAACTGAGAAGGCGACATAGGCCAATGAGGATGGCGACAGGGGTAGCCAGATCGCGACATGGGTACTGTCGCGACGGCCTGGTGAACGCGACAGGGGCGGGAAAGGGTCGCGACAGGACTTGCGAATCAGGTACTGAGAACGCGACGGCTTACCTGTCGCCTTCTTGATCGTGACAGGTAGGATGTCACAATCTGACCCCAGAAGGTGACATATTGGGCAGTCGCGATCTGGTGGTCTGCGCCTGACTCTGACAGAAGTCAGACCAGACATTGGATTGCGAACCAACTTGAAATAAAATGATACAGGGTCGTTCAGAAAATCATAACTAATTGTATACACGATGAAAAATCATGAAACTATTGCAAATTAAACTAGACATGTAAGGGTACTTCCAGTAAATCGGAATTAGAGAGAGAGCATGGTTCATATAGGGTTTGAACATGAGCAAGAACAAGTTATTCAGAACATGACACAGAGAGAAGATCGATTAAATTCGATCAACATGCTCGATGAAATTTAGGGCTTTTAGGGGGCAACGATGCCTAACATGCATCAGTTCCTACAGTAAAAATCTTGTAGCATGGGGTTGAGTATACAAGGAGATCAAGAGTTAAGAAGAGGGTTCGGGGTCAAGAGAGTTACAGAACTTCAAAATTCAAGAAGAAAATATTGGCTCAATGGAAAATTATGAAACTTGAGGGTTTCGTTCCTAATAGACGAGACATCCTACAGAAAAAGTTTCATGGTTTTATGCTTGTGAGAATGCCTACCTTGACTCGATTTCCTCTTCTAGGGCTAGAACTTGAAGAACGGTTTGAGAGCTTGAAAGGTTCTTCTCCCCACGAAATCTCCTCCTCCTTGGCCTCTCCTCCTGGTCCAGGAATCCTTTGGCACGAGCTTGGGTCGGCCAAGAGGGTTTAGAGGTGTATTTATGCTAGTTATGTTTCTAATTCCTAATAGTACTCTAACTCCTATTTAATTCCAAATTCCTCCTTTCCCAACCTCCTTCCAAGCTTCCACCTCCTATTTGGGTTAGATGGGAGCTAAATTCGTGTTAGACTATATGGAGTAGGTTTAGGAATCCAATTCCAACTCAACTTCCTATTTAATGCATTAAATACCCCTTTTCTATTTAGGTAATAATTTAGTTACGAATTTAGGGTATTTTCCCATTATTCTTATTTTTAAATCCTTATTTTGGCCCACTAATTTCTAATGGGTCTATTTAACCAAGCCATTATTTATTGGAATTTATCTTATAGGTTTTCCCTTTTAATTGGGAATAATAGAGTTATGATTTTATTGCATCTTCTTATTTGAATTTATTCGTGGGCTATAAGAGGTCCATTGGTCCAAACCCAATAATGGTTATTCATTTCATGATGTTGAAAGTCTCTCTGATATGTTCTATTGTTTTATGGGCGCGTTATCTTTCCGTGTTAATGGTTTTCCGACTTAGTTTTCCTAATTTGGATAATTGGTCATGTTGTGACATATGCTTGGTCAATCGAATTTTTTCGTTGCACGAATTTCTACGTGAAACACTTAGGAATAATGTCTGGGATTGATTTATAATTTTTAAGGAATTTTCCGTTGGGTTATTGTACATATGATAATGGTACGCATGTTTCTATTATTTCGATTTAAAGAAATTATTATTTCGAATTGTTAAGTATTAAAATTTACGGGTTGCTACAGACCCTCTTATGGCGACAGTTTACATCGGCATCATATTCAATTAGCCAATCGACACCCAGAATGGCATCATAACCCTTCATGTCTAAACAGATAAGGTCGCATGGAGATTGTCCTCCAATTATAGTTTCACATTTCGGCAAGTAGTGAGTGAGTTTCAGACTCTGAGCCTAGTAGGGAGGCTACAGTGATCTTGGATTCAAGGGTACAGGTTTGACAGATAGAGTTGCAGCAAATGTGGTGGAAATAAATGAAAGCAGCTCCAGTATCATAAGCACAAATGTGGGTTGAGAGTGTATGGAAAGGTACCTTCCACCATACCCCCTTCCTCGGGTAGGTCAGCTTCTATGACAGCATTAAGGCGTCCCTAACGCCGTGGTATATTCTGAGCTCTGCCTGGTTGGTCCTTCATCATTGGACATGTCAGGAATACGGTGGTCACGACCACCACATCTCAAGCATGCCCCGAGCTTCTTCCAGCATTCTTCAGCTCGGTGCCCTGGTTTATCACAGAATTTGAAGTTTTCCGCCAACTGCCTACCTTCCACCTTAGCTCTCTTATCTCCAGCAATATCCCTTCCGATATTCGGCCTCTTGTTGTTGTTGTTGACGTTGTTGTTATGAAAGGTTGGAGCAATATTAGGTGCTCCCTTCCTGATGAAGACCGGCTTGGAGTTGTCCTTGCTCCTCATGCCATCCACCTTGGCCATGGTGTCTTCTACCAGCTGAGCTCTTTGGACCATTTCAATGTAAGTTTGAATATTATGTGGTCTGAGTCTTTCAATGAACATGGGCCTGAGCCCATCCATGAAACGGTTAGCCTTCAGTCTTTCACTTCCCACCAGATGTGGGGCATACACAGCAAGACGCGCGAACTGAGCCTCATACTCAGCCACGGACATTCCCTTCTGCTTCAGTGCGGAAAATTATGTCGCTTTCTTCTCCTTCACTCTCTCAGAGAAAATTTTCCCCAGAATATCTCCAGGAATTCAGCCCATTCCAGTTCAGCTATATTAGGTAGGTGGGCCGATGTGGCCTTCCACCAGCTCGGGCATCCTTGGTAAATTGAAAAGTGGCTAGTACCACCTTCTCCCTATTAGTGCATTGCATTACTTGGAAGATCCTTTCTATTTCTTCCTGCCATTTTCTGCCTCGTCTGGGTCGAGGGATCCAGAGAAACGAGGGGGTTTTAACTCCTAAAATTCCGGTGCAGATCACCGGCTCCATTCCTTGCAGCTCCAGCTTGATTTCTGGCTTGAAGTACATTTTGTAGTGCCCGGGTCAATCCAGCCACGGTTTCTTGCATAACTTGCCACTGATTACGAGCCATTGCGGTTGAGTGCAAGAGTTATGAGGTTACTGAGAAAAGGATGGAAATCAATTAATGTCTCTAGATACATTATAAGAGTCAATGGGTAGCAGTGTTTAATTCTTTCTAATATATTCCCAGTCTCTACCCATTCTCACCAGGTACTGTAGTTAATTTTCATGACCTAGGTTCCATAGGTATCTCCTATTCTGAGACATATCCTATTTGGTAATCCTAGGCTCTGATACCATTAAACTGTCACGTCCCGAGAATTACGAAGCGGATATTAATTGATTAATTAAGTCGATATCCCGAGACATGAACAGTCGGCAATAAGCCTCTAGCTAGCACGCACTAAATGTATAACAACATACATCATCATAGGGCCCAAATATTGAACTCAACTAATCTTTTATTCAATCTCAACTCACTTGTGTTCCAAATGGATACTAGTACAGGACTAAGACTCAATAAAAAGGAAAGTACATTTATTCCTCACTTCCTACTACATGAATCTAACACTCAAAGCACTACTATAAATAGACTCATGCTTGGAACGCTCTTCACTCGGACGCATTCCCATCCTCGACTTGCTCTTCTTCTTGAACTTCATAGTCACCTAGATTGGGTAAAAGTAGGGGATGAGCAAACTAGCCCAGTAGGATTTATATCTCAATGTGCAGGCAATGATATAAGTGATTAGCATTTTAGAACTAGGCAAGTACGATGAATGATATGCAAGTATGATTAAAACTCGTTAAAACATGATATATAAAACAAGCTAGAGAGAGTGATTATGATAGAGTAAGATTGATGAACAATATGACAAGATAGAACTAGCAATAGATCACTTTGTACAAGCACGCAAGATTTCAATTGATGTCAAGAACGCAAGATATCACTAATGCATAAATGCAGGATGGCCATATCACGCAAGCAAGCAAGCAAGAATGTACGAGCACGATCAAGTAACACTCACTACAAGAAATGCGCAATAGAGACCGATTTTGAGACCATTTTCGGTCACAATTCGGTCACAATCTGAGACCGAATTGAGACTGAATAATTCGGTCTCAAAATTGAGACCGAACTTCATTCGGTCACCATTCGGTCTCAGATTTGTGACCGAATTGTGACCGAAACTTTCGGTCTCAAATCTGAGACCGAATTGTGACTGAATAAAATTCGGTCTCAGATGTATTGTTTTTGTTTAAATGCTTGAGACCGAATTTTATTCGGTCACAATTCGGTCTCAGATTTTGTGACCAAATTGTGACCAAATACTTCGGTCACAAATCTGAGACCGAATTTTATTCAGTCACAATTCGGTCTCAGATTTTGTGACCGAATTGTGACCAAATACTTCGGTCACAAATCTGAGACCGAATTATGACCGAATAAAATTCGGTCTCAGATTCATTGTTCATTGATTTAACTTATTGAGACCGATTTATTCGGTCACAATTCGGTCTCAGATTTGTGACCGAAGTATTTGGTCACAATTCGGTCACAAAATCTGAGACCGAATTGTGACCGAATAAAATTCGGTCTCAGATTCATTGTTTATTAGTAGTTTAATTATATTGTAGCTATAATTTACTCTACCTGTTAATGGTTCACTTATATATAGTTTTTTGTAATTATTTTGAATATAAAAAACTTATATATAAAAATTTATAAGTTACATTTTTGTTTAATTGTATATATATATATATATATTATTATATATATATATTATACACATTGTATTTGCATATTTGTAAATGTATTATATTTGTTTAGTGAATACAATTATATGATAAAACATTATGCTTAAAAATATTATATTTTATTTGTTATATATTGAAAATAGTAATATTGATCTTTTATATTTCATATGATGATATATTTATTATGCTCATTTAATATTATGTAGCTCATCGATTAGATTTTAGATTGAGAGCGAATCTGACAGGCATATGTTTTATATGATGAAATCCAACAGTTGGATTTTGATTGACAATATGTTCAATGATTAGATCTTGATCAAATTTAGATCGAGAGCAACATTCAACTGTCAAACTCTAATCAACTAAAATCCAACGAACAGTATTTAAATATTTGACAAATCTAATGTGTGAATCCCAATTAGATTGCTATAGATTGCCAACAAATCTAACTGATTAGATATAAACAGATCGAATGTGAATTCAAAGATTGGATCTTTGATCAAATGAATTCGATAGTGAATCTAACTGTCCATTTTGTTTAAACTTAAATCAAACAATTAGGATTTAGACCTGAAGCAAATCCAATGTAGGGATCTTTATCATATTATTTTAGGTTGGTAACAAACCCAACTGATCAGTATATACATAGATCGAGAGCGAATCTAATGATCGAATTTTAGATTGAATGTGATCCAATAGTAGGATTTTGATTGATAGTAGATTCACTGGTTTGATCTTGTCCAAATATAGATTGGGAGTAAAAACAACCATCATATACGTCCTGAGTGTAGCGGAAAACTCGGGTACACCGATCTCCATTGCTGGTGCTTGGATCTCCATTGCTTGAATAATCCCCTACCTACAATTTTATAGGCTTGAAGCCAAGAACTGAATGAGATAGTGGGGTAATTTTTCATGTTGCCTATCCAGACTAGCATATTAACTTTGGTGATTTTTCTCTCTGCAGGGGCTAGAAAATCTTGGTAGCATATATACATACATGCATACTTTGGTTATATTTCTCTTTCTTATTATCAGTGGTAAAGGCTCATGATGACCGAATTTGTTTCAAAGCTTTCTCAGCAGGGTACTGATATCATGAAGGGCCTAGGCTAATGAAGTATGCAAAAGAGCTCAATGTTTATATGCTCATGGCTCTACCCTCTGTAGTTTCACATGTTACAAGATGGGAAAGTTGTTAGTCAAATATCGGGAATGATCCACTTGGAATGAGCAATATACTTGACTGCAGAATTGAAGAAAAACTTCTCACTACAGAAATCCTAGCTTTGCCTACAAAAGTTGCTTACGGTTCAGTATTCGTAAGCTATTCGTATGCTAGACATATCTATATATACTTACGGACTATACTGTCGTAAGTATATCAGACAAATTTTGTTCTTAAACTTTTAAGATATGCCTATCCCTATGGCGTAATATCATAATAACATTATCATATACTTACGGAGCATGTTACCATAAGGAGTAAGAATTAATAGTAGGCATGAACATCATATGAAAATTTTCCTTGTAAAAAAAAAACCTCAAAACACCCTCCAAAACTTTTCACCTCGCGACAAACTCGAAACATCCTTCAAACCTTCCCCGTCGGAGCACCCCCCAAGACCACACCACTCCCCAGCCTAGCCTCCCACGCTGTCCGTGATCTCCCCCCGATCCCTTCCCCTCAACTACGCCACCGACGATCTCCCCCCATCGTTAGCATGCAATGTCGCCGGCGATCTCCCCCCTCTTGTTGGCTCGGGCGACATTGCCCGCGATCTCCTCCCATTGGCCCATGCGACACATCAATCTCCCCCTCCCTTCTCCTCAGATCTTCTCAAATGGTGCTCGGAGAGCAGAGGCGGATCAATCTGGAGCTTCGATGATGGTGGACGCAGGGGACACGAAGGGGCGGCGATGGAGGCGGAGAAGCACTGGTACAAATGCATATTTGACCGACGGTTAGGATGACATAGTCGACGGGTCGGCAACAAAACGTGCGTTGGAGGGCGGTTCACATGTTGGACACGCCATAAGGATATAAAGCCGTGGTTTTTCTGACCAAACTCGTCGCCTACCCCCTTAGTCCAGTTTCCCGCGCGCCCCCAACCCGACCCGCCAAAATAAGTTTTCCTACTTTCAATTTTTTACGTTGTTCGCGCCGGCCATCGTCCATCTCCCATCGCCCATCGCGGCAACCGGGTCGTCAGACGAGCCATCGCCGCAGCAGGGGATCTCCCATCATCGCAGCAGCAGGGCATCTCCCATCATCGCAGCAGCAGGGATCTCCATTGCAGCAGCAGGGGATCATCGCCTCAATACAGGGAGCTTCCAGCGAGGTGGTCACCGCCGCGGCGATCGTGGAGAAGGCGTGCTCGAGATCCGGTTTCCCCGCGCGGGAGGTGAGTGAGATCGCAGCGAGAGAGGTTCTAGGTTTCGCCGCTCCGCTCGATCGTGTTCTTCCGCCCATTTCGGATAATTTGTTTTTGTGCCGTTTGGAAACACTTGAGGTCTTGTCGTTGTCTTCGTCGCCGTTAGCTTTCCTTCTCAGCGTTCACATTGCCAACTTCTCTGTCACGCACAACACCCTCCCCGTCGTATATTTAAATGTAACATTTATGTTAACAACATATATAAATATATTATAATATATGTAAATAATTATTTTATGTATGTTATAGATATTCAAGTATGGTATATATTTAGTCATTTATATATCTAATAATATTTAAATAAATTAAATATCTAATTATATAATAATTAATTAGTTAATTAATCATTATATATATCTATTTCTAAAGTTTCCCCCCCCCCCACCCCCCAAATCTTCCTGTCCCCCCAAATCTCCCGGCAAAGCTGAAACCCCAATCCCTTGCGCGGCCCTGTCTCCTCCCTCCCGTCGTCATCTCGGCCGGCCAACAGCGCGGCCGCGACGACCTCCCGACGTCGTCGAGGCGGCGATCTGCTGATCAGTGCTGTCGGATCTCTGCAAGACGCGGCGGCGGCGGACCTTGCAGACCCGGTGGCGGCTGCTGCTCCTCTGCGAGCCGGTGGCGGTAAGTGTCCGGTCCTCCCCACCCTCCGGCTCGGCGGCTCCTCCCCTCCCCCCCCCCCACCCCTCGTTGCTTTCCCTGCCGCAGAAGCACCCCCTCCCCCCAATCCCTCGTTGCTTTTCCTGTGCAGAAGTCCCCAAAGTCCCCAAAGCCACCGTCGTCGGAGTGTGGTGGGGAACCCCCAAGCCCCTCCAAAGCCTTGTTTATCATGTCAATGTTTTCTTCCTTCTATGTTGTCTTCTGCTTATTTATATTTGTGAGCTCTGGATTTGATCATTGTCACTGCTATGTTCAAGAAATAAAATGATGCTGGCTCTTTTGAAGTCCGCATATTGATCAGTAATCTTCTGTAAACTACATAAAAAACATACTTCTGCTTACATGCATCAACTAGTTCTTTTACTGGATAGATTAGCAAAGAATGTAGTAATAATTCATAGCAACAAGAAACAACATAATAATGATTCATAGCAGCCATGAGCAATTTTCAGAGTGCAATCAGAAGTTAAAGTTAAATTCTGTTTTTCTGCTCAGAATTTCTTTGAGAAAGGTTAGTTCTTTGAGTCTTTGGGACCTCATGAAATGTAACCAACAGTAGATCTGAATTTTTATCTAGTTCTAAAGCAGGGGCCTATCCAAGATAGGCTACCTATGTACAGTTCACCCATGTTTATCTCCTTTTTTCAGTTTGGATAGTTTAATCTGAGAAAGATTATCAAGGGGATAACTCTTATCACCCTTTTTCTGATGTGATAGGATGAGATAGAGTTATCACCCTTTATACTGACTTTGACAACAAAATACAAACCATTTTATGCATGTATTGGGTGAAGGTGCACATTTTTCTATGGTGAAAAAGTACATGTAATGAATGAATTATCCATGGATAATTTTTATCCCCTGGCCTCCAGACGTGATGTCTTATCCCTACCTTAACACCCTTTATCCTGGGTTAGCTTTTATGACTAGGGGTTATCTTAAACTGGTTTTCAGAGTTCTAGATCCAAGCTGTTGAATTTGGGCACAGGGGCTTAGTTAGGGAACTAAAAAGGTTGAATCTTTTTGAAGGCCTTAGGTTCCTTCACATATCCTAAAAAAGAACACTTTGATATCTTGCAAAAAAAAAATGCTGTGGCAAATATAGAAAGGCTTTTTCTTTAAAATATATGACTGTTGTGAAAATAATGCGTATTTTAAACTTGGTTTCATAATATGTTCAGTCTCATCTTCTATCTTAGAAGACTTTAATGGAGAGAGAAAACTGTTGGCCCCCCTAAATGTTGTGAACAGTAGACATTGCCAATCTAAATCATTATCTCAAAAAAAAAGTTTTCCATATATGTCTAGAAATTTGAAATCATGGTACATAAATGGTGCTGTCATTATTATTGTTACTCCATGTAATTTGATTAATTACACATGAAAATGACTTACCAATGAAAAAAGGGAAAAAGAAAACAAAAGATATGTATTGGCACCTTGCGCTCTCTGATATTTATGTATAAACACAATCTCTTATGCTCTCATTTTCACTCATTCTCACAGCCTAAACATAGGGATGTATTTTGTAATGTACATTGAACATTAATTGTCCTTTATTGAGCTAGCAACTTTTTTTGTGTCAATTGCAGGATGCCCATCTCCATATCTGATAAAGAAGATGATACCACACCAGTATATATATATATATGACAGTTATAGAGGTCTAAGTTATGCGCCGCAGAGATAGAGAGTTATGCGCCGCAGAGATATATATTCTTTTAAATTGTGCTGAGCTAGAATGTTATGTTGAGTAAGTGCTAATCTCACAATTTCTTTGTGTAAGTAACTTGTTTGCCTTTATTCTAGCTATAAAGGTGGTCTTCTATTCATATTGCAGACAATTTGATTTAGAAATGCACCAAAGAAATCCACATCTCACTGATTTTGAGGTTGAAAAAGAACGAGAAAGTCATTGGCCTTATGGCTAAGGAAACGTGTAATGTACATGGTCAAAGATTATTCAAGAAAAGTTATGTTCACTTTTTAACTAGTCTTCTCTATATGCAGGTTGAACAAGGTTTAATTACTGATGAAAGAGTTCGTCAGATAGCCTATGGCCCATCAAAAATTGCACAGAATTATCCTGGATTTATTGTGAATGGGTATAGATTTCATACAAAAGACTATGGGCAGAGTAAATCTACTACCATGACAGTGGTGTATGTGTTAAAGGAAGTACATACAATGAAAGTGAATATGACTACTATGGTATTGTAGAGGAGATCTTACAGTTACAATATCTAGGACAAGACAATCATATATTCTTATTCAAGTGTCATTGGTTTGATCCAATCCATTCGAAATGACACAACACATGGGATTGTCGAGCTTAAACATAAGTCGAAATGAATACTTATGAGCCATTCATTTTAGCCTCACAAGCCCAGCAGGTGTACTATACAAGCTATCCATCATCTACAAACAAAGAACGAAATGATTGGTGGGTGGTTTGTAGAGTTAAGTCAAGACTATTCCTTGATTATGATTTGGCTGATCAGACACCTGAAGAGGTCAATGCAGAATTCTTTCAAGAAGACTGGTTGAAAATGTAGACTTGACAACTCATATTAGAGAAGATGAATCTGAAGTTCAAATTTCCTTGTCTCAAGGAAATGAGGTCGAAGAAGTTGATCCATGTGAGATAAAAGGGAGTAGTGGAAGGCGAACTGATATTGAATGTGAAAGTTCTGATGAGGAGGAGGAATATATCAGTGATGAATGTGAAGATGATGATGAAGAAGAGGCTGAATTAAATATATCGTCATCATCTGAAGAGGAAATGGATATTCATTAAAAATGGGACTTCAGTTTCCTTGAACCGATACTATTATATGGCCTTTTTGTGCTTATTTTTTCAAGCTTTATCGAGGTAAAGAACATCCTGCCTAAACTCAATCTCTCTTGAGGATGCATGTGTCAAATGTTTGCTACATGGATGATCTTATGTCATACCCTTTATCACGAAGTAGAGAGATGTTTCATTAGGGGCCTTGTGAATTCTTGCACACATCAATCTATGAGATGAGTAATACACTAGTAGAAAGAAGTCCAATGCCCACGGTTAATACCGTCGGCGGTTAAGACTATTACCGTCGTCTATATGTATGCCCACGGTTCCACTAAGAAAGAAGCCAAATCTGTTCTTCTTCTCAAGGTAAATAGATATATAATTATCTACACATAGATATCACTAGAGAACATCAGCATCTTTTTCTCTTCCTGACTTTAAATAAAGAGCATCAGATAAAATGTTCTCAACAGTTTCACCTCTTTTCAGAACATATGTGCCTTTCTCATTCGAATTTGATACAGGCAGCCACCTCCATAATTGTTATCATTAGCTGTTCCACCACAATGCCAGAGAAAAAAAATGGAACTCCATGCTTGTGTCTGTTGCATGGAAATTAAAATTTTCATGGATTCTCTTTTTCAATTCGAATCATTTAGCACAAATCATCAAGAAAAGATGACGAATTTAATTAGTCAAGAAAGGCTAGAATTTAAATACATGGCAAAGAGGAAGCATGACCCCACTACAATGAAACAAGCTGCCTCTTTCTTCATGTCATGTGTTGCGCACCTGCCTCCTGTGTGTGCTCATAAACCAGTTTCCAGAGCCAGTTTTCTCCTTCCTGCTCTCATTCAGGCAAATATTCTGAACACAGGATTCTGAGCAGAGTTCATAATTTCTGAACTTTAGAATTCTGAAGTTCAAAAATTCTGAACTCTACTCAGAATTCTAAACAAAATTCTGAACAAATTTAGTATGCTCTTGTTCAGAATTTTGAAGTTCTGAACTTCAGAATTCTGAAGTTCAGAATTCTAAAGTTCAGAATTTCTAAACAGAGTTCAGAAATTCTATTCATGTCACCACCTTCCAATTTAAACTAAAGTCATGAATAGAAAGAAAATGTTATTCGATAAGGCTATAGCAACTTGTAACTTGTAACTTGTATACTGGATATGTTTTGATGAAATGTATACTGAAAAGGTAGAGTTGGTTTCCTATACTTTTCTGTTCTGTATGCTTATTTATTTTCATTAAGTTCTGAAATTAAATATTACATAAGTGTATCTACTTCCGTGGATAATATGTAATTCCATTTTATGCATGTTTCAGAAATTCAAGTCATCCTGTCCCTTTGGTATTAAGTATCAATTCCACTTAGAGATAATACTCACGTAAGTTGAACTTGTTATTGCTTTCATGACTTTTGCTAGTAATATTACATGTTTCTTTTGTCTGGATTTTCTTTAGTATCCAGATACCTTCTTTGTGGTTTGTGCACTCTCACATGGTTACCCAATGGGAAATGAAAGTGGGAAACAAAACAAGAAATTACTTTAGAAAGTAAGGAGAAATGAGAAATGTTTATGTATATTAATTAATATAATGGTACTTGGATAAATTATTTAAAAATTTTCCAAAGCTTACAACAAATTTTCAATTTTATCTTCCTAGGTTCATAAATATAAAATGCATGTCTAAAACAGTTTGGTTTGAGCATTCTATGTCACTTGGGCAAACACCCCGAAGTGACCACTGACATAAAGGTATCTTTTCAGTGTAAGACATAAGGAGGGTAGTTTACGAGGTATTTGGTTACTTTTTTTATCAATTATTTCTCTTAAATAAAAAAAAGACACATAAATACGTTTGGTAAATAATTTTTTATTTTAGAAAAAAATCATATCTTATGTAAATATCTCTTAAAATAAAAATAAGTGTGGACCATTTTTTTTTTTAAACACATACAGTGCCCCCCCCTCGCCAGCTTAGGCCATTCCACATCTTATAGCACCTAAAGTAATCGTTGTTAAACAAAACATTATGGTGAATCATGAATGAAGGACCATTCCCATCTTGAGTTGTTGTCACTGTGCTCTTCAGCAATAGACTAATGAGCATTATTTTTTTATGTTCCTTATGAAGATATGGTGCGTGGAGCACGATCGGCTCCAGTTTTAGAAGGAGCAGCCTGGGAGGGGCTTGTTCCAGGAATCAGGTATGCATATTTTTCTTTGGTATTTTTGCTTGTGTATTATTTATACATATTATTAAGTCTCTTGAAATTGTTACAGTTGTTGGTCCTTCCTCTGTCCCTTCTCCTGTAGCAGCAGGTATGTATATTTAAAGTTGCACTTTGATTGTGCATTGATTCTTATATCATAAAATTCTTACAGGTCCGGGTGAGTTTACACCTCCTCATCCTAGAGTACCAGGTATGTATATTTTGCTGTTGTAATTATTTGTACAATCATTATTTATGCATATTGTTTATGTCATATATTCTTGTTGCAGTAGCTGGGTCTTCCTCTGTGTCTCCTCCTATAGTAGTAGGTAAGAATATTTAAAGTTTTACTTTTATTATGTATTCATTCTTATGCCATTAAAATGTTATAGGTTTGGGTCAGTCGACACCTTCTCCTCGTACAGTAGTAGGTATGTAATTTTAATTTGTAAGTATTTGTATAGCCATTATTTATATTTTGTCCATTACTTATGTCCATGTGCATTTTTGTCCAGATTCAGTGCCGGAGGACGCTGTTAGTCTACAGGAGGGGGCAGGCAGCTTTTATGAGAGCACTCTGCGGGAGGTGTGGATAAATGGGTATGTAAATTAATAAACTTATATCTATCTTTTATTAAGGAGGTATATTTAGTTCATAATTCATACTAAGAACTTACATAATTACAGTGATAAATAGAGCCCCCCAAGCATCTCAATTCATCACAAGATCATTCAGGCACACTTTCCTGGGCCTATTCATAGATTCAATGATTTCCCGATGGAGGTCCAGGAGTCATTGTATCAGATGTTCATGGTATGTAATTTCTTATTATAATTCTTTGTTTTCTATCTACATTCAGTTAACTAACAACTCTTATTTGTACAGAGCAATCATCGATTCACGCAAACTTCGGATGAGGCGCGGTCTCGATTAGTATGGACGACCACCGCCCGATCAAACTTTAAGCATTTATTGTATAATGTAAGGAAAAATGCAAAGAAAGTTTGCCAGAATGTAGACCCGACTCTTTGGAGGGAGCACGGACCGACATGGATGAGGAGAGACTACTGGGAAAGTTTGTGCAACATATGGGCTGCAGAGAGATGGCAACAAACCTCCACAACAATGAAAGTGAATCGGGCGGCCAATCCAGAGGCGAACATGCATACAAGTGGGTCTGTCTCCTTTACAACCCATCAGTCTAGATTGGTAAGTCATATGTCCGTTTGTGATATATTTTATTCATATAGGTACTCATTTATGTCATGTTTTCTGTGAAATAGGAAAGGGAGCTAAAACGGCCTCCGACATTTCAGGAGGTGTTTGATAAAACACATAAGAAAAAGGGGACAGATCAATATTTGATAGAGCCCGAGAGGTTGCGGTAAGTATTTATAGTCTATTCACTATTGAATTTTTCTCGTTACAGATTAATATTACATTGCTAATTTATTTTTTGTAGGAGTCATATAGTCAACAAATGACAGACAAGTACGCCGGGGAGGAGGAGCAGCCGTAGTTTGATCCAGAGGTATGGGTTTCGGCATCTGGTGCCCCAAAAAAGGTCATGTGTATGGTTTTGGGCACAGTATGGACACGAGGAGGGTGTTATCTGGGGCCTCAAGTTCATCCACGCCGACGAGTGCATTCACCATCAACTGGTGGTCCAGGTACTTCTCCCAATGAGATGAGGGCTTCATTCGAGATGAGATCTCTGGTTTGGAGTCTCGTCTCGCCCAGACGATGGAGTCTCGTCTAGTCCACACGATACAGACACATGTGTCTGACGCTGTCCAGGCCCAGCTCTCCCAGGCCCTCTCCCAGGCTATCTCCCAGGCCCTCTCCCATATCGTCATTCCTCCTCAGACAGCACCATCGACATCAGCACGGTCCCCCAGGTGAGTAAATTGATTTTATTTTGGTTTTTTTTTTTTAACAGTCAATGGATGCAAATATTTGTTGGATCGAAATGGCATTAAGAATGTCCTAGAGGGGGATGAATATGACTTCTTCCTTTGATAGCAGTCACTGAATGAATGAATAAAATAAACAAACTATTCGAATAGATGAAGAAAACAAAACTAATAGATAAAGTGAAAGAAGAGCTCATAGACTGAAGATCAAAATCTAAATTCATCCAATAGATATCCATGCCATAGAAAAGTTTAAGAAAACCATTCCATAGTCTAAAGTTCAGACTGAAGAGAATCTCAACCAATCTGCTCAAATCCAACTAGAAAAAATTTGAAGACAACCCCCATTCAACCATTCTGCATAGCTAAAAACCTGCGAAGAATAACTGGAAAAATTCTTCATAGAACCACTCCTCAACCGAAGAACCAGAACTTAACCACCAAATCAAGGTTGAAGATGGGGCACACCTTTGTCTAGAACCAAACTCCCCTTGATTGCTAAGGGGAGAGAGTTGACATCCAGGAAAACTTCAGTCTGTTTAGAGTTGCAAGCATAATTAGCTAACTGGTCTGCCAAAGCTTGTAACCATTAAGTATTAACCAAAGCTCTGTCAAGTCTTGCCTTAATACTGTGAATACCCTTTTCACCATTGCGCCAGGTATAAGAAGGGCCAGAAAAACAAACATCATGGAGAGATAAGGACTGAATAAGGTCATGAAAGGAGTTGACTGAGGCTGTTGCAGGTGGATTAGCCCCAATTTTATCAGAAGAGTAAATGACAGCATCAAAGTCACCGACAACCATCCAGGGATCTGAAGGAGCATTTGCTATTAAATCATTCCATATTTCCATTCTATCAAACTGAATACAGCTAGAGTAAATGAAAGTAACATGATAAACCACCTGTGCAGAAATGTTGACAGTGATAAAATAGGTATGAGTAGTGATAACTTCAGCTGACAGAGAAGAATTCAAAAAAAGCCAAAATTTTCAATAGGAACACCATTGCAATGATAATTAGACAGCCCCAATCTCATAGCTATGATGTCTAACTTAGAGTCATTAATCATGGGCTCAAGGACCACTGCAATTTGAACTATATGAGTTTTACACAAGCATGTGGCTTTTTTTTTTTAAGTATCCCTTTACTTTTTTTATTTCACAACATATTCATTCCCTTTGGAAGGTTGAAGCCTCATTACATAGACTGTTTTTACTGACATACTGTACATCTATCCTAGAAAAAAAGGTTTCTAAAAGACATTAAAAGCCACTTCCCACAAACTCAGATGTGAAGTGGTTTATAAGTTAATCTTTATAAGAGCACATCTATCATGCATTAGTACTATCCAGTATCCAGTTGTCCACTTAAAATTCAAAATACTAATCCGGCACACTTTCCCATTTGTTCAACCACGGTCGGGGCAATCAATGTGACTTGTAGAAACTGACGGAATTCAATTCGGACTCCCGGTTTGAGCTCGACGCTCAAAGTTACAATAAACAAGTTAGTTTAGTTTAAAACTGAAAAAGTTAGGTTTGTGGGCCCAAAAATAGAAATACTCATCTGATTGGCCTCCGGTTTGTTCCAGCACGGTCGGGGCGATGAGTATGACTTGTGGAAACTGACAGAGTTCAATTCGGACTCCCGGTTTGAGCTTGACGCTCAAAGTCATAATAAACAAGTTAGTTTAGTTTAAAAATGAAAAACTTAGGTTTGTGGGCCCAAAAATAGAAATACTCATCCGATTGGCCTCCGGTTTGTTCCAACACGGTCGGGACGATGAGTGTGACTTATGGAAACTGACGGAGTTCAATTCGGACTCCCGGTTTGAGCTCGACGCTCAAAGTCACAATAAACAAGTTAGTTTAGTTTAAAACTGAGAAACTTAGGTTTGTGGGCCCAAAAATAGAAATACTCATCCGATTGGCCTCCAGTTTGTTCCAGCATGGTCGGGGCGATGAGTGTGACTTGTGAAAATTGACGGAGTTCAATTCGGACTTCGGTTTGAGCTCGATGCTCAAACTCACAATAAACAAGTTAGTTTAGTTTAAAACTGAAAAAGTTAGGTTTGTGGGCCCAAAAATAGAAATACTCATCCAATTGGCCTCCGGCTTGTTCCAGCACGGTCGGGGCAATGAGTGTGACTTGTGGAAACTAACGGAGTTCAATTCAGACTTCCGGTTTGAGCTCGACACTCAAAGTCACAATAAACAAGCTAGTTTAGTTTAAACTCAAAAAGTTAGGTTTGTGGGCCCAAAAATAAAAATACTCATCCGATTGGCCTCCGGTTTGTTCCAGCACAGTCGGGGCAATGAGTGTGACTTGTGGAAACTGACGGAGTTCAATTCGGACTCCCGGTTTGAACTCGACGCTCAAATTCATCTTAAGTGTGACTAAAATATTGACCAAAAGTGAGTGAATAAAAATATATAAATTTAAATAATTTATTGTTATAATAGTATTTAATTTATGCTTCTAAAATAAGTTATTGCTTATGATAGTATTTCATTTTAACTTATTATTGTTTTATATGTATTGCAGGTTCCTTCATCGGGAGGTGTGAGAGGAGACGAGGACGAGCATGAACACGAGGACGAGGATTCATGATTTTCATTTCATTATTATTATTATTGTTGTAGACATTTTTATTATTGTTGTTGACATTTTATTATTGTGATGTTGTGGACATTTTATTATTGTAATACTGTGGACATTTTAATATTGTTGTGTTGTGGATATTTTTATTATTAGTGTGTTGTAGACATTTTGATTATTTTTATCTTGTGGACATTTTTAATGTTGTGGACAATTTTATAATTGTTGTGGACATTTATTAATGTTGTGGACAATTTTATAATTGTTGTGGACATTTATTAATGTGTGGACAATTTTATAATTGTTGTGGACATTTTAGTATTGTTGTGGGTTGTCTATATTTTATTATTGTTACATTGTAGATAATTTTCTTTTGTAGAATTGTTATTGTTGTGGATAGTTATTTATTTTACACAGGTTATTTTTCTAAAAAATATATAAATTTAAAAAAATATATATTAAAAAAATAGAGACCGATTAGTGACCGATTAATTTCAGTCACTATTTTTGCGACCGGTCAGTGACCGATAAAATTCGGTCACTGTTCGGTCTCTAATTTTGGGACCGAACAGTGACCGATTGTATTCGGTCACTATTTGTGACCAACTATGTTCGGTCACTGTTCGGTCCCAAATTAGGGACCGAACAGTGACTGACCGATTAAATTCGGTCACTGTTCGGTCTCTAATTTTGGGACCGAACAGTGACCGATGTATTCGGTCACTATTTGTGACCAACTATGTTCGGTCACTGTTCGGTCCCCAAAGTTAGGGACCGAACAGTGACTGATTGTATTCGGTCACTAATAGTGACTGATTAAATGCGGTCACTGTTCGGTCCCCAAGATAGTGACCGAATTTAATCGTCACAGATTTGTGACCAAAAATCTTGACCAACGCATTCGGTCACTATTCGGTGACTATTCGGTCTCTGATTCATTCAGTGACTGATTAGGGACCGAATAGAGACCGAAAATTTCGGTCTCTAAATGCACATTTTCTTGTAGTGACTAATCAGGCACGTAGACACTAATGTACACCGAGAAAAGATCCATCAAGAATGTACACTAGGACACGTGTATGTGGTTATTGTATCTATCATTCAACAAGCAAGCAAGACTCCCAGCGCAGATGCAACGCCAGTAATCATTATACCCCATGGTTAACAGTATATCTATGACTCACCGTCATTGGGGCTAGATTGGAGCCCTTGGACACACGTCGTGCCCTGTCAGCATCTCATGTAAATTTTTAAATGTAGATACCCACAGTCATTAATAATGGCCAATGAGAGTTTCAATAAGTAAGCATGTGTAATGTCATGTTCATGATGAAGATGGGAACAAGTAATAAGTAATTGAACATGATTTCATGAAAACAATGGTCAAGAGATAAATTCGGCAGCATAACAGTACGATTTGTACTTTAGTTAAATCTTTTCATTAATGGCTTTAGTCTAGATGGTCAATCACACTCACGAGAACAAGAAGAGAAAGGAAGTGCAAGCTATCTCCAGAGAACTTCAATGGTACAACTAACTCGTCGGCCATGTGGGAATCCATGGTCAGAGGAGATTTACGGAGGCCTTGGTGAAAAGGTCGCTAGTCTACCGATTCGGAATGACCGGTAGAGAGTTTCCAATTTCCCAAGAAAATGTTGCCTAATAGTGCTAGTGTGTAGTGTGGTACGCGTGTCTCAATTCACAAACCATCGGTCTCAAACTCGCAGGAAGCACTGAACAATATAACATGGAATAAAACTATGCACTTTAACAAATCATGGATTGCAAGATTTTATGATAACCCTTATCATTTAAACATGGTAGAATCAGTAGGAAGATTAATCATAAGTAGCACGAATGGATCATAACATTTAAGGAGCACTTAGAATAGCATTCATGTAATTAAAGCTTTTAAATGGGTTAATCAATTTTAAGCCATTAAATAACAATCATGTAATGATCAGACCCAAGACATGCAACTTACACAGTAATTATCACGTTTAAACAGACCTCGGGTATATGCGGTAAAATTTGCAAGAAAACATGTGGTTTCAGGTAAAAATCCTGAGATCGCGACATGGGCATATAAGGAAGGCGACATGGGTGTCAGGCCGGGGGTCAGATCGCGATAGGGTCTTACAAGGAAGGCGACAAGGTGTTGTCAGGCCGGGGTCAGATCGCGACAGGCACCTGTAAGGAAGGCGACGGGTCGGGACCAGAAGGCGACACAGGGGTGTGAGCATCGCGACGGGGCTGTCAGAACCGGTAGCCGGATAGCGACGGAGCGCATGTCGCCTTGAGAAAAGTGACAAGAGGTATGTCGCAATCAATCCTCTGAACGCAACCTATCAGGCCGTCGCATTCACAGGGTCCGTGCCTGACTCTGACAGAGCAAGGATAGAGCTTTGGATTGCGGACCTGTCTTTCCTTCTTTTGACACAGGGTTGTTCTAAAATAGAGAACAAAATGTACAAGGCATAAAAAATAACGAAACCAGTTTTAAAACAACCTAGACATACAAGGGTACTTCCAGTAAATTGGAATTGTAAAATAAGGATGGTTTCGATAGGTTTTGATCAAGTAGAATACCAGGTCAGACCAAGAGTAACCTGAAGACGTAGTTTCATGCAGCAACCCTATTAACACGCTTATAACTCTCTAACTGATGACATTTAGACAAAACGTTCAACACAGAACCTGAAGTGGATAACTAGTAGAATAACTTTCATGTTATGAGTCTACTCTAATTCGGTCTTGAATCACATGAAACATATGAAGAACCGGAAAAGCCCTGACAGTGCACGACTTTGAGAAAACGCTTATAATTCAAAATCTACTCAATGAAATTCGATGAAACCAGAGGGCAATGAAAGCTAACTTGATGCTCGACACATTTGGTATAGGAGATATTAAGATTTGGCCCGAGAAAACCTACCTCTTGGGTTGATGAAGTCTCATTCTTTAGAAAACCCGTGTTCAGACCACTGTTTGTAGAATGCCTAATACTCCGTGTATACTGTATGGAATTTGGGCATTCCACTTTAGTTAGGAAGTAGACTTGACCCTCTTTCCAGGGGTATAAGCCTTGCACGATGGGATTTAGGTTTGGCCTACCTTTGATCGGCTTCAAGAGGGTGGTTTGTGCAGGTCGGAGCAGATGAACGGGGGAAGAAAATGAGCTTGGTATGCTTGATCTCCTACTCTCCAGCCACCAAGAGCTCCTCCACACGACCCCAGTAAGTTCTAAATTCGCCCCTAGGGTTTGGGTGAAGAGTATTTAAGTAACCATGGTGTTTAGGAGTCCATTGTAACAGGAAAGAAAGGTTGCGGGATTGGCATGTTGGTTTCCTATTTTTGATGATTTCTTCCTCCATTAGAGAGTCTTGGCCATCAAGCAACTTCCATGGATGGGTAGGCACGAATTTGGGTTGCTAAAAGTGCATGATTGCATCCCAATTAAACCCTAACTACCCCTTTTTAATTTCAGCTTATTTATGGTTACGAATTTCCATGCACTTTCTAGCTTTATTTGATTTTTGGGTCATATGTGATCCATTGGCCCACTTATGATATTGGGTCATTATTATATATTGTTAGAAGCATTTCTAACATTTTTATTTAATTTATGATTGTGTCGTATTTTCGTGTTACTGGTTTTCCGACTTGTTTCCTAATTCGGATAATTGGTCACCCTGTGATGTTCACTTGGTTAGTCGGATTTTTCATTACACGAATTCTTTCGTGGAACCCCTAAGAATAATGTGTGGGGTTGATTTCTTATTTTTACGGATTTTTCCTATATATTTTAGCACATACGATAATGACACGTATGTTTAAATGCTCTGATATTATGGAAATTATTTATTTCCATTTATTTTGAATTTTTATGTAATTTAAAATTTCCGGGGTGCTACAAAATGAAAACAAGCCCTTAGATCAAGCTTATACAAATGCTAGATCTGAAGCTAAGACTGAGAAAGAAAGGATCTGCAGAATTGATCTCTCTCAGTACAAGAGGCTCTCTCAAGGATCTTTACTAATCTCAGAGAGCAAGAGCTAAAACAGATGTGAGTGAAAAACTTGGCTCTTCAGTTTTCTCACAAAAGCCTTGGAAAAATTGTTGAAAGCGTTGTTTCTCTATTCAAGGTGTCTTCTTCTGGAGCTTCAGTCTTCTTTATATATCTTCTATTTTAAATTTGAACGTTGAAGTGCTCGTTGTCTCTAAGCTTTTGTTTACATTAGACTGCATGTCACTGTAGAGCTTCTTGTTCGACAGTCTTTAGCTTTCCATGCACGCAACAGAAGAAAGGATCTTCTCTGATATCCGTTATCTTCTATATTATCCAACATTGTATTAAGGTGCGTTGTCAGAGACCTGTACGCATTAAATGCTAAAACAATAGACAGCTAGGCTGTCTCTTGTTGTCAGTCAACGTTAGATTGATTTTATATCAAAAAGGAAGTTCTATTCTATTCTTCTAAAAAGATGTTTACAGTGTAAGCATGGAAATAGAAGATATCGTTTTGCATGTACTGCAGTGATACGTTCAGTCATAATAAATGCATGGTTGTAAGAAATATATACGTGAAGACTTTGACTTTTCAACGAACTTAGAAATGAGTTCAAATATCAAATCGTTATATTCCATGAAATCGTTACATGCATGACTTATGAAATCGTTATGCAAATGAATTGATATCCATGTAAATCATTGTGCACTTATAAGCAAACCGATGCACATACAAATCGTTATAACTCTATAATCAAATCGTTATGAGTAAGTTGTCAGAGACAAAACGATGTGAGCAAATCGTTGTTTGCTGTATCGAATAGTTACGGCGACTGAGTCGTTATGTAACTAAGTGAATCCTTACAGTGATAGAGTCGTTGTGTAACTTATCGAATCGTTACAAGGATCAAATCATTATGACGGTATAGGCAAATCGTTGTTTCACTTAAGAAATCGATGTGAGAGTGAATCGTTGTTCTCACTTAAGAAATCGATGTGAGAGCAAATCGTTGTTCTCACTTAAGAAATCGATGTGAGAGCGAATCGTTGTTCTCACTTAAGAAATCGATGTGAGAGTGAATCGTTGTTCTCACTTAAGAAATCGCTGTGAGAGCAAATCGTTGTTCTCACTTAAGAAATCGTTGTGAGAGCAAATCGTTGTTCTCACTTAAGAAATCGATGAGAGAGTAAATCGTTATGAACCAAGTCGTTATGATTTCTTAGCGAATCGTTGTGAGATCGATGCGATCACTTAGCGAATCGTTATGGAAGCAAATCATTATGCTTTCTTAGCGAATCGTTGTGAGATCGATGCGATCACTTAGCGAATCGTTATGATTTCTCGAAATCGACCAGACACTTATGAAATCATTATGATAGTAAGGAAATCGTTATGAATCTATTGAAGTCGATATAATTGAGAAGGAAGTCGTTACAACATGCGAAAAATCGATGTGTACTTAGAGAAATTTCATGCTTTGAACTTACATTGCTATAGAGTAAATAATACTTACCCATTTAGCTTGATATTTCTTGTTTCATTTCCTGTACTCAAATCTCATAGAAAATATGTTAGATTAAACTTTGTTTTAGTTTTGTTAATCACCAAAATGAATATGTAATTAATTTAAATTACATGGGGATAAACTGATCATCACTTAATACACCTGAAATATTGATATTTATCACATTTTGTTGACTCATGATTCTCTTCTAAAGAGACATCCTTAAAGCAATCTCCATTGAGTAATTTCTGAAAATAGCTACACCATCTCTCTTTAACCTCTAGATCCTTAACTAAAACCTTTTGATCTTCATCCTTAATGCAACAAACATGATCTAGATCTCTACTTTTCTTTTCTCTTAATTTAGCAAGTTTAAATATATCTTTTTCACCCACTCGAGTTCCTAGTTTATTATATAATTCTTCAAACGCCTTTGATTTAGCTTCACTAACTATTCTTTTAGCCCTCTTTTTAGCTATTTTATAAGCTTCTAAAGTTTGACTATTTTTGTTACTTTTCCAAGCCTTAAAACAATCTCTTTTAACTATAATAGTATTTTGAATTTCCTCACTCCACCACCAAGTCTCTCTTTCTACATTCCTTTTGCCTTTAGAATCACCTAAGAGTTGTTTTGCTACATTCTTTATACAAATTGCAACATTATTCCACATTACATTAACTTCTTGGTCTAAATTCCAAAATTTTCTTTTATTAGATGATATTTAAATGTTTCCAAATTTTTACTTTTCAAATTCCACCACTTAATCTTAAAGCAATTATTTATGATGGTTTTTCTTTTAAATTTTGGGATAAGGACATCTATTAATAGAAACCTATGTTGTGGGGCTAAACTCTCTCCAGGGATAATTTTGTAACCTTTACACAAAACTCTATCAGTCTTTCTAATAAGAAAAATAATCAATTTGACTCTTATGTGTACCACTCTTATATGTTATTAGGTGTTCGTCTCTCTTCTTAAAGAAGGTATTAGCAATTACTAGATCATAGGCCATAACAAAATCAAGAATACTAGTGCCCATGTCATTTCTCTCGCCAAAGCCAAATCATCCATGAATCCTCTCATATCCTCTATTATTTTTACCCATATGGCCATTAAGATCCCCACCACTAACAACTTTCTCTTCACTAGGGATATTTTGGATCAATCTATCAATAGCCTCCCAAACTTGCTTCTTAATGCCCTCTTCTAAACCCACTTGTGGTGCATATGCACTAACTACATTCATAGTAACCTCACCTACAATAAGTTTTATCAAAATAAGTTTATTCCCTAGTCTATTAACTTCTACCACTTTCTCTTTTAAATCTTTGTTTATTATTAGAGCCACACAATTTCTAGAGTTACTAGTTCCTATATACCAAATTTTATAACCATCAATATCTTTAGCTTTAGATCCTTTCCACCTAGTTTCTTGTAGACATGCTATGCTAACCCTCCTATCATTCATTAACTTAACCAACTCTAAACTCTTGCCCGTTAAGGTTCCTATATTCCAAGTAGCTAGACGGATCCTATGTTTTTGGACTAACTTCTTTACCCATGTTCGCCTAGCCCCACATAGAAACCCTTGCCTACTTTACACCATAATCGGGCGCCATTGTGGCGCGTCGCTTCTGGGGAACACCCTAGCCAACCCTTGCTCACTTATCATTCCATACGGGTTCCGATGTAATGCGTCGCTTCCGGGGAATGCCCTAGCATTAGCACAAATATTTAGATCAGAATTCATGTAAGGATTTGTGTAATGTCGCACGTTTTTCGGATCCTCATGGATCCCTATTTAGCGGGTTTGGTGGCCAATGTGTGTGACCCATTCGACTGTGTTTCAGGTGTCCACGCGAGTTGTGAGGCTTGGTGGGCCGGCAGTTGGGCCCAAAGTGCTCATAGGTCCTCTGCCTGTGAACGCGACAGGGGTATGCGTCGCGTTCGCGTTCTAAACGCGATGGCCCTAGTTGTCGCGTTCATGTTGCCGCTGTTTGGGTCGACGTCTGCATGCGCGCCACATGTCACGCACGGGGCAGGGCGTACTGACGTCGACAGTGGGAAGGCGGTGGCCTCCTACGTCACGTTCAGGTCGCGACGTAGGGCTACGTCGCGTTCCCAACTGTTGTGCGTTTTTAAAGAAGTTTGGCCGGACAGAGCTGTGGCAAGTCTGCTCGGCTAGGAGGGGCTACTACGGAGCTCCCTCGGGCGATTCGGACTTCTGGAGGAGTTTTTGGCACGCTCTCGCAGCGAGGACGTCGCGTGGAGCGGGGGAGACACCGTGTCGTGGATGGTTTTCGCGTTCTTCACGGAGGTAGGGAGATCCCACCTCGTTTTGATGCATGGATCGTGTGTGTGGTGTGTTTGATGCATTTTTCATCTTATAAACCATAGATATCATGCTAGGGCATTCATTAAAGCATGAAAAATGAGAATTAAGCATGTTTTGTAGGGCTTGTGGGGGTAATCCGGGGAGAGGATCCTAGATTAGGGTTCCTGTCTGAGAAGGCGATGGAACCCCCTGTCACAACAAAGTCACGATAGGCTGACCCGTCGCGTTAAGGTTTCCTAACGCAACATATCAGGGTGTCACGTTCTGAAGGCGACATTACCCCATGTCGCGACCTCAGTCGAGAGGTCCTGTGTGCATGGTTTAAATGGTGTGATTATCCGATTATCAGTGTTTTACGTGCATGGCTAGCGTGAGTGGTGCATTGGCACCTGTAACGCTCTTTTTGCTCGCTTGTTGGCGTGTTGTTTGTGTCAGGAACGTGTGGTTACGTGCTTGTTGTACAGTGTGTATGGTTTGCATGGTTTGAATAGTGTTATAAAAGTTGGTTTGTGGTAGCTGGGCGGTGAGGTTTCCGTGTGAACCTAGCCCGGGATTTCTAATGTCTGTTAAAGGCTAAGTAAGATGGTTAATTAGTAAAGTATAAGTATGGTTATCAAGTGGTTACAGTGTATTGAGTTTGATGTGGCGATGGAGGTCACCTCGTGATCAATGACAAGCCAAGTTATTATCAGTTGGTGTGATTTATGTAAGTGCCTGAGTAGGTTAGCTTATAGGTCGCAGGGTGACCGGGACAAGCTATTCCTAACATGTGTACCCTGGTTTGTAATAAAGATTATAAACATATGTATTGTGGTTTGTGCATTGCCGAATTTGGTGGTCCGTCCCTGTTCCGGAATACCTCTGCAGTCAGGTACCCCAGGTTCTGTGTGAGCCAGGCACGTGTGTTTGTTGTGCTCGGGGTTTGTCCCGGTACTTGTGTTGTACCGTCGAGGTCTGTGTCGTCTGTCCTAGACACCCTCACTCCTGTGTTTGAGTTGTACGTCCGGTTGAGAGAAAGACGACAGTGGGACAGCGACTTGTGAGAGTTTGTGTTTGGTCGCTTGTAGCGGGCTCGTAGTTGGGGGTACGGACACCAGTAGTCGACACTGGTCCCCAGCTAGTCCTGTTTTCCAGTGCCTCACTTTAGGGAGCTTAGGCCAGAGTCCCTAAAGGTGCCAGGTATGGGCCTGCAGCTGTGTGGTATGCAGGTGTGGTGTTGGTTGGTCTCCACTGTTCTTTGGTTTGTGCTTGTGGAGCGGCAGTTGGACCTTTCGTCCTTGACTGTGAGACTGAGAGGTAGTTCTTGTGTTGTGTTGTCTAGGTTGGATACTGGCGTCATGGACCAGTAGTCCGTTCTCGTGTGGTGGCATCGTTCCTTTCCGACTCGTGCTTTGCCAGTGGTTGTGGCTTGTGTGTGACTCGTTGGTTATGGTTTTACCCATTGAGGTGTGCCCTGGTGTTGGCACGGTTGTAGTTGTGGTTGGTGAGCGGAGACTCACTGGCTGTGGTTTGACTCTTGTGGTGTGCCCTGTTGTAGGCACAGTTGTGTCAAGGTTTTGCCCGTGGTGGAGTGCCTTGTGGTGGCACTGGTTTGGTTATGGTTTCCGTGGTGGTACCTCGTGGTAGTAGATACCTGTACCCTTCATGGGTACCTATTTCTTGTGGTACGTTGTGTACCAGTATTTTCAGGTGTTGTGGTGGAGCTGTGCTCTGTGGAGGTTGTGTGGTGAGACCTTCCACTTGTGTTTTACCCTTTCTCGGGTAAGCTTCCGATTGTGGTTTTAATATGTGATGGATTGGTCTGCTGTAGCCAATCCTGCTACCTTGTGTGTGGCTCCCGACATATTGTGGTCTGGGGGTATAATGGGCTAGCTCTTGGTCAGCAGTCCTATTACCCATGTGCTTGAGGCTCGCCTGTGAAGCTTGTAGCCTAGGCAGTGGTTTGCCCGTGTGGCTTGTTGCTCAGGCGACCCGTTGTTGAGGTAATGTGCCTATGAGGCTTGTGGCCTAGGCATTTCAATTGTTGAGCGGACTAGTGGTGCTGTGCTAGTCCTATGGTTCCTCTTTCTTTCCGAGGAATATGTATTTGTTTATGAAATATTATTTAAGCTATTATTTATTATAAATGTTGTGAGCACGCCATGGTTTAGCTTTAGTGTTGCCAGTGAGACCCTCAGGGGTTGAGGTTCTTCAGTGGTGTGTTGTGGTTTTTTGTGGTTCCCTACTAAGCATGTGACTTGTTGTGGCTCACTCCCCTACATTCTTTTCAGGACATGCCGTTTGAGCGTTTGCAGAGATGTTGTGGCAGACTTGTACCACCAGCAGTTGAGTTTTAGTTGTGTTATGTGAGCTTATACTCCCTCGGGGTATACCCCAAGTAGTTGTACTTTTAATTGGACATGTAATAATGTATTGGGATAGTTGTAAATTATTATATACAGGTATAAGCACATGTACTTTCTTGTGTCTTATACTGTTGTGGTTGTCTTTTATATTCTTACTGGACATATGTGTAAGTTATCCCTTGCGAGACTTCGGTCCGTTCACGGGAGGCGGATCTGGGTATGGAGCCTTAATGGGCATAAATATCCAGGGCCATCACAATTTGACATTATTTTTACTGCTGGCTGTCAACCTAATGCAAACCCTCCTCCTTTCTCACCGTGGCTTGGGACCGGTAATGGCGGAGTTACCCAAGAGTTTAAATAAAAGCAGTAAATCAAGCAAGCATGGTATATGGCCAACCAATTGAAGAAATAAGAGTCAAATGATGATGCTTTCTTCAAGTGAAAGTAAGTAAAAGGGGGAAGGGAGCAGGATGATGATTCTTTTTAGTTAGACTTTATGGGAAAAAGCTACAAACACAACTTGGCTATCACGATAGTTTCAAAGGAGTACAGCGTAGGGTACGAGGGGAGGGAAATTGTACCGCATGGGGTACGAAGGGAGTGACACACGTGGGTGTCGAAGGGAGAGACATACGTGGGTGCCGAAGGAGTGGTAACCAAAACTAAAATAAAAAGAGTGCCACCGTGATCGCCAATTTGTGAACGTGCTTTAAAATACCACAAAGAATAATTTTAAAAAAGAAAATATTTTTAATAGATGGATGAAATGAAATTTGGTAAAAGAAAGAAAAAGGAAAAGGAGAGGGAAAGAGTGCATGTGTGCACTAGGGATGGAGTGTGATCGCCAGGTACACGTAGGTACCAAAGGAGAGAGCAAAGGAGTAGTACTTAGCTTCACTCGAAGATCGTAGGAGTTAAAAGAAGGTGGGTTGACTCTTACCTGTCCAAGCGGCCAACCGGCAAAGAAGATATTTAGTGCTTGGTTACCTTGCAAGAAAGACAAACAAATAAAAGAAACAATTAGACCAAGTTGTGTAGTATCAAATTCAAAAGAAGTAGAAAGACAGCATGCATGGGACTAAACACACATTGTGGTGGTGTTTTTAAACCCCTAAGAATTAGGTATGGATTGAATGAAGTGTGTGAAGAATTGAAGAAAAACTAAGCTAATTGGGAGAGATGTGCATGCACTAAAAGATGAAAGATGAATTAAAAGAAGCAAAGGAAAAAGAAGAAAAATCTGGTGTAGCTTCTGGTGTAGCTCCTAGTGTAGCAGAGGAGTTGATGGTGAGGAAGAGGACTCCTCCTTGCTCCAATGAACTTGAAAGCTCTCCAATTGAAAAACACTTCAAAGAAAACTTGAGGGAGGGTTCTTCTCTTCAATCCTCAGAGTCTGATGGCTCTGAAACACAGCAGGGCTTTCGCTTATGTATGTTGGATGCTCTCTTAAATAATGGCCATGTGGGTCCTTTTATAGGGGTAAAATTGTGAATCATGATGGACACAGTGGTCGCCTTTAAAGGTAAAACGCGTCTGACAAAACCGTCGCATTTCAAAAGCCTTCCATACTTTGACAAACTCCCTCCAAACTTTGGCGCAGTTGAAATATAGTTGTTATAAAAATTGTGACTACATAGGTCGTTGGACTTCTGAACACTTCCAATATTAATCGAATTCCTGTCCAATTTCATAAATGGAAAGCTTTAATCACGACGACATGATCTGTCACACTTTTGGAACGAATCGATGTCTTACTGAGAATCGATGTTCTGAATAAAGGAAGGTAAAAAACGCGACGACCTGAGTGGATGAATTTATATTTGGCAGTAAACACTTTCTAAAAACCATTTTGAAAATTGCCACCAATCGAATATGGAAAGTCTTAATTGTGACAACATAACTATATGTGTTTATGATAACATCAATCGAAATAAGACTGGGAATCAAAACATGAATCGAGACCGACCTACACATCACGCATCATACCAATCGATAATTACATTTTCAATCCATGCCAGCTTGAATCGAAAACAAGCACCAATCAGAACAGAGAAACGCGACGATATATTCTGTCGTGAATCATTGTTCAACAATCGATGTTTAACTTTTAATCGATTGTTCCTCATTAATATAATTGATTGTATGAAACACGACGATTCAGGTCGATGTGGATATTAGAAATCAATTCAGCCTTAATCAATCAATGTATGAAACACGACCACTTGACCCGTCGTCAATCAATTATTTACCGGACCCCCTAATGGCACACTAGAAAAATTTCTAAAATTTCTATAAAAATCCAAAAAAAATAAGAAAATCACTTAAATGGTTAATTGAGGAGAGCCACCTTAAGGCATTGTAGTATAACATGAAACTTACTCAGTATGTTGTCAAATTTGGCGTGTCTACACTTCCCAGATAGTTAGTTACACTCGAGATGATCTGAAGCTAGATATGTCATTGCTAGAATATCCAGTTCAGATCACAGGAAGACGAACACAGAAACTAAGAAACAAAGATGTTGAGTTGGTAAAACTCAAATGGGAGAATAGGCAGGGAGGAGAGGATACGTGGGAATTAGCAGAAGAGATGATGAAAGCGTATCCATACTTGTTTGAGTAAGCTTTTAATTCTTTTTAGATAATAGTTACATGCATGATTAATTGTGATTTATGTGTTGATGCTTCTTTCTGAATTTCGAGGCCGAAATTTCTTTTTAGGTGATAGTAATATAACGTCGTGACCATTTGGATCACGATTTGAATGGTTTATGGGCCAATGTGAGGCCAGTGTGTAGTGGGAAGTGTTTCCGTAGGTTGTGTGGGTGTTGTGGGCTGGATATCTGGGCCCAATTCACCCTCTAGTTCATTGTCTGTGAATGCGACGGGGGTGTATGTCGCATTTTTAACGTGACAAACCCGGGCATCACATTCATGTCACCGCTGATTGTGGTTGGTTGGCTGCATGCTCGACGCGTGGCGCACGCAGGGCAGCTGACTGGGTCAGCGATGAGAAGGCAATAGCCTAGACCGTCGCGTTCTTGTCGTGACAGCCAGGTGCGTCACGTTCTTAACTGTGATGGGTTAAGAGGCTAGGTCTGTAGCAACCTAGAAATTTTAGTATTTTAAAATTTTGAAATAATAAATTTATATAAATCAAAATAGTAGAAACATACGTACCACTATCATATGTACAAGAACACATCTAAATTTTCGAAAAAAAAATTATAAATCACCCCAAATATTATTCCTAAGTGTTCCACGAAGAAATTCGTGCAACGAAAAATCCGATGGGCCAAGCGTACGTCACAACGTGACTGATTACCCAAATTTGACAACTAAGTCGGAAAACCGTTAACACGGAAAAATAACATGCCCATAAAGTAAACGAACATGTCGGAAAGACTTCCAACATCATTAAATGATTACCCATTATCGGAATTGGACCAATGGACCTCTCATAGTCCATGAATAAAATCAAGTAAGAAAAATATAATAAAATCTGTAACTCTAATATACCCTAATTAAAAAGGGAAATCCCATAAGATAAAATCCAATAAATAATGGGCTTTGTTAAATGGACCATATAAAATTTATTGGACCAAAATAGGGATTTTTAAAAGAAGAATAATAGGAAAATATCCTAAATTCGTAACTAAATTATTACTTAAATAGAAAATGGGTATTTAATGCATTAAATAGGAAGTTTGAGTTAGAATTGGATTCCTAAACCTACCCAAATAGGTTGGCCACAAATTTAGTTCCCATCCTAATTACCCAAATAGGAAGTGGAAAGCTTGGAAGGAGGTTAGGAAAGGAGGAAATTCGGAATTTAATAGGAGTTAGAGTCCTATTAGGAAATAACAACCCAACAAGCATAAATACTCTCCAATCTTTCCATGGCCGGCCCTAACACGTTGCTGGGACTTGCTAGACCTGGAGGAGAGGCCAAGGAAGGGGAGAATTCATGGGGAGAAGGCTCCATCAAAGCTTCAACCCGAGTTCTTCAAGTTCTAGCCCTAGAAGAGGAAATCGACCAAAGGTAGACATTATCACAAGCTAAAATCCTAATATTTTGTCTGTAGATTTTTCCATGCATCAGGAACAAAACTCTCAAGTTTCATAATTTTCTATCAAGTATAATTTTTGTTTTGAATACTCGATCCCATGCTCCCAAATTTTTATTGGAGATACTGATGCATGATAGGCATCTTTTGCCCTTGAAAGCCCTAATTTTTATCCACCCTACTTCGTGAATTAATTCTCTCATCTCAACTGCTCACTGTGTCATGTACTCCATGTTTGACTTGAATAAAGCATGTCGAAACTCTATCTATTTTCAAATTCCTGTTTACTGAAAGTACCCATGTATGTCTAGATCAATTTCCAACTTGTTTCATGATTTTTCATCGACTATACAATTAGTTATGAATTTTTTAAGCAACAGTTTCAAAACATGTTAAATTGGCCCGCAACCCAAGGCTCTATTCTTTTCCCGCTCAAACTAAGGTTCATAACCTGAGAACGAGACGGCCCGATAGGTCGCGTTCTCAGGGCCGTCGTGATCTGATAGAGACAGGGAACCCTGTCGCGTTCTGGCCGCCAGACCGAACAACCGTCGCGATCTTCATAGTACCCTGTCGCGTTCTGGCCACTTGACTGAACAACCGTCGCGATCTTCATAGTACCCTGTCGCGTTCTAGCACCCGACCTGACAAGCCCGTCGCGACCCTTACAAGCCCCTGTCGCGTTCTGCCTGAACCCCGTCGCAACCCTTACAAGGGTGCGTTGTGTTCTGGCTTTTTGCAGGAAAACCCACCTTTTTGCAAGTCTTATTGTTATACAGTCACCCATGTTCTATTAACTGTCTTGTACACAGAAAAATGAAGTTGAAATTATTGAATATATTTTAATTAATTCAAGTTAATCACATGATCTATCTTGTCTATGATTTTCTCTTACACTTGCACTCACTTTGAAACCATCCAATATGGCTTAACTTGGCATAAAAATTGTCACGTGTACATCTAGCAATCTATTTCAATTATGTATGTTAATTGCCCTATTTTAAATGAACTTATCTACATTTTCTTGCGATATTTTGGGAATATTGTTACCGACGCTCCACTGTTCTAGAATTCCTCTAGAACGTCGAGCACTTGTTTCTATATACACACTCTCTCTTGACTTGGACGAACTCTCCGTCGGATAGTCCTTCTGCCAGACTAGTGAGTCTTTATTCAAGGCCTTCGTAAGTCTCCTCTATCCATGGGTTCCCACATGGTCGACGAGCTGGTTGTACCCTAACACCTATGATACCTCTAGGGATCAGTAAGATCTGTACGGCCTTAGATTGTTCTCACTCTTATCTTGAATCATGTCGGACCTCTGAACCTGTGCATAACATGGCCAGCAGAAAGGTAGTGAATTTCACTTGACTGCCAACACCGTACGCGCGTGTTGAGCAACTGTTACTATCGCTCGTTACTTGACGTTTCACGTGCAATGACCATAAGATCTCATCTATACTCTACTCGCTCGTCTGTTCATATTCACTCTACTATCCCATCCATTCTTCTATTCATCTAGTACTCTCTTAGTACCCTTAAGCTGTTGTGACTTCTACTGTTTTGTACTGTCCATGATTGTCTAGTGCTAAAAATGGTCTTGTGACTCTACTGACTCGAATGCATATTGTTCAGGGCACGGAGAGTGTTCGAGGGGCTCCAATCTAGTCCTGGGGGCAGAGAGCCACCCGAAAATACCTGCAGGGGCTATTGACGGTGTTCTGCATTGCACCGGTTCTGACTGACTATTCTGAATTAGCAAGACATCTGACTGTTACACTGTTACTGTTAGTCTGTTAATTCAGACATACTGCACTATTACTATACTGCCATTGACTATTACTGAACTGTTATTGAGCAACTACTATCGTACTCTCTACTTGCTCTACTTAATACTCGCTATCTTGAATTATTGCGTGCTATCGCGACTTGATCGCATTCAAAGTGCTATACTCTCTCGTTGTCTCTTGACAATAAAAGTGATATACTCTCTCTCGGCTATCTACGGATAACCAAAGTGCCATTACTATTACGATTGATGGAAATTAATCAAAAGTGCTATACTATTTCGATTGATGAGAATCAATCAAAGTGCAATTTACTCTTTACATGACCACCTACTATCTCTCTCCATGCTATACGTGTCGCTTGCTATTTCTTGACAATGACGTTACTTGCTATTGCATGACTCGACTTTAATCATCGTGCTATACTTGATTCATCTGTTATTTGAACCATGCTACTTGTGCCATTACTTGTTCAATTTTACATGACTCGCTCTATCATTAGTTACTCTGCCATTTAATGCGTTAATTACTTAAAGCCTGCTTGATTATTGAGATTTAAGTCCTACTGGGCGTTATCGCTCACCCTTCGTTATTTGTTATTGTGTCTCAGGTAAGTCAGACCATGACATCACACACACTAATGGGACAGGACCAGAGTGATGAGCGTCCTGGAGTCAGTTGACGAAGTTGCCTTAGAGTAATAGTTATTGCTCTAGATTTCTTTTCAATGTAATGATGTCATTGAGCCATATGTATTGGCTCCAAATTAGTGGTTGTAATAGTCTTAGTGGAATTTCAATGAAATGAAGAGTTTTAGTCCAATTATTGTTCATTAGATACTCTGATTTATTCAACTAATTGTACATTTTTCTCTACTATGTACTTGGTTCATTTAACTCTGATTTATTCCGCTGCTAAATTGGAGAGGCGTGACAGTTGGTATCAGAGCCTAGGATGTCCTTATTATGATATTTTAAGTCTAGGGATGTTCTAGGTGAACCGCCATGACCGTGTCTAAGTCAACCACCATACCTATGTGAGAGATTGGGTAAAGCTTGGGGTTATGACTAGGAGCTTAACTATATGTATAAGCACCCTAAGTTTAAGAAGGAAGTTAATAAGTGTTATTGCTCACAGGAACTAGAGAAGATGACTGGAGAGCATGCACCAATACATGAATTACAACAGACCGTACAGGGGTTAACTCAAGCCCTTAACAACGTGATTCAAGCAGGAGCAAGAAATGGGGAAGGAGACTTATATGTAAATTTTCAACGAATAAATCCCCCTAGGTTTAATGGAACTCCGGATCCCGATGAAGCTGAAAATTGGGTGAAGACGATGGAACGGATCTTTAGAGTTATGCAATGTTCCGAGCAAGAGAAAGTCCTTCTGGCAACCTTCTAGTTGGACCGCGATGCTAGAACTTGGTGGGAAGCTGCCAGTCGACAATTACCTAACATCAATATAGAGTGGATAAATTTTTAGAACTCTTCAACACCAAATACTTTTCTGAGAGGATTCGTGAGAAAAAGGCAAATGAATTCGCCAATTTAAAGCAACAAATGATGTTTGTAGCAGAATATGAAGTGTAATTTGAAAGATTAGCACAGTATGCACCACATTTGGTGAGTACGGAAAAGATGAAGGCAAAGAGATTCTTAGAAGGGTTGAGACATGTGTTCTGGGAAAGGTTGGCTCCACTAAACATTGAAGTATATTCAGTCATGGTATTGAGAGCTCAATTAGTAGAGGACACCATGGAACTACTTGAAAAGATCCGTAAGAAGAAGGTGTTAAAAAGGGAACGTGCTACTCATTCCAATGATAATAAAGGAAGAAATACAGTAGATAGCAAGAGAATGGAAGGGGAAGTGAAGCAGAAGGAATTCTGTAAATTTTGTAAGAAACCAGGACATCAGATTGGTAACTGTTGGAAAAAATTGGGCAGATGTTTCCGCTGTGGAAGTCAACAACATCGAGTCATCGATTGTCCAACAAAGAAGAACCAAACTCCACGCCAAGGACGATTACAAGCCCTCGTGGATATGAATCATGCCAATGAAGGTGGACAAGGTACCATCATTACACCCTTAGTCAATTTTATATTATTTTCATGATAGCAAAACCCTAAGTGGGGGAGATGATGGAATGAAATATTTCGAGTCAATTGGTAGTCATATCAAATCATATGAATTTGGGGACAAAATTCTTTTTATGTGGGGGAGGATGTAGCAACCCGAAAAATTCAGTATTTTAAAATTTTGAAATAATAAATTTCTATAAATCAAAATAGTAGAAACATACGTACTACTATCGTATGTGCAAGAACACATCTAAAAATTTCGAGAAAAAAAATATAAATCACCTAAAATATTATTCCTAAGTGTTCCATGAAGAAATTCGTGCAACGAAAAATCCGATTAACCAAGCGTACGTCACAACGTGACTGATTACCTAAATTTGGCAACTAAGTCGGAAAACCATTAACACGGAAAAATAACATGCCCATAAATTAAACGAACATGTCGGAGAGACTTCCAACATCATGAAATGATTACCCATTATCAGAATTGGACCAATGGACCTCTCATAGTCTATGAATAAAATCAAGTAACAAAAATATAATAAAATCTGTAACTCTATTATACCCTAATTAAAAAGGGAAATCTCATAAAATAAAATCCAATAAATAATGGACTTTGTTAAATGGACCATATAAAATTTATTGGGCCAAAATAGGGATTTTTATAAGAGGAATAATAGAAAAATACTATAAATTCGTAACTAAATTATTACTTAAATAAAAAATGGGTATTTAATACATTAAATAGGAGATTTGAGTTAGAATTGGATTCCTAAACCTACCATAATAGGTTGGCCACGAATTTAGTTCCCATCCTAACCCAAATAGGAAGTGGAAAACTTGGAAAGAGGTTAGGAAAGGAGGAAATTTGGAATTTAATAGGAGTTAGAGTCCTATTAGGAAATAACAACCCAACAAGTATAAATACTCTCCAATCTTTCCATGGTCGTCCCTAACACATTGTTGGGGCATGCTGGACATGGAGGAGAGGCCAAGGAAGGGGAGAATTCGTGGGGAGAAGACTCCATCAAAGCTTCAACCCGAGTTCTTCAAGTTCTAGCCCAAGAAGAGGAAATCGACCAAAGGTAGGCATTCTCACAAGCTAAAATCCTAATATTTTGTCTGTAGATTGTTCCATGCATCAGGAACAAAACCTTCAAGTTTCATAATTTTCCATCAAGTATAATTTTTTTTCTTGATTTTTGAGGTCCTGCAACTCGCTTGACCCCGAATCTTCATGTTTAATTCATATCTTCTTGAATACTAGATCCCATGCTCCCAATTTTTTATTGGAGATACTGATGCATGATGGGCATCTTTCACCTCTGAAAGCCCTAATTTTTATCCACCCTACTTCGTGAATTAATTCTCTCATCTCAACTGCTCACTATGTCATGTACTCCATGTTTGACTTGAATAAAGCATGTCGAAACTCTATCTATTTTCAAATTCCTATTTCCTGTAAGTACCCATGTATCTCTAAATCAATTTGCAACTTGTTTCATGATTTTTCATCGACTATACAATTAGTTATGAATTTTTGAAGCAATCAGTGTCAAAACATGTTAAGTTGGCCCGCAACTCGAGGATCTGTCCTTTTCCCGCTCGAACTCAGGTTCAGAACCTGAGAACGCGACGGCCCGATAGGTCGCGTTCTCAGGGCCGTCGCGACACAAGCACCTGTCACGATCTGATCGTGATAGGGAACTCTGTCGCATTCTGGCCGCCTGACCGGACAACCGTCGCGATCTTCATAGTACCCTGTCGCGTTCTGGCCGCCTGACCGAACAACCGTCGCGATCTTCATAGTACCCTGTCGCGTTCTAGCGCCCGACCTGACAAGCTCGTCGTGACCCTTACAAGCCCCTGTCGCGTTCTGCCTGAACCCCGTAGTGACCCTTACAAGGGTGCGTCGTGTTCTGGCTTTTTGCAGGAAAACCCAACTTTTTGCAAGTCTTATTGTTATACAGTCACCCCATGTTCTATTAACTATCTTGTACACAGAAAAACAAAGTTGAAATTATTGAATATATTTTAATTAATTCAAGTTAATCACATAATCTATCTTGTCCATGATTTTCTCTTACACTTGCACTCACTTTGAACCATCCAATATGGCTTAACTTGGCATAAAAATTGTCACGTGTACATCTAGCAATCTATTTCAATTATGTATGTTAATTGCCCTATTTTAAATGAACTTGTCTACGTTTTATCGCGATATTTTGGGAATATCGTTACCGACGCTCCACTGTTCTAGAATTCCTCTAGAACGTCGAGCACTTGTTTCTATATGCACACTCTCTCTTGACTTGGACGAACTCTCCGTCGGATACTCCTTCTGCCGGACTAGTGAGTCTTTATTCAAGGCCTCCGTAAGTCTCCTCTGTCCATGGGTTCCCACATGGTCGATGATCTGGTTGTACCCTAACACCTATGATACACTCTAGGGATCAGTAAGATCCGTACGGCCTTAGATTGTTCTCTCTCTTATCTTGAATCACGTCGGACCTCTGGACCTGTGCGTAAGATGGCCAGCGGAAAGGTAGTGAATTCCACCTGACTGCCAACACCATACGCGCGTGTTGAGCTACTGTTACTATCGCTCGTTACTCGACGTTTCACGTGCAATGACCATAAGATCTCATCTATACTCTACTCACTCGTCTATTCATATTCACTCTACTATCTCGTCCATCTCTTCTATTCATCTAGTACTCTCTTGGTACCCTTGAGCTGCTGTGGCTTCTACTGTTTTGTACTGTCCATGACTGTCTAGCGCTAAAAAGGGTCTTGTGACTCTTCTGACTCGAATGCATACAGTTCAGGGCACGGAGAGTGTCCAAGGGGCTCCAATCTAGTTCTGGGGGCAGAGAGCCACCCGAAAATACCTGCAGGGGCTATTGACGGTGTTCTGCATTGCACCGGTTCTGACTGACTGTTTTGAATTAGCTAGACATCTGACTGTTACACTGTTACTGTTAGTCTGTTGATTCAGACATACTGCACTATTACTGTACTCCCACTGACTGTTACTGAACTGTTATTGAGCGACTACTGTCGTACTCTCTACTTGCTCTACTTGATACTCGCTATCTTGAATTATTGCGTGCTATCGCGACTTGATTGCATTCAAAGTGCTATACTCTCTCGTTGTCTCTTGACAATAAAAGTGCTATACTCTCACTCGGCTATCTACGGATAACCAAAGTGCCATTACTATTACGATTGACGGAAGTTAATCAAAAGTGCTATACTATTTTGATTGATGAGAATCAATCAAAGTGCAATTTACTCTTTACATGACCACCTACTATCTCTCTCCTTGATATACATGTCGCTTGCTATTTCTTGACAATGACGTTACTTGCTATTACGTGACTTGACTTTAATCATCGTGCTATACTTGATTCATCTACTATTTGAACCATGCTACTTGTGCCATTACTTGTTCAATTTTACATGACTCGCTCTATCATTAGTTACTCTGCCATTTAATGCGTTAATTACTTAAAGCCTGCTTGATTATTGAGATTTAAGTCCTACTGGGCGTTATCGCTCACCCTTCGTTATTTGTTATTGTGTCTCAGGTAAGTCAGACCATGACGTCACACACACCAATGGGACGGGACCAGAGTGATGAGCGTCCTGGAGTCAGTTGACGAAGTTGCCTTAGAGTCTAATAGTTATTGCTCTAGATTTATTTTCAATGTAATGATGTCATTGAGCCCTATGTATTGGCTCCGAATTAGTGGTTGTAATAGTCTTAGTGGAATTTCAATGAAATGAAGAGTTTTAGTCCAATTATTGTTCATTAGATACTCTGATTTATTCAACTGATTGTACATTTTTCTCTACTATGTACTTGGTTCACGTTTCCTCCGATTTATTCCGTTGCTAAATTGGAGGGGCATGACAAGGTCGGCCAAACAGAATAGAGGAAGCTCTGTTCGGCCACGAAGGGTTTTTGCAGTAGGATTTGAGGTGATTTGGAGGTTTTACGTGAGATTTGGCGTGCTCTTGACGCGAGGACGTCGCTTGGAGCGTGGGAAAAGCCGATCTATGGTTTGGCTTCGCGTTCTTCACGTAGGTAGGGAGATTTTGCTCCTTTTACTAGTTGTGATTGATGTAACTATCGGTTTGATTCACAAAATGAGTTCTAGTTGATACATGGCATGCTAGTATAGTTGTTAGACTTGTTGTAGATGTGTTATATGGTCATTTGCATGGGTTTTATGGGGTTTCTGGAGGTGAAACCCTCGATTTGGGGCACTATCTGTGAAGGCGAGGGCCTGGGTGTCACGTCCTAAACGCGACAACCCGACCCATTGTGTTCACGTTCAGAACGCACCATATCGGGGCATCACGTTTTGAACGCGACAGCTGTCCCCTGTCGCCTTCTGGCTTCTGTGAACTGTGAGCAGAATGCTATGTATGTGCACCTTACTTTATGTTATTTCATGTATTTAAATGTTAGAATTGTGCCTTGGGCACATGTTGAGATTTGAAATCGATGTGATTGAATGGTTTGTGTGTACGTCGCAAGCTGGGTAGTACGACGCCTTCCGTGGTTACATCTCGAGTCGGGTACCCCAGGTTCTTTGTGAGCCAGGCACGTTGTGCTCGGGGTTTGTCCCGGTACTGTGAGTACCGTTGAGGTTTGTGTTGTCTTCCTGGACACTCTCACTCATCTGTTGAGTAGTACATCCGACTGAGGGAAAGACGACAATGGGGCAGCAACTCGTGTGTTGTGGGTGTTCTCGGTCGCATGTAGCACACTTGTGGTTGGGGGACAAACACGAGTAGATGTACTGGTCCCTAGTTAGTCCTATTTTCTAGTGCCTCACTTTAGGGAGCTCGGGCTGGAGTCCTTAAAGGTGCCAAGCATGGAAGTGCAGTCGTGTGGTCTGCAGTTGTGGTGTTGGTTAGTCTCCATAGTTTGTTGACACTGTAGAGGTGGAGCAGCAACTGGACCTTTTTTCCGTGGCTACAAAACTCAGAGGTAGTCCTGTGTGGTTTGTCCGAGTCAGTAGCTGGTGTCGCGAACCAGTTCTCGTGGCCCGAGTGTGTCGTTACCCTCCTCTAGCTCATTCATTTGGGCGAGGTTTGCCGTTTATTTATTAATGGTTGTTCCATGTTATTAGCTTAGAATTGTTTATTTATTTGCAGTCGTAGCACCATGTTTAGGTAGCTCTATTTATTGTTTAATTTAGTTCTTTACTTCTTCTTCTCGTGAGATTGTTGTTGTTTTAGTTTTTGAGGGAGTTTTCCTACTGAGCCACTGACTTGTGAGGCTCACCCCTACTCCTTTCAGGTGAAGGAGAGCAGGAGAGTTCTTGTCCTTCGTCTAGTTCAGAGCCCCATCATAGCGGAGTTGGGCCTACACCTCCAGTAGTGTAGTTCTTATTTCTGCCTCACCTAGGGCTATGCCCCAGGTTGATGTTGTACTTTGTACATTGACTTTAGTTGAGCACTGGCTATGTAAACCTTGTGTAAATATGAGATGTGCAATCTTATGTATGTTTAATGTATTCTTTTATATTGCCATGGACATTGAGTTGGTATCCCATGGAGGCTTCAACCTGTTTGTGGGAGGCAGAGTCGGGTCGGGCTCATTATTAGGTTAATGGATTTGAACGACGAGGACCGCCACAGTTCCACTCCTTATCGTGGAAAGTGACCGAGCTCGGAAAAGCCATCAAGAGGTTGGCTGCCCTCCCGAAGCTGGTTAGAGCTCTCACCAGCCAACTAGCATCCTCCTCCGAACATAGGAGGCACTCTTGAAGTCACCCAAGATCTACCTCGGATAGCTACATCAGCACCTCGTCTGCATCCTCCCTCAAGTGTGTCAAACACAAGATATGGGCCTCAAGAAGCACTTCCTTTTTGCCTTGTGTCAACCCAGCATGCCTAGTCTCGACAGGACAACTTCTTGTGCATTTATGGGAGGGGGGGAGATGAGGAAGAAGTTGGAAAATACAAAAGAGGTTCAACGACTGTCCAGACAACTCCCTAACTCAGCCTCATTGACTTATCTTAAGTCTCCCTTCACCGAGAAGATCCTCTTGGCCATGCACCCTGGGTGCCTCTGAAGATGACCAACATGAAGCCCTATGATGGGACCATAGACTTATCTATTCGCCTTAACCAATCCAACACACTCTTGTTCTTTTAAAGGGAATTGAACAAGGTGAAATGTCAAGCTCTTGGAAGGGGCAGTTGCTTCACGGCTCAAAACCATGGCTCCATTTCAACCTTCAAACACAAGAAGCAAAGTTCCTAGAATATTTCACTAGATATGCTCATCTAGCCAAGAGCTTAGCCTTCCTCCTCACCATTCGAAAGAGGCCAGAAGAATCTCTCTAGGGTTATCTAGCAAGGTTCCACTAAAAGGCCCTATAGATCCCGAGCTGGAAGCACCGTCTCAACGCTAATGGGCAACATAATTGATCTTGATCTTTAGGGTCACTAGTGAAGAAGCCTCCCACAAGCTTCGCCTAACTCATGAGCAAAACCAATCGATATTCTAATTGAGAGGTCATCATAAAAGCTCACGCTCTACAACTGACCTTTGAGGAGAAGAGAAAGTTGGCCAACTACTACCCTCAGGACAAGAAGGAGATGAGGAGAGATGACTGGCGTGATCATCCTTGTCAAGGGTTGCCCCTAGTACTAACATTTGTGGTCCCCCCCCCCCCATAGATCCTAACAGAAATTAGGGACAAGCCTGACATCAAGTGGCCAGAGAAGATGAAAGAAGATCCAAACCGACATGAGAAGAGGAAGTACGGTGAGTTCCACAGGGATAGTAGGCACATGTCACACCTCGACAACACAATTATCAAGGCATGACATATGAGCGAGCAATTAGGATGGGGTTGATAGGAAATTAAAAGAAATTTCACAAGCATGAATCATTTCTATATTAATTAGACAAGGTTTATAGTATATAACTAAAGTTAAACTATAGGTTAATTATAAAAGTCCATACTCAGCATAGTGGGAAGAAAACCAACAACATTAATATAAAAGGAGTTGATTTTACTTCTAAGTCACTTAAAGATAAGTCGGTAAAATGGCATCTTAGCACTCAACCCATCCCAGTTGGCTTTTAGTCTTGGAAATTACCTAAAAAATAATTAGAAAATCAGAATGAACATAAAGTTATGGGATTAAAAAAAATGGGGATAGGGGGTAAATTAATTTGGGGATACATTATCCCCATTCCTAATCCACCTCTTGTTTGGTATTTTTAGGGTTAGATTTTTGAAGATAACCCCATTCTTTATTTGGTAGGAAATGGTGTTGGTGTGGGGATAAAACCTTTATTTTTACTTTTGGTCGTCTCTTGACCAATAATCAAAGAGTTCGGCGTGTTGTCGGTTATCTTTACCTCGCACGATGGGTGCCCCGAAAAGATGTAGAAAACGGGGATAAGTTATCCCATCGATAAGGTGGGATAAACTATCCCCAATTTACCCCCACTTTTTTAGGATATCCCTAAAATACATAAAACCATATTTATCCTTACTTTTTTTGAGGCACCAAACGAGGGATGAGGTTAAATTAACTCTTATCCCCTATTTAATCACATAGCAAGCATGAACAAAATGTCCAATAACATTTATCCTCCAAGATAAGTTAAATTATATAATATTATAGCGGAAATTTCAAGATAGTGTATTATATACGATGTGTAAGATTAAGTTCAAGTATGTTCAAAAACGGCAAGAACTACTTGAAGAGAATCAAAGATAGTTAGCAAAGAGGGCAAGCACTAATTAAGAATATTCAATGACAATCAGTGAAAAGTGGACATAAACTAATTAAGAATATGATAAGGCAATTAGTGAAAAGGGAGGAAGAACTAAACATGAATAATCAAGGATATTGAGTGAAAAGGGAGCAAGAATTAATAAGAATTATCAAAGATAATCAATAAAGAGAAAGAGATTGAAGATTAATTGCATTTAACTATGATTGAATAATTGGTCGGATAATATTCATGCATCAGTTGACCTAATAGTCAAATTGGAAATTAAGAGATTATTGACAAATTTGGTTGACTAATCTATAACGACCCCGAGAACCCGACCCTCGGCCCATGCCGAGGATGCGATTTTCACGGTCGCCGCCCACGGATCCGGAGACCCAGAAGGGCTATAATATAAATCTAACAGGATATGTAACGGAAGTAAATGTCAATTGCTAAGCTAGAAGCGCACACGCGGAAACAGAAAGAAGAGCGAGACTGCTGTGTACTGCTCTAAGTATAGTCCCAACACTCACAAACTAGTACAAGTAAAGGTAGGGGATAACAAGTCCCTTAGGGCATACCCCGAGGGTGACGTACACTGAGAGGGGGAACCACTTCTAGCTACGGGGACCACGACTACCTCCCCATCTCCTCCGCCCGGCGCGCGTCCTGCCGCTGCTGAGAAGTCTCACCTGGAAAAGGAAGGGATGAGCTTCACAACACAAGCTCAGTAGGGACTACCAATCTCCTACTGGTTCTAACAGGCAGAAGAATATATATATCAATTAAATAAAGTATTTATATCTTCTACCTATGAACGGAAGTGCGGAAGCAAAGCTTACTAACTAGCAACGGTACGGAAGTACAACACGGTCAGAAACTCCGTGCGACTGCTCGTCGTGACCACCACACGGCTAGCAACACAGACAGGGGGAAACCCCGCCTGGAAAAGAAACACTAGTTGTGGAAAGCACTACAACTAGTCAACTGGTCAGGTGCGTCCACTGACGTTTTATCCTCGACCCAGGTCCAAACCCTCACGTCTCGTCAGAGTGAGGCAGGACACAAACACACAACAGTAACCGCCATAGTCTGGCCGGACTACGGTCCCATGCCTGACCTCTCTATGTGGTTTCGGGGCCACAAAGAGCGAGGCTATGAGAAGAAGGACTGACTGGACTGCGCCGGGAAGGACTCCAAACGACCTCGGCATCCCAGACCAACCACGAGAGCTCTGCAAACGACTCAACGCTACTATCCTAACCACCATTTTCCCCTCCGCTTCAGAGTCCGTGACTCGAGCACACCCGCCGCCCGGAGTACTCCCTCAACAGGCACGTGGGGACGGGGGTCCCAGGCAACGGTAACAACCTCTCTAATAGGACAAGCCCTCAAGTGCCGAGCACCCGGCGAACGACTAGTGTAGGACCGTACTAGGGAACTAGCACTGGTGCCATGGGTACAGAAAGAAGCGGAAATGACAAAGACTCCACAAAACATGGAACTTTGCAAGACCATAACCTGTCTCTGCTGTAGTCGCGACGCATCGGGCCGTTGCGACCTTGTCACGACGCCCTACCCTGTCGCAACACTGTCGCGGCGGCCCAAGCCGTCACGACCTTGTCGTGACGCACAAGAGCATCACGATGATGTCGCGGTGGCCATGCTGGTCGCGACATCATCACAACCTCTATAGCGGTCGCGTCTTCAGCCGAGGGGGGTTCCGGTGCAGTTCTCCTGAGAACCACCCCAAAACGTGATACAAACATACCACAGGGGGAGGGGAGCAAGCTCAACATGTAGGAAAGCCATTAAACTATGCAAACCACCCTCAAAACCCCACAATCATGGATTTACAAGAATCTACGCTCGATGGAGAATCTCACTCAACCGTGAGCATGGTTCTAGCACTCCCACAACCCAAACCATGGGGAAAAGCATGATCTCAAGGGGAAGGGGAGCATGCTAGGGCGAGAGGATCAAGGGTCCCTACCTCCACAAGTAGAGCCGACCCGTTGCGGCCTTCACGTAGGAATGACCACCTCCTCCTTGCTCCAAGCACCACGACCACGTCCCCTGCACGAACGGGATGACTCCACCTCAGCACGAGCACCATGAGCATGAAGAACCGGCCAAAAAATGCAGGGGAGCTCGAGAGGGGAAGAAGAGGGAGGAAGGGGAAGAGATAGAGCTAGAGGGGGAGAATGGGGCGCAACCTCGGTTTTAAACCGATGTCCCCCAAGACGCGATGGGTCGGCCCGGCATGAAAACAACCATGTTGCGACGCCCCTAGGCGTCGCGACCTTGTCGTGACGGCGACCCACGGCGCGACCCCAAAAGCAATCAAACCTCGAAGACTGGGAAACCAGAACACGATGGCTAACCAGGTCGCGTCAACACTGTACACACCTGACACCCAACAAGACCATTCTAACAGATGGGACAGCGGTCAAGTCTGTCAGAAAAGTAGTCGTGATGACTCCAGATGCCGCGACAAGAATGCGACGCCCACCTCTATCGTGACCAAGTCGCGACGGCCCGGTGTGTCGCCACACAACCCTGTCGCGACAGGCTCCCCCGTCGTGGCCCTGAGGACAGGGCCAATGGCCCAAGGGGGGCTGGGTCTTACATCCCACCCACCTTAAGAAAGTTCATCCTCGAAATTAAAAGAAACTCAGTTTCAACAGGAAGCAATGCAAAAAGGGAAAATAGCGTACCAGTCAATCAAACAAATACGGGAGCTGCTCTCGCATCTCATCCTCGCGCTCCCATGTGGCCTCGCCACCTACGCGGTTCTCCCAAACGACCTTCACCAGCGGGATCTTCCTCCGGCACAACTGCTGCACTCTGCGGTCCACAACTCTAACCGGGTACTCTGGCACTGACAAGTCTGGCGCTACCTCAAGCTGCGAGTAGTCCAAAACGTGTGATGGATCTGCAACGTACCTCCTGAGCTGCGACACGTGAAAAATGTTGTGCACGCCTGCCAACTGTGCCGGAAGACTCAACCTATACGCCACCTCGTCGATCCTCTCTGTGATAGGGAAAGGCCCAATGTAGCTAGGATTGAGCTTTCCCTTCCTGTCAAATCTCATAACACCTTTGGTCGGCGAAACCCGCAAGAACACATGGTCACCCACGCTGAATTGTAACGGCCTCCTGTGAACATCTGCATAGCTCTTTTGTCTGCTCTGCACTGCCTGAAGCCTCTACCTGACAAGTCTAACTGTATCTGCACACTGCTGCACCATCTCTGGTCCCAAAAGCTGCCTCTCTACGACCTCGAACCAATGAAGTGGTGTCCTGCATGGGCGACCATACAAAGCCTCGTATGGTGCCATTCTGATGCTCGAGTGATAACTATTGTTGTAGGCGAACTCTACCATCGGAAGGTACAACTCTCAGGTGCCACTCCAGTCCAAACAGCACGCTCTCAATATCCTCCAAAGTCTGAATGGTCCTCTCTGACTGCCCATCTGAATGCGAGTGATATGTTGTACTCAACCTCAACTCTGTACTAAGAGCTCTCTACAGACTATGCCAAAACCCAGATGTGAACCTCAGATCTCTATCGGAGACGATCGAAATTGGGGTTCCATGTAACGGAACAACTTGGTCCACATACAGCCTGGCTAACTTGTCCACTGACCAAGACATCCTGACTGGAAGAAAATGCGCTGACTTGGTCAATCGATCCACGATCACCCAAATGCCATCATGCCTCTACGGAGTACGGGGCAAACCAACCACAAAGTCCATGGTGATATCATCCCACTTTCACTCGGGAATGGGTAACGACTGCAGCTCACCACCAGGATGCTGATGCTCAGCCTTCACCTGTGACAAGTAAGGCACCGAGCAACAAACGCAACCACACCCCTCTTCATTCCTGGCCACCAGAAGAACCTCCTCAGGTTATGGTACATCTTAGTGGAACCAGGATGAACAGTATACCTCGATCTGTGTGCCTCTGACAACAGCACCTGGCGCGCATCACTAGGAACGTACATTCTGCCTCTGAATATGACCTCACTATTCTCGTCCAGCTCAACATCTGGCATCCGCAAAATATCTGCTAACTCTGAGTCTGCCTGCTATGCCTGCAACACCTGACGGTACACTGACGGACGAACTGACAAACTGGTCATCATGGCACGGTCTCTGCGCCTCGACGGGTAGAACACTCCCTGGGATAGCTCCTCGAACAGCCTCCACTCTCTGACCATCATCGAACTCAAGCGAACATGCCTGCTCAAAGCATCAAGCATGACGTTAGCCCTTCCTGGGTGATAGGAGAGGGTAAGGTCATAGTCCTTCAAATACTCCATCCATCTACACTGCCTCGAGTTCAAATCTCTCTGAGTGAAATGTACTGCAAACTTTGATGGTCGGTGAAGATCTCGAACGCCTCTCCGTACAAATAGTGCCTCCACAACTTCAGAGCGAACACCACTGCTCCCAACTCTAAGTCGTGGGTAGGGTAGTTCTCCTCGTGCTTCTTGAGTTGTCGACGCATCGGTGTAGACCACCAACCTGATCTCGACGCATCGGTGTAGACCACGAACCCTCTGCTACCTGACAGCAAGACTAACACTGGCGTTGAAGTCAACCTCGCCTTCAGCTCCTGGAAACTCCGCTCACAGTCCTCTGACCAAACAAACTTGACGTCCTGCCTCGTCAACCTGGTCAACGGCTCTGTAATCCTGGCAAAATCCTAGATAAACCTCATGTAGTAACTTGCTAGACCCAAAAATCTGCAAACCTCTGACACTGATGTGGGCTGCTCCCACGACAACACTGCCTCCACCTTGGTAGGGTCCACTGCCACACCAGAACCTGAGATCATGTGCCCGAGAAAGTGCACCTCCCTCAGCCAAAATTCACACTTGTCGAACTTGGCGTACAGTTGGTGACTCCGTAGGGTCTCTAGCACGATCCTCAGATGCTCCTCGTGCTCCTCCTCAGAAGCTGAGTAGACTAAGATGTCATCCATAAAGATGACCACGAACTGGTCAAGTACTCACTAAACACCCTATGCATCAAATCCATGAATGTTGTAGGTGCGTTCGTCAGCCCAAACGGCATCACGACGAACTCAAAGTGACCGTACCTGGAACGGAAAGCTGTCAAGCCAATATCAGACTCTTTGATCCTCAACTGATAGTAACCGAACCTCAAGTCAAACTTTGAGAATACCCTGGCTGACTGCAACTGGTCGAACAAATCATCGATCCTCGGCAACGGGTACTTGTTCTTCACTGTAACTTGGTTCAACTGCCGATAATTGATGCACAAATGCAGACTACCATCCTTCTTCCTCACAAATAGCACAGGAGCTCCCCATGGCGAATGGCTCAGACGAATGAAGCCCAACTCAAGCAACTCCTGCAACTGGCGCTTCAACTCGCGCAACTCCGTCGGAGCCATCCGATAAGGTGCCTTAGACAAAGGCATCGTACTAGACAAAAGCTCGATGGAGAACTCTACCTCCCGCTCAAGTGGCAACCTAGGTAGATCCTTCGGGAAAACATTAGAGAACTCACAAACAACAGGCACATCAAAAACCGAAGACCCGCTAGGCTCCAAGGAACAAATAGAAGCAAGATATGCTACACAGCCATCACGGATCTGATATTCAGTCTGTCCCCATGTAATTTTAATTAATTACATATTTATTTTAGTGATTAACAAAACCAAACAAAATCCTATCAAAAAGTTCTAACACATATTTCATAAGTCTTAAGTACAGGAAATATACAAAGGTCAAACAAGCCAATATTGGTAAGTATTACCTTTCTGAAGCTTTAATCATTTCAAGATCATATTTCTCTAAGTCCACACCGACTCCTGTTGAAAGCCACAACGATTTCCTTATGTGTGTATCGATTTCAATAGAGCTATAACGATTTGATTTCATAACAATTTCTTTATAAGACTGAGATATCATGTGGTTTCAAACAAGTCGTTCCCGTAACGATTCCTTAAGTCATCGTAACGATTTCTTTAGAACTCGTAACGACTTGCCCGTCGCAACGACTCTTTAAGTCATCGTAACGATTTCTTTAGAACTCGTAACGACTTGCCCGTCGTAACGATTCTTTAAGTCATCGTAACGATTTCTTTAGAACTCGTAACGACTTGCACGTCGTAACGATTCTTTAAGTCATCGTAACGATTTTTTTAGAACTCGTAACGACTTTCCCGTCGTAACGATTCCTTAAGTTATCGCAACGATTTCTTTAGAACTCATAACGACTTGCCCATCGTAATGATTCCTTAAGTTATCGCAACGATTTCTTTAGAACTCGTAATGACTTGCCCGTTGTAACGATTCCTTAAGTTATCGCAACGATTTCTTTAGAACTCGTAACGACTTGCCCGTCATAACGACTCCTTAAGTTATCGCAACAATTTCTTTAGAACTCGTAACGACTTTCCCGTCGTAACGATTCCTTAAGTTATCGCAACGATTTATTTAGAACTCGTAACGACTTGCTTTTCATAACGATTTGTTAAGTCTTCATAACGATTTCTTCGTTGAACACATCGACTTGCTTTTCATAACGATTTGTTAAGTCTTCATAACGATTTCTTCATTGAACACATCGACTTGCTTTTCATAACGATTTGTTAACTGTTCAGAACGATTTCTTCGTTAAACACATCGACTTGCTTTCCATAACGATTTGTTAAGTGTTCATAATGATTTCTTCGTTGAACACATCGACTTGCTCTCTATAACGATTTCTTCAATATTCATAACGATTCCTTTAATGAATACAACGATTTGCTCTCTATAACAACTTCTTCAGTATTTATAACGACTCCTTTAATGAATTCAACGATTTACTCTCTATAATGACTTGTTGGTATTCATAACGATTTCATAAGTCATATAGACAACGACTTTATGGTTTATATCGACTTGATATTTATCTTATCTCTTAAAGCGTTGAATAGTCAAAGTCTTCTCTTACTTGTCTGACTGGTGTGCATTTAATGAAGACAGAACGTATCTCTACATACATGCAGATGATATCTTTTCATTATCGTGCATATTCTGTCAACATCTTTCAGAACAAACTATTTGGCATTACTATTTTGGTGAATATTCACATCAATGTTTACTGACAACAAGAGACAGCCTAGCTGTCTACTGTTCTAGCATTTAATATGTGCAGGGTCCTAAAGACATTCTGTCATACAACGTTGGACCATATAGACGCCAGATGACCTTATCTCTTTGCGTGCTCAACTAGATAAATGATTGTTGAAGCTTCCAAATGTCAAGCAGTCTAACGTCTACCAATCTAAGAGACAATGGTTACTTCAACGGCCGTATTTCAAATGGAGATATAAATACAAGACAGAAGTTTAGAAGAAGAAAGGAATGAAAAACATACAAGCAATTCAAATCTTCTGATAGAATTCTAGAGCCAAGAACCTCATTCCTTCTCGTGTTGATCTTTGCTCTCCACACTATAGTGAAAATCTTGAGAGAGCTCGTGTAGTTCTGAGAGTCTACTGTGTTTCTAGATCTTCTACTCTCAGTCCTGCTTTCTTCAGATCTTAGCTTGTTGAAGCTTGATCTAGGGGCTTGTTTTTACTGCTTACCTTTGCTGTGGTTGTTCCCTTCTGTGTTGAAGGAAGACCTGGTGGGGTATCCAGGGTGTTGTTGTTCCCTTCTGTTGTGAAGGAAGACCTGGTGGGATATCCAGGGTGGTGTAATTCCCTTCGTGTGAAGGAAGACCAGTTAAGCTGGGTGTTGTAGTGTCCATAGGGGGACTGTACCCTAGTTAGTGGAATCCTGAGTTGTTGCTCAGGGACTGGACGTAGGACTCCTAAGGAGAGGAGGTCCGAACCAGGATAATTTCTTGTGTTGTGTGGTTGTTTTTCTTGTGTGATTGCTCTTTGAACTAACTGTCACTAACCTTCATCGAAGAACGTCTTTGTGTGAATGTTTTAAGTATAGGTACTAATCAAATATTTTTTAAAGACCCATTCACCCCCCCTCTGGGCTTGTCAACTGGGCAACAAGTGGTATCAGAGCGAGTCTCTTCGACAAAGAAGAAAGATCCAACGATCTGAAGAGTAAAGATTCATGGCAGCCCAAGGTAACATTGAAGGTCAGTCTGTCAACCGACCCCCTCTCTTTGATGGTGAAGATTATGCTTTTTGGAAGACCAGAATGGAGTCTTTCTTCAAGGTCACGACTATCAGATATGGTCAATAGTAGAAGAAGGTGATCTCCTGGTCACAAATGAGAAAGCTCAGTGGACAGATGATGATAGGAAAAAGATCTCCTTAAACTGTAAGGCTAAGAGTATTTTGTGTGTGCACTAAGTAAAAAAGAATTCAACAGAGTTTCAGCTTGCAAATCCGCAATGGAGATGTGGGAAAAGCTTAGAATTACCTATGAAGGCACAGACAAGTGAAGGAGACAAGAATTGATATTCTTGTTACCCAATATGAATGATTTCAAATGCAATCAGGTGAGTCCATAACCCAGATGTTCAGTAGATTCACAGATATCACAAATGGGTTAGCCGGACTAGGAAAGACCTATGAAATGGGAGACATGGTGAGGAAAATTCTTAGATCCCTACCAACTTCATGGACTCCCAAAGTTACATCCATTGAAGAAGCTAATGATCTAAAGAGAATGTCTTTGGAAAAGCTCATTGGGTCCCTTATGGCCCATGAGATAAACATGGAGAGATTAGGAGAATCCTCCAAAAGAAAGAAGCAGTCAAATGCGCTCAAGGCTGATGAAGAGTCGTTAGAAGAATCACTGGACAACAGTGAGAACAACAAGGATAGTGATGATGAAGAAGCTATGCTGTCTAGAAGACTACAACGAATTCTAGCAAAAAAGAAGAAGTTTCAATCTGGCAGAAGATTCTTCAAGAAAAATAAAGAGTTTAAGAAGCCAGAAGGAAAAGATCTGAAGAAAGGAGAACCTACATGTTATGAGTGCAAAAAGCCTAGACATATCAAGGCAGAGTGTCCAAAGCTTAAGAAAGATGGACACAAGAAGAAAGATAACTTCAGACGATTCAAGAAATACAAGAAGAAGGCAATGGCAGCCGCATGGGAAAACAACAGCGACTTAGATAGTGAGTCAAGCTCAACTAGTGATGAAGAAGAAGCCAACTTGGCTTTCATGGCAAATACAGATGATAAGGTAACATCTGATTCCTCCTTTGATTCCTGCAATGGTTCTGATTCTGATAATTTAGAGGATGCATTCAATGAACTATATGATAAATATAGAGATATATCTAAATTATTGAAAGTTAGTAAGAAAAACATTACTTGTTTAGAGAATACAAACTCAGATCTAAAATCTGAAAATGAGCAACTAGAAAAATAGTTAACTGAACTTAAAAGAAGAAATGAGTTATTATGTGGAGATCTAAAGGACAAGAATGAACAAATAATTAAATTGGAAAAACAGGCAGGCACAGATGAACTGAAAACAGAAATAAAATCATTAACATATGAAAATAAGAAATTATCTAGCACATTGGAAAGATTCACAAATGGTAAAAACTCCCTCATAATAAAAGGTGCTAGAAGATCAGGTAAGAAGAAAAATAGATTAGGATATACACCCCCAGATAATGAAGAAACCATAGTTTATCCTAAAACATATCCAACACCAAAATTTGTACCCGAACAAGATATAGCATACAAAGCTAACTTCAAATATATAGAAAAAGTAACTAAATTATCCTGCTGTAGTCACTGCAACAAGTTAGGACATATCATAACAACATGCCCAACAAGACATAAGAAATGGATAATCAAAGGTAAAATCAATGATACTAACCAATCAGGACCCAAAAGAATTTGGGTACCTAAAACTTGATGATTTTATTTCAGGGTAACACTCGAGCATCCAAATGGTATTTGGACAGTGGGTGCTCAAGACACATGTCAGGGAATCGGAAGCTATTCACCCATCTACAAGCTGAAGAAGGAACTGTTACCTATGGAGACAATGGGAAAGGCACAGTGATTGGCAGTGGTTCTGTGAGCAACAAAGGAAAGGTAGTCATTGAAGATGTATTTCTTGTCAAAGGGCTGAAGCACAATCTCATCAACATCAGCCAGCTTTGTGACAGAGGTCATCAGATTCAGTTTCAAGAGTCAAAGTGCAGCATATTAAAGGATGGAGCAGTAATTTTCGAAGCCAATAGAGAAAAGAACCTGTATGCACTTCATCTTGAAGAACTCAAGGATCAAGATGTCTGTTTGGCAGCAAACAAGGATCAATCAACTGAACTGTGGCACAGAAGACTGGGACATTGCAGCATAGAAGGTATGAGAAAACTGCTAAAGAAGAATCTTGTGGAAGGTCTGCCAAAGGTCAGCACAAAATTGGATAGTGTCTGCAGACCTTGTGCCAAGGGAAAACATGTTAAGAACTCCTTCAAGTCAAAGACTGTAGTGACAACCTCAAAACCCTTAGAACTCCTTCATATGGATTTATTTGGGCCAATGAGAACCACCAGTCTTGGAGGAAAGAACTTCGGATTTGTTATAGTTGATGACTATTCCAGATTTGCATGGGTGTCATTCCTAGAACATAAAGATGATACATTTGAAAGCTTTATCAGCTTTAGCAAGAAGGTTCAGAAAGACAAGAAATTCAGTATTATTAGTATTCGATCAGATCATGGAGGTGAATTTCAGAATGAGAAATTTGCAAAGTTCTGTGAAAATGAAGGGATTGAACACAATTTCTCAGCACCAAGGACACCACAGCAAAATGGAGTTGCTGAGAGGAAGAATAGAACTCTATTGGACATGGCAAGAACAATGTTGTCAGAATATAATTTGCCAAGATACTTTTAGGCTGAAGAAGTGAACACAGCAAGCTATATTATCAACAGAGTAATGATCAGGCCAATCCTAAAGAAGACTGCATATGAACTGTTTAAAGGAAAGAAGCCAAAGATCAGCCACTTTAGGACATTTGGATGTCCTTGCTTCATTCACAATAATGGAAAAAGGGACATTGGTAAGTTGGATGCCAAATCAGATGAAGGTATCTTCATGGGGTATGCTTCTAAACCCAAAGGTTATAGAGTATTTAACAAATGTACCTTATTAATTGAACAGTCTGTGCATATTATTTTTGATGAGACTAACCCTTCCTTGAGAAAGGAAGAAGATAGTGACAATGATGATGCAGACAACTGTCCAAGAAACTAAAGGATACCTCAATTGAAGACAGGGATGATCCACCTCTGGAAGACTTGCAACAATAAGATATTACACATGAAAATCTTCCAAAGGAGTGGAGATACAAGAAAGATCACTCACCTGCGAACATTATTGGTGATCCATCTGTAGGGGTAAGAACAAGAGGTAATGTAATTCCTTGTGATTACCTAGCATTTGTTTCTCAAATAGAGCCTAGGGCAGTCAATGAAGCTCTTACTGATGAATCTTGGATTATAGCCATGCAAGATGAACTAAATCAGTTCAAGAGAAACAAGTATGGTCACTTGTTCCCAGACCATCAGACCATCTAGTTATTGGCACCAAATGGGTGTTCAGAAATAAATTGGATGAGGCTGGTGTAATCTTAAGAAACAAGGCCTATTAGGTGGCTCATATGCATTGCTCTAGCTAGACTTGAGGCTATTAGGATTTTACTTGCATATGCATCTGCTCTAGATTTATATTTCAAATGGATGTTAAATCCGCCTTTTTAAATGGTTTTATTAAGGAGGAAGTGTATGTTGAACAGCCTCCAGGTTTCGATGATATAGAATTTCCTAATCATGTTTTTAAACTTCATAAGGCATTGTATGGTTTAAAGCAAGCACCAAGAGCCTGGTATGAAAGGCTTAGCTCTTTTTTTTAAACCATGGTTTTTCTAGAGGATAGGTAGATAGCACTCTATTTGTAAAATCAAAAGTTAAAAGCATATTACTTGTACAGATTTATGTAGATGACATTATCTTTGGATCTACTGATGAATCCCTTTGCAAGTATTTTGAAAAGTTATGCAGGGAGAGTTTGAAATGAGCATGATGGGAGAACTCAATTATTTCCTTGGACTACAAATCAAGCAAGGAAAAGATGGCACCCACATCTGTCAAGCAAAATACACCAAAGAGCTTTTGAAGAAATTTGGTTTTGAGAACACAAAGCCACTCTCAACACCAATGAGTACATCTACAAGGATGGATAGTGACAAGGATGGTAAGAAAGTAGATCAAAAGATCTACAGAGGTATGATTGGTTCATTACTTTATTAACGGCCAGTAGACCTGATATTCTATTCAGTGTATGCATGTGTGCTAGGTATCAAGCAGATCTTAGAGAATCTCATTTAATCTCTGTAAAAAGAATATTTAGATATTTAGCTAGAACTCATGACTTAGGTCTGTGGTATCCAAAATCTAGTGAAATTAATTTAGTAGGATACTCTGATGCTGACTATGCTGGATGCAAAGTAGATAGAAAAAGCACCAGTGGTTGTTGTCAATTTCTTGCAGGGTGTTTGATATCCTGGTCCTCAAAGAAACAAAATTCAATGGCACTGTCTACAGCTGAAGCTGAGTACGTGGCTGCTGGAAGTTGTTGTACACAACTCCTATGGATAAAGCAACAACTTGAGGATTTTGGACTAAATATCAAATCAATTCCACTACTGTGTGACAACACCAGTGCTATCAATCTCACCAAAAATCCAGTCCAGCATTCAAGGACCAAACATATTGAGGTTAGATATCATTTTATTCGTGATCATGTAGCAAATGGTAACATTGAAATATCTTTTATTGACACAAATGGTCAGTTAGCAGATATTTTCACAAAAGCCTTACCCGAGGAGAGATTTACGCCTCTTAGAAGGGAATTGGGCATGTGTAATTTGTGAAGAGATTTCTATTTAAAACTGGCATATAAATTTTCAGAATTAAGTAAGTTTTCCCTCCATGGCCTTAAGCAAAAGTAATTTAAATTATCTTTCCGGGACGCTCTCTTTATAAAGTCTATTGAGTTGGTCAAACTCATTTGTCGTTTTTTGCCACCTTTTTGGCGCCTCACTTTTCGGTATAGCATTTATTTAACTCCGAAAATCAATGTGGGAACGATTCATCTCCTATCTTCTACCTTTTTCCCTCTTTCGTCTGGTTACCTGAGCCGATGCCCTAACGACTTCGACATCGACTCTCTGCAAATTTGAAGCCCTTCACCTCTTCCCGCGAAGAATTTCTTGAGGGTTTTCACTTCTGCCACCATCTCCTCCGTTCTAAAACCCTCCTCCACTCAAATCCATGGCCACACCAGTTGTTTCCGGAAGTCTTGGGGGCTACGGCACTGAATACCTCTCTCATGAGTAGCAGGAAAGGTTCACGTTCGTGAAGACCAAGCTTTGTGGAAATAAGGCAGTGGATGTAGCTGATCTTGAGAAGAACGGCATGCATAGCATAGTGGCCGCAGTGAGAAGAATGCAGTGGACAATCATTTCGACCTTCTCTGAGGTAAGCTATCCGGACCTTGTGAAGGCGTTCTACGTTTGCTTGAAATCAAAGGCAGATGGGTCCCTGACATTTTCAGTCAAGGGAACCACGATCAAGATTGAATACAATCTTCTGAAGACTTTGTTTGATGTAAGCTCGACTGGTCACAGTGGAATCCACACTGTGGATACCCAGGTCAAGGGTCTCGGAATCATTGGTCCTGAATTCCGGTTGAGAGATGGGAAAATAGATATCAATCAGTTGAATGCATTCAACCGTCTTCTGCACTTTATTGTTTGTCAAATTCTAGTTCCTAGAAGTGCAACTTTTTCAACTTGTACCAAGGCAGATTCGGATATGATGTTCTGGGTCATACAGAACAAGGAGATTAACATGGCCGAAGTGATGATAGAGAGGATGAAGTTTGCTCGTGATCAGATTTGGGACACCAAGAGTAAGCTCAATGTATCTCTGCCTTATGCTCACTTGCTCACCAAGGTTTTCAAACACTTTGGTGTTGACCTGTCTGGGGCAGTAGTTGAGAAGATGGGCCAGAGCATTAGGTCCAGAAATCTTAGAAAAAGTGGTTTCTCAATCATAAATGGTGTATGGACCAAGACCTCAGTGGCTGAGGGCGAGGCTATAATTGGCGAAGCCCCTGAAGTCCCGCCAGAGGAAGTGGTAGCACCAGCAGCAGTGGCAGTAGCAGCACCAGTGACCACATCAGAAGCAGAAGTAGCAACAGCAGCAGCAGTGACACCAGATGCACCAGAATCAACTTCAACTCAAGGAGCAGTTTTTGAGACAGAATTTTCAGCAGAACCAGCAGCAGGAGCACCTGCTGAAGTTGCATCCGCAGCAGAAGAGGCACCAGAATCATCAGTTGCAGTAGAATTGGAAAGAGAAAGTGCAGAGGAAGTCTCAGTGGCACCAGCAAGAGCTGTAGTGGAAGAAGCTGTGGCATCCGGCCACCTTGAAGACGCAGCTGTAGAAGATGCTCCCAGCCATGAGGAGCAAAATGTTAGTGAGCCTCAAATATCAGAATCCGTGGCAGTGGGCCACAATGTTGAAGTACCTGTGATGGAAGAAGCTCCCATTCAGAGGGAGCAAGGAAGTATTGCAAAAGATGCTCCTATTGAGGGGGAGCAGTCTGTCAGCCCAAATATCCCAGAAGAAACCTCTGTACCAATGGCAGATACCTCCAGTTTAGGCACTTCATTGGAAGGAAATGAAGGCATACCTCAGGGGGAGAGCACTGAAAACCCCCCAGAAGAACAATTCCGAGATGGGGAAATGGCTAGCTCCTCAGAATCTGATGAGGATGCCAATATTGATGAAGTACAGGCTCCTGTGAACCAAGCCAAGGAGAAAAGGAAGGAAGTTGCTCCAGAACTTCCTCTTCTTGCTGATGCTCCATATCAAAGGACCCAGAGGCAGAAGATTGTGATACAACTGAAGCCTGTCATAGAAAGATTGGATGTTCAAGGAGAAATCCTGTGCTCTTTGCAGTCCGATGTAAATTCAATTTTCATGAGCCAGGCCTCCACCTCAAAAGAGATGTTACAAGTGAGGAATGCAATGAAATGGTTCAATAAGGAAATGGGATCCATGAAGGCCTTACTTTCAGAAGTTTTGCAAGCCATAAAAGCTCAAGCACCTCCATCTTCTGAGCCTCCTTCTACATCAGCTGCAGAAATGGAAGGGCCATCTATGGTTTCAGAAGAAGTACCTTTGGAGTCAGGGCCATCCGGGCCCTCAGTTCAGGAGCAAGGGCCATCAGGGCCTCCAGCTGAAGGGTCAGGACCATCCGATCCGGCAAGGAACAAGCAGATTCCAGCAGAAGAACCTGTTGTAGATCCAGTGCCCCCAATTTCTTCTCCCTCTCAAACCCTTGCTCCTTCCTCCCCTCCTTCAGCCTCCACTGCTCCACCTGCTCCTCCAACCTTTAAGCAACCACAACCTAGAATCATCTCCTCACCAACACCTTTTTCCTCTCAATCCACCTCACCTCCTGCATCTTTAACACCCTTTCCTCCGCCTCCTCCTATCTTTGAGGTTCCTCCAGTCTCATCATCAGCTGGAGCCTCCTCCTTTGGTCCCTCATCATCAGCTGGACCATCTCCTCACACCTCTTCTCATCCATCATCCCTCCTTCATCACCATCATCCCAGAAGGAGCTTAAATTGATGGTCCCTATCTGAGCCCCATCAAAGATGAATTTAAGGACACCATTCTTGGCTCTGTTCTCAAAGTTGGCGAGCATACTCATGTCTCTGATCCTTCCTGTCCTCCCTCTAAGAAAAAGAAACCTCCTCTTCATCTTTCAATCCATTGTATCCTCCCTTGTGGTTTTCTCTCACAGAGGTCACTAAAAACAAGCCTCTCTACAGGGAATACCTCACCAAGGTTGTCTTTGCCACCCTCTTCAATCTCCTTTCCTAAACCTTTCTGACCATCTTCACATCCTACCTTACACCTCCCTTACCAAGTTTGTAAGGAACAAGATCTTCTCTTCTGCTCAATCCTTATCTGAAGAAGAATGGGCACGCTCAAATAAAGTCCTCTACATCAAGTTTCTCTCTGCCAGATCTGAAGTTTTTCCTCCCAGGAATCACTCTCTCACCTTGACAGAATGGTTTATGGTCCACCATACCAACATCTGGGCTCCCTTCATCCAGAAAGAAATCAAGCTGATCATGCAATTCAAGATGTTTAATGATTATAGATATCTTCATCGTTTACCTGAAGTCCAGCTCAGTCAGTTCAGGCAAGCCATCCGAAATCTTGGATCTGAGCATGGCACTGCAGCAATTCAAGTGGACTTTGCTACTCTTCATCTGCCAGAGGCTACATATCTTCCTCCTCTTCACTCTTTGCTCATGGATACACCAGTGGGCTCAGTTATTTTTGAACATTTTGCGAGAGTGATGGGCAGAATCAAAGTTCAGAAGGGCAGTGTGGTAGCTTTCCCCATATTTATCTTTAGGGAGTACCACCTAGGCCACATCCGTGCTGAGATTCTAGCCCCTGCCTTGTCATAATGTGAAAGACTGACACCTGCAGGTTGGGCCAAGTTCTATCCCTTATCTGCTTAGCAATTGTCGGATACAAATGCAACCTTAGCCAGGGAAGGCCGCCCTCCAATCTCAGCTGCAACCTTTCTGGACATGAATTCCCTCCACCTTGTAAATGATCCTCTTCAAATTTGGGTGGAAAGGTACAAAGTCTATGTCGCCATGCGCCAGGAATTGAAGCATAGGCAGATCTTCTATCATGTTCCCTTAATCAGTTTCTTGCTTGTGCTAGCTTTGGAAAAGTCACCTACTACAAGATATCCTTGGACAGAGATCCGTACCATGATTTCCTTGAAGCTCAGTTGGTCCTTCACCTCAAAAGAATGTCTCCCTCTATGGGACCAAATTAATGTTGGCCCTGAACCCTTCAAGATTTACTTTGAGAAGCAGGAAGAGCAGGCCTGGGAGATTATTTCTCATTTTGCCTCTCTTTATCCCCTGCTTATTACTTACCTGTACCTCCTCAGAATGAATGAACTACATTTGCTTGTCTCTCCTTATCTTTTTCTTCATTCTTTGTCTCAGATTATCTTTTTGCTTAATGACAAAAAGGTGGAGAAAAATACTTAGCATGTCTGAAATACATTCCGCAAATATTCATATTTTTTTAATTATTTTATTATTACTATTCATGCTTAGTGTTAAGGGGAGAAAAATATTTAGCATGTCTGAAATACATTCTGCAAATATTCAGATTATTTATTCTTGCTTATTGTTAAGTTTTGTCATCACCAAAAAGGGGGAGATTGATATTCAGTCTGTCCCCATGTAATTTTAATTAATTACATATTTATTTTGGTGATTAACAAAACCAAACAAAACCCTATCAAAAAGTTCTGACACATATTTCATAAATCTTAAGTACAGGAAATATAACAAGGTCAAACAAGCCAATATTGGTAAGTATTACCTTTCTGAAGCTTTAATCATTTCAAGATCATATTTCTCTAAGTCCACACCGACTCCTGTTGAAAGCCACAATGATTTCCTTATGTGTGTATCGATTTCAATAGAGCTATAACGATTTGATATCATAACAATTTCTTTATAAGACTGAGATATCATGTGGTTTCAAACAAGTCGTTCCCGTAACGATTCCTTAAGTCATCGTAACGATTTCTTTAGAACTCGTAACGACTTGCCCGTCGCAACGACTCTTTAAGTCATCGTAACGATTTCTTTAGAACTCGTAATGACTTGCCCATCATAACGATTCTTTAAGTCATTGTAACGATTTCTTTAGAACTCGTAACGACTTGCCCATCGTAACGATTCTTTAAGTCATCGTAACGATTTCTTTAGAACTCGTAACGACTTGTCTGTCGTAACAATTCCTTAAGTTATCACAACGATTTCTTTAGAACTCGTAACGACTTGCCCGTCGTAACGATTCCTTAAGTTATCACAACGATTTCTTTAGAACTCATAACGACTTGCCCGTTGTAACGATTCCTTAAGTTATCGCAACGATTTCTTTAGAACTGTAACGACTTGCCCGTCGTAACGACTCCTTAAGTTATCACAATGATTTCTTTACAACTCGTAACGACTTGCTCATCGTAACGATTTCTTAAGTTATCGTAATAATTTCTTTAGAACTCGTAACGACTTGCCCGTCGTAACGATTCCTTAAGTTATCACAACGATTTCTTTAGAACTCGTAACGACTTGCTTTTCATAACGATTTGTTAAGTCTTCATAACGATTTCTTCGTTGAACACATCGACTTACTTTTCATAACGATTTGTTAAGTGTTCATAACGATTTCTTCGTTGAACACATCGACTTGCTTTCCATAACGATTTGTTAAGTGTTCATAACGATTTCTTCGTTGAACACATCGACTTGCTCTCTATAACGATTTCTTCAGTATTCATAACGATTCCTTTAATGAATACAACGATTTGCTCTCTATAACAACTTCTTCAGTATTGAAAATGACTCCTTTAATGAATTCAACGATTTGCTCTCTATAATGATTTGTTGGTATTCATAACGATTTCATAAGTCATATAGACAACGAATTTATGGTTTATATCGACTTGATATTTATCTTATCTCTTAAAGCGTTGAATAGTCAAAGTCTTCTCTTACTTGTCTGACTGCTGTGCATTTAATGAAGACAAAATGTATCTCTGCATACATGCAGATGATATCTTTTCATTATCGTGCATATTCTGTCAACATCTTTCAGAACAAGCTATTTGGCATTACTATTTTGGTGAATATTCACATCAACGTTTACTGACAACAAGAGACAGCCTAGCTGTCTACTGTTCTAGCATTTAATATGTACAGGGTCCTAAAGACATTCTATCATACAACGTTGGACCATATAGACGCCAGAAGACCTTATCTCTTTGCGTGCTCAACTGGATAAAAGATTGTTGAAGCTTCCAAATGTCAAGCAGTCTAACGTCTACCAATCTAAGAGACAACGGTTACTTCAACGGCCGTATTTCAAATGGAGATATAAATACAAGACAGAAGTTCAGAAGAAGAAAGGAATGAAAACGTACAAGCAATTCAAATCTTCTGATAGAATTCTAGAGCCAAGAACCTCATTCCTTCTCGTGTTGATCTTTGCTCTCCACACTATAGTGAAAATCTTGAGAGAGCTCATGTAGTTCTGAGAGTCTACTGTGTTTCTAGATCTTCTACTCTCAATCCTGCTTACTTCAGATCTTAGCTTGTTGAAGCTTGATCTAGGGGCTTGTTTTTACTGCTTACCTTTGCTGTGGTTGTTCCCTTCTGTGTTGAAGAAAGACCTGGTGGGGTATCCAGGGTGTTGTTGTTCCTTCTGTTGTGAAGGAAGACCTGGTGGGGTATATAGGGTGGTGTAATTCCCTTCGTGTGAAGGAGACCAGCTGAGCTGGGTGTTGTAGTATCCATAGGGGGACGGTACCCTAGTTAGTGGAATCCTGAGTTGTGCTCAGGGACTGGACGTAGGACTCTAAGGAGAGGAGGTCCGAACCAGGATAATTTCTTGTGTGTGTGGTTGTTTTTCTTGTGTGATTGCTTTTGAACTAACTGTCACTAACCTCATCGAAGAACGTCTTTGTGTGAATGTTTTAAGTACAGGTACTATAAATATTTTTTAAAGACCCATTCACCCCCCCCTCTGGGCTTTGTCAACTGGGCAACAGGATCAAACTACGAGCTCTACAAAGGAAATAAAAGATCGACGGGTAGACCGGATACCTTGGAAGCAGAGAACAGGCGCTCCCAGGTATCTCAAACCGAACGGTCTTCCACTGACAATCAACCACAGCTGAGTGAGCCTCCAACTAGTCCATGCCCATGATGACGTCAAAGTCACGAAGCTGCAACGTGTACAATCTGGCCGGCAGCTGGTGTCCCTGGACCTAAACTGTGATGCCCTCCAGGTAACCAAAAGAACGCATGTAATCATTGGACGGGAGATTGACCATCACATCACACTGCCTCTCAGGCGTGTAACGAACCAGAGACTCGTAAAACTCCTCGGAATCAAAACAACGAGAAGCACCGGGGTCAACCAAAACATGAGCAGCTCTACCAAGGATAGGCAAGGTACCTATAACCAGGTTCGACGCCTCGGCCTGCTCCCTAGTAAGAGCCATCACACAACCACGGCCACGCCCACACTGCGGCGCCTGTTGGGGCTGCTGTTGCTGTAGCGGCTGCTGGTGCTAGGGAAACTACTGCTGCTGCTGGTACGACTAGAACTGCTAAGGTTGCTGATGTTATAGAAATTGTTGAGGCTGCAAATGGTACTGCCCCTGCTGTTGCTGACGAGGTGCCCACTGCTGAGGGGGGAACTGGTGCTGTGGTAGCTTCTGCACGTACTGCATTGGCTGTTGCGGCTGCTGGACTTGCCCCATCGGGCAATCCCTCCTAAAGTGGCCCGGAAAACCACGTGTAGCAAACTGCCTCATGCCTGCCCTGCTCAGCTCCCTGCTAGACTGACTGCTCCGCAAACCTCGACTGACGCCTCTGCTGCCGGCTCCATCTACCCCCGCGAGTAGACAACTGCCTGAACTTCGAGTGAATCCCGGAGCTGCCGGAACTGCCCGAGCCCGAAGAAGAAGAAGTTGCGCTACCGCGACTACCTGCAGGACACTGGTATGGTGAGGACCTGGAAGAGGATCCTCCCTGCTGCTGGGGTTGCCAGGTCTCCCTTTCCAATGCGGTGGCCTTAGCCACGGCCTCTCCCAAGGTGGCACACATGTGAGCAGTCACGCCCCACCTCAAGTCTGGCCTCAGTCCTGCAATGAACCTCTCTACACAAGCATGCTCACTGCTGGCAACATGAAGAACAGAGCCCTCAACCCCGGATGAACCTGGTGGTACTAAGTGACAATGAGATCACCTTGTAAAACGTGGAACTGATCTCGTCTCTCACATCGAGCATAATCGGGGAAGTACTCACCGTGAAAGACCTCCAAGAATCGCTGCCAAGTAATCTGATCCAACTGCTGCCCTTGGAAGTGAGTCTGCCGCTGAACTCTCCACCACTCATGGGCTGCTCCCTTGAGCTAATACACCTGTCAGTCTGACCTGGTCCTCCTCGGCACTCCATAGTCTCAAACGTACGCTCCAACTCGTGCGTCCAACTCTCTGCCTTGTCTGGATCATACTCACCAAAGAACATCGGCGGTCAGAGATGCAAGAACCTCTCCATGAGAGCGGTCCTGTCCTCCGTGACAGTCGTCCTCCTCCGACCGGCCCGGGTACTCCCAGTACCCGACGACTGCTGAACTGCTAACTGCTCCACCTCTGGATCTGCCTACTGCTCTGGTACTGCTGGGGGAGGTACTGGAGACTGACCTCCTGCTGCCGTCCACCCAGGCTGCCACACTCCTGGTACAAGTTCCTGAAGAACTGCTCTGCCAAGGGGAACCAATCTACGTACTACTGCGGCTGAGCTGGTACTCTTGCTGCTGCTGCCCATCGGCTGCTGCTGCTGCTGCCGCTGCACCCTGAGGCTGTGCCACTGACTCCTCAGCTGACACCTCCTCCTGGACCCACCCCTGTGCGGGTATATTAGACTCATCCTGCTGGTCAATCAGCTCTCTGGCCTGCCTGCGCGGAGCCATATCCTGCACGGCACACACCCAACAAGGTTAACGATATCAACTCGGGCGGCTAGTAGTGTACTTGTACTACTGTTGGGACTTCTTGTTGCAGTTAAATCCTCTACAAGTCCTATCAGACTCTCGCTCTGATACCAACTGTAACAACCCCGAGAACCCGATCCTGGCCCACGCCGAGGACCTGATTCTTGTGATCGCCGCCCACAGATCCGGAGACCTGGAAGGGCTATAATATAAATCTAACAGGATATGTAACGGAAGTAAACGTCAACTCTAAGCTAGAAGCGCACACGCAGAAACAGAAAGAAGAGCGAGATCGCTGTGTACCACTCTAAGTACAGTCCCAACACTTACAAACTAGTACAAGTAAAGGTAGGGGATAACAAGTCCCTTAGGGGCATACCTCGAGGGTGACGTACACTGAGAGGGGGAACCACTACTAGCTATGGGGACCCCGACTACCTCCCCATCTCCTCCGCCATATCGCTGCTGAGAAGTCTCACCTAGAAAAAGAAGGGATGAGCTTTACAATAGAAGCTCAGTAGGGACTACCAATCTCCTACTGAAGCTCAGTAGGGACTACCAATCTCCTACTGGCTCTAACAGGCAGAAGAATATATATATCAATTAAATACAGTAGTTATATCTTCTACCTATGAACGGAAGTACAGAAGCAAAGCTTACTAACTAGCAATGGTACGGAAGTACAACACGGTCGGAAACTCCGTGCGACTGCTCGTCGTGACCACCACACGGCTAGCAACACAGACATGGGGAAACCCTGCCTGGACAAGAAACACTAGCTACAGAAAGCACTACCTGTAACACCCCGGCCCCCTTGGGCCCCGTCCTCTGGGTCGCGGCAGGGCGACTGTCGCAACGTGGTTCCGATCGCGTCGGTGTCTGGTTCTGCTTGGGATTGCGACAGGGGGTATGTCGCTTTCTTGAAGGCGACATAACCTCTGTCGCCTTCTGGTTTGATGGGTAGCGACATGGGGTATGTCGCCTTCTTGAAGGCAAAATGACCTATGTCGCCTTCCCATCGCGTCGCCCCAGACGCCGTCTGACAGACGTGACGGGCGTCCTTTATGTCAGTACGGCTCTGGCGGTGTCGGGTGAACGTGACAAGATGGCTGTCGCCTTCACTTTTTCGAATTCCGAGATTTGACCGTTGTCAGTGGTATTGCGACAGGGGGTATGTCGCCTTCTTGAAGACGACGTACCCACTGTCGCCTTCTGGTTGAGGGATGGCGACATAGGGGTGTGTCGCCTTCTCAGCTCCGTGGGCTTAAAGCCCGGGCGCCCGAGCTCTTCCCTCTCTCTCGCGCCTCTCCTTTCCCCCTCTCTTTCTCTCGCCCTCTCGGAGCTCCGGCGGTTTTGGGAGTGCCTCCCCCGTGTTGAGGCGGCCGTGCTGAGGAGGGTGTCGCTCCGTTCGTGCAGGGGTCGTGTTCGTGCCGTGCGGTGCGAGGAGGAGACGTTTCTACCTACGAGAAGGCCCCAACGGGTTCGTTCTTCGCGTGGAGGTAGGGACTCTTGATCCTCTCGCCCTAAGCATGCTCCCTTTCCCCTCTAAAGCGTGTTTTCCTTGTGGTTTGGGGATTGGGAGTGTGAGAACTCCATGCTCGTGTGAGTGAGGTTTTCCTCCGAGCGTAGAATCCATGTTCTTAGGGTATTCGAGGGTGGTTTGTGTGTTTAATAGCTTTCTAGCATGATAAGCATGCTCCCCTCCCCCCGTGTGTAGTGTTTCTCTCGTTTCGGGGAGGTTCCCGGAAGAAGAGTCTCCGGAACCCCCGACTGGCCTGAAGGCGACATAGCCTGTGTCGCCTTCTGACTGGTAAAGCGACATCCCCTATGTCGCCTTCTTGAAGGCGACAGGGCCTATGTCGCCTTCGCAGTCCCGCCACCTGACTGGTAAAGCGACACCCCCTCTGTCGCCTTCTTGAAGGCGACAGGGTCTATGTCGCCTTCTCAGTCCAGAGACAGGTTGTGCTATCGCCGCTTCCGTTTTCGCTTTACTGTACCCGTGGCACCTGTGCTAGTTCCCTAGTACGGTCTCACACTAGTCGTTCGCCCGGTGCGCGGCACTTGAGGGCTTGTCCCGTACGAGAGGTTGTTACCGTTACCTGGGACCCCCGTCCTCGGAAGCCTGTTGAGGGAGTACTCCGGGCTACGAGTGTGCTCGAGTTGGCAGCCGTTTAGGCGGACTCTGGAGCTGAGGGGAAAACGGTGGTTAGGACAGTGGCGTGTGAGTCGCTTGCAGAGCTCTCGTGGTTGGTCTGGGACGCCGAGGACAGTTCGGAGTTCTACCCGGCGCAGGCCAGCCAGTCCTTCTTCTCACTGCCTTGCTCCTTACGGCCCCGGAACCGTTTGGAGAGGTCAGGCGTGGGACCGTAGTCCGGCCAGACTACGGAGGTTACTGTTGTTGTACTTGTGTCCTACCTCACTCTGACGAGACGCGAGGGTCAAGACCTAGGTCGAGGATAAGACGTCTGTGGACGCACCTGACCGTCTGACTAGTGGTGTTGTTCCCATAGCTAGTGTTCCTTGTCCAGGCAGGGTTCCCTCCGTCTGTGTTTTACTAGCCGTGTGGTGGTCACGACGAGCAGTCGTATGGAGTTCCCGACCGAGAGTGCTTTCCGTACCGTGTTAGCTTTAGCTTCGCTTCCGCACTTCCTTTTGTAGGTAGAAAGATATAAACTGCCGTCTTTCCTTTATTAATAGTTGTATATGTTCCTCTGCCTGTTTAGAGTCAGTAGGAGATTGGTAGTCCCTACTGAGCTTCTGTTGTGAAGCTCATCCCTCTGTTTTCCAGGTGAGTCTTCCCAGCAGCGGCAGGGCGCGCGTCGGGCGGAGGAGACGGGGCGGTAGTCTTGGCCCCCGTAGCTAGCAGTGGTTCCCCCTCTCAATGTACGTCACCCTCGGGGTATGCCCCTAAGGGACTTGTCTCTCCCCTTTCTTTACTTGTACTAGCGTGCGTGCGTTGGGACTGTACTTAGAGCGGTACGCAGCGGTCTCGCTTTACTTTCATGTTTTCGCTTGTACGCTTCTAGCTTAGCAGTTGACGTTTACTTCCGTTACATATCCTGTCATACGTGTGTTATAGCCCTTCCGGGTCCCCCTGGTCCGTGGGCGGTGACCGCGAAAATCGGGTCCTCGGCGTGGGCCGAGGGTCGGGTTCTCGGGTCGTTACAATTGGTATCAGAGCTTGATCTGACAAGACTTGTAATGGATCTAAACTGCAACAGTAGGTCCCAATAATAGTACAAGTACACTGCTAGCCGCCCGAGAGGTATTTGTAACCTTTGTCAATTGTGTTGCCGTGTAGGTCATGGCTCCGCGTAGGCGCAGTCAGGCTAGGCAGCAGGATGAGTCCGACATGCCCGCTCAGGGGCAGGTTCAGGAGGAGGTGTCCGTGGAGGAGTCAGTGGCGCAGCCTCAGGGTGCACAGGCAGCAGCAGCAGAGGCAGCGGTAGCAGGTGGGCAGCAGCAGCAGGAGTACCACCCTCAGCCTCAGCAGTATGCATACTGGTTTCCCATGGCCGAGCAGTTCTTCAGAGCTATGTACCATGGAGCGTGGCAGCCCGGGCAGGCAGCAGCAGGCGGTCAGTTTCCAGTACCTCCCCCAGCCGTACCAGAGCAGCAGGAGGCGGAGCCAGAGGTGGAGCAGCCAGTCCGCCAGCAGCGGTCAGGTACTGGGAGTACCCGGTCCGGTCAACGGAGGGCTGCGGTGTCGGAGGCAAGGACCGCTCTCCTTGAGAGGTTCCTGCGTCTTCGCCCACCGATGTTCCACGGTGAGTATGATCCAGATAAGGCAGAGAGATGGACCCATGAGTTGGAGCGCATCTTCGAGACTATGGAGTGCGCTGAGGAGGACCAGGTTCGTTTGGCAGTATACCAGCTCAAGGGAGCAGCCCATGAGTGGTGGAGAGTTCAGAGGCAGACTCACTTCCAGGGCAGCGGTTGGACCAGATCTCTTGGCAGCAGTTTTCAGAGGTCTTCCACGGCGAGTACTTCCCCGACTACGCTCGACGTGAGAGACGGGACCAGTTCCACGAGTTGGTGCAGGGCGACCTCACAATTTCTCAGTACCACCAGAGATTTGTCCGGTTGTTGAGGCATGTGCCTCATGTAGCAGGCAGTGACCAGGCTTGTGCTAGAGAGGTTTATAGCAGGGCTGAGACCAGACCTGAGGTGGGGTGTGACGGCACACATGTGTACCACCTTAGGAGAGGCCGTGGCGAAGGCCACCGCCTTGGATAGGGAGGCTTGGCAGCCTCAGCAGCAGCAGCAGCAGCAGGGAGGAACCTCTTCCAGGTCCTCGCCGTACCAGCGTCCAGCAGGCAGCCGCGGTAGTGCGACTTCCTCTTCCTCAGGCTCGGGCAGTTCCGGTGGCTCTGGAATTCGCTCGCAGTTCAGGAAGTTGTCTACTCGCGGGGGTGGACGGAGCCGTCAGCAGAGGCGTCAGTCCAGGTTTGCAGAGCAGTCAGTACAACAGGGTGCTGAGCAGGGCAGTCAGGAGCCAGTGTGTTACACTTGTGGCTTGCCAGGCAACTTTAGGAGGGATTGCCCTAGGGGGCAAGCTCCGCAGCAGCAGCCGCCAGTGCAGTACACGCAGCAGCCACCTCAGTACCAGTACCCTCCCCAGCAGCAGGCACCGCGTCAGCAGTAGAGAGGGCAGTACCAGCAGCAGGTCCAGCAGTTCCTGCAGCCGCAGCAGTACCAGCCGTACCAGCAGCAGCAGCAGCAGTTTCCTCAACACCAGCAACCGCCACAGCAGCAGCCCCAGCAGGCGCCGCAGCGTGGACATGGTCGTGGTCGCGTGATGGCACTCACCCGGGAGCAGGCAGAGGCATTGAACCTGGTGATAGGTACTCTACCTATTCTTGGCAGAGCTGCTCGTGTTTTGGTTGATCCCGGTGCTTCCTTGTGTTTTGCTTCCGAGGAGTTTTACGAGTCTCTTGCTTGTCACACACCCGAAAGGCAGTGTGACGTGATGGTCGATCTCCCGTCCGGTGACTACATGCGTTCTTTCGGTTACTTGGAGGGTGTGACAGTCGAGGTTGAGGGTCACCAGTTGCCGGCCAGGTTGTACGCGCTGCAGCTTTGCGACTTCGACGTCATCCTGGGCATGGACTGGTTGGAGGCTCACTCAGCCGTGGTTGATTGCCAGAGGAAGACCGTTCGGTTCAGATACCTGGAGCACATGTTCTCTGCTTTTGAGGTATCCGGTCTACCCGTCGGCCGTTCATTTCTTTCTGTAAGGCTCGTCGTTTGATCCGTGATGGCTGCGTTGCTTACCTTGCTTCGGTTTGTTCCTTGGAGCCTAGCGGGTCTTCAGTTTTTGATGTGCCAGTTGTTTCTGAGTTTTCTGACGTGTTTCCGGAGGATCTACCTGGGTTGCCTCCTGAGCGAGAGGTAGAGTTCTCCATCGAGCTTTTGCCTGGTACGATGCCTTTGTCCAAGGCACCTTACCGGATGGCCCCGGCGGAGCTGCGTGAGTTGAAGCGCCAGCTGCAAGAGTTGCTTGAGTTGGGCTTCATTCGTCCGAGCTGTTCGCCGTGGGGTGCGCCTATTTTGTTTGTGCGGAAGAAGGATGGCAGTCTTCGTTTGTGCATCGATTATCGGCAGTTGAACAGGTCACTGTGAAGAACAGGTACCCGTTGCCGAGAATTGATCATTTGTTTGATCAGTTGCAATCGGCCCGAGTTTTCTCGAAGATCGACTTGAGATCTGGCTACTACCAGTTGCGGATCAGAGAGTCAGATGTTGGTTTGACGGCTTTCCGTTCCAGGTATGGTCACTTTGAGTTCGTCGTGATGCCGTTTGGGCTGACGAACGCACCTGCAGCATTCATGGATCTGATGCATAGGGTGTTCAGTGAGTACCTAGACCGCTTTGTTGTTGTTTTTGTTGATGACATTCTGGTCTACTCGGCTTCTGAAGAGGAGCACGAGGAGCATCTGAGGATCGTGCTAGAGACCCTGCGGAGTCACCGTCTTTACGCCAAGTTCGACAAGTGCGAATTTGGCTGAGCGAGGTGCACTTCCTCGGGCACGTGATCTCGGTTCTGGTGTGGCAGTGGATCCGCCAAGGTTGAGGCAGTGTTGTCGTGGGAGCAGCCCACATCAGTCGCAGAGGTCCGCAGTTTTCTGGGTCTGGCAGGTTACTACCGGAGGTTCATTCAGGATTTCGCCAAGATTGCAGCACCTTTGACTCGGTTGACGAGGCAGGACACCAGGTTTGTTTGGTCAGAGGACTGTGAGCAGAGTTTCTTGGAGCTGAAGACGAGGTTGACTTCAGCGCCAGTGTTGGTCTTGCCGTCGGGCACCGGTGGGTTCGTGGTTTACACCGATGCGTCGAGGTCAGGTTTGGGTGCGTGCTGATGCAGCATGGTGGGGTCGTTGCCTATGCTTCTCGGCAGCTCAAGAAGCATGAGGAGAACTATCCCACCCACGACTTGGAGCTGGCAGCAGTGGTGTACGCTCTCAAGTTGTGGAGGCACTACCTGTATGGAGGCTTTTCAGATCTTCACCGATCACCAGAGTTTGCAGTACATCTTCACCCAGAGGGATTTGAACTTGAGGCAGCGTCGTTGGATGGAGTATTTGAAGGACTACGACCTAACCCTCTCCTATCATCCAGGAAGGGCTAACATTGTAGCCGATGCTTTGAGTAGGCGCGTGCGCTTGAGTTCGCTGATGGTCAGAGAGTGGAGGCTGTTCGTGGAGCTGTCCCAGGGAGTGTTTGTTCCGTCGAGGATCAGAGACCGTGCTGTGGCGAGTAGTTTTTCAGTTCGTCCGTCACTGTTCAGGCAGGTGTTGCAGGCGCAGCGAGCAGATGCAGAGTTAGCAGACATTTTGCGGATGCCAGATGTAGAGCTCAGCGAGGACAGCGAGGTCAGATTCAGAGGCCGTTTGTACGTTCCTGAGGAGGCGCGCCAGGCGGTTTTGTCAGAGGCTCACAGATCGAGGTATGTTGTTCATCCTGGCTCCACCAAGATGTACCATTGCTTGAGGAGGTCCTTCTGGTGGCCAGGGATGAAGAGGGGCGTGGCAGAGTTTGTTGCCCGGTGCCTTACCTGTCAACAGGTGAAGGCCGAGCATCAGCGTCCTGGCAGTGAGTTGCAGCCGTTGCCCATTCCTGAGTGGAAGTGGGACGACATCACCATGGACTTTGTGGTTGGTTTGCCCCGTACCCCGCAGAGGCACGACGGTATTTGGGTGATTGTGGATCGTTTGACCAAGGCAGCGCATTTCCTTCCGATCAGGATGTCGTGGTCAGTGGACAGGTTAGCCAGGCTGTACGTGGACAGAGTTGTTTCGTTGCACGGGATCCCAGTTTCAGTCGTTTCCGACAGAGATCCGAGGTTCACGTCAGGGTTTTGGCGCAGTCTTCAGAGAGCACTGGGTACAGAGTTGAAGTTCAGCACAGCGTACCACCCGTAGACAGACGGTTAGTCAGAGCGGACCATTCGGACACTGGAGGATATGTTGAGAGCGTGTTGTTTAGACTGGAGCGGCACTTGGGAGTCTCACCTTCCGATGGTAGAGTTCGCATAACAACAGTTATCACTCGAGCATCGGAATGGCGCCATACGAGGCTTTGTATGGTCGCCCGTGCAGGACTCCGCTTCACTGGTTCGAGGTTGGTGAGAGGCAGCTTTTGGGGCCAGAGTTAGTGCAGCAGTGTGCAGAGACAGTCAGTTTGGTCAGCAGAGGCTTCGGGCAGCGCAGAGTCGCAGAAGAGTTATGCGAATGTCCGCAGGAGACCGCTAGAGTTCAGCGTCGGTGACCTGGTTTTCTTGCGGGTCTCGCCGACCAAGGGCGTCATGAGGTTTGGCAGAAGGGAAAGCTCAGTCTTAGGTATGTCGGGCCTTTCCCTGTTGCCGAGAGGTCGGCGAGGTGGCGTACAGGCTGAGTCTTCCGGCAGAGCTAGCAGGTGTGCACAGCGTTTTCCACATTTCGCAGCTCAGGAGGTACGTTGCAGATTCTTCGCACGTGTTGGACTACTCGCAGCTAGAGATGGCGCCAGATTTGTCAGTGCCAGAGTACCCGGTCAGCATTGTCGACCGCAGAGTTCAGCAGTTGCGCAGGAAGCAGATTCCACTGGTTAACGTCGTTTGGCAGAACCGTGTCGGTGGCGAGGCCACCTGGGAGCGCGAGGATGAGATGCTGGAGCAGTTTCCCAACTTGTTTGATTGAGTGGTATGTTACTCTCCTTGTACTGCTTTTCCAGTTTGAGACCGAGTTGTTTTCATTTCGAGGACAAATGTCTTAAGGAGGGAGGGTTGTAACACCCCGGCCCCTTGCCCTTGGCCCCGTCCTCTGGGTCGTGGCAGGGCGACTGTCGCGACGTGGTTCCGATCGCGTCGTGTCTGGTTCTGCTTGGGATTGCGACAGGGGGTATGTCGCCTTCTTGAAGGCGACATAACCTCTGTCGCCTTCTGGTTTGATGGGTAGCGACATGGATATGTCGCCTTCTTGAAGGCGACATGACCTATGTCGCCTTCCCATCGCGTCGCCCCAGACGCCGTCTGATAGACGTGACGGGCGTCCTTTGTGTCAGTACGGCTCTGGCGGTGTCGGGTGAATGCGACAAGATGGGCGATTCTGTCCTTCACTTTTTCGAATCCGAGATTTGACCGTTGTCAGTGGTATTGCGACAGGGGGTATGTCGCCTTCTTGAAGACGACGTACCCACTGTCGCCTTCTGGTTGAGGGATGGCGACATAGGGGTGTGTCGCCTTCTCAGCTCCGTGGGCTTAAAGCCCGGGCGCCCGAGCTCTTCCCTCTCTCTCGCGCCTCTCCTTTCCCCCTCTCTTTCTCTCGCCCTCTCGGAGCTCCGGCGGTTTTGGGAGTGCCTCCCCCGTGTTGAGGCGGCCGTGCTGAGGAGGGTGTCGCTCCGTTCGTGCAGGGGTCGTGTTCGTGCCGTGCGGTGCGAGGAGGAGACGTTTCTACCTACGAGAAGGCCCCAACGGGTTCGTTCTTCGCGTGGAGGTAGGGACTCTTGATCCTCTCGCCCTAAGCATGCTCCCTCCCCCCCTCTAAAGCGTGTTTTCCTTGTGGTTTGGGGGTTGGGAGTGTGAGAACTCCATGCTCGTGTGAGTGAGGTTTTCCTCCGAGCGTAGAATCCATGTTCTTAGGGTATTCGAGGGTGGTTTGTGTGTTTAATAGCTTTCTAGCATGATAAGCATGCTCCCCTCCCCCCGTGTGTAGTGTTTCTCTCGTTTCGGGGAGGTTCCCGGACGAAGAGTCTCCGGAACCCCCGACTGGCCTGAAGGTGACATAGCCTGTGTCACCTTCTAACTGGTAAAGCGACATCCCCTATGTCGCCTCTTGAAGGCGACAGGGCCTATGTCGCCATCGCAGTCCCGCCACCTGACTGGTAAAGCGACACCCCCTCTGTCGCCTTCTTGAAGGCGACAGGGTCTATGTCGCCTTCTCAGTCCAGAGGCAGGTTGTGCTATCGCCGCTTCCGTTTTCACTTTACTGTACCCGTGGCACCTGTGCTAGTTCCCTAGTACGGTCTCACACTAGTCGTTCGCCCGATGCGCGGCACTTGAGGGCTTGTCCCGTACGAGAGGTTGTTACCGTTACCTGGGACCCCCGTCCTCGGGAGCCTGTTAAGGGAGTACTCCGGGCTACAAGTGTGCTCGAGTTGGCAGCCGTTTAGGCGGACTCTGGAGCTGAGGGGAAAACGGTGGTTAGGACAGTGACGTGTGAGTCGCTTGCAGAGCTCTCGTGGTTGGTTTGGGACGCCGAGGACAGTTCGGAGTTCTACCCGGCGCAGGCCAGCCAGTCCTTCTTCTCACTGCCTCGCTCCTTACGGCCCCAGAACCGTTTGGGGAGGTCAGGCGTGGGACCGTAGTCCGGCCAGACTACGGCGGTTACTGTTGTTGTACTTGTGTCCTACCTCACTCTGACGAGACGCGAGGGTCAGGACCTAGGTCGAGGATAAGACGTCTGTGGACGCACCTGACCGTCTGACTAGTGGTGTTGTTCCCGTAGCTAGTGTTCCTTGTTCAGGCGGGGTTCCCTCCGTCTATGTTTTACTAGCCGTGTGGTGGTCATGACGAGCAGTCGTACGGAGTTCCCGACCGAGAGTGCTTTCCGTACCGTGTTAGCTTTAGCTTCGCTTCCGCACTTCCTTTTGTAGGTAGAAAGATATAAGCTGCCGTCTTTCCTTTATTAATAGTTGTATGTTCCTCTGCCTGTTTAGAGCCAGTAGGAGATTGGTAGTCCCTACTGAGCTTCTGTTGTGAAGCTCATCCTCTATTTTTCCAGGTGAGTCTTCCCAGCAGCGGCAGGGGCGCGCGTCGGGCGGAGGAGACGGGGCGGTAGTCTTGGCCCCCGTAGCTAGCAGTGGTTCCCCCTCTCAGTGTACGTCACCCTCGGGGTATTCCCCTAAGGGACTTGTCTCTCCCCTTTCTTTACTTGTACTAGCGTGTGTGCATTGGAACTGTACTTAGAGCGGTACGCAGCGGTCTCGCTTTATTTTCCTGTTTCCGCTTGTACGCTTCTAGCTTAGCAGTTGACGTTTACTTCCGTTACATATCCTGTCAGACGTGTGTTATAGCCCTTCCGGGTCCCCCTGGTCCGTGGGCGGCGACCGCGAAAATCGGGTCCTCGGCGTGGGCCGAGGGTCGGGTTCTCGGGTCGTTACACTACCACTAGTCAACCGGTCAGGTGTGTCCACTAACGTCTTATCCTCGACCCAGGTCCAAATCCCCACGTCTCGTCAGAGTGAGGTAGGACACAAGCACACAACAGTAACCTCCGTAGTCTGGCCAGACTATGGTCCCACGCCTGACCTCTGTAGGTGGTTTCGGGGACACAAAGAGTGAGGTTGTGAGAAGAAGGATTGACTAGCCTATACCGGGAAGGACTCCAAACGACCTCGGCGTCCCAGACCAACCACGAGAGCTCTGCAAACGACTCAACGCCGCTATCCTAACCACCGTTTTCCCCTCTGCTCCAGAGTCCATGACTAGAGCACGTCCACCGCTCGGAGTACTCCCTCAACAAGCGCACAGGGACGGGGGTCTCAGGCAACAGTAACAACCTCTCTAACGGGACAAGCCCTCAAGTGCCGAGCACCTGGCGAACGACTAGTGTAGGACCGTATTAGGAAACTAGCACTGGTGCCACGGGTACACTAAGAAGCGAAAACGGCGAAGACTCTACAAAACACAGAACTTCACAAGACCATAACCTGTCTCTGCTATAGTCGCGACGCATCGGGTTGTCGCGACCTTGTCGCGACGCCCTACCCTGTCGCGACACTGTCGCAGCGGCCCAAGCTGTCGCAACCTTGTCACAACGCACAAGATCGTCGCGATGATGTCGCGGCGGCCATGCCGGTCGCGTCTTCAGCCGAGGGGGTTCCGGTGCAATCCTCCCGAGAACCACCCCAAAACGCGATACAAACATACCACAGGGGGAGGGGAGCATGCTCAACATGTAAGAAAGATATTAAACTATGCAAACCACCCTCAAAACCCCACAATCATGGATTTACAAGAATCTACGCTCGATGGAGAATCTCACTCAAACCATGAGCATGGTTCTCACACTCCCACAACCCAAACCACGGGGAAAAGCATGATCTCAAGGGGAAGGGGAGCATGCTAGGGCGAGAGAATCAAGGGTCCTTACCTCCACAAGTAGAGCCGACCCGTTGGGGCCTTCACGTAGGAATGACCACCTCCTCCTTGCTCCAAGCACCACGACCAAGTCCCCTGCACGAATGGTACGACTCCACCTCAGCACTAGCACCACGAGCATGAAGAATTGGCAAGAAAACGCAGGGGAGCTCGAGTGGGGAAGAAGAGGGAGGAAGGGGAAGAGAGAGAGAGAGAGAGAGAGAGAGAGAGAGCGAGAGGGGGAGAATGAGGCGCAGCCTCGATTTTAAACAGACGGCCCCCAAGACCCGACGGGACGGCCCGACGCGACAATGACCATGTCGTGACGCCCCTAGGCATCGCGACCTTGTCGCGATAGCCACCCACGGCCCGACCCCAAAAGCAGTCAAACCTCGAAGATCAGGAAACTAGAACGCGACGGCTGACTAGGCCGCGTCAACGTTGTACGCACCTGACACCTAACAAGACCGTTCTAACATGCGGGACAGTGGTCAAGTTTGTCAGAAAAGCAGTCGCAATACCTCCAGACGCCGCGACAAGAATGCGACGACCACCCCCGTCGCGACCAAGTCGTGACGGCCCGGTGTGTCGCCACACAACCCTGTCGCGACAGGCTCCCCCGTCGCGACCCTGAGGACGGGGCCAATGACCCAAGGGGGGCCGGGTCTTACATCAGTCAATATTGATCGATCAGACTGGAGACTTTGATTAACCAATATTGATATTTCAATCGACCAATCAGTTAGGTAGAAAATTGTTACCGGAAAAGGCATCGGTCCACCAATCAATTTTTATCAGTCGACCAAACAATTTATTTTGGTCGATCGATCAATCAATTTCGATCGATCGAAAATTAAATTAAGTTCAAAAGTCAATTCTTATAATGAAAGAGTTGATTCTTAAATTTCAAGGAGTGGATTCTTATTTTAATGAGAGTCAATTCTTAATTTAAAATTGAGGGAATTGATTCTATTTAAAATGAGAGAATCTATTTTTACAAGTCAGTGAGTTGATTTCTGAATGACTCAATTTGAGAGTCAATTTTATGGAGTCAGCGAGTCATTTTTTTTATTTAACCTTCGAGAGGGTCGATTTCTTAATCAGTTAGGAGAATTGATTTATTTTTTTTAGTGAGTCAATTTTGATATGCTCTAGGGAATCGATTTAAGCATGTGCCTTGGAGTTGATTTCTTGATATTTTTTAGAGTCGATTTAAGAGGGTACTTTTGGGAGTTAACTGGGGAGTTGATTTAAGTATGTGTCTGGGAGTTGATTTATGGATGTTTTTGGAAGTTGATTTTTATTTGTTTACGGGAGTTGATTTCTGTGGTCTTTCTAGGATTTGTTGGTTAACCAATCAATTTTTTAGGTCGACCAAATAGTCAAATGTAGAGTCAAGGTTTCTAGGAGAAGTTTTAGTTGACCAAACAGGTCGACCAAATAGTCAGACTGACCTTATAAATTTACTAAGTTGTGTCTGGAGGTTGTTTCTGATATTCTTAATTAAAAGAAATTCAGCTTAAACTAGAATTCTTCAAGAACAAGATAATTTAATTGGTATTATTATCTTGCATAGATATTAGGGCTTAAAATCTTCAAATAGTGAAGAATAAAAATGAGATCTCATGAAATCTTATAGAGACATAGAGAACTTTAACTTTTCTTAAATAATTACAAGACTTTCGCTTACATGAATTTAAGGACAAACTTGATTAATTACAACAAGATGTTTGGAATTTAAGAAGGATTTTGAACTGCAATTGGAGTTCAGGCAAATGTCTAAACTATAGGTTGAGAACATTATTAGAACATGATCTTAGAATCATAATATCAATAAAGGAAGTGATAAAACAGTGCATATCAAGAAGAAAGCAATATTTCTTAATATAATACAAGTAAAATAAGTAAGAGAGTAAGAAAATATCATAATTTTACTTGAATAGAGATACCTACCTTAAATTAAAGACTTAAGGTTTCAAGGCTAGAATAACTTTTTAATTTTCTCTCTTAATTGCTGAAAGAGTTTTCTCCAAACATGCAGACATGCAGTGAAGAAAAGAAGAGAGTCACGAGGGCTTACTTATTTACTGAAATATTTACTTAATGGTCTAGGTCGGTTAAAGCTGTTCTAGAAATGTTTAGTTGCCTATGCTTCTTAAGGATGAGAGAGAAGACCTTAGGTGACCTTTTATTTTTACCAAAGGAGACTCCCATTGGCAGGTCCAACTCCCACTGCAACATCCGAGAAAATAGGAACGTAAATTGATTATATTAAATAATAAGCCAAACGTCACTTTATCCAGATTGACATTTATTGCTGCTAGATGATTTTGCACAAATAAATTGTTAAGTTTAACATTTTACATAGGTTTAGATAGCTCTTGATGGCTTCTATAACGATTCTCAAATTTATATTATTTTATTATTCCAGAAGAGACAAATTTTGATTACTCTTAAAGAGTAGATTTTTGTGGTGTTTAAATAGTTATTAGAGTCGATTCTTTCGTAACTATACAAACCCAACCCCTGAACAAGGTCCAAGGTCAATCATTATCTTGATTAGTTTATTATTTTCTCATGCCACCTATGATTTAAGCTTGAGTGTGGTGGTTCTTCCTAACTAAGAATCGTTTTTCCTGACTTAAAAGATGTAAGTCGATTTTGCCTTAATTTTATTTTAATAATATTTTCATTATTATCTTTACACTTTCCTTTTCCTATTCACTAATAAATACAAGACTAGGTCAGTTCTTATATTTTTATTAAGGGCAAATAAATTAAGAGTTCTTATTAGATGTTTGACTTATTTTCTAGTCTCGATAGAGCTGTAACTCATTACAGTAAGTGTTATTCTCTGTTACAATATACATTAAGTCTTGTTACAGTAAGGACCTCCATGTTACAATTAGAGACTCCTAATTAATTTACCATTTTATTATAATTAATAATATTTCTTACCATCTTCTTTTATTCTCATACACTTCAATATTAGGTTTCTATCCTTTTATTTTTACTTAAATATCTAAAGGTGTTACAGCACACCACCGATGAGTATGGACAACTTCGATACGAGATCCAAGCTCCCATTTGCAGAGGCATCAATGACAAAAGTTTCAAAGGTCGACCATGTCGAGGAGAAGAAAGAAAAAGGATCCTAGCCCAAATCATGATGACAACCAACCAATCAAGGGGGTTGTCATGATGATCGTGTGGGGCTCGACTACAGTCAGCGAAAGCTCTAGAAAGAGGGAGGCCTACCTACGCAAGGTCTACCAGGTGGACGAGCAAAAGCGACCTTGGACTGAAGACGAGCCTGTCATCTCCTTATTGGCCAAGGACCTCATTGGCATCAAATCTCCAAATGCAGATGCATTGGTCATCTCGCCCACCATTAATCAATTCGATGTACAAAAAATCTTATTTAATAATGGAAGTGTAAGGGCTTAGGTTTTTGTGCATTGATGATTGCTATGTGTGTGTTCTTGCTTTTGGCTGAAACACATCTTGACGGCAATAGACAGTGCCTCAAAGTGTGGTTAGCGACATACTAACAGGTGGCTAACGGTATAGTAGGACGTCGTTTACATTTTTTTCAGATTTTAGGCATTTTCTCCTCTTAGAAAGTTGACGGCATCATCAATTGCCGCCAACTTACTATTGACGGCAATCACCTTGTCGTCTACATCTCTGTGCATGTAAGGCCTTGAGCCTTATTGGACCCTTAATAGGTCTTTTTGGAATAGTGTTGGTTGACATCAAGGAGGATTGACATCAACTTGGTGTTGACGACAGTATAGTTTGCCGTCAACACTGGTATTGGCGGCAACATATGTTGCCATTTACTAGGATTTCTGGAATTTTCCGAGCCATGAACATGACGGCAATCGATGTTGACGTCAAGTTTTTGGCGGTGCAGTTAACGGCAACTTAGGTTGACGTTAACCTGGGCCGGACCTATTTTATAGGGCAACCTGAGGCCACCATTTCCACCTCTTCTTCCCTTTTCACCTCACCACCTTCACCTCTTTCTTTCTCCACCACTTCCGGTGGCTGACGGGAGCTCGTGGGGAGATCGCGGTGCTCGTGGCGGCTTTGAATCGGGCGAGAAGACGACAGATTTGGGAGATCGACCTCGCAGGGTGTACGTAGATAAACGATCTGATTTAACATTTTTCTTGGAGTTTTAGGCGTCTTGAGGTAGGGATCCTACCCCTAAACTCCCTTTGATCTTCATATGTGTTAGAAATGCTTGTGATTTGTGTGTAAATCGAGTATTGGGGAAGGGTTTTTCCATGCCAGATTTTTTAGGGTGTATTGTTCGATCCAATCATTGGATTGGTGTTTTCTGGCATCATATTGGCGTTATTTGATGAGGGAAAGTGTTTTCCATCATCAGATCGAGTTTTCTGGGCTTGGATTGCCCTGGGGAGAGTCCTAGGGCCGAATTAGCTGCTGGAAGCTAATGAACTTGACAACAAGGGTTGCTGTCGTCAATTTCTTTAGGATGAACTTGGCATAAAGATTCCTTGCCGTCAAGGTGTGGTTAAGTAGTTGATACTGCCTTCTACCTAGAGTAGACGGTGATCGACTGTGCTATCTACCACTAGTTAACGACAATCGGGATTGCCGTCAACCCACAGGTAGGTCCCAGTAGCCTAAGTCCCTTTCCATGTGGAGGGTTGGACACGGGGTGTTTGCCTCTTGGCACAGTGTACCATATGTTGAGAGCGTTTCCATCTATGCATGTGTTGTATTTTATTGTGCTTGTGTTTATGTTGTGTTCTACCTGGACGTTGAGCTGGGCTCCGTCTGAATGACTGGCGTTGAGCTGTTCCATCGGTGAGCCTGGATGTCGAGTGCGACTCCGTCCAGTGCATGCCCCTTTTAGTGGTTATGAGTCATTTTCTGTGGGGCCCCTTCTCCACTATTTTAGTTCGGCGTAGGGGAAAATCAGTTGAGGAACAGACGCGAGGGAGAGCGTCTGAGTGTGCACACATGGCTAGAGTTTGAGAACTTTGTGGTGTCGAGACGCCAAGACATAGGCCCTAGCTAATCCTACCTTTTTGTGTGTGTGTGACAATGTTGTGTTGTGTTGTGTTGTGTACTGTTGAGCCTACGATGTTCCAAACTTTTGACGTGCTCCTATGAGGAGTTGAGCATTACACCACTAGTTTCTATGTGTTTTAGTGCAGTGTTTCTTTAACGTAGTTTACTTTCCTACACTTGTTGTTACTATTTTTCCTGTGGGGGTTAATGTCCTTACTGAGTCTCTTCTTGAGACTCACTCCCTTCCCTTTCAGGTGGTTTGTCTTCGGCTCCAAGTGCTGAGGAGCCGAGTCACTCCAGTGCTGGACCTGCTTAGCTGCTGGGAGTAGTACTCTTTTGTGTACGTACTTGTTGTACTCTTTACTTTTATTAGATCTGCTTTGAGTTGTACATGATGTTATTTATATATTCAGTGGTTTTGTTAGTTCTTGTGGTTGTGCACTTTCTTATATGTTTTCTTCAGACATTTCTTTTAACCCTCCCAAGCTTCGGCTCGTGGGTGGCGGTTTAGGATTCAGGTTACTAGTGGGTTATTGGTAATTTGAATCCTGAGTCGTTACAGTTGGTATCAGAGCTTGGTCTGTCGAGACATATAAAGAAGTTTCACAAGTTGGTAACTCAGTGTCATAAGTACAGTGACAATAAGCAATGCCAGAGTAATTTTATGTATTAATTTGTGTGCATGTCCTGTATAGGTCCATTATGCACCGAGGCGACACCGTGTTGAGGAGGTGGCTGAGCAGGCACCTCAGTAGGAGGCTCGAGATGCCCCCCCACCACAGCAAGTGTAGCCCAGACCGCATGAGCACAATGGTGTTGCGCCACCACCACCCCCTCCTCGAGCTGCACCTAAGTTTGATTGGACTCATTTCCTTGAAGGGCTGGCACAGTTGGTTGCCCAACACCATGATGTTCCAGCACCTCAGGGAGGTCACGCAAGGGTGTTGAGGGAGTTCTTACAGTTTTAGCCTCCCTAGTTTGAGGGGGGCAACCAGACTCGAACGCAGCCCGGTCGTGGTTAGATGCAGTGGAGCGGACCTTTCGTTCCATGGAGTGTGCAGATGAGGAGAGAGTTCTGTTGGCGAGCTACCAGTTGCAGAGCCAGACACTGGCTTGGTGGAATTCGGAGTGGGAGACCACTTTTCAGTCACGCCCTCTCAGATAGATCACTTGGCAAGAGTTTGTGACAGTTTTTGAGAGAGCCTTTTTCCCCACCTATGTCAAGATAGAGAGACTGTACCAGTTCTTAGACTTGACATAGGGTGAGATGACAGTGGTTTAGTACAGAGCCAGATTTATAGAGTTCGGGTGCTATGCACCATAGATTATGGCAGATGAGAGCCTGAGGACCCAATAGTTTGTGAGAAGACTGAGGCCAGAGCTCAGGCAGGCGCTAATAGTTGCTCGAGTCACTGACTTGGACGCAACCTATCAAATAGCAGTAGCTTTAGAGGCTAACACTTTGAGGACCCATGAGTAGATAAAAGTTGTTCAGGGGTAGGTGGGTCTGACTCAGCAGAGGCAGCAACAGAGTATTTCTCAGTAGACTATGAGGCTACGAATTCATTTGCGTCTTCTTCTTTGGGGACGTCTTCGAGGTTGGGGTCTAGGAGGAGGTTTCGTCGTGACAGGAGGGAGTCAGAGCGGAGGCAGTTTTTGGCGAAGACTGTCCAGCAGCCTATTGGGCAGCCACCGTAGTAGGGCCAGCGCCCTTTTGCTGGCAGGTGTTACCAGTGTGACCAGCTGGGTCACATGACGCGGGATTGCCCCCTATTATCTCGAGACCCGCAGCAGTAGAGTCAGCCTCAGTTTCATACTCTGTAGCAACAGATTCTTGTGTAGTAGCACCAATAGATTTTGAGTTCAGGGAGACCGAGGACCAAGGGTCGTGTCATGCACATGACCAGAGCAGAGGCAGAGGCAGCTCATCTTGTGGAAAGTACTATAACTATTTTTGGCTGTACAGCTAGAGTGTTGTTTGATTTCGGTGCTTCCCACTCATTTATCTCTGAGGAGTTTTTAGACTCTCTTGAGGAGCTGGACATGGGAGTGTCCAGTGACGTTGTTGTTGAGTTGCTGACAGGAGATTTTGTGGTTACCTCATACTGTGTTGAGGAGGTACCAGTGCAGATTCAGGGATAGTGTTTGCCAGCTTACTTGGCCTTACACAGAGTACGTCTTGCCACCATATCGAGGAGCCTATGCCTCCCTACCAGACATGTCACCACTCGGCATGGCACGTCCCCGTATGAGACAACCTATGCCACTATACCAAATTTCCCCTCCTCGATAGTTGAAAGATGGGGGATTACGTCTATCAGAGAGGTCGGGGATGACCTTACTGCCCTGGCTCTGGTCCAAGGCGAGGCCGTGATCAAGCATGACCTCCTCTATCGGGCCTTCCCACCGAGAGGAGTCTCATGGCCAGCCTAGGCCGGCCCACTCACCTCAGCTATAGTCCGAGGCGAGCGTGCCACCCCTGTTGATCCCGATGTTGGGTATGAGCGACACCTCGAGCTTTGGAGTGCGAGAGAGTCATCTGTGTCTATATAACTTATTTATATTTTATTATTCTTAATAGATGAGAGTGATAAAAAATTAAACAAATATCTTTTACTACATATCTTGATAGTAAATATTTCTCAATCCACATAATCCAACAAAGATTGGATATTGAATATTCAGCAGCAGTTGCACATTTAACAAATAATTGTTACACATTCACAAGCCCTTTATTGGATGGACACATTAAACCAACAATACAATAATCAATAGGAGCTTGTAAACTTAATGCAATAAATATCTCTCTCTAATCTATACAAGGAACATACTTCTGTAGATTTCCCTCTTCCGATGCCGGAGAACGAGTGGGATTGATTTCTTAATAGTATTCAATTTTATTTGTTTTTTGTTTTTGACCGAGAAAAAAAGTTCTCTTAAAAAAATAAGATTCCCAAAATCTAATTTTACCCACCTTCCAAAAATAATCTTGGTTTATGCGACGTGTTTCTGGGTTGTTTGTTTTCTATGTTTGAAACGGACGCGTTTTATTCAAACGACGTGTTTACTCGTCATCTATAAGTTCTCAGCCACAGGCAACAGCCACGTAGCTTTCCTCACCGCTCTCCTGCCCCGTCTCGGTTCTTCCTCTTTTCCTTTTCTCATCCTCTCTCTCTCTCTCTCTCTCTCTCCTTCCCGGCGTAACCGACGAGTGGCCCCATGGGGGAGGTCGCAGCGCTCCTCTTCCTCCCCATCGACAGCGAGGACGATGACGACGACGGCGCCAATTCCGCCCCTCCTTGCCGTGTTCGCCCCTCTGTACTTGCTGCTACTTCGGACCGGCAGATTCGCCGACACTGCCACCGCCTTTCGGGTCGCGATTACTGCCACGGTGACCCTGGCATCTTCGTGCCCATCTCCTCCTCGCCCATCCCTGTCTCCTCCTCCTTCCGCATTGGCCAGGGTGCCACACCGCCTCTGGGCTCCGTGTCTGGCTCCGACTCCGATGACCTAGACGAGGAGGCGGCGGTCGCCATCGATCCATTCGATCCGAGCATGCTGCGGCGCCGCGGCGGAATGGGGTTGGATACCTTTCGAGATTGTGCGTGTCCGTTGCGTGTCGGAGCCTTTGATGGTGCCGAAGAGCTGGTTTCTGGTTACCATGTTGTAGGGCGGGGAATGGGGTTAGGGTTCGGGGGGGAGAAGCTGCGGGAGGAGGACAGTGGCTTCGACCGGGTGGATTTGGAGTCAGGGTCGAACTGGAGCGATGGGTTCTTTGACGGCGGGAGGAGCATTGCTTTGGATTCTCGCGGCAGCAATAGCGAGCCGCTTAGTTCCCGGGATGCTGAGGGGCTGCGCGGCGTCGTTGGGTTCAGATCCGATTCAGACTCAGATGCCGAGAGCGAGGATGACATTCCAGCGAGTTCGCATTCCGAGGACTTGTATGTGTCGGATGAGATAGAGGATGTGGAGATGCCGCTCTGCTGGGATTGCTTACGGATCGAGGAAGAGAGCAGGGGCCTAGACGAAGATTTCGACTGGGAAGAGGTTGATGGCAGAGTGGACGAGAGGGAGTTCCTTAGCGCGGTGATGGTTTCGGGCGAGAACAGATCCATGGTTCAAGAAGAGGCAGATGCAGCTCTGGAGAACGAAGGGGAGAACGAAGAGGATGAAACAGCTCGCAACATCGAATGGGAGGTCCTCTTGTCTGTGAATGACCTGCAAAATAATGCTGCAGTGGAGCATGAGGGTGCCGAATCTTATCCTGGCGAAGAACAGGAAGGCTTCGTCTATACCTCCGAGTATGAAATCTTGGTCGGCCAGTTTGCCGATCATGAGAGTTTTATCAAGGGAAACCCGCCGGCAGCAAGGTCGGTGGTTGAACGTCTTCCGTCAGTCATCTTGACCCCATTGGATGTGGCTGACGACAATGCCATATGTGCAGTTTGCAAAGATGAGATCTTAATGGAAGATAAGGCTAAGCAGCTCCCATGTTCCCACCATTACCATGCTGATTGCATCTTGCAATGGCTGAGGATAAGGAACACATGCCCTGTGTGTCGATATGAGCTGCCAACAGATGACCTTGATTATGAGAATTGGCGGGTGGTGCAGCAATCTAGTAACGGTGGAGCTATGTACGAGTCTCATGTCAGGCACAATTTTGACATCATCGATGAGTAGAAAACTAGGAAGAGAAGGTATACTTCTAGTGCTAGGATGATTTGTTATATTGTTGTAGTGGAAAAGAAAAACATGTGCTGTTATATTCTTTATGAGACCCACCTTAAAAAAAAAATTCTTTATTAGACAATTCTGTGTCACTCATGATTCAACATTTAAACTTGGGAACACCAATTGAATTCAGATCAGTTGTCTTCAGAGGTTCCATGGATTGTATACCCATATTTTCCTGAGTAAATATAAACTTGTCTTTGATTATTTGTCTCCCAATTAAATAGTTATTTCCAGTTTATTCTTGGTGAACAGGTCGAATGTTCATATCTTTTGCATAATTCGTGTCGTTGACGAAGAATTAGACTACACTCTATTGATTGACCAACCTAAATAGGCAATTTTCAGCAGTTTTCCAGTATGTAATTTGTAGCCTTGTATGCCGCATTTCTTTTGGGGAAGGAAGGCATACATAATTGGATCTTTCATTTGTACTTGAGGAGACCTTTGCATTTGCTCGAGATGCATTTGTAAAAAGAAGAAAGGACTGGTGGTGGAGAGGCTTTGTATAATAATATAAATTATTTCCCCTTGCACACCCTGTCGTAAGTTTTCTAATATAGAGAATATCAAAGATGGAAATAGGTCAAACTATTGGATTATCTTGTTTGTCATCATGTATATTTAGCACATTTTGATGGTATCTTTGTGGCTGTCGGTCTCTCATCTTTGAATTGTTTATAGAGCTGTCGATCCTCACTGTGGCTGGGACATTTGTTGCAGCAGAGTCTTGTTCTCACCTTTTCATTACTTATGTCTATGGCTGAAAAGTTTCTTATCTGCACTCATACAGGTGTATGACAAGGATAGTATTCAGAGCTATATTTTCTATCTAGGGTGATGTTGTCTTCTGGTTGTGTACTAACTATGGAGACCCGGTATCATTATGTAATTCTTTGAAAATCACATCCTCAAGAACCTGATCAGACGATGCAGTGACTGATGATACTATAAGGAAGAGTAATCATGAGGGAAGCACCTCTTCTTCCTTGCTTTCCAGATGGCCAGAAAGAGTGCTCCCAAGAGCACAAACCAATTAACATTTTCTTCCTTACAAGATCAGGACCTCCCCATCATGTATTGAAAATTGTAAAAAAAAATGGTGTTTGGATGTTTCAATGAAACAACCCACAGAAGAATACTTATCCTGAACCTTCAGGTTGATAATTTTCAAAAAAAATTATGCAAAATTTGATAGCCTGTCTTGAATTAGTTTCCACATGGAATACAACCAAGGAGATGATTTCAGCTGGCTTTTGCGTCAGCTTGCTCGAGTAACTAGACATAACTGCAACATAAGCGAGTGGAATGACCCAATGAGCAGTGCTAATAAGAAAAGGCCTTGTGTGTTTAACATGACATATTGATGCTACAAGGATTTACTGCCCCTTTACAGACCATCATTTCATGTTTGAAAGTTTTAACACATGAATTTCACTTAAACAATTATGTTGTAACAGATGCCCAGCCATGGAGCTTCCATGTTTTACATCAGCCTGATCGGTTTGATCCAATGACAATTTCCAATAACTTGTGCTTGGAGCCATTTGAGATATTGGTAAGTGCTCCTTATGGAAAAATCTCCTCTCAAGACAATATACCTAAAGTTTAAGCTAATCTCAGTTTTGTTACTCGCATTTATACTAGATTTGGATTCTAGCAGAGTTCAATTACTCTGCGCATCTCTGAGGCACCATGTTTGGAAACCCTAAAATCTTCTCTCATCGTTCTATTATAGGTTTTCCTAAACTGTCTACTTAGTATGAAAGATGTTACCTTTCTCTTAAAAGACTGAAGATGTGTTCTCATGTTGCGGAATCTATCTTGTGAAGATTATTCATGTGTTGCTATTGTTGTGTTATACTGTGATGCACTAACCAATATGACATGTATGATATTTTCTGAGCAAATTTGAAGTGGGTGGCCCACATCTGATACCTCTGTCAGCGAGTGTCATGCATAGACTTTGGTTCCTAGAAATTTTGAAATGCTTGAGGAAAGCTGTTAACGCCATTACGCTTGTCTCTCTGAAGTTGAGATACAAACAGATGCTGGGAGCATTCGATGTCACCAGAAAAACTTCTTTTGAGCATTGAAGAATTTGAGTTCAAGTGAGATATCTACTTGGCTCATACAAAGAGAATAGAGAGGAATCAGACTAAGGAAAAATTGAATACTGTCTCCGCTAAGTAAATGTTGTAAAAATTTCCCAACTTGATGCTTTACTAACCCTTTTCAACGAGAAATTGACAGTAGTCTTATTCGGCATTGAAGGTAACACAGCTCCTGACCTGATTGGTTTTTCTTTGTTTTTTCATCAACACTTGTAAAGTTTTCTGAAGCATGATTTGTTGGGAATTTAAGGGAGTTTGTTCAGATTCCAGCATTGATCCAAGTATTAAGAAAAAAGAATGGAGCTTCTCTACCGAGCTGGATGAGAGCATTATGGGAATGGAGATCACCTGAATAAATCTGTAACTTCTTGGCGTGTAAGATTTCTGGAAAAGAAAGTCAAGATGTGGGGGGTTGGTGTGCTGATTTGGGTTGCAAAAAGCCTCTACTATGACTATGAGATGTCTGGGATACAAATCAAAACATTATTACTAAGAAGGTGGACAGAAGATTAGATTGTTGGAAAATCAAGCTATCACCAGCAGTTCGAAGATGTGATGTACTTTTTGTCCCCTTTGTTCCTCCTTCAGAGTGGAGAAAAAGGTTGAGGCGAAAATAGCGTCTTCGTTTTGGGCTTTGGCAAACTTAGTAGAAATGGATGTCATTTGCATATATATGTTCTACGGTATGCAGAAAGAAAGGATGAAGGAAGAACTGGTTTGCCCTTCTCTTTCCAATCCCTACCCGACTCTTTCGCAAAAACGGCGGTGGAGGTTGGGTAGCGGGAACAAAAACATTGCGGCTGACAGTGGTAGCGCCAAATTATTCAGTCCGTGAGCTTCTTGAGACTTTTGAATCAACGAACTTAGTTGTTCGAAGTTTGAAACAATACTTGCAACGCACTCTTGAGTAATATTGCACACCTTTTATGAGAAGATTTTATAGTTAAATATTTTTTTATTCAAAATAAGTAAAATATGGAGTCCATGCCATTATGAGACTTTTTTTTTTTTCCGATCTTGCCTTCTTATATTGATTAATCATATGAGAGGTGTATGATCCGGTATGAGATATGGAACAACCATGTATAAAGAGGATTTGGGCTGTGGAGTTGTAGTCGAAGACCTAATGCTTGAAAAAAGAGGTCCTAAATTAGGGCTGTCAAAAATATCTAATTATCCTATTCGATTTCAATAAGAATTATAGAATTCATAACATATTTCACTATTGATAGCTTATTGGATTCAGATATTTCTGATAAGCTATCAGAATCGGATACAGAAATTATTATTTTAGTATCCAATTTTCGAATCTGATCATATATATAATATATAATATATGATATTATTATATAGTATTTATCATGCTTTGTCGTACCACGCTGATCGAGCGTGCCATATTTTTCGTGACACGGTATAGTACCGTACTTCTAAGAATACAATGGAAAATATGTCTATTTGATTTTTTTTTTATTTTGTGACTTGATCATAATGAGTAAATTTCAAAAGAAAATGAGTAAAACATAAGAACATCATATAGAGAGGTTGAAAAATATAAGAAATTTTATTTAGTCATTCAAAAATATAAAGAGGTTGAAAAATATAACAAATTTCATTAGACCTATAGATTCGTTATTTACTACTATTATATGGCTGACCAGATGGTATTATTCATACTGCAACGGTTTGAGCCGATCAGCGCCACCTCCACTACCACCACCACCACCACCAACTCCGATGTGATCATTATATAATATTTAATATGACTGATATATTTCATTAGGTCAACCAAGAATTCGAAAATAAAATAAAATTATAACGTCCTAAAATTTATAATAAATACTAATATGATATTAATAAATTGAAAGAGATAATAAATTATACGTAAGATATTGATGATCAGTTCATCCCCATATAATTTCATTTATTATATACCTATTTTGGTGATCAACAAAACTTTAATAAAGTATGTCTAACAAGTTCTCCTGAAGCTTAGTCACGGGAAATAAATCACGCAAAATCAAGCAAAACTTGTAAGTATTTTTACACTGTAGCATTTAAAGTTTAGAGCATGTAATTTTTCTAAGTACACATCGACTTCCTAAGTTTCATATCGATTTCATTAGAATCATAACGATTTCTATACCTTTATCGATTTCAGTCTCACAAGGATTTCATAAATTGTGTTAACAATTGTATAGCATAACGATTTCATAACTCATTGCAGAGCATAACGTTTTCATAAGTATCATATCGATTTCAGTTTTATAATGATTTACTCTCACAACGATTTGTTAAGTGAGAACAGATTTGCTCTCACAACGATTGTTAAGTGAGAACAATGATTTGCTCTCACAACAATTTGTTAAGTGAGAACAACGATTTGGTCTCACAACTATTTGTTAAGTAAAAACACGATTTGGTCTCACAACGATTTGCTTTCACATCGTTTGATAAGTTCCATACTGACTTGGTCGCCGTAACGATTTGATAAGTTTCACATTGACTTGGTCACCACAACGATTCAACAAGTTACATAACGATTTGGTCGTTGTAACGACTCGATGAGTTACACAACGATTTGGTTGTTGTAACGATTCGATAAGTCACAATAAAGACTTGGTCAGTGTAACGATTCGATAAAGCAAACAACGATTTGATCACTGCATCGATTCGATAAGTAAAACAACGATTCGATACCTGCAACGATTTGCTTATGTGTGAAACAACGATTTGCTCACAACGATTTGCTTATAACACTTTCTTATATCTGTATCACGACTTGTATTCACATCGATTTGTTATGGATGAATAACGATTTACATAAACACCGACTTGCTTGTTCACAACGATTTCATAAGTTGAACATTGTTTCATTATCACAACGACTTCATGACTTCATACATTTTTCAAATATCATGAAAGTCAAGTCTTCCCGCGTGTTTCTCAAATATCTATGCATTAATGTGACTATACATTTCACTGCACGATGCATATCTGGATATCTTCTATTATCATGCTTCTATATGAAACACTTTTCAAATAGCAGAATGTCATTTCTATTTTGATGTATATTCTTTCTAACGTTGACTGACAAGCATGGAGACAGTCTAGCTATCTATGCTTTAGCATTTAATGTGTGCAGGTCTCTGACAGTACACCTTCATACAACGTTGGACTACAAGAAGCCGAAGGATATCAAGATGGATTTTCTCTTTGCGTGCATGGAAAGAAAAGGACTGTTGACTGGAAGCTCACCTATACCATGCAGTCTAACGTATACCAGACCTAGAGACAATGGACTCTTCAACGGCTATTTTAGCAAAAGAAGATATTTATACAAGACTCAAGGCTCTTCGTAAAAATAACTTTTGAAGTGTTCAACAATCTCAACGAAAATTCCCTGAAGTCATAATGTCTTAGCGAAAGAGCTCCTTGTTTTCATTCCAATCATCTATTGCTCTTGCTCTCCGTTCTTCTTGATCTTAAACTTTGGAGAGCCATTGAGTTCTGAGAGACTTTGCCATGTAGATCTTTCCTCTCTCAGTCTCTGCCCAGATCTGGTATCTGTTGTAAGCCAGGTCTATGGGCAATCAGCCTCTTTCCCATTCTTGTGAAGTTCCTCTTCAGGTTGTGAAGAGAAGACCTGTTGGAAGCATGGTGTGTATTCTCTTTGTGTTGAAGGAAGACCTGTGTATCAGGGTGTTGTATACCTCTCGGGCTGTGAGAGAAGGCCTGCTGCGGCTGGATGTGTAATTGTCCTTGAGAGGGACTGTACCCTTGGGTAGTGGAATCCTGAGTTGTTGTTCGGGGATTGGATATAGGACTCCTTGGGATAGGAGGTCCGAACCAGGATAAAAAATTTTGTGTTGTGTGATTGCATGCTTGTGTTCGTTGTCTTCTTTATTTCTAACACTAACAATCGAACGTAGTATTTTGTGTTGAATGTTTTTGTTGACAGGTTTAACGCTATTCGAAATTTAAGAATCTCATTCACCTCCCCCCCCTGGGCTTGTTAGCTGGGAAATAAGTGGTATCAGAGCCAAGTCTCTTCGACAAAGAAGATCTCACGATCTGAAGAGAAATATTAAATGGCAGCTCAAGGTCACTTCGAGGGTCATCTGTCAACAGACCACCATTGTTCGATGGTGAAGACTACACGTACTAGAAGACCAAATGGAATTCTTCCTTCAAGGGCTTGACTATCAAATTTGTCAATTATAGAAGAAGGAGACTTTCTAGTCACTAACGAGAAAGATAAGTGGACAGAAGATGACAAAAACAAGATCTCTCTTACTGCAAAGCAAAGAGCATACTATGTTGCGCTCTTAGCAAGAAGGAGTTCAACAGGATCTCAGCCTGCAAATCCGCAATGGAGATGTGGGAGAAGCTGAGCATCACATATGAAGGCACAGATAAAGTGAAAGATACAAGAATAGACATCTTGGTGACTCAGTATTAGAGATTTCAGATGCAGCCAGGAGAGTCAATCACATAGATGTATAGCAGATTTACAGATATCACAAATGGGTTGGCTAGTCTTGGAAAAAGTTATGAAATGGGAGATATGGTAAGAAAGATCCTAAGATCCCTACCAGCCTCATGGACTCCAAAAGTGACAGCAATAGAAGAGGTCAACGACTTAAAAAGAATGTCATTGGGAAACTCATTGGGTCACTAAGCCCATGAAATAAACATGGGAGGCTCGGAGAATCCTCAAGCAGGAAAAACATAGCAATGCACTAAAAGCTACAGAAGGTAGCTCTGAGGAAGAATCTGAGGATGAAGTCAGCAATGAAAGCATTGAAGATGAAGAAGCGCTTCTATCTAGAAGACTACATCGCATATTAGCTAAGAAAAGGTACAAATCTGGAAGAAGACAGCTCAAGAAGGAAAGATTTCAGAAAACCTGAAGGAAAGAGTTTTAGAAGACTGAACCTATATGTTACGAATGTAAAAAGTCCCAGACACATCAAAGTAGAATGTCCGAAGTTGAAGAAGACCGAATTCAGAAAGAATGACATCTCAAGAAGCTCATAAAATATAAAAAGAAAGCCATGGCAGCAGCATGGGACAACAACAGTGACTCAGACAGTGAGTCAAGCTCAAGCGAGGTAGGAAGAAAAGGCCAACATGGCCTTCATGGCAAATATCGAGGAAAAGGTAACCTCTGACTCCTCATTTATTTCTTGCAACGAATCTGATTCAGATAGTTTAAAGATGCCTTCAATAAGTTATATATAACATATAAAGATGTATGTAATATTAATTACTAAGAAAATCATGCTTGTTTAGAAATTACCAACGCAGATCTAAGATCTAAAAATGAGCAATTTGAAAAACAAGGTTTCAGAGCTAAAAAGAAGGAATGAATATTATGTGAAGACTTAAAAGTAAAAAATGATCAGATAGCTAATCTGGAAGCCAGGAAACTGTAAGTAAGCTAAATAGGAAATTAACACCACTACAAAAGAAAAGAATATTTATCTAGTACATTAGAAAAAATACAAATGGTAAATCCACATTAATACTAAAAGGAGCTAGAAGATCAGGAAAAAGAAGTATGGCTTAGGATACACTCCTCCTGATAATGAAGATATAGTAGTGCATCCTAAAATTTATCCAACACCAAAGTTTGTTGCTAAACAAGACACTGCATACAAATCTAATTTCAGATATATACAAATTGAAAAAGTAAGTAAAACATCTTGCTGTAGTCACTGTAACAAGTTAGGACACATTAAAATAACATGTCCAACTAAACATATAAAATAGATAATTAAAAAGAAAAATGATGCCAGCAAGGACCCAAAAGAACTTGGGTACCTAAATTAGTGTTTTTATTGCAGGGAAGCCTAAGAGCATCAAAGTGTTACCTAGACATTTGATGCTCAAGGCACATGACAGGAATAGAAGGTTGTTCTCACATCTTGAAGATGAAGAAGGCACAGTGACCTATGGCGACAATGGAAAAGGGACAGTGATAGGTGCGGATCAGTTGGTAGTCAAGCAGAACTCATAGAAGGCGTCCTATGTGTAAAAGGACTGAAGCATAACCTAATCAACATCAGTCAGCTATGTGATAAAGGACATCAAATTAAGTTTCAAGAGACTAAGTTCAGTATAATGAAAGATGGCACAGTTGTATTTGAAGCCAGTAGAGAAAAGAACTTATATATGCTTCATTTGGAAGAGTTAAAAGATCAAGATGTATGCCTTGCAGCAAACGAAGATCAATCAGCTGAAGACTAGGTCACTATAGTTTGGATGGAATCAGAAAACTGATCAAGAGGAACCTAATAGAAGGTTTGCCCAAAGTAAACTCAATGATAGAAGGTGTGTGTGAACCTTGTGCAAAAGGGAAGCACACAAAATCTTCTTTCAAATCGAAGACAATTGTAACCACTTCAAAGCCATTAGAATTATTACATATGATCTATTTGGGCCAATGAGAACAACAAGTCTTGGAGGAAGAACTTTGGATTCGTATAGTGGATGACTATTCAAGATTCACATAGGTATCATTCTTGGAACACAAAGATGACACATTTGATAGTTTTGTTAGCTTCAGTAAGAAATTCAGAAATAAGAAGTATAGCATTGTCAATATTCGATCGGATCATGGAGGAGAGTTTCAAAATGAAAGATTTGCAGAGTTCTGTGATGATCAAGGAATAGAGCACAATTTCTCAACACCAAGGACACCACAAAAATGGAATTGCTGAGAGAAAGAATAGAACTTTATTGACATGGCCAGAATAATGTTGTCAGAGTACAACCTTCCAAGGTATTTTTGGGCTGAACAATTAACACAGCATGTTACATTACAATAGAGTGATGATCAGGTCAATCCTAAAGAAGACAGCTTTTAAGTTATTCAAGTAGAAAACCAAAGATCAGTTACTTCAGAACCTTCGGATGTCCATGCTCATCCAAATAACGGCAAAAGAGATATTGGTAAGCTAGACTCCAAATCCGATGAAGGTATATTTATGGGGTATGCTTCTAAACCTAAAGGATATAGAGTATTTAATAAGCAAAGTTTATTAATTGAGCAAACAGTACATGTTATTTTTGATGAAACTAACTCTTCCTTGAGAAAGGAAGTAGATAGTGATATTGATGATGTAGAAGATTTGTCCAAAAATTAAAGAAACATTTATCAAGGACAGGAAGATCCACCTTTGGAAGAACTACAACAAAATATTATCACATGATGATCTTCTAAAAGAATGGAGATACAAGAAGGATCACCCGTTGGATAACATTATTGGAGATCCATCGGTTGGGGTAAGAACCAGAGGTGATGTAATTCCCTGTGATTATTTAGCTTTTGTATCTCAAATAGAACCTAAGATAGTCAATGAAGCACTATCTGATGAATCTTAGATATTAGCCATGCAAGATGACTTAATCAGTCAAGAGAACCAAGTGTGGTCCCTTGTTCCAAGACCATCAATCATCTAGTGATCGGCACCAAATGGGTGTTCAGGAATAAATTGGATGAAGCTGGGTGATCACTAGAAAAAGGCCAAACTAGTAGCTCAAGGATACTCCCAAGAGAAAGGCATAGATTTTTGATGAAACCTATGCACCAGTGGCTAGACTAGAGGCAATTAGAATAGTACTTACTTATGCATCTGCATGGGATTTAAAACTTTTTCAAATGGATGTAAAATCTGCATTTCTAAATGGTTATATAAAGGAGGAAGTCTATGTAGAACACCTACTGGTTTTGATGATATCGATTTTTCAATCATGTTTTTAAGTTGCATAAAAGCCTTGTATGGATTAAACAAGCACCTAGAGCATGGTATGAAAGGTTAAGTGTATTTTTATTAAACCATGGTTTTATCAGAGATCAGTAGATCGCACATTATTATTAAGTCTAAAGTCAGAAATGCATTGCTTGTACAAATCTATGTAGATGATATAATATTTGTTCTACTGATGAATCTCTTTGCAAGTATTTTGAAAGCTTATGCAGGGAGAATTTGAAATGAGCATGATGGGGAGCTCAATTACTTCATCGGATTGCAAATCAAATAAGGAAAGTAGCACACATATTTGTCAAGCCAAGTACACCAAAGAACTACTAGAAGTTTGGATTTGAAAACGCCAAGCCACTGTCAACACCAATGAGCACATCTACAGGCTAGACAGTGACAAGGATGGTAAGAAAATAGACCAAAAGCTCTACCGAGTATGATAGATGCTTTACTCTATTTACTGCTAGTAGACCAGACATTCTATTTAGTGTATGCATGTGTGCTAGATATCAAGCTGATCCTAAAGAATCTCATCTAATATCTGTCAAAAGGATTTTTAGATATTTAGCTAAAACTCATGATCTAGGACTATGGTATATCAAATCATGTGAAGTAAATTTAGTAGGATATTCTGATGCTGACTATGCTAGATATAAAATAGATAAAAAAAGCACCAGTGGTTGTTGTCAATTTCTTGCAGGATGTCTGATTTCATGGTCCTCAAAGAAACAAAATTCAGTAGCACTGTCAACAGCTGAAACTGAGTACGTAGCTGCTGGAAGCTATTGCACACAACTCTTATGGATTAAACAACAACTTGAGGATTATGGATTACACATCAAGACAATTCTCTTGCTGTGTAACAACACCACTGCAATAAATCTCACCAAAAATCTAGTTCAACACTCAAGGACAAAGCAAATAGAGGTTAGATATCATTTCATTCGAGATTATATAGCCAATGAGAATATAAATATTTCTTTTATAGATACTCAAAATCAGTTAGCAAATATCTTCACAAAGACCTTACTGAAGAGAGATTTACGTCTCTTAGATGGAAATTAGGCATGTGTAAATTGTGATAGATTTATCTGTATATAACTGAAATAACCATAATTTCATAATAAAATTATTCTCTCCCTTGAAATAAGCAAATTCCTTAGAGTTGTTTGCATCATAAATACCTTTGACAGTTCTTTAATTTAAAAGTCTTTATTTATCTCGAACCTGTCTTCTTTTGTTGTTTTCTACATTTATGGCTCTATCCTTCAAAAAGTCACTTTATCTTTATCTGATAAATCCCACAATCTGTGTCATAACGATTCATCTCCCTCTCTCATCCCTTTCGACTTGCCTGAGACGATAAACCCTATCGACTCTGGCATCGACTCTGTGAGATTTCAAAGCATCAATCCTCTTCCCGCGAAAATTTCTTGAGGGCTTTTGCTCCAATCCTCTTCACGATCTTCCAGAACCTTTTCCTGTTCAAATCCATGGCCACTTCTGGAGTTTCCAGCACTGTTGGGGGCTATGGCGCTACTTTCCTCATCGTAGAGCAGCAAGAAAGGTTCACTTCCATGAAGACGAAGCTATGTGGCAACAAGGCTGTTGATGTACCAGATCTAGAGAAGAATGGTATGCATAGCATAGTGGCAGCGATGTAGAGAATGAAGTGGTCACAGATGGCAACCTTCAATGAGGCAAGTTATCCTGACTTGGTTAAGACTTTCTATGTTTGTCTAAAGTCAGAGGTAGATGGGCCTTTGACATCCACAGTCAAAGGAACCCAGATTCGCATTACCTATGAGTTATTGGTATCCCTATTTGGAGTGTCTACCACTGGTCACAATGGGGTAAACACCGTCGATATTCATGCTAAGGGTTTGAGGATAGTTGGTCCTGAGTTCAAGTTGAAGGATGGAAAGATTGATGTCAACCAGTTATAATTCTGTATTTTATAGTTTGTCAGATTTTAGTACCCCGAAGCGCAACATTTTCCACCTGCACAAAGGCAGACTCCGATATGATGTTCTAGGCCATCCAGAACAAAGGTATCAATATGACAGAAGTTATTATTGAAAGGATGAAGTTTACGACTGCGTCGATTTGGGACAAGAAAAACAAGTTAAATGTGTCCCTTATGCTCATCTGTTGACAAAGATTTTTCAGCATTACAACATTATTTTGCATGGAGAGGTTTCTGAGAAGATGGGCCAGGCAATCAGAAGCAGAAACCTGAAGAAAAGTGGTTTTCTCTTTGGTAGCTGGGGTATGGCCCAAAACCTCAGTCGCTGAAGGTGAGGCCATTATCGGAGAAGCCCAAGTAGTTCAAGTCCCTGAGGTAGAAAATGGAGTTCAAGCAAATAATGATGCTCCTGGGACAGTTGTTCAAGAAGGGTCAGTAGAAATTAGAACAGAGGCAACAGCAGTTCTTCCCGAAATCCAAATGGAAGAGGTCAGATCCGAAGCTCTAGTGGTTCAAGAAGCAGCAGCAGAGGCCAGAGCTGAAGTTGAGTTGATTGGTTCAGGAAGGATTGAGGATATTCCTCCAGAGCTTATTGAGCCCGTTGGGCAATTATCAAAGGATGCTACCCCTACCTCAGTTGTGGCATCAGTCCTTAGAAATGTGTTGGATTCCATCACCAGCACCCAGGGAGTGCAAGAAATTGTTTCTGAAGTAGCTGCTTCAAATGTTGTGGCACCAGGCCACGGTGTAGAGATTGTTTTTGAAGAAGCTCCCATTCAGGGGGAGCTAGAAGTTAGTCATGAAGATGTGGCATCAGGGCACAATGAGGATGTTCAGATGGAGAATGCTCCTAGGCAGGGGAAGCATATTGTTGAGAAGGAAGCAGAAATTCAAGGGGAGCCTGTAGCTAACCCCCATGATGATCAGTTTAAAGAAGGTGTTTTGACAAGCCCTTCTGAATCAGATGAAGAAGGGACTAATGTGATCATGCGGAGCCCGTTGTAAAGGCAAGTGAAAAGGATAAAGGTGTAGCTCCAGAGATCCCTCTACTCACAAGGAAGCCACACCGGAGGCTAAAGCAGAAGAAGTTGAAAATCAATATGAAGCCTTTAATAGACAGATTGGATGAACAAGGTAAAACCCTTTGCTCTGTGCAGTCAGACATTGCTTCTATTTTCATTAGCCAGAGCACAACAGCTAAGCAAGTTGGAGCATTAACTTCTGAGCTCCAAAGTCTTAAGGGTGAGTTGGGAAGCATTAAGCAAGTGGTCCAAGATTTATCTGTTCTTGTGAGGGCACATCTTCACATTCAAGCCCCTCTTACTCCCACTCCGGCCAGCAATTCAGGACCCAGTCAGGTAGAGGAAGATGTTCGGCCATCAGGGCCAATGGTTGTAGAAGAGGCAGTCCGGCCATCAGGGCCTATTGAAGCCGAGCAGTCAGGGCCACCAGGGCCAATCTTGGATGAGTCTGGGTCATCAGGGCTAATGGAGTCTGAAGCTGTTCCCGCTAGAGTAGAAGACCGGGCTGTAACCCCTGAGCCCCCTAGCTCCTCTCCGCTTCCAACTCCAGCACCTCCCTCTCCACCATCATCCTCCACTGCACCTCCAGCACCTACTACCTTCAAACAACCCCTTCCTAGAAACATTTCATCTCCTACACCATTTCCTTCAGAATCCTCCTCATCTCCTGCTTCCTCCACACATATTCCTCCTCCTTCTTCGTTCAGTGAGGCACTTCTAGCTTCATCATCAGCTGGAGCTTCCTCCTCTGGTCCCTCTTCAGCTGAACCATCCACTATACCTCCTCCCAACTCTCAGTCATTTTTTTCATCCTCCTACTCCTCCATCTTTTGTTACTTATATTCCTGAAAGTACCCAACTTGAGGGTCCTTTTCTTCATAAATTTGAAGATGAGTTGAAAATAGCTTTAATCCTCTCAGTCCTAGAAGTTGGTTCTCATGTCCACAGGACTGACTCTTCTAGTCCTGTTTGTAAAAAGAGAAAACCTTCTCAAAGTCTTTCTTCCCCCTCTGAACCTAAATTCCCTCCTCTTTGGTTCTCCCTCATTGTTGAAAATCGCAGGAGACCTCCAAAAGTGCACCTTTGCTATCTTTTTTGGTCTTCCCCATCTCAATCTCACTAACCACCTCCAAATCGTTCTTCCTTATTGCCATATCTCAAAAGTAGATCAGTCCAAAATCTTCTAAATGACTGATGCAATCAAATCTGAAGATCAGTGGGCTTGGGGCCACAAGTCTTTGTACAACAAATTTCTTCGAGCTTAGGCAGCCAGATTCCCTCCCAGGGATCATCCACTCACTCTCTCTGAATGGTTTGAGATTCACCACAAGAATACCTGGGGGCCCTTCATTCAAAAAGAAGTCAAACTCATCTGGTACTTCCAGCTATTTAATGATTATCGGTATCTACACCGTTTGCCTGAAGTCCAAGTGGGGGAGTTCCGGGGAGCCATTGCCCTACTAATAGTTGAACAGCCTGCAAAATCTACTTTCAAAGTGGATTTTGCCACTCTGCAGATACCTGAGCCTGTATACCTCCCAAAATTGCACTCTTTGGTCATGGACTCTTCAGTGGGTTCTATTATCTTTGAGAGGTTTGCACGAGTCATGGGTAGAATCTTAGCTCAGCAGGGTCGTCTTCCTTCCTTCCAGTGGTTTCTCTTTCGAGAATATCATCGGGGCTTTATCAAGTCTGAAGTTCTTGCCCCATTATTATCTGAATGTGAAAGGCTTTCTCCCACTGATTGGGAAAAGTATTACAATCAATCAGCCCTTCAGTTGGAAGCCCTGAACAATTCATTGTTCAAGGAAGGCAAACCTCTTCTCTCTACTGAAGCCTTTTTGGATGCAAACTCCATTCATCTTGTTCAAGAGCCCTTTGCTAAATGGGTCGAGAGGTACAAAGTCTTCATTTCTCTGAAAAAGGAGCTGTCGGAAAATCAGAATTTCTATCCCATTTCCATAGATCAGTTCCTCCGGTATGCCAGCTTTGGCTCCTTCCGCACCTTCATGATGTCTCTTGGCCAGGATGCGTATGGTCCCTTCATTCCAGCACAGAGGAAGTTGCACGTCCAGAGGATGGCTCTTGTCATGGGACCTTCATATTCTATGGAGTATGGAGCATTTCAGTCTTATTTTGAAGAGCAGGAACACAAGGCTTGGCCAATCATAACTCGCCATGCCTCTCTTTTGTCTCCTGCCTTCTATCTTCATATACCCTCCAAGGAGTAATATAAATGCTTTCCTTTGCTCCCATTTATCTCTCTTCTTTCTTTGTCTCATTATGTTATCTTTTTGCTTAATGACAAAAAGGGGGAGAAAAATAACTATTCTGAAATACATTTCTTGAATTTATTCTGCAAATTTACTTAGATTTATTTTAGAACTTTCTATGCTCATGTTATGTTTTGTTATCACCAAAAAGGGGAGATTGATGATCAGTTCATCCCCATATAATTTCATTTATTATATGCCTATTTTGGTGATCAACAAAACTTTAATAAAGTACTGTCTAACAAGTTCTCCTGAAGCTTAGTCATAGGAAATAAATCAGGAAAAATCAAGCAAAACCTGTAAGTATTTTTACACTGTAGCATTTAAAGTTTAGAGCATGTAATTTTTCTAAGTACACATCGACTTCCTAAGTTTCATATCAATTTCATTAGAATCATAACGATTTCTATACGTTTATCAATTTCAGTCTCACAAGGATTTCAAAAGTTGTGTTAACGATGCATAGCATAACGATTTCATAAGTCATTGCAGAGCATAACGATTTCATAAGCATCATATCGATTTCAGTTTTATAACGATTTGCTCTCACAACGATTTGTTAAGTGAGAACAACGATTTGGTCTCACAATGATTTGTTAAGTAAAAACAACGATTTGGTCTCACAACGATTTACTTTCACATCGATTTGATAAGTTACATACTGACTTGGTCGTTGTAACGATTTGATAAGTTTCACATTGACTTGGTCACCACAACGATTCAACAAGTTACATAACGATTTAGTCGTTGTAACGACTTGATGAGTTACACAACGATTTGGTTGCTGTAACGATTCGATAAGTCACAATAACGACTTGGTCAGTGTAAGGATTCGATAAAACAAACAACGATTTGATCACTGCATCGATTCGATAAGTAAAACAACGATTCGATACCTACAACGATTTGCTTATGTGTGAAACAACAATTTGCTCACAACGATTTGCTTATAACAACTTTCTTATATATGTATAACGACTTGTATTCACATCGATTTGTTTATGGATGAATAACGATTTACATAAACACCGACTTGCTTGTTCACACAACGATTTCATAAGTTGAACAACTGTTTCATTATCACAACGACTTCATGACTTCATACATATTTTCAAATATCATGAAAGTCAAAGTCTTCCCGCGTGTTTCTCAAATATCCATGCATTTAATGTGACTATACATTTCACTGCACGATGCATATCTGGATATCTTCTATTATCATGCTTCTATATGAAACACTTTTCAGATAGTAGAATGCCATTTCTATTTTGATGTATATTCTTTCTAACGTTGACTAACAAGCATGGAGACAGTCTAACTGTCTATGCTTTAGCATTTAATGTGTGCAGGTCTCTGACAGTACACCTTCATACAACGTTGGACTACAAGAAGCCGAAGGATATCAAGATGGATTTTCTCTTTGCGTGCATGGAATGAAAAGGACTGTTGACTAGAAGCTCACCTATACCATACAGTCTAACATATACCAGACCTAGAGACAATGGACTCTTCAACGGTTATTTTAGCAAAAGAAGATATTTATACAAGACTCAAGACTCTTCGCAAAAACAACTTTTGAAGTGTTCAACAATCTCAACGAAAATTCCCTGAAGTCATAGAGTATTAGCGAAAGAGCTTCTTGTTTTCATTCCAATCATCTGTAGCTCTTGCTCTTTGTTCTTCTTGATGTTAAACTTTGGAGAGCCATTGAGTTCTGAGAGACTTTGCCATTGTAGATCTTTCTCTCTCAGTCTCTGCCCCAGATCTGGTATCTGTTGTAAGCCAGGTCTAGGGGCAATCAGCCTCTTTCACATTCTTTTGAAGTTCCTCTTCAGGTTGTGAATAGAAGACCTGTTGGAAGCAGTGTGTGTATTCCCTTCGTATTGAAGAAAGACCTGTGTATCAGGGTGTTGTATGCCTCTTCAGGCTGTGAAGAGAAGGCCAGCTGTGGCTGGATGTGTAATTGTCCTTGAGGGGGACTGTACCCTTGGGTAGTGGAATCCTGAGTTGTTGCTCGGGGACTGGACGTAGGACTCCTTGGGATATGAGATCCGAACCAAGATAAAAATTTCTGTGTTGTGTGATTGCATGCTTGTGTTCGTTGTCTTCTTTATTTCTAACACTAACAATCGAACATAGTGTTTTGTGTTGAACGTTTTTATTGACAGGTTTTAACGCTATTCGAAATTTAAGAATCCCATTCACCCCCCCCCTCTGGGCTTATTAGCTGGGCAACAGACATGCCCACTTACATAAAACATAATTATCTTTGATTTTAGAATATTTTTATATTATTAATATAATTTTCGTACTATCTTTAATTGTGTACACTTCGATAGGACGACATCCAACTCTAAAAATAAAGTCAAAATTGAAGTCATCATAATACTAGAAAAATATAATGATTATAAAATATAAATATCAGAAATTATTGATGTATAGATATCGAGATTAAGTTGTTCTAATAATTTTTGAGATAATTTTTACTTAACCAAAAAATAATTTAAAATTTTAAACTAAAATCACTATAATTTGTATCATCTCTTAATTAGTTTATGTTAGAAAATTCATCTCAATTGGACACCATTTTGACTTCTTGGATGCTTCAGATGTGTGAAAAAAAAAAACAACCAAAAAATAATTCTCAGCACTCTGCCTCAGACTGGACCGTTCCGATCCGTAACGTATCGCGGTGTATTAGAGCGGCACGTCCGGATCACCCCACTGGGATGACTCGACCGTGCTATGACTCGCGCAAGAGCCATGGGACGGTGCGATTTAGCCGTACACGAATACATGTAATTAATGGTTTTAGGCCCGCCACTGCTAGAACTAGACAGAGCTGGCCACCATCATGGTAGCTCAGCCTGCACCCACGCCTGCCACTGCTATGCCAACTCCACCACCATGAAAGGCTTTGCTCAACAGGCTGAGTTCAATGGCAAGGGTATGGCCCGCACCATGTTGAGTGGCTTCGCCCTTGAGAGCATCCACACCTACTCTGCCCTTATCGACAAGTTCACAGTCTTCAACCTGTGGTTCACCTCTGTATTGGCATCCACCTCCCACGGCGCCTCCAACAATGCCCTCCGTGATCTGATCTACGACTTCCCTCAAATTATATAGAAAAATAGTGAAAATAAAAATCAGTAAGAAAAATTTTGAAAGATAGTGAAATGTTGCTATCCATTAACAGAAAATATAAGTATAAAAATTACTGAAAAAAATCTTGCAAAAACCAATGAAAATAAAAATCAGAAAAAAAAATAGTGCAAAAAACCCACTAAAGACTAATCTAGTTTATTTGGTTCACACGGTTCATTTTAAACTAATCCGCTTTAGTTTAGTTCATTGACTTGAATTCTAATATTTTAAAGTTCAATTTTTCGATTCAACACAAGAAATGGGCATCTCCAATCAGTGTACAATATGGAACATTGTCTAATGGGAAACATCTACTATTTATTTAAGCAAGTACTGCCCAACTAAGTGGTTACTCATACGATGGAGGTGCCTAATGGCAGTCCGGACTAAATTATGTCTCTACACAAGTTTCCTTAAGTGAGAATAAGGGATGCGGATCCTGTTGCGGCAAGATACTCGGATAGGACACATGATCTTTGTTCAATTTTCCATACACGGTTTCAATGAAGACGCGTAAAATATTAGTGTCCCTCAAAAGATATTATAATTTTATTTTATTTTATTTTTTTGAAAAAAAGATATTCTTAGAAAAAGAAGAATAGATCTTATTTATAAACACATTTATTTTCACTAGTTTCAATATAAGGTTAAACCATATCTCTAAATAGATAATAAATATTTCTTTTGTCTAATTCGGATATCTCTGTGGCATCATTCAATTACATAGTGTCTGGCGGGGAATATGTGAGGATCTGGACAGATGTTTGATATGATGAAATATCTCTGGCAAATGCCTTGCTCGTTCTGCATTCCGCTGTGTTAACGGGGTTTCTATGTCATTGTCAAGTGGTGACAACAGAATAAGAGGGAAGAAGATTGGAGATAGGAGGTATATCGAGGCATGTTCGACGTTAGCAGTGCAACTAATGAGTTTGGAAGCAGGTGATAAATTATTCTTAATCCTACACACACCAAGCCGTCTTAGCTCAGCTGGTAGAGCGCATGGCTTTTAACCATGTGGTCGTGGGTTCGATTCCCACAGACGGCGTTTTCTCCCTGTTTGCAAATTGCAACCCCTCACCACTGTTTCTTTTATATATATAAACAATGAACCCTCACCCCTCTTGCGACCATTGTGTTCGTTTTTCCTTTTTATCGATCGGTTAATTTTTCTGTTATAGTGGTCTTATTATTTGATCTTTAATCTGACTATTCAAATGGCAAACTTCCCAGTTCCTACGCCTTGTATGATTTGACAAGACACCCTCAAAAGAACTTGAAAAATAGAAGAAGCTCTATACAAAAAGATAATTTCTTTTTTAAAAACCAAGATGGAAGTTATGAAGAATATTTACCAAGTAGAGCAGCAAGAAATTATGATACACAATATTAGTGTAATGAAACAGCTATCCTCAGACTCTTGCTTCACCACATAAGCCCCAGCTACTACGACCTCTACCGTCCACTCCAACCCAGGCCAATCAACCACGAAGGAAGCAAGATAACGTGGCCTCTCCTGCGTGCCTCCCCACCCACTCGCCCTCCACCAACCTCGACATGAACGCTGCCCGGGGCATCCTCTCCACCCCCACCCCGTCCTCCCCCTCCCCCTCCCGGCAACAGCCGCCACGCCGGCTCGCCCTGCGCGCCGCCGCCAACTTCTCCATCTCCGACGCGGAGCTCGAGTCCCGGGGGTTCCGCCTCCGCCGCACGCCGGAGGGCCTCGACCTGGAGGCCCTGAACACGGTGTTCGCGCGGGTGGGGTTCCCGCGGCGGGACCCGGCCAGGATCCGGCGGGCGCTGGAGCACACGCAGTCGCTGGTGTGGGTGGAGGACGGGCGGTCGGAGCGGCCGGTGGCGTTCGCGCGGGCGAGCGGGGACGGCGTGTTCAACGCGGTGGTGTGGGACGTTGTGGTGGACCCGTCGTTCCAGGGGCTGGGGCTGGGGAAGGCGGTAATGGAGCGGCTGGTGGACGACCTGCGCCACCGAGGCGTCTCCAACATCGCTCTCTACGCCGAGCCCAAGGTGATCGGGTTCTACCGCCCACTGGGCTTCGCCGCCGACCCCGACGGCATCAGGGGCATGGTCTACTCCCCCAGCAAGCAGGGGAAGGGCGGCGGGAGGGGCAACTTCTTGATGTGAGATTATTATTTAAGAGAAATATTAGTTATTGGGTCGACGAATTTTACGACGTCCTTATACCTGAGGTCTCTATGTTTGACCAATCAAATTAAGTGTGTAACACTTCCATCTCGATTAATTATCCGGCCGTCCGAATAACTTGCAATTCTTATCATCAAAAACTCTTTTTGTTGCTCAAGTCACGACTTATTTATGTACCAAACTAATTTAGTGACATCATTTTATAACATTGATATTATTCCTATGTTATAAAATTTAAAATATTATATAATAATATAACATTGACATCATTTTATAACATTGTTTCATGCCAACCCACCAAAAAAAAAAAAAGGTGTTTTACGCCAAGATGCTAAAGCAAGAAGTTGCACCAAGAATGGAAGACTTTCTTTGGAATGTTTGATTGAGCTATCAACGGATCTCTGATTTCTGTTTAATTGATTTTTTTGGCCCACTTACGGTTGACAGTTAGGATGTATCTAGAGGAGAGGGATGAATAGAAAATTTGAAAATATAAATAGTAGTGCGGAAGCTAATAAAGAAATATTCACATAAGAACACAATTTTTTTTCCTTATTTGGTATTTCCCTACTAGAAGACTTATATTCAGTCCCCAAATAAATCTTGAGATTTCACTAATAAGGGTACAATCCCTCTAAGAATATACAAATCTCCAGCTCCTCGTTGGTCCTCTTCCTTTCCGAGTAGAAATAAAACTCACTTCTGTTACAGGTCAAGAAACTACTCTTCTAGAACAAACCTCAGTGCAGTTCTGCTGGACTTAAACCACCAGTTAAGTTCTACTAACACCAACTCTAGTTAAGATTTTTCTTTTAATCTAAAGGGAACACTATGTACAGTCCTATTGGCCTTCTTTTCACACATAAAGAGGAACACTATATATAGTCCTACAGCTAGACACAAGTTTTTTTTAAAAAAGAAAGAACATACTGAGAACTATACAAGATGAACACTAAGGAACTCAAACTTTAAACTCACTGACTCTTCCCTAGATTTACAATGATACACAAACATAGTGAAGAAAGACAAGAAGACTTGAATGCTTGGAGCTTCAGCTCTGAAATCTTCTCTTGAATAGGTTGGAGCTCTTTCTCTCTTGAGTGTGTATGGAGTTGGATGCTCACTGGATGTACACTTCTTGAATGATTTTCAGATTTGCTCAATGCTTGTTCCTCAGTCTTGCTTCATCCTTTTATGGAGCAGAAAGATAGATCCGTTGAAGTATAGTCGTTGGAGTTCTTGGATCCGTTGAGACTCTTCATCATCTGCTCTTCTTTTGCTTTTGTCTCTTTTTGCCTTATTTCTATGTTTCCTGCTGACAGTATCTCACCTACCCTTTTTTTGCCTTACTTCCATATTTCCTGCTATCAACATCTCACCTACCCTGAAGAATAGACATCAAAAAGATCTTCAGTCAGACAAAGAAATAATAAGATAACACATAAAGTACATTTGAACTTTCATTTGGCACCACAGCCATTTGAAATCATGTAAACATCAAAGCATTTAAGTGTTCTTCAATCGATGTGAAACTTATCAACAATCAATATGAAATAACTGCAATTTATATGAAATATAATATTTGTTCAGCAATCGATGTATGATAACAACAATCGATATGAAATTATGTTTATAACACCAATCGATAGAAATAGAGAGGCAATTGATGTTTATTTAAAGACAATCGATATTTAAGATGTTCAACAATCGATATCTATGAAGGCAATCGATATGATCAAAACAATTAATACAGAAGTGATCAACAATCGATAGGTTCAAAGGCAATCGATATAACAGTAATCAATAATCGATAAGATACTTTGACTGTGGAAATGGTCAGCAATCGATATCACATTTCGACTTCTTGGGAGTCGAAGTAGGACTTTGACTGTTGACTTTTTTTTTATCAATCGATATCTCACTTCGACTTCTTGAGAGTCAGAGTAGGATCGGTTTGGTTATCAATCGATATCAAACTTCAACTTCTTAGGAGTCAGAGTCAGTATGATATAAATATACGATGTGTACTTAGAAAATTTTCCTAACGAGTGTGTCAACACCAAGGCTTAGTGTGTCGACACCAACTGACTAATGAAGTTTATACAGTATAATGCATACATGCATGACAAAGTGTAGCTTCGACTGAACATGATAAAAATATGCATGATGAAGTTGAAACTCATTGTAAATCTTGAAGTGATAATACCATAACTTATTATATTCATGAGGAGAACATGATGTTAAATATATTCAAGACATTTAAGTTAATCATGAATTTTATTATCACTAAAATAAAAAGATAAAATATAAGAGTGGTTCAAAATCTCCACTTTTTTGGTTATGACAAAACTTATGAGAATTTTCTGACATTAACATACAGTCCAACATTAAACAGAAAATTCATGGATAAAATACTCTGCCTTTTTTTTATCAAAAATAAAAAAGGAAGTCATTTGCATTTGTAAGGACTTCTTACCGATATGTTTTGAGATTGAAAGAGAGGGGTTCAACAATGTTTGTCATAAATTTACATCTCCCCTTTTTACTTGCTCCTCCTTGGTGTGAGGCTCTCCCTCAGTGTATGACTTGCCCTTAGTGTGAGGCTTAATGAATTTTCAATCTTCTTCTGATCTGTTGACCAATTTGATGTTATTTATCTACAGTTGTTTCATGTGTGTCGACATGTTCTTCATTTGTGTGTCTACACATCCTTCATCTGTCGACAGCTAATCCCTATCTGTCGACATCTCCTATTGCATTTACACTTGTTATTTGTGTTGAGAGGCCTTCAAGAGTACTCCTTGCATTGATCTATATAAAAGTACTTGTAAGAATTTTGTTAGTATCATTTAAAGAGATATTAAAAACAGAATAAGTCAGTGGCTGCTCCTTCTTCCGATATGAATTGGATGTAGAGCTGACAGTTGTAGACACGCCAAAAATGACACTGCAGTAAGCAAATATCATATTATACTAGAACACCCCAAGTGGCTCTCCTAATTATATTTTTGAATGATTTTCCTTATTTTTCGATTAATCACCTTCCCCCCCCCCCCCACTCTTTTCTAATTTTCTAGTGCTTTGTGACAATTTTTAGAATTTTTATGAATATTTTATTAAATGGTGATTAAAAAGGAAGAAAAATAAATAAAACAGGTAGAGGATGGGACGATGAGTTAAAAGAGCTTAACGGGCTTGTGATGGTTAAAACGTTAAAATAATAAGGGCCATAATCGTTGCACAAGTCTAATCCTTTCCCAATTGTGAATTATTTGATTTGTGATTGAGATTAGGAGAGGCCTTGGTGATTTGGGAAAGCCGAGATCTGCCTGCTTTCTTAGTTCCAACGAGATTTGGCAAGTTAACATGTGAACTCTGTTCATGTTGGGATTCTAACTTCTACTGCTTTCCCTTATATAAAAAATTCCCTCTTAAAAAACTGAGGAACTTGAGGCATATTTTTAAGAGAGTTACGGAGAGAAGGGTCACCGGGGGCAACACTACCTTTCTCCTCTCTGTTTGCTAGTCTCTGCTCTGTGCCTTTGTCCTTCGCTTGGGTCGCTGCTATCCCGTGTGAAGAAGCGGAGCCTACTGTGATGTGTTGCCTGAAGTTCCACACCGCCTCCCTCTATGCATGAAGATTACCCAACAACGCCTCCATGCAACTCATGTCCCACAATAAGCCATCTCTGTTGTTGAAGGCCCTGCCGTGTTGTCAAGAGGGCATGCAGAAGCACATATATGTTGCAGGCGGATTTCTCATCTTCCTATTCTTTTATTTTTCTAAAACCACATGCCTGCAAGGAACCCATTGCTTGAAGGCCACGTAAATCTCTTTCAAGGGTTCTTCTTCTTAGTGCTAAAATCCTTTTCCTTCATATTTTATCACACATTTTCTCTTGCAATTATTCTAGCATCACTCTCTCTGTCATATAACATGCACATGCCCACGTTGAGAGTTTTCCTCATATTTTATTTCATGCATGTTAAATGGAGAGTTCTTCCTCTTATTTTTATTCCTTTTGCATGTTAATCCCGTTGAGAGCTCTTTCTCTTATTTTAATGGCTTCGTGCATGGTGGTCACATTGACTCGAGGGTTCTTGTCTTTGTGTTCACAACAGCTCCCCCCTCCTTCATATTTTACAAAAGTCTCTCTCATCTATTCTAACATCACCTTCTCTTCAATATCACCTCCACATGCTTCCACGTTTAGCACCTTCTCAAGTCTTTTTTTTTTTTTGGGTGTTTCTTCTTAGTTCATCACAGCACACACAATACATACACACAAAACATGCATATTTTCTACCAATATTTTTAGGGGTTTAAAAAGCCAAATAAGGTGGGTTTTTTTTTTAATGTTTCATGGTCATGTTGATTTTAAGAATTTGATTCTACACTTCACTAGTTTCTAATTTAAATTTTTTTATCTTTCTTACAAGGGTAATCAAACTTGAAGGAGACTTCTATCACTGCCGGCCGTGTTCCTAGAAGAAGACAAGAACCCCATCGTCTCAATCTCCACGCTCAATGGTACTTTTCGCGATCACCTCTTTCTTGCACTTTCCTGCAATCTTTATTTATTTATATTCCTTCGACACCCTCATGTGTCTGGCGATCACGATCATTCAAAGAGTTGTGCTCCACCATCTTCATCTTATTCTTTATTTTCCTTCATAGTTTCCTTGTGAACGCTTCGTAGTTCGTAAGAATGAAAAAGCATAATCTACAAATTGCAGAATCAATACAAGAATTAAAAGATGTGTTAGAATGTAACTCATCTAGTCCTGCCATGGCAGCTAGACTTACCTGCTCTTTTTTTTTGAATCTGAGCTTGATGAATCTGATGAGGAGACTTCGTCATTATCTCATGCAACCGCCATGCCTTCTTCTTATATTTCTTGTGCTTCTTGGATTTTTCTAACTGACCAGTCTTCTTGAGTTTTGGATAATCTGGTCTCAGATGTTCAGGCTTTCTACATTCATAGCAGACTATTTTTTTTCCCCTTTTTATCTTTCTTTTGGATCCTTTTTGACCCATTCTTCTTCTTCTTAAGGATCTTATGAGGTTTTGATAGGACATCATCAACATCACTCTCTTCAGAACCTGTACTTTTTGAACTAGAGGAAGAAGTGGAAGGAGCAGTTATAACTTTAGAAGCATTAGTAAATTTCTTCTTGGATGAGCTTTTAGATAGTCGCTCCATGTTGTTCTCATGTGCCATCAATGATCCTATAAGTTTTTCTAATGACATAGTTGTTAGGTCATTAGCTTCTTCTATAGCTGTCACTTTAGGTGTCCACTGGTTTGGTAGGAATCTGAGATTTTTTCTTACCATATCTCATGTGTTGTATATCTTTCCAAGCCCTACATGACCATTAGTTATGCCAGTAAATCTTCTATACATTTGTGTAATAGTCTCACCTATTAGCATTTGAGACTTCTCCTATTGTGTAACCAGGATATCAATCCTAGTTTCCTTCATTTTTCCAGTTCCCTCATATGTGAGCTTCAGCTTGTCCTATATTTCCTTAACTGATTTGCATGCTGAGATCTTGTTGAATTCACTCCTTGCCAGAGCATAACATATGAGGTTCTTGGCTTTGCTATTCTGAGAAAATATCTTTCTATCATCGTCTGTCCACTCTTCTCTTGGGTTGAAAACTATCAAATCGCCTTCTTCAATGATAGTCCATAGCTTATAGTCATAACCTTGGAGGAAAAACTCCATCATTGTCTTCCAATAGTTGTAATCTTCTCCATCAAACAAGGGTGGTATGTTGACAGATTGGCCTTCAGCAAATCCTTGAGCTACCATTGATCTTTGCTCTTTAGATCATTGGATCTACTTTAAATATTCAGAGACCATAGCTCTGATACCACTTGTTGACCCACTTACAGTTGACAGTAAGGATGTACCTAGAGGGGGGAGGGGGTGAATAGGAAATCTAAAAACATAGATAAAAATCACAACTTGAAAACTTTGGTTAGTGAATGCAGTTGTGTGTGGTAGAGAGTAGCAGTGCGGAAGCTAGTAATGAAACAATCACACAAGAACACAGAAATTTTATCCTGGTCCTCTTCCTTTCCGAGTAGGAAGGAAACTCACTTCTGTTACAGGTCAAGAAGCCACCCTCTTGGAATAAACCCCAGTGCGGTTCTGCTAGACTTAAACCCCCAGCTAGGTTCTACTGACACCAACCTCAACTACATTCATCCCTTAACCCAAGGGGAACACTGTGTACAGTGCCACATCTGGACAGAATCCACTAGCATCTCGCTGGCCTTCTCTTCACACAGGAAGAGGAACACTATATACAGTCCTACAGCTAGACACAAGTCTTTCTTAGAAAAGAAAGAATAGACTAAGAGCTATACAAGATGAACAATAAATAACTCAAACTCTCAGCTCACAAACTTTCCCCTAGATTTACAATGATGCATAGAGAGAGTGAAGGAAGAGAGGAAGGCTTGAATACTTGGAGCTTTCAAGACTTCAGCTCTGAAAGCTTCTCTTGAATAGGCTTGAGCTCTTCTCTCTTGATTGTGTAGCGACCTTAGATACTTATGTCCAATAAGGCTCCATATCCAGACCGCCTCCCGCAAATAGATCGAAATCTCACAAGGGATATCTTACACAAGTGTCTAGTAAGAATATAAAAGACAACCATAAGAGCATAATATGCAAGAAAGTACATACATTTATACTCATTTACGACAATTACATTGTCCTAATACATTATTACATGACCAAGAGTAAAAGTACAACTATTTAGGGCATACCTCGAGGGAGCAAAGCTTACACTACAATGACTACAACTCAACTACTGGTAGTACAAGTCTGCCACAACGCTGCTAAAAGCTAAACCCACGGATAACACCTGAAAAGAACTGTAAGGGAATAAGCCTCAACAAGTCATAGGCTTAACAGGGACCTCCCAGAAACAACAACAAAACTAGTACCACAAAGCAAGAACCGAGACCTCAACCCCCAAGAGTCTCACTGGCAACACTAGAAGGAGCACTACTGAAGTACAAACGTGACAACAGTAAATGGAATAAACTACATCAAACCATAAACATTCTAAATAACACATCTCACGGAAAATTAAAGAACCAACAGGACTAGTGCAGAGACACCAGTCCACCACAATAACCAATGAGTAAACCGCTAGCCACACAGGCCAACCATCAACGAGAAGCAACAGGACTGGTAGCCAAGTGCCAGTCCACCACACAACTTACAATAACAAATACTTCGGATAATTATCCACAAAGAGGGTACAACACGACAAGTGGAAGGTCAAACGACACGACCTCCACGAGAAACCGATCCACCTCAACACCTTAAAAGGCTAGCACACCGTGTGTCAAAACAATCGACTACCCACGAAGGGTACGAGTCCCTGAAACCACAAGGTACTACAACTAAACCACAACCGGAGAGTCACCACTCGCAAAAACGACAACTAGAAAGCTGGAGTCGGAAGGAATGACGCCACCACATGGGTAAAGACTACTAGTTCATGACGTCAGTATCCAACCCGGACCACACAACAAAGATGTAACGTCGTGCGTTTTCGGATCTTCGTGGATCCTCTGTTTAGCGTGTGGGATGGTCATACCTTGACCAGTGCGACTTATGTTGTGTGTTTCTTATTGGATCCTTACCGAGTTGTTTATGGATCTGTGTTGGTGTTCAGTGTGTTGGACATCAACAGTGGGTAGGCGTCCAAGTGTGTGACGTCTACTGTGTGTTGGCGGCAATGGTGTTGCTGTTAACAGTTCTTGGCGTCCATCGATGTAGACGTCTACCATTGAACTTGGCGGCGAGCGTTGTGGACGCCTAGTTGGGGCGGTTTGATTAGCGGTGCAGAGGTTGACGTTAACCTGAGGTGCCTGTGTTTTTAGGGGTAACCCGAGCCTTCTTCTTTCACCCATTTTCTCCTCTCCTCTTCCCCCACCTTCACCTTTGTGCCTCTTCACTACTTTCGGCGGTCGACAAGAGCACGTGGGAAGGCCGTGATGCGCGCAGCAGCGGCAGATCAGGCAGGGAATGATGGATTGGAGGGCGGTATTCGCGGGAAGCTCCTGAGGGTTCGGTGTAATTTGAGGTTCTATCGAGGTTTAATTGCGTTTCTGAGGTAGGGACTGGACCCTTTGATCTCTCCTGGTTGATTCGCCATGCTTTGTTGCATAGATCGTATGTTAATTGAGTTTTTGGGAAAGGATTCTCCATGCCGGGGAAATTGGGTGGTTTGATCGATCCAAGCGTTGGATCTTGTTTCTTTAGTTTAATTATAGTATTTAGATGTAAGGGGAAGTGTTTTCCCTTGTTTTCTTATTGTTTATAGGGCTAAGTTGCCCGTATGATTGGCCTTGGGCCGGTCTGTGTGTTTTGTATACCTGGGAGCTAAATCTTAGCGTCAATATCGATTGACGTCAGGTTCTTCAGTTGGAGATAACGGCCAGATGTCTAGCCGTTAATATCGAGTTTATTTGGTATTAACGGCAGGGGATGCTGCCGTTTATAACCAATGGACGGCAATCGATACTGCCGCTAACCTGTGCAGGTATTAGTGCAGTGTGTTTCATGAGGTTTTTCTTATTATACATGTTTTGTGGTTGTGTGTGCATGGCAATGACAGATGAGAGCCAGTACACTTGTTACGTTTATAGAGCGTGTTGCTCACGAGATGACATGCTTTACGTGATTAATGTGTATATTATGTGCGCATGTTGTCCATGTTTGGATATATTGTTTACATGGTTGATGTGTAGTACACCAGTCATGGTGTATTATACACGTGAAGTCTACGTGGTTTAGATGTCGTGCATGTAGTTTGTATGTGTATGGCATATCGGTAACATTGTGTTTGTTATGTCTTAATTATTATGATTAATCCGTGGTGTTGTGGCGATGAGGTTCACGTTGGAACCTAGCCTTGATCCTTTAGGATCTCTTGCAAATATCCTAAATGGATAAGTAATAAGTATGAGTGTTAGTGTGTATGTGTGCCTAGTATGACAGTAAAGGTCACTATGTGACCAATGACAGGTCGTGGCATTTTTTTAATATGGTTCATGTATGTGTTTGTGTAGGCTAGCTTGTAGGTTACGAGTGACCAGGACAAGCTATTCCTCACACGTATATCATGATTTGTAATAAATGTGTAAGTAATGTGGTTTGTGTATTGCCGAGTGTGGTGGTCCGGCGCCTATTCCGGAATGCCTCTCTAGTCGGGTACCCCAGGTTCTTTGTGAGCCAGGCACGTGTGTTTGTTGTGCTCGGGGTTTGTCCCGGTACTTGTGTTGTACTATTGAGGTCTGTGTCGTCTTCTTGGACACCCTCACTCCTGTGTTTGAGTTGTACGTCCGGCTGAGGGAAAGACGACAGTAGGGCAGTGGCTTGTGTTGGTGGGTGTGCAGTCGCTTGTAGCGCGCTCGTAGTTGGGGGTACGGACACCAGCAGACGCCACTGGTCCCCAGCTAGTCCTGTTTTCCAGTGCCTCACTTTAGGGTGCTCCGGACAGAGGCCCTAGAGGTGCCAGGCATGGACCTGCAGTTGTGTGTCTGCAGGTGTGGTGTTGGTTGGTCTCCACAGTTGTTTGACTTGTTCTCGTGGAGCGGCAGTTGGACCTTTCGTCCGTGACTGCGAGGCTGAGAGGTTGTTCTTGTGTTGTGTTGTCGGGTTAGATATTGGCCTGATCAGCCAGTAGTCCATTCCCGTGTGGTGGCGTCGTTCCTTTCCGACTCGTGCTTTGCTACTTGTCGTGGTTCGTGAGTTTGTGACTCGTAGTCGAGGTTTGACTCGTTCGAGGTGTGCCCTGGTGTTGGCACAATTGTGACTGCGGTTGTAGCTTGTGGTGTGCCCGAGTGGTGGCACAGTTTTGGTTATGGTTAGTGAGTGTTCACTCACCAAATGTGGTTTAGTTTGTTATGGTGTGCCCTGTTTGGCACTGGTTCACTTCTGGTTTCCGTGTTGGTGCCTTGTGGTAATAGGTACATGTACCCTGTGTGGGTAATGGTTTGTGGTGGTATGTCATATACCAGTCTTTCTGGTGTTGACGTGGAACTGTGTTTCGTGGAGGTCGTGTGGTGTGACCTTCCACTCAATGTGTTTTACCTTCCTCGGGTAAACTACCGTATATGGTTTTCATGTGTGATGGATTGGCCTGCTGTAGCCGATCATGTTACTTGGTGTGTGTGGCTATCGACATATTGTGGTTTGGGCATAAAGGGCCAGCTTTTTGTTAGCAGTCCTATTACCCTCGTACTTGAGATTTTCCTGTGAAGCTTGTAGCTTAGGCAACCAGTCGTTGGAATAATGTGCATGTGTGGCTTGCGGCCTAGGCATTCCAGTTGTTGAGCGGACTAGCCTGTGATTCCTCTTTCTTTATAAGGAATATGCATTTGTTTATCAATTACTGTTTAAAGTGTTATTTAAATATAAATGTTGTGAGCATGAAATGGTTTGGCTATTGGTGTTGCCAGTGAGACCCATTGGGGTTGAGGTGTCCGTGGTTACGGTGTTGTTTTAGGTAGCCCCTACTGAGCCAGTGACTTGTTGAGGCTCACTCCCCTACAGTTCTTTTCAGGGCTTGGCTTGCAGCGGCGTTGTGTCAGACTTGTACCACCAGCAGTTGTGTAGTAGTTAGTGTTGTGTGAGCTTGTGCTCCCTCGGGGTATGCCCCAGGTAGTTGTACTTTTTAATTGGACATGTATTAATGTAATGGGACAGTTGTAAATTGTATATGCAGGTATGAGCACATATACTTTCTTGTGTCTTATACTATGTGGTTGTCTTTTATATTCTTACTGGACACTTGTGTGTGCTATCCTTTGCGAGACTTCGGTCCATTCGTGAGAGGCGGATCTGGATATGGAGCCTTAATGGGCATAAATACCTCGGTCCGTCACCGTTGGTATCAGAGCAATGTCCAATCAGAATAAGAAAAGACATTGAAGTTACAATATCCCAATACATAGATTAATGTCCACTGCTGGTAGTAAGTCTGTGGTTTTGTGTTGATTAATATAGTATTTATCTGAGTTTTTGTTTTGAAAATGTGTTTTTGAGTTGAGAATTTGGCAGCCGTTAGCAGTTGTTGAAAGTTGATGTGATTAGAGGTGGTATAATCTGTGTGATTATACCAGTGTGTTAGTTTGTGATAGAATGATTTGGTTGTTAAGATTCGCAGTTAAAGGAATTGAGGAAATTAATAAGTTTGGGTATGGATTCAGTAAGTAAGTTACATGAGATACAGAGTTAGCAGAGATAGGTATATGGTAACGAGGTGATGAGGAACAGCTCAGGGTGTGTCAGAAAATGATTAAATTGCAACGTATAGTTGAGAACCTCAGCAAAGGTATTATGGCATTAGAGATCTGAGTTAGATGATATCAAGAATCAGTATGGATGAGAATGTGATTAGTGTTATGAAGAGTTTGGCATGATTAAGTAAAGCAAATCAGCTTTAAAAGAGGTACTGGTACATAGAAGAACAATGATAATTAAGTGTACCTGAGATCGGAAATTTGAGAAAAGCGTTGTTATGAATAGTGATGGTAATATGAAGTTTGATATAAGGATTTGTACAAATATGTACAGAAAGGATCAGTTGAATAAAGAAAGAGAGAAAAGAAGAATCAGTATGCAAAGAGATTTTCTAAGAATTGCATAAGAGAAATATTTAGTTGATGAATGACAGTTATGAGGAATTCTTCAGAGAGAGTTAATAAAGATGGTTGTGCTAAAGATAAGAGCAGTGAAAGTTAGTAACTATGAGCAGTTCGAGGAAAATCAAAATTAAAGTTAAGTATGTTAGAATGAGTTCAAGGCAAATGAAATAGAATGGAAAGAAGTGCATTAATGGAGAAGTAGTTAATAAATATTGAGTTGAGAAAAACAGCAAGGCAGATCGTAATATTTATGTTAATTGAGAAAAGAGCATTTAATGGAATGAGGGAAGCAGACAGAGCAAGTTGTTATATTTAAAGAAATTGGTATTTAAATTTGAGTTTTTGCTGTATTTTAAAGAAGGATGATTAATACCAGAAAGATTTATAGTATAAACGGTACAACAAGATTAGCCAGGCAGCAGAATGAATAAGAAAATATTTTGCGGAAAAGGTGTTATGATTAGAATGATTGGCAGTTTAGATAAAGAAGAAATATGGACCAGAGAAAGGAAGAATTTAGCAAATGATGAAGTGAATAAAATTAGATGAGTCAGAAAATGTCAGTTAGAGTTTGCATATCGATGCAAAGAAATGATTTAATCGAACAGAAGTGAACTGTTATTAAGATATTTCAGGTTTAATGCTGGAGCAGATTGATTAAGTAATATTGGAAAATTTATGCCCCAGAATTATGAGATTAGCTAGAGAATGTCAGTAAAGCAAGAAAGGTATATGAAGAGAAAGTATGTTAATAGCAATTTGGCAGGTCAAAAATTGCAGTAATTTCTTCAGCATGAATCAATTGAATAAGATGATTTGAAGTTTTAAAGTTAGAAATAATTCAGTTAAAGCCAGATAGAAATAATTGAAAATATAAATGAGAACAGAAATTGTGGAATATTTTGCAAGTGTTCAGTGTGATCAGAGTAGCGCAGCGGAAGCGGAAACAAGAAAGATTTATATCCACAGATTGTTCAAGGTTTGCTGGGATAAGAAGAAAGTGTAAAGTTTTACACAGTGGAATAAAGGAGCATAGTTTATTATGGTTTTTAATCAGAGATCACTTAAAACGGTATGAGCAGAATAATATGAAAAGAGCAAGAAATTCAAAGATGGTGATTGGTTTTCTTTGAAGAGATGACAGTTGCGAATGTAAATGCAGATGAGGCAGAATAACAGCAAGCAATGATAAATAGAAGAAAGAAAATGGCGGCATGAAAGAATATTACAGTATAAGATATTCGAGAAAGGTAAAGTGGTCCGAAAGAAATGTTGCAAACACAGCTGGAAAAAAAAATGTGAAAGTAGGTTCAGTCCAAGGAGATAAAGCGCCATTGGCAATGTAGAATCGTCTTCAATTGAAAAGTAAGGAAAGGCAATGGAATCGACAGAACAGAGTAATTGTGAAATGAATTGAAAGAAAAGAATAAAGCAAGGATGGAAATGGATAGATGAATTGAAAGGCTGATGCAGAGAAAGAGTATCTTCTTGTTCTGTATATGGTTTCATTTCTTTTTAGGTGATAATCCGATTGTTGTGATTTGTTTTATATGTCGAGGATGACATTTCTTTTAGGTGATAATAATGTAACCTCGCGCGTTTTTCGGATCTTTGTGGATCCTGTTTAGCGTGGGGTGGATCATACCTGGCCAGTGCGACTTGTGTTGTGTGTTTCTTATTGGATCCTTACCGAGTTGGTTATGGATCTGTGTTGGTGTTCAGTGTGCTGGACATCAACAGTGGGTGGCGTCCAGGTGTGTGACGTCTTCTTGTGTTGGCGGCAATGGTGTTGCCGTTAACAGTTCTTGGCGTCCATCGATGTAGACGTCTACCGTTGAACTTGGCGGCGAGCGTTGTGGACGCCTAGTTGGGGCGGTTTGATTAGCGGCGCAGAGGTTGACGTTAACCTGAGGTGCCTGTGTTTTAGGGGTAACCCGAGCCTTCTTCTTTCCCCATTTTCTCCTCTCCTCTTCCCCCACCTTCACCTTTGTGCCTCTTCACTACTTTCGGCGGTCGACAAGAGCACGTGGGAAGGCCGTGATGCGCAGCAGCGGCAGATCAGGAGGCAGGGAATGACGGATTGGAGGGCGGTATTCGCGGGAAGCTCCTGGGGGTTCGGTGTAATTTGAGGTTCTATCGAGGTTTAATTGCGTTTCTGAGGTAGGGACTGGACCCTTTGATCTCCCCTGGTTGATTCGCCATGCTTTGTTGTATAGATCGTATGTTAATTGAGTTTTTGGGAAAGGATTCTCCATGCGGGGAAATTGGGTGGTTTGATCGATCCAAGCGTTGGATCTTGTTTCTTTAGTTTAATTATAGTATTCAGATGTAAGGGGAAGTGTTTTCCCTTGTTTTCTTATTGTTTATAGGGCTAAGTTGCCCGTATGATTGGCCTTGGGCCAGTCTGTGTGTTTTGTATACCTGGGAGCTGAAGATCTTAGCGTCAATATCGATTGACGTCAGGTTCTTCAGTTGGAGATTAACGGCCAGATGTCTAGCCGTTAATATCGAGTTTATTTGGTATTAACGGCAGGGGATGCTACCGTTTATAACCAATGGACGGCAATCGATACTGCCGCTAACCTGTGCAGGTATTAGTGCAGTGTGTTTCATGAGGTTTTTCTTATTATACATGTTACGTGGTTGTGTGTGCATGGCAATGACAGATGAGAGCCAGTACACTTGTTACGTTTATAGAGCATGTTGCTCACGAGATGGGCATGCTTTACGTGATTTGTGTAATATATATGTGCGCATGTTGTCCATGTGTTGGATATATGTTTACATGGTTGATGTGTAGTACACCAGTCATGGTGTATTATACACGTGAAGTCTACGTGGTTTAGATGTCGTGCATGTAGTTTGTATGTTATGGCATATCGTGTAACATTGTGTTGTTATGTCTTAATTATTATGATTAATCCGTGGTGTTGTGGCGATGAGGTTCACGTTGGAACCTAGCCTTGATCCTTTAGGATCTCTTGCAAATATCCTAAATGGATAAGTAATAAAGTATGAGTGTTAGTGTGTATTGTGCCTAGTATGGCAGTAAAGGTCACTATGTGACCAATGACAGGTCGAGGCATTATTTTTAATATGGTTCATGTATGTGTTGTGTAAGCTATCTTGTAGGTCACGAGTGGACCAGGACAAGCTATTCCTCACACGTATATCGTGATTTGTAATAAATGTGTAGTAATGTGGTTTGTGTATTGCCGAGTGTGGTGGTCCGGCGCCTATTCCAGAATGCATCTCCAGTCAGGTACCCCAGGTTCTTTGTGAGCTAGGCACGTGTGTTTGTTGTGCTCGGGGTTTGATAGCCCACGAATGCGTCGTAAACATGTGACTAACAATCTCAGATAATCGGCCTACACTAAATATTTAAACGGTAGTAAGTGGTGAGAGCCGAGTCGAATCCACGGAGAACTAGATTTTAGAATGAAAACCTTGAGTTTTTAGTTAAGAAAATAATGTGGTGATATTATATTGCACGAAACAATCTAAACTAAGCGAATAGATAGCGAGAGATAAACAGTAACCCAATTCCAAAATAACAATCCACTAAGTATAAAATAAATTAACACAAAGTGTTCTACCCTAAATAAAATACATCAACAAGAGAAATAAAAAAGAGAGATGAGTAAGAGAAAAGAGAGGGATGAGAGAGAAAAGAGAGAGGAGAGAGAGCACAAATAGTTGAGAGAAATAGGAGAGAGAGGAGAGAGGAAAGAAAAAGAGAGAGGAGAGAGACTAGAGAGAACGGGAGACGAGAGAGAGAGGATAGAAGAGAGAGAGAAACGAGAGAGGCGAGAGGAGAGGATAGAAGAGAGAGAGAGAAACGAGAGAGGCGAGAGAGAGAGAGCGTGATAGAGTAGAGGAGAGAGGAGAGAGAGAGGAAGCGGGAGGCGCGCCGGCTCTCCTCCTCTACGTTCATGCATGCACTAGAGAGGAGGGGGGGGCGACGTTGCCGCTGGGCACGGCCTGGCGGGCAGCACAGGCGCGCGCGGCTAGCGCGCGGGCGCGGGCAGGCGCCGGGCGGCAGGGACGCGGGCGGGGCGCGCTGGCGCAGCAGGGGGCCGGGTAGCGGGCGCTGGCAGGCGCGCAGGGGGGCGCGCAGGCTGCGCTGCTGCTGCTGTTCTGTTCCCAAAAAGAGAGACCGAGCGAGAGAGAAGAAAGAAAGAAGAAAAAAGAGAGGAGGAAAAGAAGAAGAGGAGGAAGGGGTATTGTGCGTAGGAAAGGGAGAAGAGAGAAAGTGAGAGAGAGAAGAATGAGAGAGAGGGGGAGGGTTTATAAAATAGTAGAGAAAGAAAGGAAGGAAGAGAGAAGAAAGAAGGAGAGATTTTGGAAAATAGAGGGAGATTTTTTTAAAAAATAAGAAGTATTTTAAAAAATTAATAGAATCTCTCCTTTATTCTCTCTTGCTTCAATCCAATCCATTAGCCCATTTGACACTTTATTTCTTGGCCCATTAATCCTGCAAATACATACAATAGAGATTTAATCAATTATCATTTTTTGTAATAAAGTGACGATGAATTTGGTGAAAAATTAAGGACCATAAAGAATAAAATAACATGATTATCATCAATAACAGCGCAATTATCAGGTGTTGTCCCGATACTTGTGTTGTATTGTTGAGGTCTGTGTCGTCTTCCTGGGCACCCTCACTCCTGTGTTTGAGTTGTACGTCCGGCTGAGGGAAAGACGACAGGCAGCAGGGCTTGTTGTTGGTGGGTGTGCAATCGCTTGTAGCGCGCTCGTAGTTGGGGTACGGACACCAGCAGACGCACTGGTCCCTAGCTAGTCCTGTTTTCCAGTGCCTTACTTTAGGGTGCTCCGGCCAGAGACCCTAGAGGTGCCAGCATGGACCTGCAGTTGTGTGTCTAAAGGTGTGGTGTTGGTTGTCTCCCACAGTTGTTTTGACTTGTTCTCGTGGAGCGGCAGTTGGACCTTTCGTCCGTGACTGCGAGGCTGTGAGGTTGTTCTTGTGTTGTGTTGTCCGGTTGGATATTGGCCTGATCACCAGTAGTCTGTTCCCGTGTGGTGGCATCGTTCCTTTCCGACTCGTGCTTTGCTACTTGTCGTGGTTCGTGAGTTTGTGACTCGTAGTCGAGGTTTGACTCATTCGAGGTGTGCCCTGGTGTTGGCACAGTTGTGACTGCGGTTGTAGCTTGTGGTTTGCCCGAGTGGTGGCACAGTTTTGGTTATGGTTAGTGAGTGTTGACTCACCAAATGTGGTTTAGTTTGTTATGGTGTGCCCTGTTACGACACTGGTTCACTTGTGGTTTCCGTGCTGGTGCCTTGTGGTAATAGGTACCTGTACCCTGTGTGGGTAATGGTTTGTGGTGGTATGTCATATACCAGTCTTTCTGGTGTTGACGTGGAACTGTGTTTCGTGGAGGTCGTGTGGTGTGACCTTCCACTCAATGTGTTTTACCTTCCTAGGGTAAACTACCGTATATGGTTTTCATGTGTGATGGATTGGCCTGCTGTAGCCGATCATGTTACTTGGTGTGTGTGGCTATCGACATATTGTGGTTTGGGCATAAAGGGCCAGCTTTTTGTTAGCAGTCCTATTACCCTCGTACTTGAGATTTGCCTGTGAAGCTTGTAGCTTAGGCAACCAGTCGTTGGAATAATGTGCCTGTGAGGCTTGCGGCCTAGGCATTCCAGTTGTTGAGCGGACTAGCCTGTGATTCCTCTTTCTTTATAGGAACATGCATTTGTTTATCAATTACTGTTTAAAGTGTTATTTAAATATAAATGTTGTGAGCATGAAATGGTTTGGCTATTGGTGTTGCCAGTGAGACCCATTGGGGTTGAGGTGTCCGTGGTTACGGTGTTGTTTGGGTAGCCCTACTGAGCCAGTGACTTGTTGAGGCTCACTCCCCTACAGTTCTTTTCAAGGCTTGGCTTGCAGCGGCGTTGTGTCAGACTTGTACCACCAGCAGTTGTGTAGTAGTTAGTGTTGTGTGAGCTTGTGCTCCCTCAGGGTATGCCCCAGGTAGTTGTACTTTTTAATTGGACATGTATTAATGTAATGGGACAGTTGTAAATTGTATATGCAGGTATGAGCACATATACTTTCTTGTGTCTTATACTATGTGGTTGTCTTTTATATTCTTACTAGACACTTGTGTGAGCTATCCCTTGCGAGACTTCGGTCCGTTCGCGGGAGGCGGATCTGGATATGGAGCCTTAATGGGCATAAATACCCCCGTCCGTCACACAAGAACTACCTCTCAGTCTCACAGTTAAGGACGTAAGGTCCAACTGCCGCTCCACAACCACACTATAAAGCCAAAGAACTATGGAGACCAACCAACACTACACTTGCAGACCATACAACTGCAGGACCATGCCTGACACCTTTAGAGACTCTGGCTAGAGCTCCCTAAAGTGAGGCACTAGAAACAAAGGACTAGCTGAGGCCCAGTACGTCTACTGGAGTCCGTATACCCCCAACCACGAGTGCTCTACAAGCGACCAAACACAAACCACAACTCACAAGTCACTGTCCCACTGTCGTCTTTCCCTCACTCAGACGTACAACTCAAACACAAGAGTGAGGGTGTCCAGAAAGATGACACATACCTCTACGGTACACACAGTACCGAGACAAACCCCTAGCACAACAAACCGCAATGTGCCTAGCTCACACAGAACCTAGGGTACCCGACTAAAGAGGCATTCCAGAATAGGCATCGGACCACCAAACTTGGCAAGCACTCAAGCCACGCCAATCACTTAATAAACTCATAGGACCTAAGTTCATAAACCATGGCAAATCACATTCTAACTTGCTTATCATTGGTCAACACATGACCTCCACTGCAACAGATACCACTACACACATAAATCACATAACCTTAAATATTATAACATGCTTGACATGATTAACATAATCACCATAACTAACATAACTCACTGACTAATCATAAACCCAACCATTAACCTAATATCATGCTTACTATTACTAAGCACAGTTAAGCATCTGAAATCCACATTAAGCAACTAGGGCTAGGTCCACACAAGCCAACACATGCCCACCTCGGAAACTAAAAGGTGATGGACACAGACATCGCCTTTCAAAAGGCTACGACCATACTGGTCGCGACTACAAAACGACCGCGACAGGGCGCAGTGTCACGACATCATGTCGCCACTAAACCAAACAACCCAGTCGAACCTAAATCATGATGACTCGATACGTCGGCACCAAGCCAGCCGATATAAATGCGACAGAACAACCTGTCGCCTTCAAGCCAAACACAATAATCTGAAGTCATGAACGTGACAGACCAAAGCATCGCCTTCATGTTAATCTGTGCAGATACCAAACAAAAACATAATTGTGACGGACCACTCCATCGCGTTAATAATAAAAATGTGACGGGAAACACAGTCACATTTAAAATGCGATTGCCCGACCCGTCGCCTTCTCAGGCAAATAGCTAGACCCTCCTCCTTCCTCCAGAAAATCATGTACACAACATTTAAACTACGATTTAAACTACTAACATGAAAGATAATGCATAGAACACTACCATAGCATGATTTCCAAAGCTTTAAACCATTCACATAATTCGAAATGGAAGGGGAAGTCTCCCTACCAACTCGAAGAGCTCAAAGAACACTAAGAAAGCCACACCGCTGGCATTCCCACGCTCCGAACTCCCTCCTTGCGTGGACCCCACATTGGACTAGCCACCAGAAAGCCAAATCACCAAAAACCACTACATCAACCCTCTCCCCGGTCGGATAGAGCTTCCTCTGCTCTGTCTGGCCCAAAACCACCACTTTAAAACCGAAGTGAAATCATGACATAGGTAGACGTCGCGTTCGTAACATATAAAACGTGAACAACTGCACAGTCGCCAATCAAAGCTCAAAGTGCCACACGTCACAAAGACGGTTTGAAGAACACGACGAGGGTAACCGTCACTCTCAAAACGCGACGACCTACTCTGTCGCCTTCTTCATCAGAAAACTTAGGGGCTATATGGGTCTGGATTTCCGGCCCACAACGCCCACACCACAAATGGTAACCTCAACAAAGGCTCAATGACCCCACATTGGCCATGAGCACCACACTAGAACCATTAAATCTGGATCCGAACGGCCACGGCACTACAGAGTGTGTGTGGAGTTGGATGCTCACTGGATGTGCACTTCTTGAATGATTTTCAGGTTTCCTCAATGCTTGTTCTTCAGTCTTGCTTCATCCTTTTATGGAGCAGAAAGATAGATCCATTGAAGTATAGTTGTTGGAGTTCTTGGATCCGTTGAGACTCTTCATCATCTGCTCTTCTTTTGCTTTTGTCTCTTTTTGCCTTATTTCTATGTTTCCTGTTAACAATACCTCACCTACCCTTTTTTTGCCTTACTTCCATATTTCCTGCTGTCAACATCTCACCTACCCTGAAGAATAGACATCAAAAAGATCTTCAGTCAGACAAAGAAATAATAAGATAACACGTGAACTACATTTGAACTTTCATTTGGCACCACAGTCATTTGAAATCATGTAAACATCAAAGCATTTAAGTGTTCTTCAATCAATGTGAAACTTATTAGCAATCGATGTGAAATAACTGCCATTGATATGAAATATAATATTTGTTCAGCAATCAATGTACGAAAACAACAATCAATATGCGATTATGTTTATAACACCAATCGGTAGAAATAGAGAGGCAATCGATGTTTATTTAAAGACAATCGATATTTAAGATGTTCAGCAATCGATATGACAATCAATATCTATGAAGACAATTGATATGATCAAAACAATCGATACATAAGAGGTCAACAATCGATAGGTTCAAAGGTAATCGATATAACAGTAATCAATAATCGATAAAATACTTCGACTGTGGAGAAGTTGGAGTGAGACTTCGACTGTGGAAATGGTCAGCAATCAATATCACACTTTGACTTCTTGGAAGTCGGACTAGGACTTCGACTGTCGATTTTCCTTCATCAATCGGTATCTCACTTCGACTTCTTTGGAGTCAGAGTAGGATCGATTTGGTCATCAATCGATATCAAACTTCGACTTCCTGCAAGTCAGAGTTGGTATGATATAAGTATACGATGTGTATTTAGAAAATTTTCTTAATGAGTATGTCGACACCTATGTCGACACCTAGGCTTAGTGTGTCGACACCAATTGATTAATGAGGTTTATACAGTATAATACATACATGCACGACAAAGTGTAGCTTCGACTGTACATGATAAAAACATGCATGATGAAGTTGAAACTCACTGTAAATCTTGAAGTGATAATGCCATAATTTATTATATTCATGAGGAGAATATGGATAAAATATAAGAGTGGTTCAATAGATTTATTTTTACATTTTTGTGGGATGCATAATTTTAAAAAGAAGTTTTTGATAATTTAGCGAAAGTAAAAATAGATATTTGAATTCTTATAGGATGCATGTGTTTTTCATTTTTATTTCTGATAACTCTTTAATATATATTATATAATATTTTTATAAAAAAAGTTCTTCAACTTCAAAGATTTAGCACTTAAATTTTTTAACTCACTGTCTCTCACCTCCAATCTATATGCAAATGTCATCTATCTTTGCTCCAATAATTAGCTAGTGCTCATTCTCTCATTCCATCATATTTTTGTACCTTTTTCTTTTGACAATCTTCATATCTATATATGATAACTATATATTACTCAACCATTATATATAACTACATGATTTTATTATATTAATTTGATGTTGTCATATTTTATTTAGTAAAGATCATTATAATGTATGTGATGGAGAATATATGATTAGGAATGTTCATTACTTGGTTCAAACAAAAAAAACTACATCGAATCGATCAATTTGGTTATGTTTGAAAATTAAAAAAAGTAATTTAATTCCAAACCAAATTGAAAAGAAAAACTAGTTTGGTTTGGTTTCTAAACTTTGTAAACCGAACAAACTGATTAAATCAAATTACAATAATAGCCATTTAATTTATGTGTATATATCAAGTTTTTTGAATAAATATACGAAAAAATATGTATTATGGAACGTAATATGCTCATTAATATTTAATATTTTATTTCAATTTTGATTTGATAGTGATTTATTAGAGAAACATGTCGTTAAAAATCTTATTTGAGACTAATAGACTCTAAATGTCTATTTATTCTCTGGTTAAATCAAACCAAACCGAATCAAACCAAAATAATTCGGTTTGGTTTCAACGGTCCTTGGTTTGATTGGGTTCAAGCTGGCCACTGAGGGAGGTGAATGGATCTTAATCAAATTAGTTGCAACAAATTTAAAGCATGCATAAATAAGTAATTACACAGAAGAACACAAAAGTTTTTATTATATTATATTTCGAGACTGAGCCATTCAACCTCCTACATCCAATCTCTAAGATTAACATATTATGATTTCACTACCTGTGAAAATCTGTTACAATTACAACCATCTAATGCACACCCACACTTAGATCTTCCCTTCAAAAAGGAAAATGTCATGCCCCAACAGCAGCGGAAAATATCGAAGCGTAACAAATAATAGTGAAAAAGTAACTCACTTACATCATGTGGAGTCTAGCCGCTCAACACACTTTTCGTCCACATTACATTACACTTGTTAATTTCTGAAAAATGTTAAAACATAGAATGAGCATAAAGTACCGAGTAGGTTACCCCGTAATTAATTCTAAATCACTGCTAGTAGTTAATAAAATTAAAGAAATTTAGGAATGGCAAGAAAATGAACAAAAGATCACTAATACAGATGGATAGATCACTGGGAAGGATACCTTAAGATTTCAATAAACAGGAACACTACATGATATTAAGAATAACTAGTATAATGAATTGACCAGAAGATAGCCATTGAACATTTATTAAAAATTGCATGCACATATCTTTGAGATTGTCAAGATATCACAAATAACTAGGGTGAAACTAGATAACTCAAGAGTTTGTCTCTGATCACATTTCACGAATAACACACAATAACCCAAGAATGGATTTATCAAGTAAGAAACATGAGGGATTAATTAATGAACACTGAAAGATAAACAATGACAAGACATGGATATGAGTTCAATCAATAATAGTATACGATCACTGTGTAACAAGATTGTATGAGATCTCATAATAGCAAAATTAGATAACTCAAGAACGGGCCACTGAAACTTTCACGAATAACACACACTTAGGTACACTAAGATGAACTTGTGGATTGAGATGGAGCTTATGTCCTAGAGGGAGGTGAATAGAACTTTTGAAATCATGCTAAGATGAGTTAGCTCTGAAAATAACTAACTAGAAGTTAATGGCTAGTGTAACGTGTGAAAAGGAATATAGATAAGCTGAAGCAATCACACACAATGCACAAGAGATTTATACTGGTTTGGATCTTCTCCCTAATAGGAGTCCTATGTCCAGTCTCCAAGTATACCTTGGGTATTTTACTAACCACCAAGAGCACTTGGTCTTTCCTTTAAAGAGGGGTATTACAACCACTTGCACCCAAGCAAGTCTTCCTTTTACAGAGGGATATACAACCTTCTACTGTAGTGGGCCCTCCCTTCTTCAAAAGGGCAACACACAAAGAATAAACCCCCTACTGGTTACAACTAAGGTTGATTGCAGACGAGTGCTTCTCAAAGAATGAGCAAGCATAGAAGGACAAAAAGAGATCTAATAGAAGAAGAATAGTAGCACTTCTCTCTTTCTGACTCTAAGGTGAACTTCAAAAAATGATCTAAGGATGCTAGTCTACAAACTACAAACTTTTTGAAGGCTTGAGAGCTTGAATGGTAGGAGTTCGTTGCTTGCAAGGGATCACTCTTGTTTTCTCTTTTTCAAATCTCTCTTTTATTGTTATATCTTGTAAATCTATATATATGTATATTCATATTCTCTTCAGCTTTGAATGCTTTTATATAGTCTTCAGAGTTTTCAGCTATCCGTTTGAGATATGATGTTTTGGTCTTCAGAAGATGGCTTGAGAGTAATGTTCATAAGTCTTCTGTGTAATGACATCTTGTTTGATATTTTGGATAGCTGCATGCTTCTGTAGACAACTGCATTTATTACCTAGAAACACCATACCCATGCAGAATTTTTTTTCCCTTCTCTACGGTTATAATGGTAGTGAATAATATATAGGACAATAGGAGTAAAGAATAAGACATCTAAAAGACTTCTTTCTGTCCAGGCAAAAAGTATTATCCTTAAAGTATGCAAGAGTAGGTGAGCATTTAAAATGAACTGGACACCTGCTCGACGCACAGTGAGTTTGCAGACAACTTTCTTAGAACATGGAAAATTTTGTCAATCTAAAGGATGCTGGCAGATATCTTTTAAATCAAAACAACTGTCAAAGAATATTATGAAATTTAATATCTCAATGTATGTTCTCTTTATAAACTAAGTGCTAGAGAACATGAGCACAAAATAGTAGTAATAATAAATTGAACTTCGACCTCAAGAACATTCTCGAATTCTCCACCATGATCTGATAGAATACTGGTGATCTCATACTTCTAACTTTTATCTACTATCTTACTAAACTTTAGGAAAGTTGAATGTTTCTGACTAGGCTTCTAAGAATGATACTCAAGTAAATCCTGTGTAGTCATCAACAATTACATAGCCATAGTATTTTCCTCCAAGACTTACAGTTCTTACTGGTCCAAATAAATCCATATGAATTAGCTCCAATGGCTTTGAAGTTGTTACCATTGTCTTGAACTGAAATGATGTTTTGGTCTACTTTCCTTTTGCACAGACTATATATATTTTAGATTTCTTCAATTTCATATTTGGAAGTCCTTCAACTAGATTATGTTTAATTAATTTCTTAATCATTAAAGTTCTACATGTCCTAGTCTTCTGTGCCATAAATCAGCATCTTCTTCTTTGGTAGTTGCAAGACACAAGTTGACTTTTTTCAGTTCTGCTACTCGAAGTGTATACAAATTTTCCATTCTTTGAGTTTTAAAGACTATTTTCTCATCCTTTAGGATTACACACTTATCATTTTGAAATTTTACTAAGTGACCTCTGTCACATAGTTGACTGATACTTATAAAGTTGTGCTTGAGCCCTTCAACACATAATACATCATCTATTAAGTCTTTGACCTTAGTTCCTGTTGTTCCACTTTCAATGACTTTTCCTTTTCGATTATCTCCATATGTAACTTGATCAACTTCACTCGTAAAACTTGTAAATAACCTTATATCTCCTGTCATATGCCTTGAGCAACTACTATCTAAGTATCATTTGGATGCTTTAGGCGGTCCTGCACATAAAGTTAAGTTGAGATTTTTGGTATCTAAATTTTCTTGGGTCCTTGATGGTTAGTTTTTGGAATCCACCGTAAGTGTCTAGTAGTGCATGTGCTCACAGTGTGTCCTAACTAGTTACAATGAGTGCAACATAAATTATATGCAAACTTTGATTGTGTATTCCTTTTAGTTTTCATTTTCTATTTGTAGTAGTGTTGATTTACTTTTTGAATTTTCCAATTAACTTTTCTTTTATAAATTTAGGAGTTGGATATTGCTTAGGATAAATTACTTCTTCTTATTTATTGGTGGTTATATCCTACTCCATACTTCTTTTTACCAGTTCTTGCACCCTTTAATCTTACTATTAGAGATGTTTTACATTTGGTTATCTTATCTATAGATGCTCTTAGATAATCATTTTCTTCTTTTAATTTTTCTTCATCCTTAAGTTCATTTTGTTTATTCTCTAGTTCTATGATCTTACAGTTTTTAGTTTTTAAATCTTCACACAACAAACTATTCGATCTTTTAGTTTCATTTAGTGCTCCTTAATTTTTCTATCTCCGATTTTAAGATAGTGTTAGATTTTTTTTCATTAAAAAATTTCAGTTTGAGGATTTTCAATTCTTTTACAGCACTCTTGTATTAATCATATAATTCGTTGAAAGCTTCTTATAAACTATCTGAATCAAATTCATAACATGAGATAAATGAAATTTCAGAATTTACATGATCTAGTCCTACCATGAGGGCTAGATTAGCTTCTTCTTATTCGGATTCCGAACTTGAAGAACTTGAGCTTGAATCTTCTTCATTATCCCATGTTGCTGCCATGGCTTTCTTCTTATATTTTCTGTACTTCTTTCATTTTTATTTCTTTTTCTCATACTTTTTAGTCTGATCTTTCTTTTTGAGCTTGGGACAGTCTGATTTGAAGTGTCCTGGCTGTTTGTACTCGTAGCAGGTTGGTTCTTTCTTCTTTTCCTTCTTGAAGTATCTCTTTGACCCGAATTTCTTCTTCCTGGTAAGTATTCTTGGAAGTTTCCTTGACAACATGGCTTTATCATCATCACTGTCTTCAAAGTCTTCTTTCGAATCTTCATAGAAAGAAAGTACAATTTTAAATATGCATACCTATCGCGAGAGGAGGAGGCGTAAGAGAGGGACTCGAGCCTGATAGAGTATGAAATACTAATTAATATATATAATCAATTTACAAATACTTACAAATTTAAATATGCATACCTGATGCCCTAGGAGGAGGCACAGAAGGACCCGAACCTGTAAGAATTTAAATGGCATAAATAATACATACAATCAATACACAAAGAGCCTACAAATTTAAACATGCGTATCTATCGTGAGAGGAGGAGGAGCAAGAGGCGGAGAGGGACTCGAGTCTATTAGAATATGAATACTAAATAATATATATAATCAATATACAAATACTTACAATTTTAAATATGCATATCTGGTGCCCTAGGAGGAGGCACAGAAGGACCCGAACCTGTAAGAATTTAAATGACATAAATAACATATATAATCAATACACGAAGAAACTAAAAATTTAAATATGCACACCTGTTGCGGGAGAAGAGCCCCTCCCACTACTCCATCTCCTCCCACCACTGGAGCTCGATCGTGCTCCTCGAACCATATCCTGATGGGGAACAAAAAATTCAGTGAGATTTTAGTCAACAACTATATCCATTTCCTCCTATGTTGCCTATCTTCGTCATCATCTTCATACTCATCGCTAGTATGTTCCACCTCCTCATCGAAATCCTCATCAGACACCTGACTTACAATGATATATGTTCGCCTTTCAGTACCCTATTTTATCTCATGTGGATCTACTTATTCATCATTCTCTTTACATAAGAAAAATGGCTCTTCGGATTCGTCTAAATTAGTATGAGCTGCCAACTCTACATCATCAACCAAGTCTGCTTGAAGGAATTCGACATTGACATCTTCAGGTGTCTGATCAGTCAAATCCAATTCATAAACTGCCCACCAATCATTTCTTTCTTTATTCTTCGATGATGGATAGCTTGTATAGTACACTTGCTGGGCTTGTGTGGCCAAAATGAACTACTCGTAGGTATTCAATTTGGATTTATTTTTAACATTGACAATCCCATACGTTGTGTCATTTCGAATGTAATTGGGATCAAACCAATGACACTTAATGTAACGCCCCCTTTATACCGGTACGATTATACCAATCCACGTCGATGTAAAGTGTGTCGTCATAGTGAGATATATACCCAACACAACACAGTAGGTAGAGATGTACACAAATAACAAAGAAGAGTACAACAAAAATAAAAGAAATTCGTATTCCATCATCATCACACACATCCCATAGTCTATATAGTAGCAAAATAAATATATCAAGTCCATAAGTCCATATCACATCATCATCTCACGAACTAAGCAAAAGAAAAGTACAAGCTATGTAAATAGCTCTCTAAGTCTTAGCTACTCCTCTCACTCAGAGTCGCTCCTCGCTATCTCCTCCTCGATTTCTGGAATACCTGCCTCATCTGTATAGTTAAGCAAGGGTGAGTCTTCACAAAAGACTCAACAAGCAACCTAATGGTTACATCCAAACACTTATCACATTCATTCTACATAAGTATAATATATAGAGCAATTTATCACATGATTCATGTAGCAATAAGCAAGTACTAAATGAACAATTTTACAACATGCTAATTACACATGGATTTCATAAAACACAAGATGCCTAACATAATTTACAGTATAACAAATCTCCAAGTATTCTAATCATGAAATTAAGCACATATCTACTAGGGATACTAACATGATATCTAACACATTTAATATGTTCCTATGTCACATAGTCTCACCTTTTACTTGTTGTATCAACATAAAAGTAACTTAATCACATGGTTTCACATCTTACACATTGGAGCACATTAACACATCACTTTCACATATTCACTTTGCACATTCAAACTTAATTCACATCTTTTGTCGTGACATATATGTTGGCCCTTTTGGTACGGCAGCAAGCTAAACTAGAGGGGGGGGGAATGGTGAATAGGTTTTTCCGAAATCTGAAATAGAAACTTAAACACAGAAATTAACACTTGAAGGTTTGGGTAGATTAGTGTGATAAAGAATAGTAGTGAGGAAGCAAATAACAATCACACAATGGACACAAGGAATTTATCCTGGTTCGGCCCTTCCCACATGGAAGTCCTACGTCCAGTCCCCAAGCAACCTCTTGGGATTTCACTAACCAAGGGTACAGTCCCCCTTAAGGACACTACACACCAGCACCCCAGCTGGTCTTCTTCTCTTTTCCCGGGCAAGAAGGCAGCCCACTTCTCTTACAGGTAAAGAAGCCAACCTCTTGGTACAAACCCCAGTGCGGTTCTGCTAGACACTAACCCCTAGCTAGGTTAACAACTGGTACAAACCCCAGTTTGTTCAGCTAGACACAAACCCCTAACTGGGTTATCTACTGTATACAGTCCTACAGCTGGACAAGGATCTTTCTTAGAAAGATCAGACTGAGAAGCTTTACAAGATAAACACTGTGTAAAGCTCACAGTCCCAGACTCTCCCCGATATACAATGAGCTCGGAGAGAACAGAAGAGAGAAAAAAAGCAATAGTGCTTGAATGCTTGAACGTTTGAGATGCTTCAAAGCTTGAGTGCTTCTTCTGGGCTCAGGCTCTTTCTCTCTTTCTTTGAGTGTATGTGTCGTTGAGGTTCTTCTCACAGTTGTACACTCCTTCAAAGATATTCAGGAAAAGGGCCTTGCTTTTCTTCAGCTAAGCTTCTTCTTTTATATGAGCAATTTGAATGGATCCGTTGAAGAGATCCGTTGGATTTCTAGCCGTTCTCATCTCCTCTTCATTTGTCTTATCAGACTCTGACGGTCTTCGAGGTCTGTACACATAGAAGAAAGTGTTAGCATAAAAAAAGTGTTTTATGATAAACGATGTATAGTACTGTGCTTCTGCTAATCATACTAAAATTAGTAGGTCATATCTTTTCTGACAAGATATGCATACAGCTTTTTGTCAGAAGATATTTGACTTTTCATTTAAGCGCCAAGCATATTTGAAATATAAAGGCAATCTGAGTTTGATCAGAATCCATGAAGAAATTGTTATGAGCATGACTTATGAAATCGTTATGTGAAGAGTCGTTGCTCTTTATAAAGATTGATGTGATTTTTATGAAATCGTTATGCAAGCAAATCGTTATGATCTTCTGAAAAATCGTTGTGATCATAAAGAAATCGATGTGATCACTTATGAAATCGTTAGGCATCGATTTCTTAGCAAGTCGTTGCGCTTACAGAAGAAATCGTTGCGAACACTTATGAAATCGTTATGGCATCGATTTCTTAGCAAATCGTGCTCTTACAGAAGAAATCGTTGCGAACACTTATGAAATCGTTATGGCATCGATTTCTTAGCAAGTCGTTGCGCTTACAGAAGAAATCGTTGCGAACATTTTTGAAATCGTTATGGCATCGATTTCTTAGCAAGTCGTTGCGCTTACAGAAGAAATCGTTGTGAACACTTTTATGAATCGTTATGGCATCGATTTCTTAGCAAGTCGTTGCGCTTACAGAAGAAATCGTTGCGAACATTTTTATGAAATCGTTATGGCATCGATTTCTTAGCAAATCGTTGTAGCGCTTGTTACTTTGGCACTTTAAACAGAAATCGATGTATTGAGTTAGACATCGACTTTATCATTTAGTGCGCCATATTGCATCAATGTGAGACTCAACATTTTGCTATGAGATTGATGCGACACAGATGAAACAAAATATTCAATTTAGTTACATCATAAATTTTATTATCACCAAATACAAGAACAAATAGAGAGTGGTTCAACAATCTCCCCCTTTTTGGTGATGACAAAATTTATGAGAATTTTCTGACAAGATATATATAAAGCATAGAGGATTCAGAAAATTCATACAAACTCTCCCCCTTTTTGTCACCAACCAAAAAGGAAGGATCTTACCAGGGATTTCTCTCCCCCTTTGACAGAATTTCTTACCATTGAGGGGTTCAACAAGGATAGTTGATAAGGAATGACTCCCCCTTAATCTGTGCTCCCCCTGAATGAGAGACTCCACCTAAATGAAACTTGCAAATAATTGTTAGTAATAAAGACTAATTCATTTTTGTGACTACTCTTTCTTCAGATGTGATTTGAATGAAGAATCTGCAGTCACTCCTGCCTTGAGCTTCTTGGTTTTGATGCTCCAAGGCTAACCTGCAAATACATTACTCAGAGGTAGGTACCCAAATCTTTTGGGTCATTGATTGATTAGATGCATGAAAATAACCTTTAGGAATCCAAACTAAGTGCCTTGTGTGCAGGTGTTACTGTGTGTCCTAATTTATTACAATGAGAACAACAAATGAATATAATCTATTTTGCAGTTCTTATTATTTTATGATGTCTGTTTAGGAACATAATTTTTTAAAACATTTTCTTTTACAGGGGCCATTTTCTGAGGCAACTTGGTTTCTTTTACAAATTTTGGTAATGGATATTTCCTGGAATTATTGCTTGTTTTCCTTTTTCCAGAGGTATGTATCCAAGCCCTGTTTATTATTTCCAGATTTTGATCCTTTTAAACATAGGGCTAAAGATGTTTTCCCTTTAGTTAATTTTCTAATTGATCTTTTAAATAAAGATTTTCTTCAGTTAGAGTTTTAAATTTTTCTTCTAACTCTAATTTTTCATTGTCCTTATTTTTTAAATCTTCATTCAAAAGATAAATATTATCTTTATTGTCCTTTAATGATTTTTCTAGTTGCTCCAGTTCGGATTTAAGATCAGAATTGGTGTTTTCTAAGCAAATAGTGTTGTTTTTCAGACTCTTTAATTCTTTTACAACATTTTTATGTTTTTCATATAGTTCATTAAAGACTTCTTCTAAGTCTTCAGATTCTGATCCTGAATCAGTGCAAGAGCTAAAAGATGGGTCATAATGTACCTCATCTAGTCCTACCATGAGGGCTAGACTTACCTGCTCTTTCTCCGATTCTGAGCTTGATGATTCTGAGCTTGTGGCCTCTTCATTTTCCCAAGCAGCCGCCATGGCTTTTCTTTTGAATTCTTGTGCTTCTTTTTGGATTTTTTGGTTGACCAGTCTTCTTTAGTTTAGGACAATCTGTCTTAGATGTCCAGGTTTTCTGCATTTATAGCAGACTGGTTCTTTTCTTTTCTCTCTTTCCTTTGAATCCTTCTTGATCCATTTTTCTTCTTCTTAAAAATTTTCTGAAGCTTGGACAGAACTTCATCTACGTCACTGTCTTCAGAATCTGCATTTCTGGAACTTGAGGAAGAAGAAGAATAGAAGGAGTAGCTACAACTTTAAGAGCATTAGTACATTTTTCTTTGATGAGCTTTCAGATAGACGCTCCATATTTATTTCATGTGCCATGAGGGAACCTATTAAGTTATCAATAGATAATTTGGTTAGATCATGGCCTCTTCAATAGCAGTTACTTTAGGTGGTCCATGAGATAGTTAAAGACCTAAGTATCTTTCTAACATTTTCTTCATCAGATAGGTTTTTACCAAGAGAGTTTAAACCAACTACTATGCTCGAGAATCTATTATACATCTGAGTGATATTTTCATTTGGAAGCATTTTAAATTACTCATATTGTGAGACAAGAATATCTATCCTAGTTGTTTTACTTTATCTGTTCCTTCATAAGTTATCTGCAGTTATCCCATATTTCTTTAGCTGATTTACATGCAGATACTCTACTAAATTCTCTTTTGGATAAAGCACAACATAAGTAGTTCTTAGCTTTAAAGTTTAAGATAATTTACTTTTATTTGCTGCTGTAATGGCAGTAGTGCCTGGAATAGGAACAATAACATAATCACCTACCTCGATTACCTGCCATAGATCAAAGTCTGTGCCTCGAATGAAGCATTCCATTCTCATCTTCCAATATTGGAAGTCCTCTCCATCAAAGAATGGAGGTCTGGTGACTAATTGACCTTCAGCATATCCTTGAGCTGCCATGGATCTTCTCTAAGATCGTTAGATCTTCTTGATAGATCAGAACCTCGCTCTGATACCACTTGTTGGCCCTTTTGGTACGGCAGCAAGCTAACCTAGAGGGGGGGTGAATAGGTTTTTCCGAATCTGAAATAGAAACTTAAATACAGAAATTAACACTTGAAGGTTTGGTTAGATTAGTGTGATAAAGAGTAGTAGTGCGGAAGCAAATAAACATCACACAATGGACACAAGGAATTTATCTTGGTTCGGACCTTCCCACATGGAAGTCCTACGTCCAGTCCCCAAGCAACCTCTTGGGATTTCACTAACCAAGGGTACAGTCCCCCCTTAAGGACACTACAACACCCCAGCCCCCAGCTAGTCTTCTCTCTTTCCCGGGCAAGAAGGCAGCCCACTTCTCTTACAGGTAAAGAAGCCACCTCCTGGTACAAACCCCAGTGCGTTTTTCTGCTAGACACTAACCCCTAGCTAGGTAACAACTGGTACAAACCCCAGTTTGGTTCAGCTAGACACAAACCCCTAGCTGGGTTATCTACTGTATACAGTCCTACAGCTGGACAAGGATCTTTCTTAGAAAGATCAAACTGAGAAGCTTTACAAGATAAACACTTGTGTAAAGCTCACAGTCCCAGACTCTCCCCAGATATACAATGAGCTCGGAGAGAAACAGAAGAGAGAAAAGAAAGCAATAGTGCTTGAATGCTTGAACGCTTGAGATGCTTCAAAGCTTGAGTGCTTCTTCTGGGCTCAGGCTCTTTCTCTCTTTCTTTGAGTGTATGTGTCATTGAGGTTCTTCTCACAGTTGTACACTCCTTCAAAGATATTCAGGAAAAGGGCCTTGCTTTTCTTCAGCTAAGCTTCTTCTTTTATATGAGCAATTTGAATGGATCCGTTGAAGAGATCCGTTGGATTTCTAGCCGTTGCTCATCTCCTCTTCATTTGTCTTAATCAGACTCTGACGGTCTTCGAGGTCTGTACACATAGAAGAAAGTGTTAGCATAAAAAAAGTGTTTTATGATAACGATGTATAGTATTGTGCTTCTGCTAATCATACTAAATTAGTAGGTCATATCTTTTTCTGACAAGATTATGCATACAGTTTTTTGTCAGAAGATATTTGACTTTTCATTTAAGCGCCAAGCATATTTGAAATATAAAGGCAATCTGAGTTTGATCAGAATCCATGAAGAAATTGTTTATCATGACTTATGAATCGTTATGTGAAGAGTCGTTGCTTATTTATAAAGAAATCGATGTGATTATTTATGAAATCGTTATGCAAGCAAATCGTTATGATCTTCTGAAGAAATCGTTGTGATCAGTAAAGAAATCGATGTGATCACTTATGAAATCGTTATGGCATCGATTTCTTAGCAAGTCGTTGCGCTTACAGAAGAAATCGTTGCGAACACTTATGAAATCGTTATGGCATCATTTCTTAGCAAATCGTTGCTCTTACAGAAGAAATCGTTGCGAACACTTATGAAATCGTTATGGCATCGATTTCTTAGCAAGTCGTTGCGCTTACAGAAGAAATCGTTGCGAACACTTATGAAATCGTTATGGCATCATTTCTTAGCAAATCGTTGCGCTTACAAAGAAATCGTTGCGAACACTTATGAAATCGTTATGACATCGATTTCTTAGCAGTCGTTGCATTACAGAAGAAATCGTTGCGAACATTTTTATGAATCGTATGGCATCGATTCTTAGCATTCGTTGCGCTTACAGAGAAATCGTGCGAACACTTATGAAATCGTTATGGCATCGATTTCTTAGCAAGTCGTTGCGCTACAGAAAAATCGTTGCGAACATTTTTATGAAATCGTTATGGCATCGATTCTTAGCAAATCGTTGTAGCGCTTGTTACTTTGGCACTTTAAACAGAAATCGATGTATATGAGTTAGACTCGACTTACATTTTAGTGCGCCATATTGCATCAATGTGAGACTCAGCATTTTTCTATGAATTGATGCGACACAGATGAAACCAAATATTCATTTAAGTTACATCATAAATTTATTATCACCAAAATACAAGAACAAATAGAGAGTGTTTCAACAATATAGTCCGAATCACCATAGGACACAATCACACACATATCACATACCCGTCACCTAGGCAATACAGTGACAATCTTGGTAACTGCGCAGAATTGGGAGAAGCACTCTCCACCCTAACTAGTGGTACTTGTCCACCTCCAAGATTTCATCCTGATACCCACAGGATATCACATACACATTGAGCCTTCCCATAGGGACTTTTCTACAGTATGGCTCCATAGCCTTCTATGGTAGCAGTGTCAATCTCGGCACATTAATCACTTAATCTCATTAATCACATGTTTAACAAAATTTCTCATGCATTTCATGGTCTATTCACATGCTTTAAGACACCACAATATCTCAGATTACAGAAGTAGTCATTACTGCTTACAGTATTAGAACATACTTAATGGACCCTAATCATGGTACTAATCATTAGAAAAACACCATTTTTAACTAATTATGCTTAACTTGGTCATTAATGACTTATAACTGGAAACAGTAGTCACGGATGTCAGAACATGCTCAAATTTTAATCGCAGGGCTTACACATAGAGTATACTAGATGTTTAATTTTTTGAATTTTCTCAACAGTGTACTTATTTTTAATATTTAAATATATTTCAGGCAATTAAACAAGATAATTTACCAAAACATGTATAACTGAGGATTAGCGATTCATTTCTGTCTAAAACATGTCCACAGGAACCCTACTTCCATGGAAAAATACTGAGATAATGATACACATCACACTTATTTATCCGAATTTAAATCTAATATGGCATGCTTATTTGCTTCTACCAGAAATTCTAACCATTACAAATATGATCAGAAAAATACCAAAATTTCATGAGTCAGTCTTCCATACATACATGATAGGATAAAAACCCTAAACCCATACATACATTCAAAACCTCTGAAAAATCACATCACATATGCTAAAACACATTTCTGGAAAAACTGAAGAACATAACGGCAAGGGGGTTGCCGTCAAGGGTGGTTAACGACATGATCGATTGCTATCAACATAGAAACTTAATGGCAAGTATGTTGTCGTCAACTTCCTATCTGTAGAAAGTGCAGACCGAAACCAAAAGGAAAGAGAATTTGGGGGTCTAGGGCACGAGACAAAATCTTTAAAAATTGAAAAACCCTAGGTGACAGGCATAGGGATGAAACCCCTAAGTTACTTGCCTATAGAAAACTCCCAGAAGATCGAATTAGGGTCTCCTCCGCCAATCCAAAGAGGTGATCTCTCCTATCTTGATTCGACCTCCACGACCTAGCAGACAATCTTCCAGCAACGAGAGAGCTTCCCCACGTTCTAAAGGGCCTCCCTCTTGTAGAAAAATGTCAGTGCAGCTCTGATCCACCAGATATACCACCTTAAAACCCTCTAAGGGCCTCCCTCTTGCAAAAAAATGTCGGTGCAGCCTCTGATCTACCAGATCTACCACCTCAAAACCCTCTCTTTTCCTCTCTACGAAACCTAATAACCCTAGCTGAGCAAAAATTCTCTCTTTGCAGAGATGACTTAGTTTTATAAGGGTTTGGGTCGTAAGCATCATAGGAAAGAAAATCCCAACCGACGTGGGGCTTCCATGTTTATCCCCCGGAGAAATCGGGATGGTTTTAGGGAAAGAAACCCAACGCAACCGGAGAAGTTGACGTCCAATTTGTTGTCATCTACATGAAGCAGACGTTAATCGATTTTGACATCAAGATCCTCAAGCCAGACTGTAAACGGCACATAGCATGCTGTTAACCAGCTGTTAACGCCAAGGATGTTGACATTAAGAAGAAATTCGACCAGTAATCAAACATAACAACAAATGATAAAATGTATAGAAAATCTAGGTCCTTACACCCTCTCGCCCTAAAAGAAACATCGTCCCTGAAGTTACAACAAAGGTACTAACCGAACATATGCAGATACTACTTCTTCATGGCCTCCTTGAGCTCCCATGTAGCTTCCTCCCATGAGAAGTTTCTCCACAACACCTTCAAAGAACCTATAGCCTTGTTCCTTACATGTTGAACCTTGCGATCCAGGATAGCCACTGGTTTCTCCATATATGACAAATCTGGCTGAAGTTCCACTAGCTCATGGCTGATAACATGTGACGGATGTCGCACGTATCTTCTGAACATAGACACATGGAATACATGGTGCACACTCGCTAGCATTTTGGGTAACACTAACTCGTACCCCACTGCCCATCCGCCTGAGTATCTCAAACGGGCCAATAAACCTTGGACTCAGCTTGCCATGCTAGCCAAACCTGACAACGCCCCGGTAGGTGATACCTTGAGGAATACATGCTCACCAACCTTGAACTCCAAGTCCTTCCTTCTATTCTCGGCATAGTTCTTCTGTCTTCCTGTGTGTTACAGTGAACCTCTGCCTCATGAGCTAGATCTTGTCCGATGTTTCTTGAACCAACTTAGGTCCTACTAGCTGCCTATCTCCAGTCTCCTCTCAACACAAGGGAGACCTACAGGGTCGACCGTACAACGCCTCGAATGGAGGCATGCCTATACTTGTGTGGAAGATGTTATTATAGGCAAACTCCACTAGAGGTAGGTGACATTCCCAGTTGCCCTTCTAGTCAAGCACGCACACTCTCAACATGTCCTCGAGCGTCTGGATCGTCCTCTCAGATTGACCATCTGTTTGAGGATGGAAAGCTGAACTGAGCTTCAACTGAGAACCCAATGCCTCCCAGAGACCGCCATAGCCTCGACGTAAACTGCGGGTCTCTGTTCGAGATAATGAACTTCGGCACTCCATGCAATCTCACAATGCTGTTCACATACGGCCTCGCCAAGCTCTCCACAGACCGCTTCTTCCTCATAGGCAAGAAATGAATAGTCTTAGAGAATCAGTCCACGACCACCCATATCGAGTCATTGCCCCTAACCGATCTGGGCAAACCCATCATGAAATCCATGGTGATCGTTTCCCACTTCCACACCGACATCTCCATCTTCTGCATAAGGTCGGATGGTCTCTAATGTTCGGCCTTGACCTGTTGACACACCAGACACTGAGATACGAACTCTGCCACGTCCTTCTTCATGCCTGACCACCAGAAGGACCGTTTCAAGTCCTGGTACATCTTGGTGTTGCCTGGATGAATGAAGAGCCGTGACCTATGAGCTTCTACAAGCACTTGCTCTCTAACCTCCACAATGTCTGGTACACATACTCTGTGCTGAAATCTGATAACGCCATCCTTGTCACGAGCAATGCCTACCTTGCCCACCATCTCTTAAAGTCTGGGATCCTCTCCCTGCTGCTCCACAACCCTATCTAGCATAGTGGATTGGATGAACAATTGTGCCACGAATGCCTGGCATAACTACGACTCTAACTCAGTCATAGCACACACCGCATCCTCAAGCATCTTCCAGTCTTGCTACAGTACAGACCTCTTCCTGTTGAGTGCATCTGTCACGACATTCGCCTTCCCTGGATGGTACTAAAGCTCGAAGTAGTAGTCCTTTAGGAACTCGATCCATCTCCTCTACCGCAGGTTCTACTCTTTCTGAGAGAACATGTACTTCAAGCTCTTGTGGTCTATGAACACCTCGAACTTGACACCATAGAGGTAGTATCTTCAGATCTTTAGTGCATGGACCACAACTGCTAGCTCCAAATCATGGGTCGGATAGTTATGCTCATGCTTCTTTAGTTGACGAGAAGCATAGGCAACTACCTTACCATGCTACATCAGAACACAACCAAGGCCTATCTGCGAAGCATCTGAATAGATCGCAAAACCATCGGCACCACTAGGCAATTTCAACACGAGTGCAGATGTTAGCCTTGTCTTCAACTTCTGGAAGCTGCTCTCGCACTCCTCGAACCATACATACTTGACCCCTTTCCTGGTTAACTTGGTTAAAGGCGCTGCTATGGAGGCAAAGCCTTCTATGAATCACCTATAATAACCTGCTAGACCAAGAAAGCTACTGATCTCAGATGGTGTCCTCAGAGTCTCCCACTCTAGTACTGCCTACACATTCATTCGATCAACAGCAACTCCAGTGCCCAATATGACATTCCCAAGGAAATGAACCTCGCGCATCCAAAAGTCGCACTTGCTGAACTTAGCGTATAGTTTGTGCTCACGGAGAACCTCTAAAACTGTCCTCAGGTGCTCACGGTGTGTAGCTTCATCAGAGGAGTAGACTGGCACATCATATATGAACACCACAACAAAACTATCCAAGTATGGCCTGAACACCTTGTTCATAAGATCCATGAATGTTGCAGGGGCGTTAGTCAGACCAAACAGAAGCACAAGAAACTTGTAGTGTCCATAACGGGTCCTGAATGTAGTCTTGGAAGCATCCTCCTCCTTGATCCTCAACTTATGGTAACCTGAACGCAAATCGATCTTGGAGAATACAGATGCTTTCTGGAGCTGATCAAACAAATCATCAATGCGTGGCAAGGGGTATTTGTTCTTCACTATCACCTGATTGAGCTTCCCATAGTCTATGCACAACTTATGAGAACCATCCTTCTTCTTCACGAACAATACAAGTGCACCCCATGGTGACACACTAGGGCGAGTAAACTCCTTATCGAGCAACTTCTGCAACTGCTTCCTCAGCTCAGCTAACTCCGCAGGTGCCATCTGGTAGGGAGCCTTAGAGATAGGAGAGGTGCTTGGAAGCAACTCAATAGTTAACTCTATCTCCCTTGTTGGTGGCAATCTAGACAAATCATCAGGGAACACGTCTGGGAATTCCTGCACAACTTTGATCTCCTTAAGGGTCGGTGACTGATCGGCCTCAGGAATCAAGACCACACTAGCAAGAAATGCATCACAACCCTTGTTCACCATTCTCATAGCCTTCATGGCAGAGATCATGAACTTTCCCGCCAAATTCCTAGGCAAAGGATGTGAGAACTCATCCTCTCCCGAAATGCGGAAAATAATCCTCTTTCTCCTACAATCAATCAAGCATAGTGCTCCTCAAGCCAATCTAGACTAAGTATGGCATCATAGTCCTTCATCTCAAGCAAGTAGAAGCACCCAAACAAACCTCGGTCTTCAATGCACACAGGTAAGGACGGAATGCACTTCCTAGTCGCTACAGTACCTACTGGGGTATGCACAGATAGGGGAACGTCTAATTCTTCTACCTCTACTCCAGACTCTGCCGCTAACTGCCTAGCAAACCACTCAGAAACAAACGAGTGTGTAGCACCCGTATCAAACAATACTCGAGCCTGCACACCCATAACTAAAATAGTACCGTCTGTGACGTTCTCTGCCTGCTTAGCATCCACACGTGCAAGTGCATACACTCAGGCTTGGGCTTGAAGCCTTCCCGGCTTTCCGGTCACTGGTGCCACTGCTACTACTGCTGCTGGGGTTGGAGCTCCTCTCAGTGCAAACTGCCGAAGTCTAGGGCTGTCTCTGATCTGGTGCTATGTGCTGCCGCACTTCAGGCATTTCCTCGCTAGCCTCCAACACTCTATTCCGCCATGTGTCCTTCCACAATGAGGACACTCCTTCTTGTCGCTAGGCCTGAAGCTGGTCATCTAGGGTACAGTCACTGATTGGCTCAGAATTACTGTACATTGTGGCTGCTGGTACATAGCTGCCTTCTTCTTGTTCTGCCTTTGAAATGGTGCCACCGACCTCTTCTGGGTCGACCTCTTCTCTTCCATGTACTAGTCCATCTCGCTCTCCTGTCTACACACTGCGCTAAGAGCCTCATCCAAGGTTCAATGATAGAAAGCCACCAGTCTCGACATGAGTGATGGTCTGAGCCCCATCACAAACTTCTTGGCCTTTCTACGCTCGTCTGTAACAATGTGGGGAGCGTACTTGAAAAGCTCAGGAAACCTAGCCTCGTACTCCAAGACAGTCATGGAACCCTGTGTAAGAGAAAGAAACTCATGTTCCATCTTGTCTTGAATATGCTCGGGGATGAACTTGGCCTTAAAGAGTCTGGTGAACTCGGCCCAAGTCACCTCTAAAGCTCCATCCTCTTACCTGGTACGTAGCATAGAGGCCCACCAAACATCAGCTCTCTTCTGCAAGATACAACCCATAAGCACCGACTAACTATAACATTATATGCGAGCACATATACTCTAAGTACCTGTAGCATGTAGGTCAGCAGGCTCACTTTATCCTCTTCTGCACACCTGATAGCACGAAAGATCTTCTCTCCCTCCCTCAACCAGCTCTCTGCTAAGAGAGGCTGACTCTCCCCCTTAAAAGAAGACGAATCTATCCTCTTAAAATGCTCAATGATGGACGGACCACCATGCCCAACCTCCTGGGGAACGGGAGCCTGAGACTGCAACAACATGCAACATATAAGTAATCATACAACAACAGAGTAGAGTACTCCTACTTGACAATGCCAACCTGCACCTGCAACTGGGCCTGTAACATAGCCTGAGTCTGTGCCTGCGTCTGCATCGCCTAGACCAGGCCCTACATGAACACGACATAGTCCACTGGTGGCGGTGGTGGGAGTACCGTGGGGCCCTTGTGTGTTGGGGCTTGCTGCTCGCCCCTCTCCTCCCGTCTCTACTCATCCTCCTGAGCTTGAGCACTACGCCTACCACGGCTCGCCATTACCTGTAAAACAAATATCTCAATTGAATCTAAGTTCTTTAGTCCTAACCATTTTCTTAACTACCTTTAATTCATTATTAGGTGTTTTCCACATAAAAAACTTTGAAATATTGTGTAGATGATGGTTTATTTATGTACAATCTCAACATGTTTCTCTAATACCAATCTCTATAACGACCCCCTTTATACCGGTATGATTATGCCAATCCACGTCGATATAAGGTGTGTCGTCACAGTGGGACATATACCCAACACAACATAGTAGGTAGAGATGTACACAAATAACAAAGGAGAGTACAGTGGAAATAAAAAAAATTCTTATTCCATCATCACCACACATATCTCACAGTCTATATAGTAGCAAAATAAATATACCAACTCCATAAGTCCATATCACATCATCATCTCACATACTAAGCAAAAGAAAAGTACAAGCTATGTGAATAGCTCTCTAAGTCCCAACTACTCCTCTCGCTCGGAGTCGCTTCTCGCTATCTCCTCCTCGATTTCTAGAATATCTGCCTCACCTGTATAGTTAAGCAAGGATGAGTCTTCGCAAAAGACTCAGCAAGCAACCTAATGGTTACATCCAAACACTTATCACATTGATTTTACACAAGTATAACATATAGAGCAATTTATCACATGATTCATGTAGCAATAAACAAGTACTAAATGAATAATTTTACAACATGCTAATTACACATGGATTTCACAAAACCAAGATGCCTAACTAATTCACAAGATAATACATCTCCAAGTATTCTAATTATGAAATTAAGCACATATCTACTAGGGATACTAGCATGATATCTAACACATTTATTATTCCTATGTCACATATCTCACATTTTACTTGCTGTTTTAACATAAAAGTAACTTAATCACATGGTTTCGCATTCTTACACATTGGAGCACATTAACACATCACTTTCACATATTCACTTTGCACATTCACACTTAATTCACATCTTTACACATCTTTTGCCGTGACACATAGTCCGAACAACTTTAAAGAAGGACACATCACACACATATCACATACCCATCACCTAGGCAATACAATGACGAATCTTGGTAACTGCGCAGAACCGGGAGAAGCACTCTCCACCCTAGCCAGTGGTACTTGTTCACCTCCAGGATTTCATCCTAATGCCCTTAGGATATCACATACATATTGAGCCTTCCCATAGGGACTTTTCTACAATACGTCTCCACAACCTTCTATGGTAACAATGTTAATCTCGGCACATTAATCACTTAACCTCATTAATCACATGTTTAACAAAATTTCTCATGCATTTCATGGTCTATTCACATGCTTTAAGACACCACAATATCCCAGATTATAGAAGTAGTCATTACTGCTTAATAGTATTAGAACATGCTTAATAGAGCCTAATCATGGTACTAATCATCAGAAAACACCATTTTAAACTAATTATGCTTAATATGGTCATTAATGACTTATAACTGAAAATAGTAATCACAATGTCAGAATATGCTCAATTTTAATCACAGGTCTTACACATGGATCATATCAGATGTTTAATTTTTTAGAATTTTTCTCGATAGTGTACTTATTTTTAACATTTAAATAGATTAGGCAATTTAACAAGATAATTTGCCAAAACATGTATAATAGAGGATTAGTGATTCTTTTCTATCTAAAACATGTCCATAGGAACCCTACTTCCATGGGAAAATACTAAGACAATGATACACATGACACTTATTTATCCTGAATTTAAACTAATATGGCATGCTTATTTGCCTCTACCAGAAATTCTAACCATTACAAATATGATCAGAAAAATACCAAAATTTCATGAGTCACTCTTCTGTACATACATGAAAAAATAAAAACCCTAAACCCATACATACATTCAAAACCTCCGAAAAATCACATCACATATTCCAAAACACATTTTTGGAAAAACTAAAGAACTTAACGACAAGGGGGTTGCTGTCAAGGGTGGTCAACAGTATGATCGATTGTCATCAACACAGGAACTTAACGGCAAGTATGTTGCTATCAACTTCTTGACTGCAGAAAGTGCAGACCGAAACCAAAAGGAAAGAGAATTTGGGGGGTCCAGGACATGAGACAAAATCTTTAAAAATCGAAAAACCCTAGGTGATAGGCATAGGGATGAAACCCCTAAGTTACTTGCCTATAAAAAACTCCCTGAAGATCAAATTAGGGTGATGAATCCCTCCTCGGCCAAGCCAAAGAGATGATCTCTCCTATCTTGATTCGACCTCCACGACCTAGCAGACAATCTTCCAGCAAAGAGAGAGCTTCCCCACGTTTTGACTGGCCTCCCTCTTACAGAAAAACATCAGTACAGCCTCTAATCTGCCGGATCTACCACCTCAAAACCCTCTCTTTTCTCTCTCTCCGAAACCCAATAACTCTAGCTGAGTAAAAATTCTCTCTTTGCAGAGATGACGTAGTTTTATAGGAGTTTAGGTCGTAGGCGTCATGGGAAAGAGAATCCCAGCCGACGTGGGGTTTCCATGTTTATCTCCCAGAGAAATCGAGATAGTTTCAGGGAAAGAAACCCAACGCAACTGGAGAAGTTGACAATCAATTTATTGTCGTCTACATGAAGTAGATGTCAATCGATTTTGACGTCAAGATCCTCAAGCCATACTGTAAATGACACATAACATGTCGTCAACCAGCTGTTAACATCAAAGGATGTTGATGTTAAGAAGAAATTCGACCAGTAATCAAAATATAACAACAAATGATAAAATGTATAGAAAATCTAAGGCCTTACACTTAAACAAGAATATATGGTTGTCTTGTCCCAGATATTGCAATTGTAAGATCTCCTCTACAATACCGTAGTAGTCATATTCATTTTCATTGTTTGTACTTCCTTTAACACATATGCCGCTATTCATCATAGACTTACTCTACCCATAATCTCTTGTGCAAAATTTGTACCCATTCACAATAAATCTTGGGTAGCTCCGTGTGACTTTCGATGGGCCATAACTTATCTGACAAACTCTTTGATCAGTAATTAAACCTTGTTCAACCTACATATAAAGAAGACTAAAAAAAGTGGACTTGACCTTTAGTAGAACCCTGTTGAATAACACTTACGCGATCTTTCAGCCATAAGGGCAATGACTTCTCTCGTTCTTTTTCAACATCCACATCAGTGAGATGTGGATATCTTTGAATTATTTCTGAATCAAATTGTCTGTAGTATAAATGGAGGAGCACATTTCAAGGCTAGAAGAAGGGCAAAGAAGTTTTATATATATATATATATATATATATATATATATATATATATATATATATATAATGAATTGTGAGTTGAGGACTTACTCAACATAACACTCAAGCTCAATACAATTCAAAAGAATATAGATCTCTGTGGCATATAACTCTCCATCATCAAACATGTGAGTTGAAGAGCGTTCGATTGCATGCCCAAGATGAATAAATATAGAGAGTCGATCTGACTCGAAAGATTCCCCCACCATCATCATTACATGGAGGTTGAGTACGACGAGTTTCTATGTCTGGTTCAAAGTACATCGAACAAAAAATCAATATTTCTTCCATAATGTATGTCTCGACAATCAAACCCTCCACTTTTGCCTTATTGTAAACTTTCATTTTGAGGTCATGCATACACCTACATGAACAATTTAGATGACAAATGACAAACATATCATACATATATAGCAATTTTAAGAAGAAAGAAAATCAATATTCAAATATACTTCTCAAATGGATACATCCATCTATATTGTGCTAGCCCTCTGACTTTAGCTCATATGGTAGATGTATAAGCAAATGCTCTATCAAATCGAAGAATGCAAGTGAAAATATCTTTTCTAACTTGTAAACGATGGTGACCACATTCTGCTCGATGGTTTGCACATCCTAAAGCCTGAGTTCAGATGCACATAAATCTTGAAAAATTGACTCAACTTGGACAATGCTCCCCATAGAGGCTTCGGCAACATGTCACGGAATGCAATAGGGAGCAACCTTTGAATGAACACATGGTAGTCATGACTCTCCATTCCATATATTTTTGTCTCACTGAAGTTCACACAACAAGCAATCTTGGACACATAATCGTTAAGGAATCTCAACTTTTTTTAGCCACTAACACACTTCCTTTACTTGTCCACCGCCAAGCACATAATGTAGTACCCCGAAAATTCATTAATTTGAAAATATAGATAAATTAAAATTTTTATCAATTAATAAATCAAACTAGTTAAAAATGTACGCATCATTATTTCATGCATAAAAACTCATATAACAATTTCGTAAAAATAGTAGTTATACTTTAAATAATATTCTCTAATAACCCATAAAGAAATTTGGGCGTAGAAAAATATTTGGACTAAGTTTAAGAATTTATGCAACTTATTATCGTAATTAAGAAATCAGTCGGAAAACCCATTATTTTATGAGCCAAGTGAATTAAAAATTTAAATAAACATGTGGGTAAACTTTAAATAATGCGTATTGATAGCCCATTATGAGAATCAGACCAATGGACAATTTTGGCTCATGAATAAATTCTCTAATAAAAGGATAATTAAAACCCATTAAGTAAATTAAGTATATGGGTTGTACAATTGAGCCATACATAAGTTATTGGGCCAAAAGCAAGAGCCCAAATGATGGATAAAGGTTAGAAATATTGGGATAAATAATATTAAATTGAATTAAAATAAGAAATTAATTGAATAAGTATGATAAATAGATTTAAATTAGAATAAAGGGTGAATAAATAGAATTGAACTAAAACCCATTAAGCTAAATTAGGGGATGGGTTATACTAATGGTCCAAACATGAATGAATCGGCCCAATTATGAAGTGCCCATCTTTGGATGGGAGATAATTAAGTTAAATTCGTAATAAAAATAGTAATAATTAGTAAAGGGTTAAGATAAACATAAAGCAACCCATAAATATATCCTAAAAAGGAGCCCTAGACTTACCCAAACTCCTTACCCACGAAATTAACCATCTCCCCAATCCTATTAGGTAGATAAAGGCAAGAAATAGGGAGATAAATATAGAAATTCGGAGTTTTAAGGAAATGAAGAGTTTTTAGAAGATAGGACTCTTAAAGTAACCCAATACACCTCCCAATTCGTCCCTACCAACCCATAGAATGTTGCTAGAGCTTTGGAGGATGAAGAGAAAGGCTGAGGATGAAGAAGCAAGGAGAGGAAGGCTTGGAACAAGGGGGATTTCACCTTCTACTTCGTCCAAAACCCTAGGATTTCTTTACATTGCAAAAAGGTAGGCAATCTCTCAAGCAAAATTAAATTAAACTCGATCCTAGGTAGACCTTCATCCCCTCTATCAAAGCCCTATGATTTCCCTAATTTTCGTTGTCCCATGAGAGAGTATTAAATGCTCAAATCTCTATCATCACCATGTACCCGAACCTACATGTTTGCTTTCAATCCATATACTTGATCTCATGCCACGAAACTTTTATCATAGTTATTGCATGATGTTAGGGTTCTAATGATCCTATTTCCCCCTATTTCCATCATGCATCCTTTGCTAATTAAATTGAAAACCATGACTATGCATGTTTTAGGTCACCGAAAAGTAACCTAATTAAAGCATGCCCAATACTTGTTTATTTTCAGATTTCTCGTGCCTAGTGATAGATCTACATGTCTCAAAACTAGTTTCATGATTTTTGGACATTCCTATGATTTTATATCGAATTTTGAATAGCTCTGTGTTACACCATGGAGGGTTGGACCAAACCTAAAAAGGGGCTGATTTCCCTTTTGGATTTTGGGCCACCTTCTGAAATCGTGACGGCCCGACCCGTTGCGATTTCAGAAGGTCGCGACGGGCAAGACCGCCGCGTCATTAACGCAACGGCCCGAGCCGTCGTAGTTTCAACCCCCAAAACCCTGACCCAGCCGGTTCAACAAGATGCGACCGGACCGGTTGTCGCGACCTGAAACGCGATGGGTACCCCCGTCGCGATTTCAATTTTTGATCTAGAACCCTAAATTACTGTTATATCCCTGTTATTTATGCCATATAATTCATGTTTAACCTTATTCATGCACTGTTATGAACAGTAATAATCTTTCTATTAAAATTGGGTATTAATTACATGAAATCCATTTAATTCAAAGCCATATGCACGATTATACATGCTCTCATGATTTCTTAACACTTGCACACACTAAATATTAATGTTTGCCATGAGACCTTATTAAATTACTCAATAATATATCTCATAATTAAGTGTAATTATTCACGTAACCTCTCAATTATTTTAATGACACTTGTTTTCATTTTATTCGCATGAATTGTACACCGTTATCGCGTCCCTCTGCCATCGAGCACTCGAGGCAAGACGGACAATGTTTCGTTACACACTTTTTTCTTGGCATGGACCACCTCTCCGTTGGGAATACTTCTGACCGAACTAGGGACTCCTTGTCAAGGCCTCCGTAAGTCTCCTTGGCTACGACAGACATCCAATGTCGACGAGCGGGTTGTACCCTTAAAACCCCTTTACACTTTTAGGGATCAATACGATCCAAATAGCCTTAGTGTGTTTCCTTCTTATCTTGGGATCATACCGAACCATCTGGCCTATGTTCATAGCACGGCTAGTGGGCGGGTGTAGCACTGCGGAAATTTTAATTACATAAAAATTTAAATAAATGAAAATAAATAATTTCCATATTACAAGAGTATTTAAAACATACGTATCATTATCGTATGTGCCAAAACACATCGAAACATTCCGTAAAAATTATAAATCAACCCTAAACATTATTACTAAATGTTCCACAAAGAAATTTGTGCCAAGAAAAATTGGATTAGCCAAGTTTAAAGTGTTTTGCAACTTATTATCGTAATTCATAAATAAGTCGTCAAATCATTATCACACGTACTTGGATGAGTCAGAAAATTAAATAAAAATCATATATGGACTTCAAATAATATCCTCTATTGACCCATCAAGAAATTTGGGTCAATAAAAATCATTTAGGCTAGGTTTAAGAGTTATTGTGACCGATTATCCAAATTAGGAAACAAGTCGAAAAACCATTAACATGGAAATACGACGCAACCATAAATTAAATAAAAATACTGGAGAGACTTCTAACATTATATATTAATGACCCAATATCATAATTGTGCCAATGGACATTATTTGGCCCAAAAATCAAATGAAGCAAGAAAATGCATTAGAAAGAGGCAATTTGAGTTGAATTGGGATGCAATCATGCATTCTTGGCAACCCCTATGGTGGGAGGTTTCCTAAAGCCTCACACACTCAAAGGGAGGAAGAAATCCTTAAAAATAGGAAACTAACATGTCAAAACCGCAACTTGGCTTTCCTAGTCATAATAGGACTCCTAAACACCATGGTTGCTTAAATACTCTTCACCAAACCTTAGGGACGAGTTTTAGAACTTTCTAAGGTCGTGTGGAGGAGCTCTTGGTGGCTGAGGAGCTGTGGAACGACCACAAGAAGCTCATCTTCTTCCTCTTCTCGTCTGCTGCGACCTGCACAAACCGTCCACTTGAGATCGATCAAAGGTGAGTCAAACCATAACAAACCTTGCAAGGCCTATACCCTGGAAAGAGGGTCAAGTCTACGTTCTAACCCAAGTGGAATGCTAAAATTCCATGCAGTATACACGGAGTATTAAGCGTTTTCCTCCAAGTGGTCTGAATACGGGTTTTCTGTAAAAATTGGACTTCTTCAACCCAGAAGGTAGGTTTTCTCGAGCCAAACCTTAACATATCCTATGCCAATGTGTAGAGCATCAAGTTAAATTTACTTTCCCACTGGTTTCATTGAATTCCAATGAGTAGAGTTTGAGTTATAAGTGTTTTCCCCAAGTCGCGCACTGTCAGGGCTTTTTCTATTCTTTATATGTTGCATGTAATTTGAGACCGAATTAGAGCAAACTCACAACATAAAAGTTTTTCTACTAGTTGTCTTCGTCATGTCTTGTGTTGAACATTTTGTCTAAATATCATTATTTAGTGAGTTATAAGCATGATAAGAGGGCCTCTGCATGACACTACATTTTTGGGTTGCACTTGGTTTTACGTTTGTGTTAGACTTGATTAAAGCCTATTGAAACCATCATTGTTTTCTAATTCCAATTTACTGGAAGAACCCTTGCATGTCTAGGTTGGTTTAAAACTAGTTTCATTATTTTTCATGCACTGTACAATTTGTTCTTAATTTTAGAACAACCCTATGTCAAAACAGGGAAAGTCTGGTCCGCAATCCAAGTATTGTCCTTTCTCTGTCAGATTCAGGCGCAGACCTGTGAATGCGATGGCCCGATAGGCCGTGTTCTGAGGTCTTGTCGCAACAACAAACCCGTCGCATTCTGAACGCGATGAGCGCCCCGTCGCTATCTCTCTGCCTGTTCCGACTGCCTTGTCGCGTTCTTCACATCCCCTTGTCGCGTTCTGATCTGACCCCGTAGCAACGTTTACAAGTGTATGTCGTGATCTCAGGATTTTTACATGAAACCACTTATTCTCTTGCAAATCTTATTGCTATACCTGAGGTCTGTTTAAATAAGATATTAGCATGTAATTCACATGTCTTAGGTCTGATCATTGCATGATGGTTATTTTAATGGCTTAAAAGTGGTTAACCCATTTAAAAGTTTTAATTACATGACATTATTCTAATTGCTTTCTTAATGACGTGACCATTCATGTAACTTTTTATTCACTCTTTGTACTGTTCTAGCTTCTTAAAAATGATAAATTGTTATCTTAAAATCCTGCAATCCATGTTTAGTTAAGTGCATAATTTCATGTCATACCATCATGTTAAGTGCTTTGCGCGAGTTTGAAACCGATGGTTTGTGAATTGACACGCGTACATCACTACACACTTGCACTACTAGGCAGCCCTTTCTTGGGGATTTGGAAACTCTCTACCGGTCATTCCGAATCGGTAGACTAGTGACCTTTTATCCAAAGCCTCCGTAAATCTCCTCTGACCATGGATTCCCACATGGTCGACGAGTTGGTTGTACCATTCAAGTTCCCTGGAGATAGCGTGCACTTCCTTTCTCATCTTGTTCTCGTGAGTGTGATTTACAATTTGGACTAAAGCCATTAATGTAAAGATTAAACTAAGTATAAATCATACCGTTATGCTGCCGAATTTATCTCTTGACCATTGTTATCATGAAATCATGTTCAATTACTTATTACTTGTTCCATCATCATCATGAACATGACGTTACACGTGCTACTTTTGAAACTCTCACTGGCCATTATTAATGACTGTGGGTATCTACATTTAAAATTTTACATGAGATGCTGACCGGGCACGGCGAGTGTCCAAGGGCTCCAGTCTAGCCCCAATGACGGAGAGTCATAAATATACTGTTAACCATAGGGTATAATGATTACTGGCATAGCATCTGCGCTGGGAGTCTTGCTTGCTTGTTGAATGATGATAGATACAATAACCACATACACGTGTCCTGGTGTACATTCTTGATGGATCTTTTCTTGGTGTACATTAGTGTCTACGTGCCTGATTAGTGTTACATGATCGTGCTCGTGCACGTGCTTGCGGCTTGGTGATATGGCCATCCTGCATTTATTGCAATTCACATGATATCTTGCATGCTTGTTCCAAACCTCACTCTTGATATCTTGCGTGCTTATTAACAAACTCACTCTTGACATGATATCTTGCGTGCTTGTTAGAACAATGTAGTAGGAAGTGAGGTATTATGTACTTTTTTCTTTTATTGAGTCTTAGTCCTGTAATAGTTTCCATTTGAATATAATGAGTTGAGATTTGAATAAAAGATTAGTTGAGTTCAATATTTGGGCCCTATGATGATGTATGTTGTTATACATTTAGTGCGCGCTAGCTAGAGGCTTATTTGCCAACTGTTCACGTCTCGGGATATCGACTCGAATTATATTCCGCATCATTAATATCCGTTGCGTAATTCTCGGGACGTGACAGTTTAGTGGTATCAGAGCCTAGGAATACCAAATAGGATATATGTCTCAGGAATAGGAGATACCTATGGAACCTAGGTCATGGAAATTAAATACAGTACCTGGTGAGAATGGGTAGAGACTGGGAATATGTTAGCAAGAATTAAACACTCCTACCCATTGACTCTGATAATGTATCGAGAGACATTAATGGTTTCCATCCTTTTCTCAGGAACCCTCATAACTCTTGCACTCAACTGCAATGGCTCGCAACCAATGGCAAGCTATGCAAGAAACAGTAGCTGGATTGACTCAGGCCCTGCAAAATGTGGTTCAGGCTGGAAATCAGGCTGCTGCAGTTAGAAATGGAGCCGGTGATCTGCACCGCAATTTTAGGAGTTTGAACCCTCCTCGTTTCTCTGGATCCCCTGATCCGGACGAAGCAGAGAACTGGCAGGAGGAATAGAAAGGATCTTCCAAGTCATGCAATGCACTAACATGGAAAGGTGGTACTGGCCACTTTTCAATTCACTAAGGATGCCCGAGCATGGTGGAAGGCCACATCGGCCCACCTGCCTAATGTTGGCGAACTGGGTGGGCCAGACTGGAGATATTCCGGGGAAAGTACTTCTCTGAGAGAGTCAAGGAGAAGAAGGCAGTGGAATTTGCCGCACTAACATAGAAAGGTATGTCCGTGTCTGAGTATGAGGCTCAGTTCGCGCATCTTGTTGTGTATGCCCCACACTTGGTGGGAACTGAAAGACAAGGCAAATCGGTTCATGGATGGGCTTAGGCCCATGTTCATTGAAAGGCTCGGACCACACAACATTCAAACTTACATTTAGATGGTCCAAAGAGCTCAGCTGGTAGAAGACACCATGGCCAAAGTAGAGGGCATGAGGGGCAAGGACAACTCCAAGCCGGTCTTCGTTAAGAAGGGAGTACCTAATATTGCTCCAACTTTTCGTAACAACAATGTCAACAACAATAACAAGAGGCCGAATGTCAGAAGAGATGTTACTGGAGAAAAGAGAGTCAAAGTGGAAGGTAGGCAGTTGGTTGAAAACTGCAAATTCTGTGATAAACCAGGGCACCGAGCTGAAGAATGCTGGAAGAAGCTTAGGGCATGCTTGAGATGTGGTGGTCGTGACCACCGTATTCCTGACTGTCCAATGATGAAGGACCAACCAGGCAAAGCCCCGAATGTACCACGACGTCAAGGACGCCTTAATGCTGTCCTAGAAACTGACCTACCCGAGGAAGGGGGTATGGTGGAAGGTACCATTTTCATACACTCGCAACCTGCATTTGTGCTTATTGATACTGGAGCTACATATTCACTTATTTCCACCAAATTTGCTGCAACTCTACATGTCAAACCTATACCCTTGAAATCCAAGATCACTGTAGCCTCTCCACTAGGCTTAGAATCTGAACTCACTCACTACTTGCCGAAATGTGAAACTATAATTGGAGGACACAATCTCCCTACCGACCTTATCTGTTTAGACATGAAGGGTTATGATGCCATTTTGGGTGTCGATTGGCTAATTGAATATGATGCCGATGTAAACTGTCGCCATAGGAGGGTCACTTTTAAAAGACCAAACCTTCCAACTCTATCACTACTTGGCACCCGTTATCACAAACACCCTATCTTGATATCCTCCCTAAAGGCCTCTAAGCTGATTAACCAGGGTTGTGATGCTTTCCTGGTTTCCGTCTTGGCAACTGAAAAGAAGAAACCAACCCTAGAAGACATTCCAATAGCCAGGGACTATCCTGATGTATTTCCAGAGGAATTACTTGGTATACCACCTAAGCGGGAGTTAAACTTCACCATCGAGTTACTCCCTGGGGCAGCCCCTGTTTCAAAGGCTCCGTATCACATGTCCCTTGTTGAATTACAGGAGTTGAAAAGACAGATCCAAGAATTGCTAGACCAGGGTTTTATCAGGCCTAGCACATCCCCGTGGGGAGCGCCAGTGCTATTTGTCAGAAAGAAGGACGGGACAATGAGGCTATGCATTGATTACGTCAGTTAAACCAGTTGACAATAAAGAATAAGTATCCACTGCCCCGCATCGATGAGCTGTTTGACCAGATCTCCGGTGCACAATATTTCTCCAAGATAGATCTAAGATCAGGCTACCATCAACTAAGAATAAAGGAGGAGGATATTCACAAATCTGCATTCCGGAGTAGATATGGTCACTATGAGTTCGTGGTCATGCCGTTTGGTTTAACAAATGCTCCAGCGGCTTTCATGCAACTTATGAACAATATTTATAGGCCATACTTGGATCAGTTTATAGTGGTGTTCATTGATGACATCATTATTTACTCCAAATCCAAAGAAGAACATGAGGAACACTTGAAGGTTGCTCTGCAAGTGCTCAGAGATAATCAACTCTATGCTAAACTTAGTAAGTGTGAATTCAGGATGGAGGAAGTATCTTTCCTTGGTCACATCTTATCCAAGGAGGGAATCTCTCTGGATCCATCTAAGGTGGAGGCAGTAAGAACTGGGAAAGGCCGACAACTGTGTCGGAGATTAGGAGCTTTCTGGGTTTAGCCGGTTATTATCGTCGCTTCATTAAAGATTTCTCAAAGATAGCTATACCATTAACCAGGCTTACCAAGAAGAAGAATCCATTTGCATGGACTGATGATGTGAAGAAAGTTTTAGGGCATTGAAAGAGCACCTTACCTCGGCACCCGTACTGACACTGCCAGTTGCTGGGGGTAGTTTTGAAGTATACACCGATGCATCCGGGATCGACCTAGGCTGTGTGCTGATGCAAAATGGGAAAGTTATATGCTACGCGTCCAGACAATTGAAGAAGCACGAGGATAATTATCCTGTACATGATCTGGAGCTAGTTGTTGTAGTCTTCACCTTGAAGATATGGCGTCATTATCTATATGGTGAGAAATTCATTGTGTTTTGTGACCATAAAAGCTTGAAGTATCTGTTTTCTCAGCAGGACTTGAATATGAGACAGCAGAGGTGGTTGGAGTATTTCAAAGACTTCGACTTCACGATCCAATATCATCCAGGAAAAGCAAATACTGTGGCAGATGCTCTAAGTAGAAAGCCAATGATCACATTGTCAAGTTTAATGGTGGACGAATGGAAGTTGTTAGAGGACTTCGCAAAATAAATATTGATGCTGACATCAAGAGAAGGGATGCCTTGTTGCTAGTGTTAGAGCACACCTACACTATTGGAGGACATCACACACTCCAAGATAATGACCCTGTACTTGTGGAGATTAAGGCTAATCTAGACCAGAGGCCGGATTTCTCATTACTGAAGATGGAAGACTATTGTTCCGGGATCGAGTCTGTGTACCCGACCATGCGGAGACAAAGAAAATGATCATGGATGAGGCTCACAAGACCAGGTATACCATTCATCCTGGAACTACCAAAATGTATCAAGATTTGAAAAGAATTTTGGTGGCCTAATATGAAGAGAGAGGTGGCGGAATATGTCGCCTGATGCTTAACATGTCAAAAGGTCAAGGCAGAACACTTGCGACCCGCAGGTAAACTCAAACCCCTAGAAATCCCGGCATGGAAATGGGAAGGTATAGGGATGGACTTTATTTTCGGACTACCCAAATCTAGAGGTGGATTCGATGGTATCTGGGTTATTGTCGACCGCTTAACTAAGTCGGCTCACTTCTTGCCAGTGAAGAATAAGTGGTCAGTAGATGTTCTGGCTGCATTATATGTGAAGGAAATAGTCAGATTACATGGAGTACCGTGTCTATCGTATCTGATAGAGACCCTAGGTTTACATCCCACTTTTTTAAAGGACTGCACTACTCCTTGGGATCTAAACTAAACTTTAGCACGGCTTTCCATCCACAGACAGATGGTCAGACGGAGAGAACCAACCAGGTGATTGAAGATATGCTTAGAGCATGTGTCCTAGATTTTAGAGGTACTGGCACGAACACTTACCTCTCGTGGAGTTCGCCTACAATAATAGCTATCAAGCTAGCATTCAATGGCACCATTTGAAGCACTCTATGGCAGGAGTTGCCGATCTCCAATATCTGGTATGAAGTTGGCGAAAACAAATGCTAGGACCAAAATGATAAGGGAAACCACAGGAAGGTAAAGCTTATTAAAGAAAGAATGACAGTAGTGCAGCAAAGGCAAAAGGCATATGCAGATAATAGAAGAAGAGACCTGGATTTTAGGCTGGTGAATGTATTCTTGAAAGTGTCTCCAGCCGTGGAATCAGGCGTTTTGGTATTAAAGGCAAGTTGTCACCAAGGTTCGTCGAGCCTTTCGAAGTTCTTGGAAAGAGTCGGCGAGGTGGCATATCGTCTCGCCTTACCACCACAAATGGATGGAATACACAACGTGTTCCACGTATCCATGTTGAAAAGTATGTACGGGATCCTTGGCATGTCATAGAGTATGAGCTCCTGGAATTCACAAAGACGGAACATATCAAGAGAGCCAATTAAGATCGTGGACCGGGAACTGCGCCAATTAAGGAACAAGATCATCCCACTGGTAAGGGTTAAATAGAATCAATGCATGGATGAATATGACACGTGGGAACCGAGGAAGCAATGCGCAAAAGATATCCGGAGCTATTCACAGTAAGTACACCTCGCTTGTACTATAAATCTCTATACATGAATTTGGGGACCAAATTCTCTTAAGTGGGGGAGGGTGTAGCACCCCGGAATTTTAATTACATAAAATTTAAATAAATGAAAATAAATAATTTCCATAATACAAGAGTATTTAAAACATACGTATCATTATCGTATGTGCCAAAAACATCGGAAAATTCCGTAAAAATTATAATCAACCCTAAACATTATTACTAAATGTTCCACAAAGAAATTTGTGCCAAGAAAAATCGGATTAGACAAGTTTAAAGTGTTTTGTGACTTATTATCGTAATTCATAAATAAGTCGTCAAATCGTTATCACACGTACTTGGATGAGTCAGAAAATTAAATAAAAATCATATATAGACTTCAAATAATATCCTCTATTGTCCCATCAAGAAATTTGGGTCAATAAAAATCATTTAGGCTAGGTTAAGAGTTATTGTGACCGATTATCTAAATTAGGAAACAAGTCAGAAAACCATAACACGGAAATATGACGCAACCATAAATTAAATAAAAATGTTGGAGAGACTTCTAACATTATATATTAATGACCCAATATCATAATTGGGCCAATGGACATCATTTGGCCCAAAATCAAATGAAGCAAGAAATGCATAGAAATTCGTAACTCTAAATAGGCTGAAATTAAAAAGAGGCAATTTGAGTTGAATTGGGATGCAATCATGCATTCTTGGCAACTCAAATTCGTGCCTAACTATGGGGGTAGGTTCCTAAAGCCTCACACACTCAAAGGGAGGAAGAAATCCTCAAAAATAGGAAACTAACATGTCAAAACCGTAACTTGGCTTTCCTAGTCATAATAGGACTCCTAAACACCATGGTTGCTTAAATACTCTTCACCAAACCTTAGGGATGATTTTAGAGAACTTGCTAGGCGTGTGGAGGAGCTCTTGGTGGCTGAGGAGCTGTGCAACGACCACAAGAAGCTCATCTTCTTCCCCTTCTCGTCTGCTGCGACCTGCACAAACTGTCCACTTGAGATCGACCAACGGTGAGTCAAACCATAACCAAACCTTTCAAGGCCTATACCCTGGAAAGAGGGTCAAGTCTCCGTTCTAACCCAAGTGGAATGCCCAAATTCCATGCAGTATACATGGAGTATTAAGCGTTTTCCTCCAAGTGGTCTGAATACGGATTTTCTGAAAAAATGGGACTTCTTCACCCAGAAGGTAGGTTTTATCGGGCCAAACCTTAACATACCCATGTGTAAAGCATCAAGTTAACTTTCATTTCCCACTGGTTTCATCAAATTTCAATGAGTAGATTTTGAGTTATAAGTGTTTTCCCAAGTTGCGCACTGTCAGGGATTTTTCCATTCTTTATATGTTGCATGCGATTTGAGATGAATTAGAGCACAATCACAACATGAATGTTTTTCTACTAGTTGTCCTCGTCATGTCTTGTGTTGACGTTTTGTCTAAATTCATTAGTTAGCAAGCTATAAGTGTGATAAAGGGTCTCTGCACGACACTACATTTTGGGTTGCACTTGGTTTTATATTTGTGTTGGACTTGATTAAAGCTTGTTGAAACAATCATTGTTTTCTAATTCCGATTTACTGGAAGCACCCTTGCATGTCTAGGTTGGTTTAAAATTGGTTTCGTTATTTTCATGCATTGTACAATTTGTTCTTAATTTTAGAACAACCCTGTGTCAAAACAGGGAAAGTCTGGTCCGTAATCCAAAGCACTATCCTTTCTCTGTCGGATTCAGGCGCACACCCTGTGAACGCGACGGCCGATAGACCGAGTTATGAGGTCTTGTCGTGACAGCAAACCCGTCGCGTTCTGAACACGACGAGTGCCCCGTCGCTATCTCTCTGCCTGTTCTGACTGCCTTGTCGTGCTCTTCACATCCCCTTGTCGCGTTCTGATCTGACCCCGTCGCGACCTTTACAAGTGTCCGTCGCGATCTCAGGATTTTTACTTGAAACCACTTATTCTCTTGCAAATCTTACTGCTATACCTGAGGTCTATTTAAATATGATATTTAGCGTGTAATTCACATGTCTTTGGTCTGATCATTGCATGATGGTTATTTTAATGGCTTAAAAGTGGTTAACCCATTTAAAAATTTTAATTACATGAACATTATTCTAATTGCTTTCTTAATGACGTGACCATTCATGTAACTTTTTATTCACTCTTTGTACTGTTCTAGCTTCTTAAAAATGATAAATTGTTATCTTAAAATCTTGCAATCCATGTTTAGTTAAGTGCATAGTTTCATGTCATGCCATCATGTTAAGTGCTTTCCGCGAGTTTGAAACCGATGGTTTGTGAATTGACATGCGTACATCACTACACACTTGCACTACTAGGCAGCCCTTTCTTGGGGATTCGGAAACTCTCTACCGGTCATTCTGAATCGGTAGACTAGTGACCTTTTCTCCAAGGCCTCCGTAAATCTCCTCTGACCATGGATTCCCACATGGCCGACGAGTTGGTTGTACCATTCAAGTTCCCTGGAGATAGCGTGCACTTCCTTTCTCATCTTGTTCTCGTGAGTGTGATTTACAATTTGGACTAAAGCCATTAATGTAAAGATTAAACAAAAGTATAAATCGTACCGTTATGCTGCCGAATTTATCTCTTGACCATTGTTATCATGAAATCATGTTCAATTACTTATTACTTGTTCCCATCATCATCATGAACATGACGTTACACGTGCTACGTTTTGAAACTCTCACTGGCCATTATTAATGACTGTGGGCATCTACATTTAAAATTTTACATGAGATGCTGACCGGGCACGGCGAGTGTCCAAGGGCTCCAGTCTAGCCCCAATGACGGAGAGTCATAAATATACTGTTAACCATGGGCTATAATGATTACTGGCGTTGCATCTGCACTGGGAGTCTTGCTTGATTGTTGAATGATAGATACAATAACCACATACACGTGTCCTGGTGTACATTCTTGATGGATCTTTTCTTGGTGTACATCAGTGTCTACGTGCCTGATTAGTGTTACATGATCGTGCTCGTGCGTGCTTGCTTGCTTGCGTGATATGGCCATCCTGCATTTATTGCAATTCACATGATATCTTACGTGCTTGTTACAAACCTCACTCTTGAAAATATATTGCTCGTTATATTTTGCTCTATCACAATCACACTGTCTCTAGCTTGTTCATGTATCATGTTTTAATGAGTTTTATTCGTACATGCATATCATGACATTCATCGTGCTTACCTAGTTCTAAATTGCTAATCACTTATATCATTGCCCGCACATTGAGATATAAATACTACTGGGCTAGTTTGCTCATTCCCTACTTTTACCCAATCTAGGTGACTATGAAGTTCAGGAGGAAGAGCGAGTCGAGGATGGGAATGCGTCCGAGTGATGAGCGTTCCAATTATGAGTCTTTCTATAGTTAGTTTATTTTGAGTGTTAAAACAATGTAGTAGGAACTGAGGTATTATGTACTTTTTTTCTTTTATTGAGTCTTAGTCCTGTAATAGTTTCCATTGGAATATAATGAGTTGAGATTTGAATAAAAGATTAGTTGAGTTCAATATTTGGGCCCTATGATGATGTATGTTGTTATACATTTAGTGCGTGCAAGCTAGAGGCTTATTTGCCGACTGTTCATGTCTCAGGATATCGACTCGAATTATACTCCGCATCATTAATATCCGCTGTGTAATTCTCGGGACGTGACAGTGGTTGTGACTTCTACCAGACTGTCGGCACACGACTAAGTACTTTGCAACTGTTACTATCGTTGTTTATCGACGTTTTCCGAATATGTTCATGTTCTCATCTACTATCTCTTTACTCTCATCTGTTCATTTCCTCTCTACACTCTTGTCTATTCGTTTACTATTCTCATCTATTCTTGGTACTCTATTTGTCCATACAATTGATAAGATAATAAACAAGACTATGTCAGGCAATAGGGCCCGATCTAGTCCTGGGGAGAGCTCCCGAAGAGTGCCATTTTCCCATGGGAGTCAACATGATTAGGGTGTGTACGGCATGCACTCAGTGCCATTTAATACTATCAAGATTTAATCTATGACAATCAATCAATCACTATACTATATTCTCTCGGTTGATAAAATGATCGACCAATCGTTACATGCTATCGCACCATTGTGCAACTTTACATGCTATATCATTACATGGCTAATCCATTATCGTATTTATTGTGCTATTTTCCATGTACAAGTATATAGGATCCTCATGTACATTGAATGTGGGACCAACGACATCTATAACCATATCCACATATGTACTTTTGCCTTCCACATTACTTGGCTTGTGTGACCAGAGATCCTCACCATGACATGTCCAATTCATATAACCTTTAACAAACCCTTTTCTATGTAAAATCCACTTCAAATTTTACAAATTATATAGGATATTGGATGCAGCCATCGCTATCTACTGCTGCACTTGGATTCCCCAATGCAAAGTGAATGAAAGTCTCAACTCCGACCCTAAACTCCACAGACACCATATGATCAACTATTCTATGATACATCCACGAACGGTCTGTAGACATTTTTTCTTATGCTCAACAAATATTAAATACACAAATAACTTTAAAATTCAAACTCCAAAAAATAAGTCTAACCATTTTCACACATCGTTCAACTTAGTCAAAATGAATAGAAAGGATATATTATTTAGATTATTATTTTTTATCCTTCCGTAAATGTTTGATCGTACTTAAGTGGTCATTTACTATATGTGTTTGTACAATTTGTTGAAAATTTCAGTAGCATCCCCCACACCTCTACGATATACTAAAAATATTTATTGATTAAGATATTTTTTTAAACACTTAGTAATAAGTAGTTAAGAAAAATATTCAAAATCAATAAAGGTATATCAAGGAAGTGTGAGTAGACTCAACCGAAATTTTAAAAAAATAGTGCAAACACATATAGTAAATGACCACCTAAGTGTGATCAAACATTCATAGACTATCCAAACGAGGCAATTCAAGACTTTGAGCTAGATATAAACGTTCTCATCATTCAAAATGATAACATGCACATCAATCCCAAAATCTTGAACATGAAGATTCATTGACACAGGCTTAACACGCTCTCATGAGGTGAGTGTAATGTTAGGTTGCACCCACACACCTCAGCTCACATGGAACTTTATAAATACTTAAATAACATCAAATTAAAAATATCTCATTGATATACATGCATAGATCGAATTAAGCGACAAATATTTAATGAACATTCAAGTAAAGAACTTCAAACTTAAAATTCGAACTCATAAATAATATCTATGCATAAAAAACTTCAAATATTGATATGTCTCCACAACTCCTCTTGTTAAGAGAGAGAGAGAGAGAGAGAGAGAGGAGAGAGAGAGAGAGAGAGGGGGGGAGGGATGGGGGGAGGAGTGGGGGGGGGGGCAGTGGGTGAGGGTGGGGGGAGGCAGTCCAAGTTGGCACTTAGTTCCTATACTCTGCCCTATGTGGCACTTAGTTGTTGTACTTCTGGCTAGATAAGGCTCTGATACTATTTGTGATGATCCAACTAGCAAACAAACCCAACAACTATGCTAGTTGGTAGGCTTCTCAGAAAGGTCAGCCATCATGAGATTTCTCCCAACTGAGCACACTTAACTTCAAAGTTTTTTTCCTACTCGAGCTTCGAAAATAACTAGTCCAAGTTCTTGGTAGTCTATTGATTTATTCCATTTAACATATTCTTATATACGGTATTACAATAATTGATTATCAAACAATCTATCTATACATAATTGATGACTATAGAGTGACTAACACTTGGTCTCATAGTTAGCTTGATAACAAAAGACATGATTGCATATTTAGACAAAAGCATGATTAGGTAAAGATATTATGAATCTTTTTGGAATATAAGATATCTTGCATGGATATTACTAGATAAGTGTTTTGTTAATCAATTAAATCACATACTTAATATAAAGCTATTTTTTCAATAACTCAAAATAAATATTTTGGAGACTGTACCACAGAATACAAACTACAACAGATATGATAGCTTGGTGATGTAGCGATCATCGGCAATCGATGGTGGCTACATCGACTATCATTGATAGATGGTAACATCATTTGGTGGATGTTGATGACCAATGATTAGTGGATGGATGCAAGTGGCAAGTGAGTACATGGACCAACAAAGAGTGAGGTTGGTCAATCTACCTCATTCCAATACCTTCCCACTATAATTTGGTAGATTTAAAGGGTGTGGAAAATTACTTATTTAATAAAGATTAATTAAGATTACTTAAACTATATGTAAATACCTTAAATAAAACAAATAAACTCAGGTAATAAACATGTAAGAAATGGGCAATAAATATAATTTGTATACATAATGGATATCTAGCCAACCATTTTCTTATAGGGTGCAAGACTTTGATAACAACCATGTAATATCTTATAGAAAACAAAAATGATTATTTCGATAGTTATAATGTCACATCCAAACAACTCTCCACGGAAGGGATAATCACATAAAAATATGATTAATAAGAACTTGCTGAGACGCAAGTAGCCAGCAGAAAAAGCCTCTACCTGGCATTCATTCGTAACCTTAATAAGATGAAAGTTAAAATCCTTAAAGTCTTTATTCCATAATCATGATCAAATCTAATACAATATCTATTAAGTAAAGTTCGAGTTAAACTAAATTTTAAATAAAAGAAAAATATATAGAAGATCCTCTATCTCACTACCTACTACAACCTACTACTCTCAACAATTAATATAATAATGCTAAGGGTACTATATGCTCTTTACTTATACGCATACCCTTCACCGACTTGTGGTTTGTCCTCTTGATCTGAACTATCTAAAATGTTAAGAAATAGGTAATGAGCAAAAGATGCATAGTAGGATTTACTCCTCAATGTGCGAGCAAGATATAAGTGATTAACCAGACACAAGCAAGTCAAACTATGCATGTACGACAGTTCCATCAGAACATGAGAAACATGACAGGAGGGAAAGAAAGATATCGAGAGCAAGACTGATCAATAGAGCATGAGAATAACTAGAGAGCATGAACAATCAATAGAATAGTAATGTTCAAGCAAGCAAGAAGGCTTGTCGCTCAAGCAAGCAAGCACACATGTATCAAGCACGTAATAGTAATCAGACACCAATCATAATATGCACTAAGGATCTATGCCACCTTGGAATGTATATCATGAACAAGTGTTATGCTGTTGCTTGTATCTATCATTCTCACACAAGTACTCCCAACGTAAATGCAATGTCAGTATCATTATACCACATGGTTAACAGTATATTTCCGGCTCTCTGTTGTGAGGACTAGATTATAGCCCTTGGACACTCTCTGTGCCTCATCCAGCATCTCAGTAAATAGAAAGTAGATCCCTATAGTCAATCATGGCCAGTAACAAGAATTTCAAGGAAAGATAGTACAGTAAATAGGCAAGATTTTTCAAGTCAACAATAAGTTTTCAGGAAAATAATAGTCAGGAGTTTCTGAAATTAGACAGTGTAATTCCCTTTAAATTTCTATCGCATTAATGATAGGGATGTCAATTGGGCCGGCTGGCCCGAAGGCCCGGTGGCCATGCCCGATTTTACACGGGCTTGGGCCGGACAATTTAACATTTTTTTAATTTTGAGCCCAGCCTGGCCCGGCCCGGGCGGCCCAGTGGCCCGGTATTTAAAAAAAAAAATAAGTGACACGACGATAATGCTAAATTCTAAAATTTTAGATTGAAAATTGTGTTGTAGAACTATATTTAATGACTTAACATTTATTTCATATTTGTAACAATTACAACAAGTTTATCTAGATTAGTCTAATGTTTACTTTATGCTATTTTGATTCAATGAACATAATTTTATTGTAAAAATAAATTAAAAAATAGTAAAAATATCTTTAAAAAATAAAATCGGGCCAGGCTTCAAAAAAGTGGGCCTCGTCCCGGGCCGGGCCGGGCCTGGGCCGAACGATTAGAGGCTGGGCTGGACCCAGGCCAGTACGGGCCCAGTCCAGGCGTGGCCCATTGCCACCCCTAATTAGTGACTTGCTTTCAGGTGTAATGATCATACTATGAAAAGGTGCCCCACAAGAATCAATGAAAGACTCCAGACAAATCTTTACAAAAAACATGGCAGTGACAATAAAACAAGAGGGAGTTTACATATGTAAATCCATGTTTTAATGTATGAGATTACGATTAACAAGGTAAATAAGATTATCATGAGAGATTTCAATTAAACAGATAACAAGAAACAAGTCAAAAGATATTAAGAGTGTTTAGAATAAATTTCAAGTATTTATAGCTTTAAACATGGTTGACTAGTTTTTAGGGTTAGCATGCTCGTCCGTAGAATCGTTGACTAGACAAACCTATTGAATCTAATCGTTGTGCAAAACATGAGAAGCATGAAGATTAAAATATCCGAACGTATGTGCGATGAACAACTAAGAGGGGAGGGGTGAATTGGTTATCGCCTAACAAAAAAATAACTTTTACACAGAATAGATCAGACTCAATTAAGTAAACCTATTGTGTGAGATGCACAACAGAATAACAGTTAAAATAATGAAATCAACTATCCTAAAGTGCGTAGAATAGAGATAGAAGAAAGGGATCAGACTACAAGTGCAGGAAGAATTTAAAGTGGTTCGGGAAAGACACCCCCGTGCATGCCTACGTCCACTACCTCACATCCCAAGAGGATTTCCACTACTTGTTTCTAGGTACAAGCGTAAACCCCCACACATGGTTGTTTCCAAGGACAACACAAACCCCACCTTGTTTTCGAGGATGAGACAACCCAGTGTATATACGCCGCACACACTACACACCAACCATACAGTATATTCTTGGTTTAAAGAAGAACAAATGAAAAACATGGAAAGAAGAGACAACAATCCAAACAAGCAAAGTATAGAGTTCTCTTGTCTCAAAAGTTCGGCCTGATGTAGTCGTCTTTGCCCGATGATGTCACAGCAAAGTACTGCCCGATGTAGAATGCTTCAGAAAAGAGTCTTTCAAGAAACAACACCAAGTCCACGCCTTTCTGATGAATAACACTTTCTTGGAATCTCTGGAAGGCTTCTGGACGATGAAGACTCATTCTTTAGGCTTCTACAGGTGAAGAGCTTCTGTTGGCTCTTTCTGGGAAGCACACTTCTCTCCTGAACGCTAGGGCATGAGCTGCTTTCTTGGAGATGGCTATCATTTTTCTTCCTCATCATGATACACAACCTTTTTTATAGTGGAAGACCCCTAAAAGATTTCCGAGAGACGTGCTTGTGCTAATCAAGCTAAGAATCTCACTTTCGGAAAGAGTCTGCACAAATTAGGAAACTCATCACCGTAATTGGTGGACCGATTTTATAAGGTCGGTCGTCCGATTATGAACTTAGCCTCAGAGTCCACCTGCTTTTTCTTCTTGTGACGACATGCTGCACTAAGTCGATCATCCGATTTTGTGAAATCGATCGACTGATTCTTTGAATGTCCCAGCCCTAAACAGCACTGGCTAGGTCGGTCATCCGATTCCTTCATATCAATCGTCTAATCTTTTCTTCACCAATTGGAACCTTGGTATCAATCGATTGACCATCTCACCATCAATCGATTGGATTGAACATCAATCGATTGGACCATAATCGGTCAATCGAAATCTCCAAATCAGTCGTCTAATTTTCTACTTGATCATCAATCGATTGAGCCTTGCTCTTCAATTGATTGACATTGACTTCATCAATCGACTGGAGCTTCATATAGTTGGTTGATCACTTCTTGAAAGTCGGTCATTAGATCTCCTGATTTTTCGACACCTTCAGAGCATGTGTCGACACCTGTTGATAATCAGTTGATCGATTTACCAAAGTTGGTCATCCGATTGTGTTAGTTCTACAGTTCTTATTCTAGTCTTCTCTTTTCTTTTGTCCAAGTCTTGACCTTTGATAGGTCTACTTCACGTGTAACGTTTGACATATTTTTCTACACACTTAACACACAAGTTAGACCCTCAATTCAAATATGAATGAATCAAATGCTTAGATAATTAAGATAAATACCAATTGATGCTATGTGATCTTTTCATCATAATTGAGAATTATTGTTTTTGTGATCATCAAAATCTATAGAGTATAACAATCTCCCCCTTTTTGATGATGACAAAGCACTTGTAGATTTTTCACACAAAACACAACATAGATTCAAATATTTTTGCTTGGGACTGGCATGCATTCAGGCATTATGTGGAAATACTCTCCCTCACAAAAATGCTTATCTTCCCTTTTCTTTTGGACACAAACTCTATTATGACTCTAACTCTTCCCTTTTCTTTTGGACACAAACTCTCCCCTAAACCAAAATATAAAATCTACATAATCTCTCAACATATTCTCTCCCCCTTTTTGAAGCATCAAAAAGCGGGTGGTAATGGGGATAAGAAGTGCAATTGGCATAATACAGAGTATGTGAAAAGTTCACCAAGGGGATGATGATAGGAGTGCATGCTTTAAAAGATAGCCATTTATAATTCATGTATTTACTCAAGCTCTCAATATACATTCAAAGTTCAATTCTATTAGATGTGATGTATGAGACATGATTAAAAGGCATCACGCATGATGATAAGCAGAATTTCTAATTAACACTTACGAATACTCTAAATCTTACCCATGCATAAAAGATCCACAATTTTTAGTAGCTATCACTCTGTCCTTTTTTATTATTTGAAAGCAACTAATGTAAAAAATTATTTGTTTCTTTTCTTTTAATTTGAGGAAAGTATTGTTGTTTGACGTGAGGCTTCTCAGTTGTTCAGTGGAAAGATCTGGTTACTAAGCTCATTCCTCTTTCACTTGGGATAGGTAGCTTTTTCCTCATGAGTAACTACAAATTAAGTGAATTTTAAGTATCACAAGAGTATTAAGAAAAAACTTCCACCGATCATTAAGATGATATGTAATAATCATAGTCATGTGCATTAATGTGTTGGTCACAATTTCAGACATATTTTGAGAAGCAAGTTAAATACAAAACTATTTGGCCCTCCTTATATATGCACACACCAAATGCAAAAATCTCCCCCTTAGTGGCTGAATTAATGCACAGTTAGTCTTAAGCCAATGCATTAAATATCAACGGAGTATTAGGCCATAGAAAGAGTGAAGAAAATATATTTACATATACTTTACATGCAAGCACACAAGTGATAGACATGCAAATGACACTAAACTCTAAGACTCTTTTTGTGTTTTTTTATTTTTCATCATTTTTTATTTTTTAATAAATGAAAACAAAAAACATAACCTATGATCAAAATCTAAAGGAGTAAACAACAAGCGCATTCAAGAGTGTTCATCTCACCTTAAATGCTCAAAACAACAATAGATGATACTTACAGTTCTTGGTGCCTTGAATTTAACCTTGAAATTCATCACTTTCAATTCTCCAAGGCACTTGCAACCACAGCACCTAGGTGGATTTCTTTGGTGCCCAAATGGTTTTAGGTCCAGTAATGTTGGTCCTAGAAGGGAGTAGATCCTTCCTAATCTATACCAAGCCCATTTTCTGCATGTGTTTCTTTAAGAAATAATTGTAGTTCATATGACCATGCCCACCATAGAAATAACATGTGATGTTAAAATCATGTTGTGTGGGGCGTGACATGTGAGCAACATGGGATGCAACATGCTTACTTCTTTTCACATAAGTTGGTTTATTAACTTGCTCAGTTTTCTTGGCATGAATTGGTTTTTGAACATGAGCAATTTTTTAACATGAGATTGTGAAGTGTTTAAGATTGTGGAATCATGAACAAAAAGATATTTTCATTTTAGACTCAACATATTTGATCTTTGTAGGGGAATAGCCTAAACCATGTCTATTAGTGTTCACTTTAACACTAAGGACTTTATAAAGTTTTTGCTTCCCTTCATGAGTCTAGAAATAGTGGATTTTAGATCATCTATTGTTCATGCATTTTCTTGATAGAATTTTCAGAATTTTTAACATTCTCCTCAAGCACATATACTTGGTTTTCTAGTTTTTTATTTTCATATTTCAAAGATATGTTTTCTTTTCAAACATGTTGAGTTTTTCTGAAAAAACCATTATCATGAAGCATGCATTTCATTTCTTCTTCATATAATGTAATTTTACTTTGCATAGCCCACTTTCATCATGAAGGTTTTCACATTTCAGTTTGAGTTCATGACATGACATGCAGGAATTTCATTATGAAGAAAACTTTCAATTTTTATTTTTAGTCCTTTATTTTCTTTTTTTACTTTCTTGTATTTTCCATAAAAGACAGAATACATTGATTCTATCTGTTCAATGGTAAAAGATTCACGATTAGAAGTTACCTCGGGAGATTCATCTTCAATAGCCACGAGTCCACAGTCAACGTCCTTCTTTTCTTGGACATCTTCTGTTGCGGAGCTTAACTCATCAGAGTCACTCCACATGGCAACCATGGCCTTGGACTTCTTTGCCTTGGTTTTGTTTTGCTTTCTCAGAAATACTAGGGATTTGGATTTCATGTGCCTAATGCCTTGGCATTCATAGCAGACCAGTTCTATTTTTCTGCTGGAGTCCTCTTCCTTGTTTTTGCCCTTGAAGTCCTTGGAAGAACTTGCATACAATGGCCTTTTCTTCCTAAAAATTTTTCTGAAGCTTCATACAATCTTGACCACTTCTTTCTCATATTCACTTGAGGAGTTCTCTTTTAGACAGATTGCCTTGGACTTTTTAGCCTTCAGCGCCACATCCTTTTGCCTGAGAATTGGCTGCTCATCATCCTCCCTTCTCAAGTTTATCTCATAAGTCATGAGGCTCCTAATCAACTCCTCCACAGTGAGGCTTGATAGGTTCTTGGAGTCCTCTATGACTGTGGCCTTGGTATGCCATGCTGGTGGGAGGGATCTCAGAACTTTACTAACTATCTCCATGTCGGTGTAGTTCTTCCCGAGTGCCTTCAGTCCATTTGTAATCTTGGAGAGCATAACAAACATATCAGAGATTATTTCCACGGGGCTCATCTTGAACATCTCGTACTCATGGACCAGGATGTTGACTTTGATCTCCTTGACCTCTCACATATCTTCATAGATCAATTTCAACTTGTCCCACATTTCCTTTGCTTAGCTACACATAGAAACACGAGAATACTCGTCAGGGTATATAGCACATTGCAAGATATTCAAGGCACTAAAATTTATCTTGGATTTTTTATGCTATCCTCCATCCACTTTCCCTCATCCTCTAGTAGTGTGTATGGACCCTTACTCACAACTTTCTAGATCTCATAGTCTTAAGCTCTGAGAAAGACATGCATATGGTTTTTCCAATACAAATAATTATTGCCATCAAAGTATGGTGGATGGTTGATAACAGGCACATATCCTTTGCTGGCCATCACATACAGAATCACTCTAAGATCAAGAGCCCTACTCTGATACCAATTGAAGAGTAAAATACTCGAACATATGTGCCATGAACAACCAAGAGGGGAGCGGTGAATTGGTTATCACCTAACAAAAAAAATCTTTTACACATAATAGATTAGACTCAATTAAGTAAACCTATTGCGTGAGATGGACAACAAAATAACAGTTAAAATAACAAAACCAACTATCCAAACATATGTAGAATGGAGATAGAAGAAATGGATCAGCGCACAAGTGCACACAAGATTTAGAGTGGTTCGGCAAACACACCCTGTGTGCGCCTACGTCCACTACCTGACACCCCGTGAGGATTTCCACTACTTGTTTCTAGGTACAAGCGTAAACCCCCACGCACGGTTGTTTCCGGGGACAACTCAACCCCACCTTGTTTCCGGGGACGAGACAACCCAGTGTGTATGCACCGCATGCACTACACACCAACTCACTCTTCAGGCTTCTACAGGTGGAGAGCTTCTATTGGCTCTTTCTAGAAAGCACACTTTTCACCTGAATGCTAGGGCACATGCTGCTTTCTTGGAGGAGATTATCCATTTTCCTCCTTATCATGATACACAACCATTTTTATAGTGGAAGGCCCCTAGAAGATTTCTGAGAGACGTACTTGTGCTAATCAAGGTAAGAATCCCACTTTCAGAAAGAGTCCGCACATATTAGGAAACTCACCGCCGTAATCGGTCGACCGATTTTACAAGGTCAATCACCCAATTCTGGACTTAGCCTCGGAGTCGATCTGCTTTTTCTTCTTGTGACAACATGTTGTAAAAAGTCGGTCGTCCGATTTTGTGAAGTCGGTTGATCTATTCTTCAACTATCCCAGCCCCAAACAGCACTGGCTAGGTCTGTCATCCGATTCCTTCATATCGGTTGTTCGATCTTATCTTCAACCTTGGTATCAATCGACTGGCCTTCTCACCATCAATTGACTGGACTGAACGTCAATCGATTGGACCATAATCGGTCACCGAAATCTCCAAATCGATCGTCTGATTTTCTTCTTGACCATCAATCGATTGAGCCTTGCTCTTCAATCGATTGACTTTGACTTCATCAATCGATTGGAGGTTCACATAGTCGGTCGTCCGATCTCCTGATCTGTTGACACCTTCAGAGCATGTGTTGACACCTATTGATAATCGGCCAACTGATTTACCAAAGTCGTTCGTTCGATTGTGTTAGTTCTACAGTTCTTATTCCAGTCTTGTCTTTTCTTTTTGTCCAAGTCTTGACTTTTGAAAGGACCACTTCATGTGCGACTTTTGACATATTTTACTGCACACTTAACACAAAAGTTAGACCCTCAATTAAAATATAAATGAATCAAATGCTTAGATCATTAAGATAAATACCAATTGATGCTATGTAATCTTTGTATAATAATTGAGAATTAGTGTTTTTGTGATCATCAAAATCTACAGAGTACAACAAAGTAGATTTGCAGGGGAGAAAGTCGACTTGCGGAAAGAAAGCATCAGACACAGTTTTCAAAAATCTAAAACCACCAGGTTCTAAGACCTAATCATGGTCAAACCCTCTAGAGATGCATGAAAACAAGAGAGAGAGATGAGGAAAAACTTGAATACTACTAGGTTATTAGAAACACCTTGTACTCTCTACAAACATTAAGAGAATCAAAAGAGAAGAATGATTAATTGATCGAAAGCCAAAGTTAGGTAGACCGATTATGTAGAAACAACAAAAGTGCAAGTCTATGATCACAAGATTCATGGGAAAATATCCAAACATTCAAGAATTGATGCGCTATTAGATAGTGTAAATTTGATTAAATTTATGCCCGAGAACACCTACCTTTGATCGTTTCCTATTTCCTAGTTCCAGACATTAAAGCAGGGACGAGAATGTGATGAACTTCACAAATTCCTAGCTTCAGGTTCTTGCTTCTTGCTCCTGGAGGTTCTCCTCACATCTAGTAACCAAGAAGGTTGTATGAAGTCGGCCAAAGAGGCCACACAAGGGTTTATATATAGGCCATGGTTGTTAGACTCCAAGTACAAGGTTTCCTCTTATCATGGCAAAATCCCTACCATAACAAGAACTTCCTTAAGTCTATGCTGACTCTAATGGAAAACAAATTCATACTTTCCTAATGGGTTTTGAAGACTAGGTTCCATGAATCTAGGTTTCTAAATCCCAAGGCAAGGTCCTACCATGCTTGAAGTTTCCATTATTTTATCCCATCTTTAACGGAAAGGTATTGGGGAGCAAGTTTATGCTCTCCAATTAGGTTTAGGATTAATGGAGTCCTACTATAATTTTAATTTAAGAGTTTCCTATTTTCATCCCATGATTCCAGGGAGTTTGGGATCTCAAAGCAGACCCATTATGATTGGGAAACATAAGTTCCAATGGACAGGTGTTTAAATAATCCAACTGCGACTTGAAAACATAAGTCTCCAATTGATTGATGCTTAAATAATCTTACTACGATTGAAGAACATAAGTCTCCAATCGATTGATGTTTAAGACTTACTATAATTTTGTTTAAGGATATTTCGATTCCTGATAACTTAAGGGTCATATCGATTGCTGATCAATAGTTTGACTGGTGTCCTATCAATTGCTGATCAACACTTTGACTAGTGTCTTATCGATTGCTGATCAACACTCAACAGGTGTCCCATTGATTGCTGAACAACACTTCGATTGGTGTCATATCGATTGTTGAGCAACAGTTTCGATTGATGAACAATCATATCGATTACTGAACAAAGCTTCAATAACCTTCTGATTGACATTAAAATCTTTCGACTGGCATTATAATCACTCTGATTACTGAACAAAGGGTTTAGAACCTTAGCAATTAATGTTATAATTGTTCCTATGTAACTTGGTGATTCAATGACCTAATCCTTTCATTATTGCTACTAATTATTAATGTTCATAATAACTATTCTTGGGTTGGATTCATACATTAACTCATGTGTTTTATGTAAAGTAACCTTGTGTCTGTTGATAGATCCATGGTTAGTTGTCAACAAATGAAGCTATGTGTGATAGACAAGTTTGTATGTGTTGACACATAGGGCAACATGTCGAAAGACAAGTTTGCATTCGTCAATAGATCTTAACAGAAGTCTATAGATTACGATTGGTACTAGAATCTTCAACATATGATAATGTGTGAAGTTTCAACTAATTTCTTTTGGATTTTTATTTACCCATTTTTCAATTTATCTTCAATTCTTTCTTTATAAAATTTTCAAGTGTTATATCCTCCCCCACTTAAGAGAATTTGGTCTCTAAATTCATAGACATAATGTAAGGAGAGGAGAACTACTTACTTGTAAATAGCTCTAGAAATTTCTTTCATATTGCTTCACCAACTCCCAAGTGGCTTCATGTTCTAGACATTCTCTCCACTACACCTTGACCATAGGAATAGCTTCATTCCTAAGCTAACGCACCTCTCTGTCAAGTATCTTGTGCGGTCTTTGTTCATACATCAAGTCCTTCTGCACCGCCAAATCATCATGGTGGATGATATGGAAAGGATCACAGACATATACCTCTTCAGCATAGATACATGGAATACATTGTGTACTCCCTCTAGCTGTGGTGGTAAGGCAAGGCGATATGCCACCTCTCCAACCCTCTCCAGTATTTCAAAGGGGCCAATGAATCTGCGAGTGAGCTTTCTCTTGATGCCAAATCTTTGAATTCCACGATTTGGAGAAACTTTTAAGAATACATGGTCTCCAACTTGAAACTCTAGATCTCTTCTTCTGGTGTCTGCATACATTTTCTATCTGTCTTATGCTATAGCCATCCTTTCTCTAATTATCTTTATCTTTTCTGTGGTTTCACAAACCATATCCGGACCCAATAGTTGCTTTTCACCAATTTCATTCCTAAATATATGTAATCTGTAACTCCTATCATAGATTGCCTCGAAAGGTGCCATTTGAATATTGGCTTGAGAACTATTATTGTAGGCAAACTCTACTAATGGTAGATGTTCATGCCAACTACCACCAAAATCTATGATACAAGTCGTAACTATATTTTCAATTATTTGGTCTGTTCTTTCAGTCTAACCATCTATCTTGGGATGAAAAAAAGTACTAAAGTTTAACCTGCTTTCCAGGGCATTGTGCAACCTTTCCAAAATTAAGAAGTAAACCTGGGGTCACAATTAGATACTATGGATGTAGAGATGCCATGTAGTCTAACTATTTCTTTGATGTACAATGCCACTAGAATATCACAGTCCATTTGCTTTTAATGGGAAGAAAGTGAGCAGACTTAGTAAGATGGTCCATGATCACCCATATTCCATCAAAACCACTTCTTGTTTTTGGCAACCCATAATAAAATCCATCCATATTCCTTCCCACTTCCATTTTGGTATTGCTAATGATTTGAGTTTCCAATGCGTCGAAGGTGTTCTATTTTCACCTGTTGGCATGTTAAGTAGCGAGCAACAAACTCAACCACTTCCCTTTTCATGTTAGGCTACTAGAAACTTCTCTTTAGATCTTGGTACATCTTTGTAGCTCCTGTGTGGATGGTATACTTGGTTTTATGTGCTTTCTCCATATCTTCTTCTTTGTCTCCTCCGGAACACAAGTTCTCCCTTGGAACAATAATCTTCCATCAAGAGAAAGTGAAAATCCCACTCTCTAGTCTATGTTATCCTTGATCTCTACTAGTGTTGAATCATTTTCTTGCAACTTTGAAATATTTTTGAATAATTCTGGTTGTATTCTGATAGTGGCTATTAGGCAACCTTCTTCTGCAATTTCTACATAAAGATTCATCTTGTCAAAATCCTCCAGTAAGTTCCATTCTTTTACCATTAGGCTAGATAAAATTTCCACAGGATTCCTGCTAAGTGCATCTGCCACAGCCTTTGCCTTGCCATGATGATATTGGATTGAGAAGTTGAAGTCCTTTAGATACTCCAACCATCTATTTTTTCCTCATATTTAACTCTTGTTGGGAAAATAAATACTTCAAACTTTTATGGTTAGAAAATACCATGAATTTCTCACCATAAAGGTAATGCCATCAGATCTTCAAAGCAAAGACGACAACAGCAAACTCCAAGTCAAGCACAGGGTAATTGTCTTTGTGCCTCTTCAACTGCCTAGAAGCATAGCATATGACCTATTCATTCTGGATCAAGACGCAACCAAGACCGATCCCAGATGCATCTATATACCCCTTAAAATCTCTTCTAGCTATAGGCAACGTTAGTACTGGAGCAGTGGTTAAGTGTTCTTTCAAAGCTTGGAAATTGACTTCATAATCAGCCGTTCAAGAGAAGGGATTCTCCTTCCTTGTAAGTCTAGTCAATGGCACTGCTATCTTGGAGAAATCCTTGATGAAGCAACAATAGTAATCAGCAAGACCCAGAAAACTTTTATTTTTGAAGCCATTGTCAGCTTTCCCCAGTTCTTCACTGCTTTAACTTTAAAGGGATCCACAGTGATACCCTCCTTGGTTATGATGTGGGCAAGGAATGATACTTATTCCAACCAGAAGTCACACTTGCTAAGTTTTGCATACAGGTGATGATCCCTAAGTACTTGCAGAGCAGTCCTCAAGTGCTCTTCATGCTCCTCTTTAGTCTTAGAATACATGAGAATGTCATCAATGAACACTACTACAAACTTATCTAGGTACGGCCTATAGAAATCATTTATAAGCTGCATGACGGCTGTTGGAGTACGTATTTGTCAAACCAAAGGGCATGACAACAAATTGTAGTGACCATATCTACTCCATAATGTAGACTTGTGTAGGTCCTCCTCCTTGATTCTTAGTTGGTGATAACCAGATCTTAGATCAATCTTGGAGAAGTACTATGCATCCGAGATCTGATCGAACTTCTCATCAATGCGCAGCAATGGATATCTATTCTTGACAGCAAGCTGGTTCAATTGATCGTGGTCGATGCAAGTCTCATCGAACCATCCTTCTTCCTAACAAATATCACTAGTGCACCCCAAGAGGATGTGCTAGGCCTGATGAAGCCTTTGTCAACCAACTCCTGGATCTGCATTTTCAACTCTTGCAGCTTAGTGGGGGACATGTGATACACGGCTTTGGAGACGGGAGCTGCACTTGTAGCAATTCAATAGTGAAGTTTACCTCCCTCTCAAGCAATAAACCATGTAAGTCTCTTGGAAAGACATCTGGGTAATCCTTAACAACATGTATGTCTTCTAGGATGGGTTTCTTCTATTCCGTTATCAAAATGGAGACAAGGAAAGCATCACAACCACAATTGATCAGCTTGGAAGCTATCAAAGAAGAAATGAGGATAGGGTGCTTACAATATTGGACACCAAGGAAAGAAAACCTTGGGTGGTCAGGTTTTGCAAAGGTGACCCTCCTATGATGACAGTTTACATTAGTATCATATTTAATCAACCAATCGACGCTAAGAATAGCAACGTACCCTTTCATGTCTAAGCAGATAAGGTCAATAGGGAGGTTGTGCCCACCAATTAGGGTTTCGCTATCTAGAAAGTAGTGAGTTAGTTTTGATTCATAACCTAGAGGTGATGCCATAACAAGTGTGGACTTCAAGGGCGCTTGTTTTATAAGCAAGGTGGCAGTAAAAGAAGAAGCAATAAATGAAAAAGCAACTTCGGTGCGATTAATACAAATGCAGGTTGTGAATGCATAAGAATGGTACCTTCCACCATACCTCCTTCTTTCACAAGTTCTATCTCCATCATTGCACCCAGTCTGCCTTGATGCCTTGGTACAACTTGAGTTCTTCTAGGTTGCTCCCTCAGCATGGGGCAGCCGGGGATGCAATGGTCTCGACCCCCACAATGCAAGCATGCCTCTAACTTCTTCCAACATTCTTCTGCCTGATGTCCAGGCTTGTCGCAGACACGACAATTTCCAATTACTACCCCTTCTTCCAGTTTGATATTCTTTTCTTGGCCTTTGCCTAGTCTTTTAATGGGTCGCTTGTGATTTTCACCGGCCCTAAAGGTGTTGGTTGTGCTGGTTATTCCCCTGTTCATGAAGACAGGCTTCGTCACCTCCTTCCTTTTGAAGCTCTCCAACTTTGCCAGGGTGTCTTCCGTTCGTTATGCTGCTTGGATCATCTCCACATAAGTGCGGATGCCATGTGCCCCAGCTTCTCAATGAATACGGACCTGAGCCCATCTAGAACCTATTTGCCTTCAACTTCTTAGTGGCAACCAAGTGTGGAGCGAATTGAGAAAGGCGAGCAAACTGAGCCTCATACTCAGCTATTGTCATACTCCTCTGTCGCAATGAGGTGAACTCTGCTGCCTTCTTCTCTTGAACCCATTCAGAAAAAATACTTTTCCCAAAATATCTCCTGGAACTTCTGCCTCCCACTCTAGTCTATTCGCATTAGGTAGATGGGACAATATGGCCTTCCACCATGTTTTGGCATCTTTGTTCAGCTGGAAAGTCGCCAGTAGAACCTTCTCTTATTCAGTGCACTATATTACTTGGAAGATCTCTCCATCTCCTTTAGCCATTTCTCAGCCTCATCTTGATCAGGTGATCTAGAGAAATGAGGAGGGTTCAGGATTTGAAAGTTGTGATGCAGATCGCCAGCCCTAGCTCTGGCTCCAGCTTGAGCCTTGGCTTGCAACACATTCTACAGTGCCTGAGTCAAACTAGCCATGGTCTCTTGCATGGCTTGCCATTGCGCTTGGTTCCCTGCCATTTCCAAGGAACAATTGGATTTCTGAAACAAGGACGACAACCAATTAGGGCTCTTAAAATTATATAGAATGGTTTTATGGATACTAGTTCTAACTAGACTATTCCCAATCTTTATCCAATCTCACAAGGTGCTATATGTAATTCCATGACTAAGTTCATAGGTAACAAGAAATCCTGAGACTTACAATCCTATTTATTTCTTATGCTCTGATACCACTATAACTATCACATCCCAACAACTCGCAGTGAAATGGATAATCACATAAAAATATAATTAACATGAACTTTCTCAGACACGAGTAGCTGACAGAAAAAGCCTCTAGCTAGCATTCATTCATAACCTTAATAAGATGAAGGTTAAAATCCCAAAGTCTTTATTCAACAGTCATGATCAAATCTAATAAAATATCCATTAAGTAAATCTCCAGTAAACTGTAACTCAAATAAAAGAAAAGTACATAGAATATCCTCTATCTCACTTCATACTACAACCTACTACTCTCAACAATCAGTATAATAATGCTAAGGGTACTGCACGCTATTTACTCAGACACATACCCTTCATCGGGTTGTGGTTCGACCTCTTAATATGAACTACCTAAAATGTTAAGAAGCTGGTAATGAGAAAAACATGCTCAGTAGGATTTACTCCTCAATGTGCGGGCAAAATATAAGTGATTAACTATTTAAGAGTAGGTGGGCATGAGTAAATCAAGCTATGCATGTACGACAGTTCCATCAAAACATGAGAAACATCACAAGAGAGAAAGAAAGATATCGAGAGCAAGACTGATCAATAGAGCATGAGAATAACTAGAGAGCGTGAACTATCAATAGAATAGTAATGTTCAAGCAAGCAGGAAGGTCATATCACTCAAGCAAGCAAGCAAGCACGCATGTATCAAGCATGTAACAGTAATCAAACACCAGTCATAACATGCACTAAGGATCTATGCCACCTTGGAATGCATATCATGAACAAGTGTTATGTGGTTGTTTGTATCTATCATTCTCACGCAAGTACTCCCAGCACAGATGCAATGCCAGTATCATTACACCACATGGTTAACAGTATATTTCTGGCTCTCTACTATGAGGACTAGATTATAGCACCTGGACACTTTATGCCTGATCCAACATCTCAGTAAATAGAAAGTAGATACCTATAGTCAATCATGGCCAGGAACAAGAATTTTAAGGAAAGATAGTATAGTATATAGGCAAGATCTTTCAAGTCAACAACAAGTTTCAGGATAATAATAGTCAGAAGTTTCTGAAATCAGACAGAGCAATTCCCTTTAATTTTCTATCACATTAATGGCTTGCTTTAAACATGGTTGAGCAGTTTTTAGGGTTAGCATGCACGTCCGTACAATCGTTGACTTGACAAACCTATTAAATCCAATCATTGCGTAAAACATGATAAGTCGACTTGCAGGGGAGAAAGTCGACTTGCGGAAAGAAAGCATAGGACACAAAGTTTTCAGAAGTCTAAAACCACTGAGTTCTAAGACCTAATCATGGTCAAACCCTCTAGAGAGTATGGTTCACCGAATCGCGCAAATCAACCATACCATATTCTCTAGGTACGGTACGATATCGTATATCGTACCATACGTAAGATATGGTGGGAAGATGTGTGCTTGATTTTTTTTTTTTTGTGACTTGATCAATATATAAAGGGCAAATTAATTAATAGTCTCTGGCTGTAACATGAGAGATCCTTACTGTAACATGGCTTAACATATACTGTAAAAGAGGATAACACTTACTGTAATGAGTTACAACTCTTTCAGGGACTAAAAAATAAGTTAAATATTTGATAGGGACTTCTAATTAATTTACACATATATAAAATGAACAAACTTTAAAAAAATCAGAAAAATATAAGAACATCATATAGAGAGGTTGAAAAATATAAGGAACTCCATTTAGTCATTCAAGTCAGCAAACACAATCATCTAGTACCGTGATCTATGAAGTCCTAGGTATACGAAGTAGATGCCAATTAAAGTTCTCATTCTCTAGCTATACGAAATTACATCCTTCCATCACCAAGGTGATTTTGTGAAGGAGGGACCTTCTTCCTGTTGGGCGATCACAATAAATCTCTTAATAGAGATCCTGCAATTAAGTTGGAGAGTTAATATGACATCATTCAGGGCTTCAATTTTCATGGAGAGAAGTCCACTGCACTACAAGAAAAATCAAATTATTGACAGAATTTTTCGATGGATCAATACCATATCGAGAAATTTATTGGGATTCGATGGACTGCTAGACCATATAGATTCTTAATTTAGTACTATTATATGGACTGAATGGTACTATATCATAGTGTAGCGGTCTGAACTGGTCAACGCCACCTCCACTACTACCACCACGACCAACTCTAATATGATCATTATATAATATTATGATATAACCAATGTATTCTATTAGATCAACACCAAGAATCCTAAAATAAAAAGAAAATGTAATGTCTTAAATTTATAATAAAATATTAATATGACACTAAGAAATTAAAAGAGATAGTAATTATACGTAAGACATGACCACTTATATAAAAATAATTATATTTAATTTTAGAATATTTTCATAATATTAATATAATTCTAGTACTATCTTTGATTGTGCGCACTTCGACGGGACGACATTCGGTTTTGAAAATAAAATCAAATCTGAAGTCATCATAATTACCAAAAATATATACTGATTCTAAAAAATAAATATCAAGAATTATTGATGCATAGATGGAGATTAAGTCGACCTAATGATTTTGATATAATGTTTACTTGACGAAAAAATAATTTAAAATTAAACTAAAATTACTATAATTTATATCATAATTTGCTTATGTTGAAATTTCATCTCAATTAGACACCATTTAGACCCCTTAGATGTGCCAAATGTGAGAGGGGAAGGAAAAAAAAATAGATTCAAACGATCTGCCGCAGACCGGACCGTACTTGTTCGCAGTATGCAATAGTGACACGCTCAGGTCACCCCATTAGGGTGACCAGACCGTGCCATGGCTTGCAAGAGCCATGGCATGGTGGGGTATGGCCAAACTGCACTGCAAGCCATGGTGAGGTTTGGCCAACCATGCTAGAGATGCATGAAAACAAGAGAGAGAGAGAGATGAGGAAAAACTTGAATATTGTCTGGTAATTAGAAACACCTTGTACTCTCTACAGACACTACGAGAATCAAAAGAGAAGAATGTTCAGTTAACCAAAAACTAGAAGTAGGTCGGCCGATTACAGTAGAAATAACAGAAGTGCAAGGCTACGATTGCAAGATCATTCATGGGAAAAGATCCAAACCTTCAAGAATTGATGAGCAATTGGATATGTATGTTTGATTAAATTTATGCCGAGAACACCTATCTTTGATCGTTTCCTATTTCTTGGTTCTAGAAGTTGAAGCAGGGACAAGAAGGTGATGAACTTCACAAATTCCAGCTTCAGGTTCTTCCTTCTTGCTCCTAAAGGTCTCTCACGTCCAACAACCATGAAGGATGTATGAAGTCGGCCAAAGAGGCCACAAGGGTTTATATATAGGCCAGGGTTGTTAGACTCCAAGCACATGGTTTCCTTTTATCATGGCAGAAGTCCTACCATAACAAGAACTTCCTTAAGTCTATTCTGACTCTAAGGGAAAAACAAGTTTATACTTTCCTAATGGGTTTTGAAGACTAGGTTCCGTGAATCTGGGTTTCTAAATCTGAAGGCAAGGTCCTACCATGCTTGGATTTTCATAAGTTCGTCCCATCTTTAATGGAAAGGAAATAGGGAGCAAGTTTATGCTCTCCAATTAGGTTTTAGGATTAATGGAGTCCTACTGTAATTTTAATTTAAGAGTTCCTATTTTCATCTCAAGATTCTAGGGATTTTGGGATCTCAAAGCAGTCTCATATGATTAGGAACATAAGTTCCAATGGATTGGTGTTTAAATAATCCAACTGTGGCTTGAAAACATAAGTCTCCAATGATTGATGCTTAAATAATATTACTACGATTGGAGAACATAAGTCTCTAGTCAATTGATGTTTAAGACTTATCGTTATTGGAGAATAGGTCCCCACTCTATTGGTGTTTAAGGATGTTTCAGTTCCTAATAACTTAAGGGTCCTATCGATTGCTAATCAACACTTTGACTGGTGTCCTATCGATTGCTGATCAACACTTTGACTGGTGTCGTATTGATTGCTGAGCAACGTTTCCAATTAGTGAACAATCGTACCGATTATTAAACAAAGCTTCAGTAACCTTCTGATTGGCAATACAATCTTTTGATTGGCATTATAATCGCTCCGATACTAAACAAAGAGTTCAAAACCTTAGCAATTAATGTTATAATTGTTCCTTAGTGACTTGGTGATTTAATGAGCTAATCCTTCATTATTACTATTAATTATTAATGTTGGTAATAACTATCCTTGGGTTGGATTCATACATTAATTTATATTTTCTATAAAGTAATTGTGTGTCTATCGATAGATCTATGGTTGGTTGTCGACAAATGAAGCTATGTGTCGACAGGCAGGTTTGTAAGTGTCGACACATGAGGTATCATGTCGAACAGACAAAATTGCATTCATTGACAGATCTTAACAGAAGTCAATAAAAACTACGATTGGTACTAGAACTTTCCACATATGATAATTGTGAAGTTTCAACTAATTTCTTTTAGATTTTTATTTACCTATATTTCAATTTATCTTGAATTCTTATTTATAAAATTTTCGTGTGTTACTATAAGGAATGAAACTGGAAATAGATATTTTCACATCTATTTTTTTTTTATTTTTGAGTATATGTACATACATATCTCTCTCTCTCTATCTTAAACTCTCACTAGTTGTATGGTTGCCTGTCTTAGCATCACCCCCTAGTGCAAGCTAGTATATGTACTAAATATCGGTCTAACAATTATAAGATTATCATTCTTGGATTGATCATAGATTTACATTAAATTGTGATTTGGATTTGTGGGTGCATATAGGTTTTAGAGCTATAAATTTATTAGCTATCTAAATATTATTGAAAGCCAAGGTTTTGTTTTATTTTCTGATTAAAAAGTGGCAATAGATGGGAAGCACAGCACCTATTTCACTTTCGTTCTATTTCCAAGTTTTTTTAATAAAAGATGGAAGTGAACAATGCCACTTTCGTTTCCATTGTATAACCCGTGGGCAATCGTATTACAAGCATCCAAGTCAGTTAATGATTTTGAGATACCCAAACTTTGATAAACAACAAATACTTTCTTAATTATTAAATATAAGTGCTCTTACCATAATATGTTGAATGTCTTGTGATATGTTCACCATGTCTATTTCCATCTCACATAGGAACTTTTGTCGTGGAATAATACCTATTACAAATCAAGAAATATTAATTGCTATTCTTAAAATAGGTAACAAGTATTATTCAACCTCCGACTAATTAGATCGACGACCAGCAACATAGAAACACTTTCTCTTGCAAACCTAATTTGCAGCATCTTTTTGCAAATCCCCAATATTGGTCGGTCAACATTAGTTGTATACCTAGGATTTGTATGTATGATTTTTAATTTGGTCATATGTTACAAATTATTTGTTACGCGGGTGGCTCGTACCCATCCCACGTGCCACCAGAAAAACCATTGCCATGCGGTTTCATGGGGTTGGGAACATCTCCCATATTGTGCTCACCGGATGGGAGTTTATACTCCCATGCATTGAACGCAGTTGTTCCGTGTGGTGGGGAGGAACCTATCCAAACGCCATGTATTCATGGAGTTTCAGTTCGATGAAGCCCGTTTCTTGCAGACTCTTCTTCCTCTAATGCAACAACAACAAGAGAGGTCTGCACCTAAAATACAGAGCTTCTCCATTGTGTTTAGTATCCCACGATCAGAGTTAAGAGAGCTATTTAGAGAGAGATCTAAGAGAACCTGGGGGTGAGAGTTTGCGAGAGTTTTGTGAGAAGATTTGTTCGTTCGGATTGGAGGTGGAGTGCTTGTAAATTTCTCCACATCTAATAAAGTTTATTGTCACCATCGTCTGTAGACGTAGAAGACACATTATCTCTCTGAACCGTAAATCCTTGTGCACCTATCTTGTGTGATTGATCATTCTTCTATCTCCTTTTTTCTTGTTGTGCGGATCAAGATCTTTAGACATAACTCTATCCGTCAGAGTGGTCATTGTCGTACATTATTGAAAAAAAATTCATGCATACCTTACATATCCCAAGCTATGGCCAAACTTACCTAATGGCCTCTATTCCTATCTACTTCTTCACACAAATTAGAGGGTGTTGGTGGGCCGGTGGCTGCTAATTACTACAACAAAGTTGGTCTGCAGTAACAGTTCGTACTTACAATTTAAGTTGTGTAAGTGTCAATAGATCAGTATTTATATATTTTTTTATTTTAAAACATCAATTTTATGAATTCTTTTAATATTTTTTTAAATAAGAAAATACGTAAGAACCGTAAGTGAAAGAAACCCCCTCCCCCCCCAAACAAAAAGATAAATTAATTAAGAGTCTTGACTGTAATAGGGAGGTCATACTATAACAGATGATAATACTTACTGTAATGAGTTATACTCTGTCAGAAATTAAAAAATAAATCAAACATTTGATAGGAACTCTTAATTAATTTACCTAAAAAACTGTCAAATTAATAAATAGGTAAAAAAAAAATACCCCCTCAAAAGTTAACCCAAACCACCGCCCACAAAAAAAAAAAAAAAAATCCTACATCAACCGAAACCCCTCCCCAAATCTTTGCTCTCTCCCCTTCGCGGTGCAGAAGTGCACTGGCTTCTGCTTTCGGCAGACACCGGCTTCCCCTTCGCAGCGGACCACTGACATCTCCTTTGTCGGCAGAGCCCCCTCCACTCTGAGTAGGCGAGCACCATCATCGGGCATCTCTTTTGTAGCCCTCTCCCCTCTGAGCAGGCGAGCACCAACTTCTGCAGCTCGGGCATCAGCCTCAACACCTGTAAGGATTTTCTTCAGAAGAGGCCTCGATTCCATTGTTTTCTAAGGGATAGTGGTCGGATCGACTGCCGCTCTCCATTCTAGGGTGGAATCCCTCTGGAGAGATCTGTGTTTCCTCTATTAGAACAGCACAGTGATTCGCCCTCTATCTCCTCACATGGAGAGGGGGGTCGGAGCGTCGGAGGTCCACTCACAATTGCAAGATCGCTCAAAGGTCCGGGGAGTCTTTGCGGAGGCATCTAGCTTCTTTGGATGCTCGTCCTATTCTTTCTTTCTTGTGGTAACTGCTGCAGTTCCATCAGTAGTTTATGTTTTGAGTTGTGGAGTACGATTAGAACATTTAATTCTATATTTTTGCCTGCTTGAGTATTCTTGGCAACTGAAATTTACTAAAATTTTCTAAAAAGAAGAAAAGAAGCTGAGGCTGGTCGTGCTAATCCTCACCGGAACCCTCAACTTCTCCTTCTCCTACCAGGCCTCCAAGCTATCACCCCCCGTTTTAAAGGCGTTTGTGTGGTTTCTTGCAGGCTCTCTGACCGGCGGTGGTCTCTGCGTCTTCTGTTTGCTGCCTACAAAGTAAGCAACGTCGTGGGCTGGCTTGCCTTCAGATGTGTCTTACAATTTAATAAACCATGATTTCGAGGTTTCCTGCTCTGTTGGTATGCGAAATATGTCATCCCAGCTATCTGATTCCGAAGTGGGTGTTGATCTAGTTACCTCTTCTCTTCCTACTTTTGTCTAGCAAATGTTAGCATTCTATGTTTCTTAGCCAGCCAATATCAATCAGAGAGCGTATATCTTGTCTAACATATATCTTAAGCGCTAGAATACTTCGCAAGAACTGTTAATGCTTCATTTGCTATGTGTTTCATTTATTAGACATTGTTGTATGCAGGTATTATGCATACATACAATTTAGACCTTATCATCAGATGATGTAGATGACTTAAATGGATTAATATGCTTTGTGGGTTGATTTTTAAAAGATGATTTGAAGACTGTGAACCCTTAAAATAGGAAACTATGCCTATGATTCAAGTATCCAGTATGAAAGATACTTGTGACTTCAATGTAAGTACATTCTTTGTAAATCTTAAATGTCCTGAAGATGTCCTCTAACTACTAGACAAAAGCAATATTTGATGAACAGGTAGAAATGGGCAGAATGGTAATAGTAATTTTTTATATACATGTTGATAGTCATTTATTGGTTAATGAGAAACTTTTTGAAAATTGCCTCTATCTGTATGGCTACAATGGACTACAGAAGGCAAATTTACACCTGTTTTATTCTATCTGAGCGGATGAGTTATTATAAGATTAGAAAAGTCATTAGTTTTTCACATGAGGAAGTTACGAGTACTCTCAAGAATCTAACCATGAGAGCTAACTCACTAGAGATAGATAGGCTGGTATGCAAACATAATGAATATATTTCTCAGAAGATTTAAATGCCACATTGAGGATTGCAAATTCAAAAATGTGTCTAACAGATGATTCTCCCAAATATTAAAAAGTGAGTTAAGAGCCAACAGTATAAAACACAGAGAAAATAAGCTCGGTGTTTTGCGCTCTAAAATTTGCACTCATACTAACACTCAAAGCACTTCACTGTAACTTTCCATCTTCATTGAGCTGTAAAGCTTTAAGAATTATCTGATATCTCAGCCATTGTAGTGATAAAGGTCTTCCTTGTGTGCCACTAATTCTTTTATAGTTCTGTTTTTTTGCTTCCCTTACTCCAAAAGTGTGCCCACCATAGTCTTTTTTATTTGGAGACATTCAATTGCTGTGTACTGCCTATGAGTAGCGAAAAGCCTGACGGTGCACAAGAACTTTTGTTGAGTAGTTACTGAGGACCCTTGTGTGTCTGCTTGAAGGGTAACAGTTGGTGAGCTGACCACTGGATCAACCAACGGCATATACTTGTTGCAGTGGAAATCCTAGGAGGTTTCTGGAGGACTTGTCCTAGACCAAAAGGGCTAAGCTGATCAAGGATAAATATATTTGAGTGCCATGTGTGATTGCTCCCATCTTTCCCATCTTATCTCTATGTAGTTACAGCTTAAATAGTTGAGTCGATATTTACTTATATCTAAAACTTTAATCGGTCATCCCATTCAACCACCTAAGGATGTGCATAGCTGCCAATAGAGGTAATCTTTGCCCAGTATATTGAGAAACATAGAGAGGGTGGAGAAGTATCATTATATAGTACTAGGGTAGCTTCTCCCTTGCATCTTATTATCTTTCATAGTGGAATTTGATTTCATATTACTGTATGATTGATTGATTCACTTGAGTGTTGACCGGTGTGAACTGAATGTTTTTTGGATTCTTTGAACTTACCTTATATTTATCATTGCATTGTACCTACTAATAATATGAACTTTGAAGTACAGATTCGAAAGAGTGGGAAAAAAAGAGATCTCATCACTCAATTATGAATTTTTAAATGGTATATTCTTTATTTTTATAGTAGTGGACTCCTAATTTTTATTCTTTCATGTGACAAACATTGCAGATTATTAGGCATTTTCACCAGTTATTTTAGCATATTCTTTGTGATTGATAATTTTTTAAGGATGTAAATGCTCTTAATTAGTCTGTTCTCTGGTCTCTTTGTTGAGATTGTAGTATTTTTTGTGGCTTATTGCAAGTAAGCCCGATGTCTACTCTTCTTTGATAGAAAACTTACATCATCATTACCATAGTGCTAATGTCTCCCTGATGACATCATGGTGTTTACTGTTCATCTTCATTTTTGACAAATAACCATTTATTGGTGCATCTTTGGTTACTTCTTATTTTTGTTTCTTCTTGTCGGACATGATTAAAGGTGAAAGATCTTTTTTCTTACATTTTTTCTTAAAGAAACATTTGTTGCACATCTTCTCTCTTTTTCGTATGACATGTTAGTTTTCTCCTCTTCAGGTGCTTCATTCGCCACCTATTGTGTATATCCTCCCAAGGTTACAATTTATGTTTATGATGCCATGCTAATTCTGCAAAAAAAAAGTCTCATATTATTCTCCTAGTGTATCACAAGTTCAATTTATGTTTATTTGCAAGTTTTACTGTTTTACAATCATGCTTTATTTTTTAATGTATGTGTATAATCATTATATATATATTAAAAAATAATATTTATTAGCAACTATATTTATTTTGTGTGGCTTCCATGTTTATTTCCTTGTATCATAGGTATTCTTGTTAATATACATATTTGTGATGGCTCCCATGTTTATGCTCCATACTTGTGTGGTACAGTTTTTAATTCAATAAATATATCTTTGTTCTGATTATAATTGAGTTTTTGAGTTTATCATTGTATAATGAATAGAGAAAGAGGAAAGAAAAGTTTGGAGAGAAATAAAAGAGAGTCTGTAGACCAGCTACCAGACTTTCAAAGCTTCCAAAGGTGTAGAGAATCTTTAAGAGCTGGCAGAAGGTGATTTAAATCATGTCAGATTCTATATAATATGAATGTATTTAGGTTTATAAACTTTTGCACTTATACATTTTGATGCCCTTGAATGGAAAATGAGTTTAAAAGTCCAAGGAATTGTGGAAATCCTATGAGGAACTGCCTCCCCTTTCTGAAAGCTTACCTTGGGCTATTTTAGGAAACGAAGAGAGCATTGGATATTTTACATCTTTCTCTCTCACTCATGGACGAACTCTCCTTTGAAGTCTCCTATCAGAAAGGCCATATCTTAGCCTCTAGTACCTCATCCTCTAGTTTGGATGCACCATCAAATTTCATTTTAATCCATTCCTCTTGTGTTTTCTGCCAGCCAAAGTAATAATTCACATTGCACATTTGCTTGATGTTAATTGTATATCCCCATTCTTGCTCTTCTCAATTTGTTCTTCATTATCCACAACAGCTTTGTTCAAAACTCTTCTATTGGCCGATTAGAATCCTCAGCTCGAATGATAAACTTCTAGGTTTAATTTTATGTTCAACTTCTTCTCTGTTTACAAAAGGCTTGTTTCTGTGTATCTACAAAGATTCTAGTGTTCTGCTGTGATAGCTTTGGTGTAAATGCATATGAAATTTTCTCTACCCATGAAAGGTACATCTACAATTCCAGTAACAAATGTATTTGATCGAAATGCTTTATGTAGAGGAGAAGATGGTGAGCAACCTGTCAGGATTGTGAGCAACCTGTCCAGCTACACTGCCAGCTTGACCAAGTGATGATCTCCAGTATGCGCAACTCATTTTGATAACTGGAAGGGATAGATTAGCAGTATATCAATCATTTTTATTGACAATATATCAACTTGACAACTGATTGATGAACAATGTTTTTTGTACATACGACAAAATTTTTGTGAACTTTTCTATGCAATGGATAGAATCATGATTATCATGTATTTTCTTTTCTTGTGGTTGATAAGTGATACATGTATAGGTGGATCAATGATGGATGTATGTTGGATATAATGTAGACGAATCACATAAAATTATGTATTATCTTAAGATATATTTTGTGAGACGGATGAAATTGATAGTAAAAGAGATTAGATTTATCATTATAGCTATGAAATATTTATAGATATTGTTATTGTAATAAAAATTGTTACGGTTAAATTCTTACTATTTACAGTTCAAAAATGAACAATTGCAAATTGAAAAAGAATGATAATAATTACAATTTGTTTAGTAAGAATAATACGTCAACAGTTAAATTCTTACGATTTTATTGTAAGTGTTGTTATATTTATACTTACAATTTATATTACATTTACTTAAGGTTATTTTTTGTAAGTATAATTTTTTTACATTTACGGTTTACAATCGATGGTAACATTATAATTGACAAAACTATTAGATCTATAGCACGGTTGCTTGCTATCATTTATTGTCGTAAGTAGTTCTGTAAGTATAAGTTTTTACTTACGATTTTCATGTAAAACTTATGATTTTTTGTCGTAAGTACAGTCCAAATTTGTTGCAGTGACTCATAGTTATTACAGGATCCGAGTTAAGTCATATAGCATTGGATGAAGACACCATTGCTGAAAAACGTAACCTTAACGGATGTTTAGTATGTTGTAAAACAGTTAAAATATTCATTTCAAATTTTCAAATTTAAGAAACAAAATATCTAATTTTATAATCCCCGGTTCCAACATAAACTGGTTTTTGCTTTCGGTAATTTTAAACTGAAAACAAAATCAACGAAATTAAGATGCTGTCGGATGGGCAAGTGATTCTAAAATCCAACAGTTTACATCATACCAAACACAATTAAATGCCATAATGTAAAAGTATGATTCTTCAAAAAAAAATGCTATTCTATGGCATTTTACTAGTTTTGCGAAAAAATTTATAACCCACCAAACAATCTCTAAATGGGCCTTTATTTCGTGTTCGTGGGCAAGCGTTGTTATAGACAAAACAATCTTTGGACCCCTAGGCAATCCCAAAATTCTCCAATTTTAATTTAAAGGTTGCATTGTTGGTGGAAAGAGAGAATGTGTTCCAAGGCGCAGGTGGAGAGCTCAGTTGCCGGAGCCGAGGTGGAAGGTCGGCTGATCAGTAATATTTGTCTACTTCTCTAGGCCTAGTTGCGCACAAAAATATGCTTCTATAAGCCTATTCACATGGCCCAACGGGGTTAGCTTTTAAGGCAAAATGCCCTTAGTTTGTGGTGGCGACTGGAATACACCAAAGTAGTGTTCTTGTACAATTCGCTTTCTCAGCCGCACCACCCGATTGATATATATGGCAAAGAAAGACCATAGCTAGCTAGGTCTCTCTTCCTCTCTCCATACGCATGTACAATGATGCACTAGTTTATTGTGGAGTCCCAGCTTATATAGATCAAATTTTGCTTTTGAGGATTGCACCTAATCATGATCATGAGCTAGACACCAGTGTGTGGCTAAGGAATAGTTGTCCTTGAACAAGATCTTGTGCACCACTTATCTAGAGCCAACCGCATCATCTCTTTAAAAAAGCACCTTTGAGTAAAAATCTAAGAGAGGTAGAAAAGATGCAGAAGGATAGAGCATGGGAAGAGCATTATGGGGGAGACTAGAGAGAGAGAGAGGAGCACTATGGTGTGGCTATTTCTAGCCACCATCATGCGTTAGGCCCATCAGGCCCAGCCCAATTCAGCATGCAAACGTGGCCCTCCCGCAAGGCGCCACGTCTTTTCAAGAACAGCTCAAGGTCCCGAGGCCGGTCCCTGCATTCGGGTACCAGCGGGACCCAAGAGCCGCCTCCGGATACCTTATAGCCTGTTCGGCCAAAGGACCTCCCTCCGAGCAGGGTCTGCTCGGCGCGTGCCGAAACCTCTCGGGCACGAACGACAATCCTGGCATCAGACATCCGGCAGCAAGCCATGCCTCGGGCCGGGCACCGAACAGTGGGCTTGACTACCGAACAACAGGTCTGGCTCACGAGCAGGTACCTGCTCGGTACCTTCCTCCCAGGAGAATCCGAGCAGCCCTTCATCCCCTCGCGGCATCCCCTCCGGCAGTTATAACGGCTACACCACGTGCGCCCCACGATCAAGTGGTGTATTAACTGCGAGCTCCTCAACGGGCGCCTCAACGCGTAACTCCTAGTTGAGGACGCTAACAGGCACGCCCTTTGCGGCATTGATTAAGGACGTTCCGTCCCTCTCCCTCAGCACTTCTGCCTATAAAAGGCTCCGGTAAGCCTCCATGCAGAGGTACGTAATCCAAGGCACACCTCTCTGGCGCAATACTAAACCTTCCTCTTCTACGCCTTCGAATCCATCGCTAACTTAGGCATCGGAGGGTTCTCCCTGGTTCTTCAACTGGGCCCCCCAGATCCGCTTCTGGTTTTGCAGGCGTTCGTCCGCTACCGGCGTCCTTCCTCCCTTCTTCAAGTGTAGGCCCGCTTGGCTCCGGCCCAAGCAGGAAATCACCTCCACACTTTTGGCGCCATCTGTGGGAAGGAACAACAGCCATTGCTCGTGGACGATCCTCGTACCAGAACATAGGGAGCCGTATGACGAGGTCCCGCCAGTCGCAGGCGGACTCCCGTCAAAGTGCTCCCCCCGTCGACGTCGTTGTAGCTCCTGCTGCCACGACCGGGGGCGTCCCGGCGCCCGCCGCTATCGTGCCTGCAACCGCCTTGGAGATGGCCGAACTCCAGGGACAGATGCAGCAGCTGACGGGCATCTGCCTGGGCCTCCAGGCCCAACTTGCCGGGCAGGCGGCCCCGGCAGCCTCCGTTCCGCAGGAGCGCCAGGCAGAATCGTCTCACCGGTGATCACGCGCACCTCCTGCCCCAGCAGGGTCGATTCAGGAGTAGCATGCTGATTCACCGCGGAGGTCGCGCCACGCTCCGTCTGGTGAAAGCCTCGGAGCACCGCGGCCGTTCGCCTTGTTGTTCTGCGGCGGTCTCGTGCCTGCCGCGCTCGGTCCTGGGAGCCAACTCCACAAGTCTGGCCGTGCGGACTCGGCCCACCGAACAGGAGTTGGCAGGCGCTTGCGCCGCGTCGTCGACCTGGAACGTCGTGGACGCGATGGTCTAGCGTGCTGAGGGAAAAGCTCTGGCCGAAGAGGACCTGAACTTCCGCTCCCCATTCATTGCGGAGATCCTGGAGGCTTGGTCTCTCCCAAGCTCCCTCTACCTACCATCGTGCCGTACGACGGTACTTCCACAGAGCATCTGATGCGGCAAATGCTGGGCCTTTCCGGCCACCTTGAAGGAAACTGCTCGGGCTTGGTTCGAAGCCCTCCCCGCTGGTTCCATCTCTTCCTTCCACCAGTTGAAGAAGTCCTTTCGGGACAACTCCTGGGCGGAAGATCGCAACCGCGCACCGCGGACTCCCTCTTACTGTTCGGAAAAAGAAGGGAGAAGCACTCTGGGACTACGTCAAGAGGTTCCAGACTGAGGCGCTCCGCATCCCGCGCTCGATGTCCCATTAGCCACCAGTGCCCTGATCCAGGGTACTCGTGATGGTTTCCTGCAGAGGACGCTGGGACTGTAGGAGCCTTCCACTCTTGCCGAGCTCCTCTCCACTGCACAACGCCATGCGGCGTGTGAAGAGAGTCTGGCTGCTAGCCGGGCGAAGCACGGAGAATCGACGGACAAGAAGAGGCCTTCCGACCGTGATCGGAAGAAAGGACGGCGCAACGGCGACTCACCGCGCCGACCACGCCCCTTCACCGACTACACACCGCTGACGGTGGCACCCGAACAGATCCTGGCAGAGATCAGGGACGAACCATATGTTCGGTGGCCACCAAGGATGCGCTCCGATCCCCGGCGGCGCAACCAAGAGAAGTATTGTCGCTTCCACCGTGACCACGGCCACGACACCTCCGAATGCCTCCAGCTTAAAGACGAAATTGAGTCCCTCATTAAGCGCCGCTACCTCGGACGGTTCGTGCGCCGGAATGAAGACCGCCCCGGACGCCGAGAACGGACTCCCGAGCAGCCGATCAACAACGAGCCCAACGGCAAGAAATCAACGTGATCGCATGAGGATTCGCGCAGGCAGAGAAAGCACTCAGAGCCGACGCGATTACGCAAGGCGAGTGCATGTCGTGGACAGACCTCCGATACCTCGGCGGCTCCTTATCCCCCTAATCCGCGCACGCACAGTCTGAAGGGGCCATAACCTTCTCAGACGAAGATCTTGTAGGGGTTACCACCCCGCACATTGATGCGTGGTCGTTTCGGCAACCATCAATCATTGTAATGTGCTCAGGATTCTGGTAGATAATGGAAGTGCCCCTGACGTATTGGCTTACGATTGCTATCTCCTTATGGGCCTAAAAACTGACCAGCTCACCCCTGTAGAATCACCCCTGTTCGGCTTCTCGGGGGTGTCGGTTCAGCCTATGGGTAGAGTTCGCCTCTCGATCACCCTTAGGACGGCTCCGAAGTGTGTGACCAATGGTGGATTTCTTGGTCATCAGAAAATGCCTGGATACAATGCGATCCTTGGTAGAGGTCTGATCGGGCGGATCAAGGCGGTGCTTCGTCCCTCCATCAGAAGATGAAGTTCCCCACCCGTGTGGGGTCAGCGAGGTGCTTGGATGCCAGCGCGAGTCTCGCGGTGTTATGTCCTTTCTCTAAGGGACAAGCAGCCACTCGCGGCTCCAACACATGTTCCTCCACCAGCCAACCAGCCTTCACAAGCTGCGGAACTCCTGCCGAGGACCTACTCCCATCCAAGTGGATAGCGACCCGAACACAGTCCTATACATTGGTGCGTTACTAGCGGAAGCAGAGCAGAAGCGGTATAGAAGTTTCCTGCTAGCTAATCTGGACGTGTTCGCGTGGTCCGACGACGAGTTGCCAGGCATCCCTCCAGAGGTAATGGTGCATCGCCTCCGCCTGGATCCACGGGTCCCATCGGTTCAACAAAGGAGGCAACCCGTCAACCAAGAGTGGCAGACCGTGATCCGAGATCACATTGTCAAAAGCCGAGCAGTTGGGCTCCTCCGGGAAGCCCAATACCCAAGATGGATCTCCAACGTAGTCCTCGTACGCAAAGCCACTGGTAAATGGCGCGTGTGGATTGCAAGGACCTCAACAAGCGACGCCCAAGGATAACTTCCCACTGCCACGCATCGATCAGCTGGTAGACGCTACGTCGGGCACGAGCTCCTCAGCTTCTGGATGCCTACTCTGGGTATCACCAGATCAGTATGCATCCTCCGGATTAGGATGCCATCACGTTGTCACAGACTTGGGTTATACTGTTTCACCAGGATGCCCTTTGGGTGAAAAATACAGGCGTAACATACCAGCGACTGGTCAATAAGATGTTCGAGCAGCAAATTGGGCATAACATGGAGGTCTACGTCAACGACATGTTGGTCAAAATGCTTCCGAGCACTGACCACATCTCTGACCTCGAGGAGACCTTCGCAACTTTGCGAAGGTACAATATGAAGCTCAACCCAGCCAAGTGTGTGTTTGGAGTACGCTCAAGAAAATTCATCGGCTCCTCGTCTCAAATAGAGAATAGAGGTCAACCTGAGAAGATCCAAGCAATACTTGAAATGAGCAGCCCAAAACGGTAGGCGACGTCAACGTTTGATTGGACGACTAGCCGCACTCAACCGGTTCATGTCCCGAGCAGTAGAGAGGAGCTTCAACTTCTTCAAATTGCTGCGAGGACCCAGAAACTCTTCACAGCAAGGGGGGCATGTACGGTGGACTGAGGACTGTGAGGCCGCCTTCGCGGAGTTGAAGGCCTATCTCGCAGCCCACCTATTCTCTCGAAACCTGTGCTCGGGGAGCCCTGTTCGTATACCTTTCGGTTATCGAGCACTCCATCAGCGCAGTGTTGATCAGAGAAGAGGGAGCGGCCCAGCGTCCCGTTTACTATATCAACAGGGTCCTTCAAGAAGCTGAAAGAAGGTACCCCTGAGCAGAAAAACTCGCCCTTGCTCTGGTCACGGCTGCCCGGAATCTCAGGCCCACTCAATAACGGTTCTCACGACCAACGCTGAAGTCTATTCTACAGCGGCCGGAGGCTTCCGGCCGGCTCATTAAATGGGCCATCGAGCTAGGCAAATTCGACATCAACTACCGTCCAAGGACGGCCATTAAAGCACAGGCATTGGCAGACTTCGTTACAGAATGTACTCTCCCTACTGAACAGGATCCTCCGCTGGCTGACAAGCCCCCATGGGAGCTCTACGTCTATGGATCCTCGTGTGTCACAGGGAGCGGAGCTGGCCTGGTCCTCACCTCTCCGGAGGGTTTAGAGTTCCAATATGCCCTTCGGTTTCGCTTTGCGGCCTCCAACAATGTGGCCGAGTACGAAGCGTTGTTTTTCAGAATCCGAATGGCGAGGCACTTTGGAGCCCTTCAACTCTAGGCCTTCAGTGACTCCCAATTGGTTGCCGGCCAGATGAACGGACAGTTCGAAACAAGGGAGCCACGCATGGCCAGTACCTTCAACAGGTCAAGAGCCGAGCAGAAGGTCTCATCTACTTCGAAGTCATACACGTTCCACAGGAGCAAAATGCACGAGCCGATGCACTTGCCAAGCTGGCGTCTTCAGGTGACATCGCCCCTTCTCGCTCCGTATTCATTGAAGAGCTCGCTGCATCGAGCACCGAAGTGGATGTATCAGCCATTGGGTCCGACCCCCCAGCTCCGAACTAGACGGACCCTCTCCTGGCCTATCTACTTCGAGGCGAGCTTCCCTCTAAGCAGGGCGAAGCTCGGAAGATCAGACTGCGTTCTCAGTGTTCACCCTCATTGAAGGAAAGCTCTACCAACGGTCCCTTTCAAGACCCCTCTTACGGTGTCTCAGCCCTGAGGAGGCCCTTGCGGCTATCGAAGAGGTTCACGAGGGATTGTGCAGAAGCCACTTAGGGGGCAGAACGCTGGCACGCAGCATTATTCGAGCAGGATTCTGGTGGCCCTCTCTGCAAAAGGACTATATGTCTTTTGTCAGAAGGTGCCCGGAATGCCAGAAATTCGGACAGCTCATTAAGCAACTGGCCGAGCAACTTCATACACTGTTTGAGCCTTGCCCTTTCGCTAGGTGGGGCATTGATATATTGGGTCCCTTCCCAGAGGCCCAGGGTCGGAAGAAGTTTTGTCGTGGCCATCGACTACTTCACCAAGTGGGTCGAAGCAGAACCGTTACCACAATCACCGAACAAGCCACGTGGAAGTTTGTTTGGAAGAAACTTCCTCTGCAGGTTTGGCATCCCAAGAGTGATTACCTCTGACAAAGAGAAGCAGTTCGATAGCACCTTCTTCAAGCAGAAGTGCTCCGAACTTGGCATCTACAACCACTTCACCTCCGTGGCACATCCTCAGGCCAACGGTCTGGTCAAAAACGTCAACCGTACGTTGCTGCATGGGATCCGCACGAGAGTCAGAGCTGCTGGTAGTTCATGGATTGATGAGCTCCCTAATGTGTTGTGGTGTCACCGAACAACTGCTCGGGTAGCCACAGGGGGAGACCCCTTTCCATTTGGCCTACGCACAGAGGCCGTTGTACCTCTGGAAATGGCTCTCCACTCTCCGAACAACTCACTTCGACGAGGCCGCCAATAATCGCGCGCTTAGGGAAAACCTAGACATGCTTGGCGAATGCCAAAATGACACCAGCATCAGACTAGTTTCCTATCAACAATGTCTTGCGTAGTATTATAACTCCCGAGTTTGGGAAAGGCGCTTCTTCGAAGGGGACCTTGTTCTTCGCCGCTGCTCGGCATCGGATCCCCGAAGAGCAGCCGGCAAACTCGCCCCCAAATGGGAAGGACCTTATCAGGTCACCCAGGTCCTTGGAAAAGGCTCTTACAAGCTAACTACTCCTAGTGGCGGGGCCATTCCCAGAACCTGGCATGTATCCAATTTGAAGGCTTACTATTTATAAAAGCCTTCTGTTCGGCATCCTACTTCTCTCCTACCAGTTCTTTTGGCTGGCTAGAGATGAAGTCCAAAACATCCTTATCTCAATATCTTTAGCTCACAAGGATGTAACGACATCTCCTAGTATGAAGATGTTCCGCAAGCACCCCAGGCTAGAACACTCGCAGTTCATAACAACCTGTGCGGTAATTGCGAACACTTCTAAACGACCAACGAATTCCGATTCGGCCAGAACACTTGCAAGGTAAGGAGATAGAAAAAGCGAAGCCACGACTAGGATCAAAAGGAAGTTGCACTCATAGCTTCTTACAAAAATGCTCCATGAGCCTGGTGTACAAAAAAAAGAGGAAAACTAGAAGCAGAAAAGGCTAAGGTGCCCGTTTAGAGGGACCGGCGCCGTCGTCTACAGAAGGCATTCACCTTGATTGGAACTGGGCAAAGCGTACTCCGTCCAGACGAGCATCATTAGTCCGGCGTCTGCACTCCCCCACGGCAGCCTCGAATGCCTCTCGGGCATGCTCAGTTGTTGCAAGCCTCTGCCCGAGCTCCTTCCCGGCATCGAGGCCCACCTTGTAGCAGCGGGCCCCAAACTGCTCCAAGTCTTCCTTGAATCACAGACCCGCCTTCTATTTGGTAACTCCTCGGTCCTTCGCGTCAGTTAAGAAGCGGGCGAGCGCCTCCTTTTCTGCGCGAGCAACGACCAAGTTAAGCTCGAAAGTCCAAAGCGCGTCTTTGAGGTTATTCACCTCATTCAACAGCTCGGCTTCACGGGCCTTATGTTGCTGTACCAGGTCGTCGTAGAAGGCGGATTCCGCCTCCCATAGTTGTTTCTGATTCTGGGCGCTTATGGCGAGCTTCTTCAGCATGCCCAGAGAATTCGTGATCCCGTCCATCAGCGCCCCTACATCGACATCGTCATGTTCGGCAAGGTGCTCCAGGCGATAGACCCCACTTGAGTGCTCGGGGGTCTCCTCCGGACTCAGCTGTTGGCATTGCGCCAACACTTCCAGCTGAGACGCGGTAGGACACGGAGGCAGGACCCTCGAGGTTTGTCCTTCGAGGCGCTCCAGGGCCGCTTCCAGCATGGCCTCTGAAGGAAGCGTTGGCGACTTCCGCCCCAGCACTTGGGAGAGAGGACTCGATCTTCAGAGGCGACCTGGTCCTCGGCAGCCTGGTCGCTTGCCCTGCGGAAGAGCCTCCTTCGACCGCTCTGGGGACCTCGGCCACCACCTCCTAGTCCTTGGTAGCCTGGCTTGCTTGCCCTGCGGAAGAGCCTCCTTCAACCGCTCTGGGGACCTCGACCGCCACCTCCTGGTTCTCCGCGGCAACGAGAGATTTCTGGGGCCCCCCTCCTCGGTGTCAGCGACCTGTCCGGCCCCATCCTCACCCATGCCGACTGTTTGTGTTATCACTTCAACAGCCGCCTCAGTGGGGGGAATGGGGGGCAAGACGTCCGCCGTCGTCGAACTCCTCTCCACAGCAGTAGGGGCCGCCATCTCTAAGGGGACGGTCCCCTCGAGTACTTCAGCTGTGCACGGGGCTTTTTCGCCCCATTGCACGGTCATCTTCTCGCCAACGGGCGCAGCACTCCGCTCGTCGGCTCCGGTGCTCGTGGCCCCCGTCGGATCCACCTCATGTGGATAATCCCCAATGGAGTCTAAGGGTGCAGGTCTCTTCGTCCGCTCCTCGGACGAGCTCCCCGACTCGTCGCTCACCACGACGGGACCCAGTTCAGTAGCCATTTGAGATTTGCGCTTCTTCAGCGCTTCAAGACGAGGGATCTCTCCTCAGTATCTTCCTCGTCATCTTCTTCTACCATTCGCGACGCAGCCTCCTCCAGCGCCTCTTCCTCTTCCTCCTTATCAAAGGTCGCAGATACACCTCCTCCTCTCCGCTTCGCCCTCAGACGTCTGCTGCTCAGAGACTACCGGTCTGCTTTGATGGTTGAGGCTGGCTCGCTCCTCCTTCTCCGGTCAAGGATGGTAGCACCACTCTCGTAGAAGCCTTCATTACCGCCTTCTTCTTAAAACGGATCTTCTTTGGCCTCTTGGCAGCGGCTGGCGAGCCCTCAACGGAACGCCCCTCTGTAGGAGCCGGCGCCGCCATGGCAGTTGTCACCGAGGAAGGAGCCCTCACTGTAGTAGGGATCCTTATCACGGCAGAAACGTCATCGCCCTCGAAAAACAAATGAGGGGTGACGGTGATCTGCTCGGCGTACTCCTCGTTGGCCTCCTGGTCCCGACCAGCAGCTACCTCCTCGGCACCTGCAATCCAAAAAGGGGGAAAGCACACAGTTAGAAGACAATTATGCGGCAGATATACGAATGCAACGTGATCAGGTACTTACTCCATGGTCGGCTCAGACCATGTTGCACGAGTTGGAACTCCGTCAGGTAGCCCTCCCCATTGCGCACGTATGCTCGGTTCAGGCTATTCGAAGCCTTCGCTTCATCTTGGATCAGGAAGGGGTATGTATCCTTCCTCGCCGATTGGACTCTGGTCGGGAACCCCCACTCTGCACTGTCGTGTCACTTGACGAAGAAGAGCCGTTTCATCCAACCTTTGTTGTTGGAATACTTCTTCACCAGCTCGATCTGCATCCGGTCCGGTCGATGCTTGGTATAGTAAACACCAGCCTCGGATCCTGGTGAGGAGGCGAGGCGGAATTGCGCCCGGAACACCTCCGCTGAACCCCGGACTTTCCGGAGCTTGCAGACGATGCAGAAAATGCAGATAGTACGCCATGAGTTTGGCGTAAGCTGGATCGAAGCAATACCCCATCGGTTCAACAGCGCCTTCGCCACCTCCGGCAGCGGCAGCTGGAATCCGGCCTCCATGTGGTCGAGCGATAGTGCTAGGCACCCTGGCCTATTCGTCAGTTGTGAGTCCTCCTCCCTCGCCATCACGATCTCGTATTCGTCGCCGATCCGGAAGCGCTCCCGGAGGCCCTCGTAATGGCGGCATCGTGGCCCCCGGGCGTTTGCCGGTGCCACTCCGCTCACTTCGGCAACTGCGGCAGCCTTCCCTTGCTGGCCATCACCGGAGTTGCAGAGACGAAGAAGTGATCGCGAAGAGGAGGGAGAAGATGCTTGGGGGCAAGCAGGCTCTGCGAAAAAGCTAAGGGCGTGGGTCCCCGCCTGTGCCCCTCCTCTTCCTTATAAGGAAAGGAGGGTGCGAAATTCGAAAAGCCAAGGCGGCGCCCCCGCTCCAAAAACTGACGTTCAGATGTACCGCGGAGAGCCCCTGGCTCGACACGTCACCCCGCCATCATGGGGTTACCCATTATCGAGGAGGTATAGTGAGCGTCGTCGCCTCGCCGCCGCCATACATATAAGGTCATTGTCACATTTATTACGGAGGTGACGTTCGAGTAGGCTTCCGCCCTCGAGCGTCCTGGTTCCCGAGCTCACTCGATGGCGTGGGTGGCAAGTATGGTGGCTATTTCTTGCCACCATCGTGCGTTAGGCCCATCATGGCCCAGCCCAATTCAGCAGGCAAACGTGGCCCTCCCGCAAGGCGCCACGTCTTTTCAAGAACAGCTTCAAGGTCCCGAGGCCGGTCCCTGCATTCGGGTACCAGCGGGACCCAAGAGCCGCCTCCAGATACCTTATAGCCTGTTCGGCCAAAGAACCTCCCTTCCGAGCAGGGTCTGCTCGGCGTGTGCCGAAACCTCTTCGGCACGAACGACACTTCCTTGCATCAGACATCCGGCAACAAGCCATGTCTCCGGGCACCGGGCACCGAACAGCGGGCTTGACGACCGAACAGCAGGTCTGGCTCACCGAGCAGGCTACCTGCTCGGTACCTTCCTCCCAGGAGAATCCGAGCGGCCCTTCATCCCCTCGCGGCAGTTATAACGGTTACACCACGCGCGCCCCACGATCAAGTGGTACATTAACTGCTGAGCTCTTCAATGGGCGCCTCAACGCGTAACCCCCCGTTGAGGACACTAACAGGCGCGCCCTTTGCGGCATTGATCAAGGACGTTCCGTCCCTCTCCCTCAGCACTTCTGCCTATAAAAGGCTCCGGTAAGCCTCCATGCAGAGATACGTAATCCAAGGCACACACCTCTGGCGCAATACTGAACCTTCCTCTTCTACGCCTTCGAATCCATCGCTAACTTAGACATCGGAGGGTTCTCCCCAGTTCTTCAACCGGGCCCCCCTGATCCGCTTTTGATTTTGTAGGCGTTCGTTCGCGACCAACGTCCTTCCTTCCTTCTTCAAGTGTAGACCCGCTTGGCTCCGGCCCAAGCAGAAAATCACCTCCACACTATGCATGGTGAAGACTTGTTGTTGCCCTCCACTGTGGAGAAAGGCCTGCGAGCAGCTTCTTGGAAACAATAACAGCACCGTCGTGCGAGTTACAAAAGTGTCGTCCATGAAGCAGTGGGGCTGTCTGCTGGCAGTGGTTGTCTCGCTGGTTGCTGGCCTTTAGATCATGAAGAAAAGCACAAGACAAATTGCAACGTGCGGCAGACTTCTCTTTCGTCCCAAACAGCAAAAAAAAATTGCAAACCTGCTTTACCCAGGCCGCCTGGCCAATTGGGAAAGAATATTGCCGTAATGCACATATATTATAATGATTAAAACTAAAAAATTGGATTATAAAATGAACAGAGAAAACTTCTTAATCTCACGAACACATCGGTGCATTTGTATCCTATCAGTGCGAAGCCCCCCAAACAAGAAAGGAAAAATTTCAGAGAATACATAGATCAGAAAAGATGCTTAACGAACGGCTTTTCCCACACTGCTGACAAGGTGTTAGGTGAATTGTCAATCCGCACAGTGTGTCTTCTCTCAGGGGAGGTGTGTTTTTATTCCGTCCTGCAGCCGCTTCAGCTCTAAGGGGAGGGGGTTTCTCTGCTCCTTAGGGGAGCCCCCCCCCCCTCCCGTGCCTCGGTTGTCGATTTTGGAAGGTCTTTCCTCCTATGAAACGGTCGTTTTGTTCTCCCACTTCGGGGGGAGCCTTGTTTTTTGTCAAGGGATCTACTTCTCTCTTTCCTTGGTGGTCTAGCGATTCTTCATCGGTTGCTTGGAGTTGGTGTAGTAACCAGATGACGTTTCTATATCCTGTTTGTGTCTTTGTTGCATAGGTTTGTGCTTTTTGGTATTGGTATCATGAATTTCAGTGAAGCGTTGTTGGAGTCGGTGCTTGCCGCTCCCGCCCGACCTCCTCGTTTTGACAGTGCTTTTCGGCGAGCTCTCACACTCATGCCCACTTGTTTGAGATCTGTAGCCGAAGATCCCGTTCACCTCCTTCCAGTTAAGGAAAGCACCTCCCGTGGTGTTCAGTTTTGCTGCAGGTTTGCCTCCTCCTATCCGCCCTCCATCGATGTTCGTCTATGGATTTCTCCGGCAGCCCTATGCGCCTTTGGACTGTGTTGCTTATCTCCCCTGTTTGTGTTGTTGTTTGTGTCCCTGTATTCTCTCTCCCCGATCGGAGTTTGAGTGTTCCCCTGGTTGGCCTGCCATTAACGTCATCTAGTTACCATCCAATTCTTGTCTTTCGGTCTCTCCATGGGTTGGGGTTTGCTTTGCTATATTTGGACCTTCGTCTCGAGATGGCATGGTTGATGGGTCTTCCTCGGTGCCGACTGCAATTTCTTTCTGACAAAGATTTGCGCTCTCTGCCTCTCTGGTGTCTTATGTACCTCTTCTTATGAATGAAGAGATGGCTTGCGCTCTCAGGTGTCTTATGTACCTCTTTCTTATGAATGCAGAAACGGCTCCTATTGTCAAAAAAAAAAGGGGGGGGGGGGGGGGGGAAGACAAGGTGATATGCTTATGTCTTTATGACTCAACCCTGTCATATAAAGTTATTAAAATATGAGAAATAATTTTGTAACATCATTTAGTAACATCACCATTAAAATGTGCCACATCAATAATTGAAATAAAAAGTTAAAAATATCTCATAAATGATGGAGAAACAGTTTGTAACACCATTTGGTAACATCATTAATAACATCACCATTAAAACTGTGTCACATCAACAACTGAAAAAAAAAAGTTAAAAATATCTCATAAATGATGAGATTGTGGTACACTTTGATTGATGTGTTACTTTATTGTGTTACTAAATGATGTTACAAAATTATTTTTCTAAATGATGAGGTTGTGGTACACTTTGATTGGTGTGTTACTTTAATGTGTTATCAAATAGTGTTACTAAACCATTTTTCTTAAAATATAAGGTTGTTCTCCACAAGTTCACATGCACGAAAATAATTAAGGCTCAACTAATTGTAATTGTTCCTCGTCTTCAAATGGATAGAAGAACCGTATGGGAATATCTCATATTGAAAAAATCAAGTAGAATTCCTATGCTTATATATATAGGGCTCTAAAATTTCAACACCGTTTCTACGTAGTATTAAAACAGGGTCAGGACCCACTTTAATATTTTCACCTCCTCCATGACAATGTTGAAAGCCAATTGAACTTTCACATTTCCTTTCTACGAAACTGAAGAAAAGCAGAACAAAACGAAGAACAAACACACAGACACAAAAAGAAAACTCCCCATCACCACCTGTCCGGCAGTCCCAAAGCTGCCGATAAGGCAAGGAGAAAGGTGGACTCCAGCAAAGACAGAATCTCGTAATTCTTATCTTGAAACATTCACTACTGTAGGAGGAGACGACGAGCACAGGAACTGGCAAAATGTGGCATGCACTGGTGCTCTTAAGGCTTTTCTGTGGACAAAGTGCACTTGCTCGTGCATGGTTGTGTGGCATATGCCGGGCGGTATTGTTCTCTTTGCTGGTTCATGGTTGATGATGATATTCGGAAACACGGACGGTTGTGATGCGTGGGAGAAGTTAAGTGCCTGTGGGAGGGTGAGAATATCATCACCCATGAGTTTATTGGAGCACTACAGCAGACACTAATCATTGTGATCACTCATTAGATGCTACCGGCAGTGCCGTCATGAGGCGAGAAGGTCCACGGTTAAGTAGAACTCTTCTTGAGGGATTTGAAGAGAGCGCACAGGGAAGAAGCAGCAGCTACAACTGCTATGGACATTCCTTTCTTTCCAGACAACCCCATAACGAGATGACAAAGAATATATATCACACAGTACTGCTCAGTTTCCACCTCCCAGTCGCCGCGTCCAGCTGCATCAACCTGTGTCGTCTTGTCAAAGGTTGAGTGGTGAGATTTTGCTTATATAAAGTAGGAAGGATGGTGATCTTTCCACCGTGGATGTACACGGTCACCCGTCACCCACCGCTTGATGTTGCATGTAGAAAAATCAATATGTATAAGTTATGCTCCCATAAAGCAAAAAGAGGTAAGATGGTCTAGCTCTCTTCCATACGTTCCGCACTGCCAACCAGAACATTGGTAAAACGATGGATTAGTAAGCTGCAGTTAACTTACTCCGTCTTGGGTTCGCAGTTGGTAAGCACTGTTAGTTGTAGACATATATATACTGCTGTAAGCATACATACTAGAAGAGAAAACGAAAAAGTAAAAGAGGAAATGGACAAGTACCCTAGGCTGAAGAATGAAGATCACATTAAACAAATCAAAACACGTTCCATTAGATTGTGGAAGCTCATCACAATTTACATATATACATGAGAAGTACTTAAAGTAAGGAAGAACACCAAAAAAAGGCAAACAAAAGAGAGAAGGGAGAAGACGACTCGGGTCGTGGCCTTAAACTAATAACGTTGGTGGTGGGGATTGTAGAGAGGAGGGGACGGCCTTCGCGAGGAAGCTCGGCTGGGCGTCTCCCGCCATGATGACCACCACTTTCGGCTCCGCGTCGAGCAGGACCGGCGCGGGCCTCCCGCCGGAGGTTGGCGTGTACGAGGGAACGGCGGCGACGAAGGGCTTGCGCCTGGAACAGAGAAGTACGATCAGGGCGACGGTAATGAGGCCCATCATGGCCGCCAAGCCGCCGAACAGGTACAGCGCCGGGGAATTCCAACGCCACAGGCTGGCGCCGCCGCGGGCGGCGGCAGTGGTACTGGCTCTCGGACTTCCGACCACCTGTCTCATTCTTTTTCTAATCCTCTCACTCACTCTCTCTCGCTAGCGATCTGTGGTTTCTGTACTCTGTTTTGTGAGGAAAGGTGAGAGAATGGGCGAGGTGGTGACGGTGGTTGAGGCGGTGTTATATAGAGATAGAGACGACCGGTGCGGTGAGACGCGGAGAACGGGCGAGGTGTCATTTTTGGTGTTCCTCAGGAGCAACGTAAGGTAAAGTGTATGATTCTTCACTTAAATCATTTCTCTGTACCTGACCCCTCTTTTACGCTTAAGGTGAAGTCCCCTGCTCGCATCAATATTATTATTTTTTGGTAAATTGCTTCGCATCAATATTACAAAACATTGGATCAATACGATTTTTTCTTTTCCCAAAACTACATTATTGCATGCAGAGAGAATTAATAAATCTTCCCGTGAGTCCGTCAAGAAGTAAGACTTGAATCTAAAGTCTCACTAGATTAGATGTTAGTCTTTTGTTTTCTGTTCGGATATTTACGTATTCTCCACAAATTCTATAAAAAACACTATTAAGTGGGATATTTTTTAACGTAATCTTCTAATTTTTCTATGAAAAAAATAATTAGAAATTCTTGACAGCAAAAAAAAATCTTATTTTCAAATCCTTGTTAGAAAAATGTACACTAAAAAATCCTTAGGTTTAGCAAAATTTATTGTTTAGTCACTCATTAATATTTTCTATCGGAGATTTTTTTCATTTTCTGTTTTCTTTCTTCACCCCTCTTCTTTCTATATTATTTTAAAGTAAAATATATATGATATTAAAGTCAAAGAGTACATAGTTTAAAATAAAAGAGTAAATAATTTAAAGTAAATCAATATATGGGTTAAAGTAAAAATAATATATGAATAATAATATAAGAGAATATTTGAATATTTAAACATATATGGTATTATAGTAGAAAAGTACATGTCTTAAAGTAAAAGCTGATTTAATAAATGTTCACGTATCCTAAAGTAAAAGAGTGTTTATGACATTTGAACATTTATTTTAAAAGCAATTAACATTTAACTTAAGTCATTACTTTAACATTTACTTTGAATATTTATTTTAACATTATTTTAAGTTGGCAGTGGCACTGGTGGCGGGTGGGCGGCCAATGACAACAGCTGTCGTTAGCGATGATGGTCAGTGATCGACAGCCGACAAACGGTGGCTGATGGTCGATGGTAGTTGACGATGGCCGGCAGTCGATGGTCAGTTGTTGGCCAGCTGGCCAACAGCTAAGTAACCAATGACAAATGATGGCAGTAAGTAGTCAACCGATGGTGGTGGCGGTCAGTGGCGGTGGTGAGCAGCTATTGGCCATCAACCGTGAGTGGTAGGCCAACGACAATGGCTGACCAGTGGTGGCGGTTGGTCGACGACCGACTAGCAACGGTGGTGATGGTCGGCTAGCAGTCAGTGGCGGTGGCAGTGGTGGCTGGTCACCGACTTAAAAGTAAGTTAATGTTAATTGATTTTAAAGTAATTATTAATTTGTTTTAAAATAATCTTAAAATAAAGTTATGGTTTGTAAATATTAATTGATTTTAAAGTAATGTTACTTTAAGACATCTAAACTTTTACTTTATAATACATAAACTATTCCTGTAAAACATGTGAATATTTATTTTAAAACATATATTGTTTCAAAAAAATAGAAACTACTTTAAGTGATGTAGTATTGTTCTTTAAATCATATGTATAGTTACTTTTAAATCATATATATAATCACCTTAAAAACATATATTATTTTAAAGAAGAAATAGAGATAAGACATCTCATGAGAGATAAGGGCAAAATAGGAAATAAAAAATGACAGAAAAAGAGAGGGGATAAAAAATGTTTTAAAGATATTATTAAATACTCTTTTAAAAGAATAGAGACTACAAAATAAATCACTTCAAAAGTAGGGACTATCTCATACTATTTTTTTCTAAAAGGGATTTGGAAATAAGTGTCAGGGCCTCTCATTAATTGTGATAGACTATTTTTTATGGGAAGTACTCATGTACATAGTTGGTTGAGTATCTTCTTTTGCACTACTACATCAGGGCAAACTCTGAATACTGTGAGAGACGGCAAAACGCAACAACAGATGTGGGGGTTCTACGGATGAGATGGTTTTCATGTATAGATGGGCTTCACCACACTTCATTCCTATGTTTCTATAACCCGCTGGGAAAAGCTTGGTGTACCACTCAGATACCCAATCTCTCGTCAAGTACAAGAGAACATTTAAGCCCAGTCGGCGCATCACACGTGAGCAATGATGGAATATCACAGAGCCGCTCTACCATGGGAACAACTTGAGATTCGATTTCACAAAGTGAAAATTTTATTATATTTTGAGAAGCACAACTTCACATCCCGTTTGTTTCAACTTAAAAGCTTGTCCCAAAAAATTTTCCAGAAAAAAATTCATATAATAATCTGTTTTGTACTACTGAAAAATTAATCCATAATTTTTTTATATCTAAAATTATGAATTTTGATATTTTTTATAAGACTCTGTAAATTATTTTCTATATTATTATAAGCCTCTGGCTCCTGGCAGTCAGCGCCCGATGTCTCGCGCCCGACGGTCGGCGTCCGGTGGCCAGCGTCGGCGCTCGGCGCCCGGCAGCCAGCGTCGGTGCTCGGTGCCCGACGGCCAGCGTCGGCGTCCGGTGGCCTGGCGGCCAGCAGCCGACCTTTGGCGGCCTGCGCCTGACAGCCGACGGCCTGCGCCCGACAGCCGGCGCCTGGCGTCGGCGCCCGGAGCCCGACATTGGTGTCCAGAGCACGGCATCGACACCGGGCGTCCAGCATCCTGCGATCGATGCCCAGCGTCTGAAGTCTGACAGCCGGACGTCTAGAGCTCAGTGACTGACGCCCGACATCTGGAGTATGACACCTATGCGTCCGGCATCCGGCGTCCGACGTCCAGAGGCCAGCACCCGACACCAGATGTCTGACGCCCAACGCTCGTTACATCCAACGTCCTGCATCGGGTGATCGGCGTCGAGCGATCGGATGGTCGACATATAAAATGTACTTTTTATTTATTTTTAAGAAATATTTTACTAGCAAACAAATATCAAATAATTTTTTCCAAGAAAAAAATTTACGTGGATACCAAATAGATAATTATATTTTTCATTTTCTTGTAAAAGCTAATCATTAAAAAACTTTTTTTTATAAATTTATTTTACGTGCAATCAAACGGATCTTAAATATATTTTGAATAATTTATTAGTCCAGTTCGCATGATTCGTTGCACCTCTACTTTGTCTCTCTTTTTTTTTAATTTTAGAGTTTAAATTTTTATTTTGACGTCCAAATTCAACTCATGTATCACATCATGTTAAAAATAATGTAAAAAAATGAAATAAAAACTTAGACGTCAAAATAAAAAAAAAATTAAACTCTAAAACCTCTCAAAAAATTGACACAGTATTGTGCGTGAACAGTGCAAGGTGGATCAATAAATTTTTTTCAAGTCACTGGACGTGACAGAATTCTACTTTTTAAAGTGTAATAAGTTTTTTTTCTCTTTCATAAAATTCAACTAACATTCTCAACCCACCGGCAATATGAATCTGAAATTTTTTCTAAGATCAAAGAAATAATGTCACTCGATTATTATCAAATTGACTGTAACCTGAAAAAAGAAAGAAAGAAAGAATTGCAAAACAATGGAGAAGAAGAGGAGAAAGGCTTACTGCACTGTCGAGCAGTTTTGTCATGTCAAATTGCACTATCGAAAGTGTAGTTTTGCCGTGTCAAGCTGCACTTCTGCTCTCCCATTCATCCACCTCATCATTCATTTTCATCAGAAGTACATAGTTCATGATGAGGTAGACTAGTGGGAGGGAAAAAGTACAGTACATAGTCTATAATGAGATGGACGAACGGGAGAGTAAAAATATAATTTGACGTGATAAAACTGTACTTTCGACAGTAGAATAAACCTTTCTCGAAAAAAAAACTCCACTGACTGTCTGTAGTCCGAAGTTATAGAGAAAATTCATTTTATTATTGGGAGCAATGCTCCTTATACATAGAGTACATACAGTAACATGTTCCACAGGACTGGAGAACATTAACATATTCTAACACTCTCCCTCAAGTTAGAGTATATATACTTAGAAGGCCGAGCTTGTTATATAAAATTGTAAACCTTGGAGGTAAGATATTCAGTAAACAGATCGACTAGTTGATCATTTGACTAGGGACGGACACAGAAATTTTGTCAAGTGGGGTCACTCGAATTATATATTTAATATTTATATAATTATATATATTATAAATAATATAAATAAATATTTAAAATAAATTTTTTAAAATAATAATGAGACAATTCATTAAAATCAATTCTTTTCTTACAGTGGGGTCACCCCCTATAAAACCCCTCCAAAACACAAAGTTTATATGGTCATTTGAATCAAAAAAAAATTTCAGTGGGGTCACCGCCCTATAAAACCCCCCCAAAACACAAAGTTTACATGGTTACTTGAACAAAAAAAAAAATCCAGTGGGGTCACGTGACCCCACTGGATGCTCTCTGGATCCGTCCATGCCTCTGAGGAGGTTAAAGGAGTTGCTATCTTCTTGGACATCACTGCTTCACAAACAAAATGACAGTTCACCTCGATATGTTTGGTTCATTTATGGAGGATAGAATTGAAGTGAAATAAGTGTGATGATCAACCAATAGTGGAGAGGTGAATTGATTATCACTTAAATAAATGTTTTTTTTACACATAATAGACAAACTTAACTAAGTAGATCTATTAAGCAAGATACATAGTGGAATAACAATTAAAACAATGATGCCAACTATCCTAACGTGCGTATATAGAAAAGAGGTAGAAGAGATGGATCAAACCATAGATGCACGTAGGATTTAGAGTGGTTCGGCTAACACACTACAAGTGCGCCTATGTCCACTACCCCACACCCTATGAGGATTTCTACTCACTTGTTTCAAGGTACAAGCGGATAAACCCCTCCACACACACACGCGGTTGTTTCCGGGGGACAACACAAATCCCACTTCATTTTAGGAGACAAGATAACCCATTGTGTAGAGTGCGCACGCACCACACACCAACCAAGTGCTCACGCACACAATCTATGTGTAGATAAGTTTGAAGTATAGTTTCTGTGGAGGCCTTTTCTTTGTTTGGGCCGGAGCGGATCAGGCCTACACTGGAGTAGGGATGATGACAGACGCCGGAGGCAGACGAAGGTCCTGCAATCACCAGAAAAGATCAGGGGGGCCCGGTGAAGACCGGGGAAAACCCTCCGATGCTTAAGTCAGTGAGAGACTTGAGAAGCAGGGGGCTTTTGTGGGTAAGGCGTGTTTGTGTATGGATCAACATACCTCTGTATGGTCCTGTACCTGTGTATTATATAGGTACAGATGCTGATGCAAACGGGTGCAACGTCCCTGGATCGTGCCTGGAAGGGCGCGTCGGTTGGTTTGCACAACGGGGGAAGTTATGCGTTGAGGCGCCTGTTGAGGAGCTAGGCAGTTAACGCACCACTTGATCGTGGGGCGTGCGCGGCGTAGCCGTTGTAACTGTCATAAGTTAATGAAGGGCTGCTCAGCTCCGTCCCGGGAGGAAAGTACCGAGCAGGTAGCCTATCAGGTGAGGCAGGCTTGCTGTTCGGTAGTCACACCCGCTGCTCGGCACCTGGTAATGAGCAGACTCTGTTCGGAAGGAAAGGCCTTTGTCCGAACAGGCTGGGTGGTGCTCGGAGGCGATTGCTGGGCCCCGTTGGTACTTGACTGCATGAGCTGGACACGGATCTTTGAAGTCGTCCTTGAAACGCCGTGGCGCCTTGTTATTAGGCCACGTCTGTCTGCTGGACTGGGCCGGGCCATGATGGGCCCAATATATGATGGTGGCTAGAAATAGCCACCACACTTGCCCCCCACGCCCTCGAGCGGTTCGGGAACCGGAGCGGTTGGGAGCGGCGGCTAGCTTGTGTGTCGCTTCGGCTTTAAATGTGGTATCGTCCTCGGAGATCCGAATGGTCGTATTGTAACATTTTTCGGGGATTTCCCTCGAATGCAGAGCTTTTGTGATGAGTGCGGGGTCATGTCGAACCGCGAACGCCGTGTGCTCCAGATGAACGGTCACTAATGATGCTCCCAAGAAGTGACTTGGAGCGGGGAGAAACACCGCCCCTAGCTCGCCTCGAACTCCGCGCTCATATTTCCTTATAAGGGAGGAGAGGGGCGAAGGCGGGAGCCACGCCTTCGAATTTCTTCCTTCTCCGTTCGAGAGCTTTCGTGCCCCCTTTAGGTTCTTAGTCGTCTTCTTCCTCGCGCCTCCTCCCGTTTGCTGTTCTCCTCCGCGACTCACGACGATGGCGGGCAAGGGGAAAGCGGTTGCAGTCGCTGGAGCGAGCGGAGTCACTGTTGCGGCGTCTAGCGGGCCACAGTGCCGCCATTACAGCGGACTCCGGGAGTGTTTTCGGATCGGCGACGAGTACGAGATCATTGATGCGAAGGAAGGAGAATCGTTCCTGGTGAACAAACCAGGTTGTCTCCCTCTCTCCGTGGACCACATGGAGGCGGGATTCCGGTTGCCGCTGCCGGAAGTGGCGAAGGCGCTACTGAACTATTGGGGCGTTTTGCCAATACAGTTGACGCCCAATACATGGAGGTACATCTGTATCTTCGGCGTTATCTGTAAGATTAAGCAGATCCGGGGCTCGGCAGATGTATTCCGAGCTCACTTCAAGCTTTCTGCTTCTTGGCCGTCAGGAGCGGACATCTACTACGCCAAGCACCGAACAGATAGGATGCACATACAACTGTCCAACAAGTATTCCAACAACAAAGGTTGGATGGACAGGTTGTTCTTCATGCGCCACCGGGACGGTGCAGAGTGGGGATTCCCCATTGTCGTCTGCTCGGTGCGGAAGGACAGCTTTCCTAAGCTGATCCAAGATGAGGCGAGGGCCTTGGATAGTCTTCTTCGAGCAGGTGTTAGAAACGGGGAAGGCTACGTGACCAAATTCTCGCTTGTCAAGCACGGCCTGAGCAGATCGTGGAGTAAGTGTGCGAACTTTGGTTGTTTTACCTGCCGGTTTGGTGATCCTGCTCTAACTTTTCTCTCCTCTCTTTTTGCGTGCAGCTGCTGCGGAGTTGGAGGCTGGAAGGGATCTGGAGGTGAACGAGGATTTCTCCGAACAGATTCCTGTTCTGGCACATATGGTGTATGAGGATGACGATGTTGCGGCTGTTGTTCGGGTTCCCTCTGCTGTGAGGGTGAGTGCCACGGTTACAACGGCACTAGTGGCGCCCTCACTCACCAAGGAGCATCCAGAAAGCGCACGGGTCCCTAAGAAGGGGCCCGAAAAGATTCGCTTGAAGAAGAAGGCCACCATGAAGGTGGTTTCAACAGGAGTTCGGCCTTTGCTTGCGGAGGGCGAAGGGACGACTCAACCTTCTGCCTCTGTGAAGAAGAGGCCGATGCTACTTGATGGGGACGAGGAAGGCACAGGCCAGCTCCGTGCTCGAAAAAAGAAGAAGCTGGTTCGTGCTGCCCCTCGACTCAGCGAGGAGGGGACCGAAGAGGAGGTTGATGAGGCACAGTTGCTGCTGCGCAAGAAGCGTAAGGCTGTCGGGTCAGTCGAACATGAAGCTCCACGGATGCCCCCCGCGGTCCACCCGGAGGTCGCACAGAGGATGGCGACCGAGCTAGGACTCGTCGTGGTGAGCGACGGGTCGGAAAGCTCTATTGAGGAGCAGAGAGAAGTATCCGATCTTCGGGGCCCTAGTGAGGGTCGTGAAGAGGGAGTTGCCCAAACAGCAGCGTCAAGCACTGGAGTCTCCAGAGAGAATGTTGCGGAAACCTTTGCTCAAAGGGGCGAAGGTAATGAAGAGACCTCTACTGCCAGGGAGGGGATCTCTCCGCGCCGTGAGGTTCCAGAGGAGGATGTCCCCGAGGAGGTAGCTGCTTCAGCTGCGGGGGCCAGTCCAACCGGGGGGATGACAATCCCACAGAAGGAGATTGTTGAAGTTGTTATGGCCCCCCTGCTCCTCACAAAGATGGTTGCGGTAGTGGAAATACCATCAACCATTTTGGGATCCACTGAAGCTGCAAGAGCCACACAGAGGGCGGAGGAGATGGCCCTGGTGACAGAAGGTCGCAAGGAGGTTGCTGATGCTGCTGAGGGGGTCGTATTGTCGTCCGAGCTCCCCTCGCAGGCGATGCTAGAAGCCACGCTGGGAAGGCTTGGGAGCGACGCTTCAAGGGTTCTGCCTCCGTGCCCGTCCAAATCCTATTTAGATAGGATGGCATGGTGTCAAGATTTGAGCCCGGAGAAGACCCCTGAGCATTCCAGTGCGGCTTACCGCCCAGGGCCCCTCTCCGAACATGATGACGACGACAACGTTGACGTGGGGGCGTTGGTGGACGGCATCATGAGCTCGATGGGCCTTTTGAAGAAGCTCGCCTCGCGTGCCCAGGACCAGAAGCAGATGTGGGAGGCGGAAACGGCCTTCTGCGACGATTTGGTCACTAAGCACTGGGCTCGCGAGGCCGAACTTCTAGAGGAGGTGAAAAACCTCAAAGATGCCCTCCACACATCCGAGCTCAACCTGACCGTTGCCCGAGCCGAAAAGGAGGCAATCGCGAAGGTGCTAGCCGAAGCCAGAGCCCAAGCAGTGGCGGAGTACAAGGAAGGTCCTGACTTCAAAAAGGACCTAGAGCAGTTCGGGGCCCGTTGCTACAAGGTAGGCCTCGAAGCCGGAAAGGAGTTCGGGGAGAAGCTTGCTTGGACAGAACGTGCCCGAGAAGCTTTCGAGGCTGCTGTAGGGGAGTGCCGGTGCCGAACCCAGGACGCACGTTTGGACAGAGTACATTTTGCCCAATTCCAGTCAGGGCGAATGCCTCCTGCAGATGATGGCGCCGGTACCTCCAGGCAGGCCCCTTGAATATCCTCTCTTTTTTGCTTGGCAGCTCGGCCAAAGCAATCTTTTGTACAAAATCTGAATAGATCTCTTTTTTTCAAAAAGTGGTTTCGCTTTTCCTATCTCCTCACCTTGTGAGTGTTCTGTCCGAACTAGAGTTCGTTGGTCGTTTAGAAGTGTTCGCAATTGCCGCACAGGTTGCTAGGAACTGTGGGTGTTCTGACCTGGGGTGCTTGCGGAACATCTTCACACTAGGAGATGTCGCTACATCCTTGTGAGTTAAAGGTATTGAGATAAGGATGTTTTGGAGTTCATCTTTGGCCATCCAAAAGAACTGGTAGGAGAGGGGTAGGATGTCAATTAGAAACCCTTTATAAATAATAAGCCTTCAAATTGGATACATGCCAGGTTCTGGGAATGGCCTCGCCACTAGGGGTAGTTAGCTTGTATGAGCCTTTCCCAAGGACTTGTGTGACCTGATAAGGTCCTTCCCATTTTGGGGCGAGCTTGCCGACCGCTCTTCGGGGATCCGAAGCCGAGCATCGGCGTAGAACTAAATCTCCCACGTTGAAGCGCCTCTCCCGAACTCGTGCGTTATAATATTGCGCGAGTCGCTGCTGATAGGAAACGAGATGAATGCTGGCATCGTTCTGTCGTTTGCCAAGCATGTCCAAGTTTTCCCGAAGAGCACGGTGGTTGGCGGCTTCATCAAAGTGGGTTGTTCAGATGGTGGGGAGAGCCACTTTCAGAAGCACAACGGCTTCTGAGCCGTAAGCCAAGTGGAAGGGTGTTTCTCCCGTGGCTACCCGTGCAGTTGTCCGGTGACACCAGAGAACGTTAGGGAGCTCGTCAATCCATGAACTCCCTGCAGCTTCCACTCTTGTACGGATCCCGTGCAGCAGCGTTCGGTTGGCATTTTCTACCAAGTCGTTTTCCTGGGGATGCGCTACGGAGGTGAAGTGGTTGTAGATTTCGAGCTCAGCACATTTCTGCTTGAAGAAGGTGCTGTCGAACTGCTTCCCGTTGTCGGAGGTGATCACTTTTGGGACGCCAAACCGGCAGAGGAGGTTCTTCTAGATGAACTTCCATGTGGCTTGTTCGGTGTTCGCGGCCACAGGTTCGGCTTCGATCCACTTGGTAAAGTAGTCGATAGCTACAAACAGGAACTTCTTCCGACCTTGGGCCTCTGGGAAAGGACCCAGGATATCGATGCCCCATCTAGCGAAAGAGCGTGGTTCGAATAGATTGTGAAGCTGTTCGGCAGGCTGCTTGATGAGTTGCCCGAACTTCTGACATTGTGGGCACCTCCTGACAAAGGACATACAATCCTTTTGCAGCGAAGGCCACCAGAACCCTGCTCGGATGATGCTGCATGCTAGCATTCTGCCCCCTAAATGACTTCCACATAGTCCCTCATAAACCTCTTCTGTAGCCCCGAGAGCCTCTTCAGTGCTGAGGCACCGTAAGAGAGGTCTTGAGAGGGACCGCCGGTACATCTTGCCTTCCACGAGGGTGAAATGCTGAGCACGCATTCTAATTTTACGAGCTTCACCTTGCTCAGGTGGAAGTTCACCCCGAAGTAGGTAAGCCAAAAGAGGGTCCATCCAGGTCGGAGTTGGCGGGCCTGTCTCAACGGCTGCAACGTCTACTTCGGTGCTTGGCGAGGCGAGCTCTTCGATGAATACGGAGCGAGAAGGGGTGATGTCACATGAGGATGCCAACTTGGCAAGGGCGTCTGCTCACGCATTCTGCTCCCGTGGGACGTGTACGACCTCGAAGTAAAGGAGACCCTCTGCTCGGCTCTTGACCTGCTGGAGGTATTGGGCCATACGGGGTTCCCTTGCTTCGAACTGCCCGTTTACTTGGCTAGCGACCAACTGGGAGTCACTGAAGACCCTCATCCGAAAGGCTCCAAGATGCTTAGCCATACGGATTCCGGACAACAATGCTTCGTATTCGGCGACATTGTTGGAGGCCGCGAAGCGGAATCGGAGGGCATACTGGAACTCTAACCCTTCTGGGGAAGTGAGGACCAAACCTGCTCAGCTCCCTATGACACAAGAATACCCATCCACATAGAGCTCCCATGGGGGCTCGTCAGCCAATGGCGGATCCTGCTCGGTGGGGAGAGTGCATTCCGCAACAAAGTCTGCCAACGCTTGCGCCTTGATTGTTGTCCTTGGTTGGAAGCTGATGTCAAACTCGCCTAACTCTATGACCCATTTAATGAGCTTGCCAGAAGCCTCTGGCCGTTGAAGGATAGACTTCAATGGTTGGTCGGTGAGGACTGTCACTGAATGGACCTGAAAATAAGGCCTGAGCTTCCGAGCAGCCGTGACCAGGGCGAGGGCGAGTTTTTCTGCTCGAGGGTACCTCCTTTCAGCTTCCTGGAGGACCATGCTGATGTAGTATACCGGATGTTGCGCCGCTCCTTCTTCTCTGATCAAAACTGCGCTGATGGAGTGTTCGGTAACCGAAAGGTATACGAACAGTGGTTCTCCGAGCACAAGCTTTGAGAGAATAGGTGGGGCTGCCAAATATGCCTTCAGCTCGGTGAAGGCAGTGTTGGCCCTTTTGGTACGGCAGCAAACAAACCTAGAGGGGGGGTGAATAGGTTTTTCTGAAATCTGAAATAGAATCTTAAACACAGAAAAATAACACTTGAAAGTTTGGTTAGTTCAGTGTGATAGAGAGTGCAGTGCGGAAGCAAATAAACAATCACACAAGGACACAGGAGATTTATCCTGGTTCGGCCCTTCCCACATGGAAGTCCTACGTCCAGTCCCCAAGCAAACTCTTGGGATTTCACTAACCAAGGGTACAGTCCCCCTTATGGACCTTACAACACCCTGGATCCCCCACCAGGTCTTCTTCTCTTTCCCGGGCAAGAAGGCAGCCCACTTCTCTTACAGGTAAAGAAGCCAACCTCCTGGAACAAACCCCAGTGCGGTTCTGCTAGACACCAACCCCTAGCTGGGTTAACAACTGGTACAAACCCCAGTTAGGTTCTGCTAGACACAAACCCCTAGCTGGGTTAACAACTGTATACAGTCCTACAGCTGGACACAGATCTTTCTTAGAAAGATCAGACTGAGAGACCTTACAAGATGAACACTCATGTAAAGCTCACAGTCCCAAACTCTCCCCAGATATACAATAAGCTCGGAGAGAAACAGAAGAGAGAAAAGAAGGCTCGAATGCTTGAAAGCTTGGAAGCTTGAGAGCTTGAAATGCTTTGAATGCTTCTTCTTGGCTCAGGCTCTTTCTCTCTTTCCTTGAGTGTATGTGGCGTGAAGGTGCTTCTCACAGATGTACACTCCTTCAAAGATATTCAGGAAAAGGCTCTTGTGTTCTTCAGCAATGCTCCATCTTTATATTGAGCAGCTTTAGAATAGATCCGTTGAGGAGATCCGTTGGAGTTCTAGCCGTTGCTCATCTCTTCTTCATTTGTCTTAATCAGACTCTGATGGTCTTCGATGTCTGTGAGCATAGAAGAGAGTGTTAGCATAAAAGAGTGTTATGATAAACGATGCATGGTACTGTGCTTCTGCTAACATACTGAAAATAGTAGGTCATATCTTTTTGACAAGATTCTGAAATATGCATGCAGCTTTTTGTCAGAAGATATTTGACTTTTTATTTAAGCGCCAAGCATATTTGAAATATAAAGGCAATCTGAGTTTGAACAGAATCCATGAAGAAATCGATATGAGCATGACTTATGAAATCGTTATGGGAACGATTTCTTAACAAATCGTTATGGGAACGATTTCTTAACAAATCGTTATGGGAACGATTTCTTACCAAATCACTGCGCTCAAAGAAGAAATCGTTATGGCATCGACTTCTTAACAAAAACGATATGGCTTCTAAAGAAATCGTTGCGAATACTTATGAAATCGTTATGGCATCGACTTCTTAACAAAACGATATGGCTTCTAAAGAAATCGTTGCGAATACTTATGAAATCGTTATGGCATCGACTTCTTAACAAAACGATATGGCTTCTAAAGAAATCGTTGCGAATACTTATGAAATCGTTAAGGCATCGACTTCTTGCGCTTTACAGAAGAAATCGTTATGGCATCGATTTCTTAACAAATCAATACGCTCAAAGAAGAAATCGTTATGGCCACATCAAATCGTTATGGCATCGACTTCTTAGCAAATCGTTGCGGCGCTTGATACTTTGGCACTTTAAACAGAAATCGATGTATATTGATTAAACATCGATTTTATCATTTTAGTGCGCCAAATATTGCATCAATGAAAGACTTAGCATTTTGCTATGGGATTGATGCGACACAGATGAAACAAAATATTCAATTTAAGTTACATCATAAATTTTATTATCACCAAAATACAAGAACAAATAGAGAGTGGTTCAGCAATCTCCCCCTTTTTGGTGATGACAAAATTTATGTGAATTTTCTGATAAAAATGTATATAGCATAGAGGTTAGCATAGAGGTTTCAGAAAATTCATACAAACTCTCCCCCTTTTTGTCACTAACCAAAAAGGATGGATCTTACCATGCATTCTCTCCCCTTTGAGAAAATTTCTTACCATTGAGGGGTTCAACAATAATAGATATTCAATGAATAACTTCCCCTTAGTGAAGGCTCCCCCTGAGTATGAGACTCCCCTTAGTCTGTGCTCCCCCTGAGCATGAGAGACTCCACCTGAATGAAACTTGAAAATAATTATTAGTAATATTTAAAATTTACGAATAAATTAATGACTACTCCCTCTTCAGATATGAGATGGATGAAGAGTTGGCAGTCTTTAGTGCCTTGAGCATCCTTTGTTCCTGATGCCCCAAGGCTATCCTGCAAATGAGCTACTCAGAAGTAGGTACCCAAATAATTTTGGGTCCTTGATCGTTAGATGCATAAAAATAGCCTTTAGGTATCCAAACTAGGTGCTTAGTTGTGCAGGTGTTTACTGTGTGTCCTAATTTATTACAATGAGAACAACAATGAATATAATCTATTTTGTAGTTCTTATTGTTTTTATGATGTCTGTTTAGGACATAACTTTTTAAAACATTTTCTTTTACAGGGGCCATTTTCTGATGCAACTTGGTTTCTTTTACAAATTTTGGTAATGGATATTTTCCTGGAATTACTGCTTGTTTTCCTTTTTCCAGAGGTATGTATCCAAGGCCTTGCTTGTTATTTCCAGGTTTTGACCCTTTCAAACATAAAGCTAAAGAAGTTTTTCCTTTTGTTAATTTACTAACTGATTCTTTTAGGTAGAGATTTTCTTCAGTTAGAATTTTTAATTTTTCTTCTAACTCTAACTTTTCATTATTTTTGTTTTTCAAATCTTCATTCAAAAGATAATTATTTTCTTTACTATCTTTTAATTGTTCCTCTAATTGTTCCATTTCTGATTTAAGATCAGAATTAGTGTTTTCCAAACAGGTAAGGTTGCTCTTGAGATTTTTTAGTTCTTTTACAACAACCTTATGCTTATTATATAGTTCATTAAAGACTTCTTCTAAGTCTTCAGACTCTGACCCTGAATTTGTGCAAGAGTCAAAAGAAGGTTCAGAGAGTACCTCATTTAGCCCTACCATGAGGGCTAGATTTACCTGCTCCTTTTCGGAATCTGAACTTGATGATTCTGAGCATGTGGTCTCTTCATTTTCCCAAGCAGCCGCCATAGCTTTTCTTTTAAATTTCTTGTGCTGCTTCTTGAGCTTTTCGGTTTGACCATTCTTCTTTAACCTTGGACAATCTGGTCTCAGATGTCCAGGTTTTCTGCATTCATAGCAGACTGGTTCTTTCTCTTTCTGTCTTTCTTTTGAATCCTTTTCGATCCATTTTTCTTCTTCTTGAAAATTTTCCGAAGCTTGGACAGAACTTCATCTACGTCACTGTCTTCAGAATCTACATCCTGGGAACTAGAAGAAGAGATGGAAGGAACGGCTACAACTTTAAGAGCGTTAGTGCATTTCATTTTAGATGAACTTTCAGATAATCGCTCCATATTTATTTCATGTGCCATGAGAGAACCTATCAGATTATCAATCGATAATTTGGTCAAGTCATGGGCTTCTTCTATGGCCGTTACCTTAGGTGTCCATGAAATAGTTAAGGACCTAAGTATTTTCTAACGGTTTCTTCATTTGAAAGAGTTTTACCAAGAGAATTTAAGCCTACTATTATGCTTGAAATCTATTATACATAGTAGTAATGTTTTCGCTTGGAAGCATTTTAAATTGTTCATATTGTGAAACAAGAATATCTATTCTAGTTTGTTTCACTTTATCCGTTCCTTCATAAGTTATCTGCAGTTTATCCCAAATTTCTTTAGCAGATTTGCATGCAGACACTCTACTAAATTCTCTTTTGGATAAGGCACAACATAAGTAGTTCTTAGCTTTAAAGTTTAAAGATAATTTACTTTATCAGCAGGTGTAATGGCAGTAGTGCCTTCAATAGGAACAATAACAAAATCACCTACCTCAATTACCTGCCACAGATCAAAGTCTGTGCCTCGAATGAAGCATTCCATTCTCATCTTCCAATATTGATAATCTTCTCCATCAAAGAATGGAGGTCTGGTGACTGATTGTCCTTCAGCATATCCTTGAGCTGCCATGGATCTTTACTCTAAGATCGTTGGATCTTCTTTGAATGATCAGAGAACCTGGCTCTGATACCACTTGTTGGCCCTTTTGGTACGGCAGCAAACAAACCTAGAGGGGGGGTGAATAGGTTTTTCTGAAATCTGAAATAGAATCTTAAACACAGAAAAATAACACTTGAAAGTTTGGTTAGTTCAGTGTGATAGAGAGTGCAGTGCGGAAGCAAATAAACAATCACACAAGGACACAGGAGATTTATCCTGGTTCGGCCCTTCCCACATGGAAGTCCTACGTCCAGTCCCCAAGCAAACTCTTGGGATTTCACTAACCAAGGGTACAGTCCCCCTTATGGACCTTACAACACCCTGGATCCCCCACCAGGTCTTCTTCTCTTTCCGGGCAAGAAGGCAGCCCACTTCTCTTACAGGTAAAGAAGCCAACCTCCTGGAACAAACCCCAGTGCGGTTCTGCTAGACACAACCCCTAGCTGGGTTAACAACTGGTACAAACCCCAGTTAGGTTCTGCTAGACACAAACCCCTAGCTGGGTTAACAACTGTATACAGTCCTACAGCTGGACACAGATCTTTCTTAGAAAGATCAGACTGAGAGACCTTACAAGATGAACACTCATGTAAAGCTCACAGTCCCAAACTCTCCCCAGATATACAATAAGCTCGGAGAGAAACAGAAGAGAGAAAAGAAGGCTCGAATGCTTGAAAGCTTGGAAGCTTGAGAGCTTGAAATGCTTTGAATGCTTCTTCTTGGCTCAGGCTCTTTCTCTCTTTCCTTGAGTGTATGTGGCGTGAAGGTGCTTCTCACAGATGTACACTCCTTCAAAGATATTCAGGAAAAGGCTCTTGTGTTCTTCAGCAATGCTCCATCTTTTATATTGAGCAGCTTTAGAATAGATCCGTTGAGGAGATCCGTTGGAGTTCTAGCCGTTGCTCATCTCTTCATTTGTCTTAATCAGACTCTGATGGTCTTCGATGTCTGTGAGCATAGAAGAGAGTGTTAGCATAAAAGAGTGTTTATGATAAACGATGCATGGTACTGTGCTTCTGCTAACATACTGAAAATAGTAGGTCATATCTTTTTGACAAGATTCTGAAATATGCATGCAGCTTTTTGTCAGAAGATATTTGACTTTTTATTTAAGCGCCAAGCATATTTGAAATATAAAGGCAATCTGAGTTTGAACAGAATCCATGAAGAAATCGATATGAGCATGACTTATGAAATCGTTATGGGAACGATTTCTTAACAAATCGTTATGGGACGATTTCTTAACAAATCGTTATGGAACGATTCTTACCAAATCACTGCGCTCAAAGAAGAAATCGTTATGGCATCGACTTCTTAACAAAACGATATGGCTTCTAAAGAAATCGTTGCGAATACTTATGAAATCGTTATGGCATCGACTTCTTAACAAAACGATATGGCTTCTAAAGAAATCGTTGCGAATACTTATGAAATCGTTATGGCATCGACTTCTTAACAAAACGATATGGCTTCTAAAGAAATCGTTGCGAATACTTATGAAATCGTTAAGGCATCGACTTCTTGCGCTTTACAGAAGAAATCGTTATGGCATCGATTTCTTAACAAATCAATACGCTCAAAGAAGAAAAATCGTTATGGCCACATCAAATCGTTATGGCATCGACTTCTTAGCAAATCGTTGCGGCGCTTGATACTTTGGCACTTTAAACAGAAATCGATGTATATTGATTAAACATCGATTTTATCATTTTAGTGCGCCAAATATTGCATCAATGAAAGACTTAGCATTTTGCTATGGGATTGATGCGACACAGATGAAACAAAATATTCAATTTAAGTTACATCATAAATTTTATTATCACCAAAATACAAGAACAAATAGAGAGTGGTTCAGCAGGCAGCTTCACACTCTCAGTCCACCGTACTTGCCCCCCTTGCTGCGAGGCACTTTGGGGCCTCGGAGCAACTTGAAGAAGTTAAACTTCTTTCTGCTTCTCGGGGCATAAACGGTTCAGTGCAGCAAGACGCCCAGTCAAACATTGGACGTCGCACACCGTCTTAGGACTACCCATCTCCAGTACAGCTTGGATTTTTTTCGGGTTTGCCTCTATCCCTCTATTCGAAACGAGGAAGCAGTACAACCCCAGGTCTGTGACGAACGTAGTAGCGTCTTGATCCGGAGGATGCATATTGATCTGGTGATAACCAGAGTAAGCATCCAAGAAACTGAGAAGCTCGTGCCCGGAGGTAGCATCCACCAACTGGTCGATGCGCGGCAAGGGGAAATTATCCTTGGGTGTTGCCTTATTGAGATCCTTGTAGTCGACGCACACACGCCATTTTCCATTGGCCTTGCGTACGAGGACCACATTGGAGATCCACCTTGGATATTGGGCTTCTCGGATGAGTCCAGTGGATCGGCTTTTGACGACGTGATCCTTGATCACGGTCTGCTGTTCTCGGTTCACAGGTCGCCTCCTCTGCTGTACTGGCGGGACCTGGGGGTCCAAACGGAGGCGGTGTGTTATCACTTCCAGAGAAATACCCGGAAGCTCATCATCGGACTACGCGAACACGTCAAGGTTGGCTAGCAGAAAGGCCTCGTAGCGTTGCTGCTCGGCTTCTGCTAGTAGGGCTCCAATGTAGAGGACGTGCTCGGGGTCGTCGTCAACTTGGACAGGAAGTAGATCCTCAGCGGGCGTTCCTCGGCTAGTGGAGGGCTGATCGGTGGACGGCGGAACTTGGTCTGGTGTTGCGAGTGGTTGCTTGTCTCTTAGAGAGAGGACATAGCACCTGCGAGACTCGCGCTGACACCCGAGCACCTCGTCTATCCCGCTCAGAGTTGGAAACTTCATCTTCTGATGGAGGGATGAAGGTACTGCTCTAATTCTACCGATCAGGCCTCTGCCAAGGATGGCGTTGTAGCCCGGCATGTTCTTGATGACCAAGAAGTCAACTACCTTGGTCACAGTCTTCAGCGCCGTCCCTAAGGTAATTGGGAGGTGAACTCTGCCCATGGGTTGTACCGAAACCCCCGAGAAGCCGAACAATGGCAATTCTACCGGGGTGAGCTGGTCGGTTTTAAGGCCCATAAGCACAAAACAGTCGTAAGTCAAGACGTCGGGGGTGCTTCCATTATCCACCAGAATCCGACGCACATTACAATGGTTGATGGTGGCTGAAACGACCACGCATCAGTGTGTGGGATAGCGACCCCTACAAGGTCTTCGTCTGAGAAGGTTATAGCCTCCTCGGGCGGTGTGCATGTAGGATTGGTGGGATATGGAGCAGGCCTAGGCACCGATGGCCTGTCCATGACGTGCACTCGCCTTGCGTAATCACGTCGGCTTCGAGTGCTCTCTCCGCCCGTGCCGAAGCCTCCCGCGATCACATTGATTTCTTGCCCGTTGGGCTCGTTGTTGACTGGCTGCCCGGGAGTTCGCTCTCGGCGTCTGGGGCATTCTTCATTCCGGCGCACATATCCCCTGAGGTAGCCGCGCTTGATATGGTCTTCGATTTCGTCCTTAAGCTGACGACATTCGGAGGTGTCGGGGCCGTGGTTGCGATGAAAGCGACAGTACTTCGCCTGGTCGCGCCTCCGGGGGTCGGAGCGCATCCTTTGTGGCCACCGAACATATTGGCTCGTTCCTGATCTCTGCCAGGATCTGTTCCGTGCCACGTGAGGGGGGTGTAGTTGGTGAAGGGGCGCGGTCGGCGCGGCGAGTCGCCATTGCGCCGTCCTTTCTTTTGATCACGTCGGAGCCATGTCAGAAGTCTCTTCTTGTCGACTGTTCCCCTGCTCTACTCGGCCTGCAGCCAAGCTTCTTCGCACGCTGCGTGACGTTGTGCGATAGAAAGCAGCTCAGCGAGAGTGGAAGGGTGCTGGACGCCCGAGGGTCCTCTGCAAAAAACCGTCGCGAGTGCCCTGGATGAGGGCACTGGTGGCCAGAGGGACGTCCAGGCGGGAGATGCAGAGCGCCTCTGTTCTGGAACCTTTTGACAAAGTCCCATAGTGCTTCGCTCTTCTTCTGGCGTATAGCCAGGAGGGAAGCCGCCGTCCGCGGCTGTGATCTCCCACCAAGGAAGTTGTCCCGAAAGGACTTCTTCAACTAGCAGAAGGTGGAGATGGAGCCCGCTGGCAGAGCCTCGAACCAGGCTCTGGCAGTCTCCTTGAGAGTTGTGGGGAAGGCCCGGCACTTGGCCGCATCTGATGCTCCGTGGAACACCATGTGCGACTCGAAGCAATGAATGTGGTCGGTCGGATCGGTAGTGCCATCGTAGGGTGCAATTGTAGGCAGAGGAAGCTTGGGAGGGACCCGGGCTTCCAGGATCTCCCCGCTGAAAGGGGAGCGGAAGTCCAGGTCATCTTCCGCGGGGCTTTTCCCTCTGCACGTTGGACCATTGCGTCCACGCGGCGCTCCAGGTCAACCACACGGCGGAGGCGTCTGGCGAGCTCCTGTTCAGAATGAGCAGAAGCTTCTCGGCCGGACCCGTGGGAGTTGGCTCCCACAACCGAGCGTGGTGGACGGGGGACTACGACGGAACGGCGGGGAGAACGACCCCGGCGCTCCGGTGCTCGCTCCTCGGACGGGGCTCGGTGCGATTGATGTGGCGAGTCCGCCTGCTGGTCCTAAGGGACAGGAAGAATGCGAGATCGCCGGTGTAACGACTCTACCTGCCGCTCTTGTAGCAGGGAAACCATCGGGGCTGGTGGCCCAGCCAACTGGGCTTGTAGGGTCAGGCAAGATGCCCGTTCAGCTGCTGCATCTGTCCCGGAGTTCGGCCATCTCCAGGGCAGTTGCTGGCACGACAGCCGCTGGCGCATGGACGTCGTTGTTGGCTCCTGCGGGGGCGATGTTGACATCACAGGAGGGGACCGGAGGCGAGATTCTGCTCGTGACTGGCGGGATCTCGTCGCCCTGCTCCCAATGTTCTGGTAAGAGGATCGTCCGCGAGCCATGGCAATTTCGTTCCCACAGACGGCGCCAAAAGTGTGGAGGCCTTTTCTTTGTATGGGCCGGAGCGGATCAGGCCTACACTGGAGTAGGGATGATGACAGAACGCCGGAGGCAGACGAAGGTCCTGCAATCACCAGAAAGATCAGGGGGGCCCGATGAAGCCGGGGAAACCCTCCGATGCTTAAGTCAGTGAGAGACTTGAGAAGCAGGGGGCTTTTGTGGGTAAGGCGTGTTTGTGTATAGATCAACGTACCTCTGTATGGTCCTGTACCTATGTATTATATAGGGACAGATGCTGATGCGAACGGGTGCAACGTCCCTAGATCGTGCCTGGAAGGGCGCATCGGTTGGTTTGCACAACGGGGGAAGTTATGCGTTCAGGCGCCTGTTGAGGAGCTAGGCAGTTAATGCACCACTTGATCGTGGGGCGTGCGTGGCGTAGCCGTTGTAACTGTCATAAGTTAATGAAGGGCTGCTCAGCTCCGTCGCGGGAGGAAAGTACCGAGCAGGTAGCCTATCAGGTGAGGCAGGCCTGCAGTTCGGTAGTCACACCCGCTGCTCGGCATCTGGTAACGAGCAGACTCTGTTCAGAAGGAAAGGCCTTTGTCCGAACAGGCTGGGTGGTGCTCGGAGGCGATTGCTGGGCCCCGTTGGTACTTGACTGCATGAGCTGGACACGGATCTTTGAAGCCATCCTTGAAACACCGTGGCGCCTTGTTATTAGGCCACGTCTGTCTGTCGGACTGGGCCGGGCCATGATGGGCACAATATATGATGGTGGCTAGAATTAGCCACCACAGTTTCCAACCCAAGAACAAGGAGAGAAAGAATTGAAACGCTAGTTCAAAAATCTCCTATTTGGAAGTGGTTGAGAAACGATGGAGAAGAGCGTAGTTCCGTGCAGATGGCTTCTTGGATGTAGTACTATGACAGCACGAACTCCTTGACATCTAAAAGACTTGAATCCACACAGGAAACATAAGAAGGATCCTCAGGATGAGTTCTAGTTTGTTGTAGTAGAAAAGCCCTAGCAACCAGTTGCTCAATCTCCTTCTTGCATGTAGTTGTGTAAATAGCATAGAAGACATTTCCTCCATATATACACACATGCCTAAGACTCCATCTTGGCCATGGATCTCCAAGAAATTCAGTCGGAATCCAAAGACAGAAAGAGTCCTCTCCAAATATGAAAATTGTGTTTCCCATAATCGGTCGACCAGAACTGCCAAATCATTCGTCTGATTTTTACTGTCTTCAAACAAGTGTTTCTGGGAAAAATGGTCGTCTGATTCTTCCAAATCAGTCATCCAATTGTTTGCTTGATCATCAATCGAAACCTTTATTGCCAATCAGAACATTCTTCTATTCACCAATCAGAAGCTTGACTTCTTCATCAATTGATTGGCTTTGTCTTCATCAATCGACAGCCTTCTCTTCTTCATCAATCGGAAGGACCTTCTCCAATCGATTGGCTTCACATAATCATTCGACCAATTCTTGAATTTTGGTCATCAAATTCTTCTTTGACTAGCGTTGTATACCACTTCGACTAGCCCGTGTACAGCTTCGACTGGCACATTTCAGTCGTTCGATTTTGGATTTTGGTCGATCGATTTCTGCTTGTTCACCAATCGATGCAAGCCTTTCTTCATCATCATTGCAGGCTTCACCAATCGGTAGGCTATTAAAGTCGGTTGACCGATTTTCATATTTCGGTCATCTGATTTTTACTGAACTTCTGAATGAGCTTATTAGGTGTCGACACTTGAAGCAATGAGTGTCGACACATGAGATAAGTGTGTCGACCTGTCTTGTCCTTTGTTCTGTCCAAACCTTAGCCTTTGTAATGTTGACTCACCAAAGCAACTTTGACCTATTTTTCTGTACACTTAACACACAAATTAGACCACCAAATTAAATATAAATAAATCAAATACTTGAGTCATTAACATGAACACTCATGTGCTTTGTGATGTTATCAACATGAATGACACTTAGTATTTTTGTGATCGTCAAAATTTACAGAATACAACAATCTCCCCATTTTTTACGATGATAAAACACCTTGTAAATTTTTAACACAAACACACAGCATTTAATTTCTGGTTTCAATTTGTTGATCCATTTTTTTAATATTTTTAATATTTTATATCGCATGCATACAAGCAATCAGTTCAGTAATGCAATATAACTCCTGTTGTGTCCCTTATTTTGATGATGTCTAAGATGATATCTAAGATGTTGTCTAACGATGATACATTATGAGAAATGAATGGCGCAAATAGTACCTAACACTTCTATTTTTAATTATATACCAAGTACTAAAGGAGCTCTGAAAAAGAAAGTCAAAATTCACTTGATACATGTTGAGTGTGTCGACACGGTCTTGTCAGGGTGTTGACACACTATACTTTCCAGTGAGCAGAAAACTGAAGAAAATAGTCTATGGTGTCAACACAACCTTGTCAGGGTGCCGACACACAAGCTCTTCTAGTGAACTATTACACACATTCAAGTCAGGTGTGTCATGCCCCCATAATTCGGGTATCATAATTGTAGTGGAAATTCAGAAATCTAAAAACTCGAATCCAACAACATAAACCTTAACCAAACACCTCAAGTCACACTGGGGACGTGACAATTCAAGTCAAATGGTAATGGAATAGAAGGCCAAGCCTTAACATCACAATTATGGCCCAAAATTTTCTTTTACTTGAAAGACAAAAACTCTTCAACAGGAAAGGCTCATATTCATGAGATCACCAAGCTCTACTGTCACATAATTCATGCAAGGATTAACCATAACATGATTCTCTTATAAAATTTCAGAATTTGACACATCACTTTTGCAATAAAATTTACCACAGACAATCACATAATCCCAACACATAAAACACAGGGTGATCAACATGATTCCACCATCCATGATTCACACTTAGACAAATCATCAATTTACTGTGGAGCAACTATCTTGAGATTTATAGTTCCCAGCTCTCCAAACAATGGTTCGATTACATGCTAATCATGCTCAAATTATCTGAAATGTTAATAGGTTTATGAGCAAACTATCCCAGTAGGATTTATATCTCATGGTGCAGGCAAAATATAAGTGATTAACATTTTAACAAGCTAAAATTCAGGGATAACAAGTAGGAAGATCAAGGCAAACAGGAAGCATTATTATAATAGGCAAAAGTTTCATATTACAGGAATTCAAGGTGAATCAAGATATTTATCATGTCATGAGAATGATGCGAAAGTCAAGCTATGATTCAATCAAGCATGTAACAAGAACAAGAAATTGACCATTTACAAGTGAGTCAAACTTATCAAGTCAAGAAAGCAAGTCAAACATATCAAGTCAAGTAAGCACATCGTGCTTTATTCATAACATGTAACAAGAGGCACTTTCAATTTCATGTCAAATAGGGGGTGTCAGGGTGTTCCTCCCCAGGACCGATTAGGCCCCATTACGCAGGCATTTGATCAGGGATATCATCCCAAAAGTAGTGTTGATTTTAAAAACAAGATGGCCATTGGAGTCAAGAAGGACAGACTTGTAAGATATCATAGAAGCCAATAACATAAGCTGTGGTGGAACACCTCGGCCAAGCCCGTTAAACCGATAATGTACTTGATCCGAGTCCGCCTCCCGCGAACGGGCCGAAGCCTCGCAAGGGATACCAAACCACAGTCCGTGTAAACACAAAGGAACACACCATTTCATATATATATTTCACAAGTTTACATAGCCATATTTCCACAAAATTGAAAGAAAGTACAAGAGCCTGGGGCATACCCCGAGGTACAACTGAAGAAAGTAAACAACTAGCTACATTATTACTGCTACACTGCACTACTACTGAGACTACACTGCTGGAGGTACTGACTCTGCACCGCTACGACGCGGCTCTGAACTGGACGATGGTCGAGAAACGTCCTCCTCGCTCTCACCTGTGGGGGTAGGGGTGAGCCTCGCTAGTCACTGACTCAGTAGGGAACTCCCCAAAACCGAGCAAACCAAAAACATAGGTACAAAAGTAGTAAACAGTACCAACAATTTATAGAACAACTAAGCAGGATATAAAAGCTGTAAAAGTACTCACCGTCTGCCGACTACGAAAAACAACTATAATAATTAAACGGCAAACCAGTACAAGTGTACAAGCTAAAGTGGAGACAGCCAAACACGAGCCATGTGAACTGGTTCGCGACACCAGAGACTGACTCGGACAAGCTAACACAGGTCTACCTCTTAGTCTCGCAGCCACGGACGAAAGGTCCAGCTGCCGCTCCACGTGAAAAGGTCAAGTAACTGTGGAGACCAACTAAACACCACCACCTGCAGACCACACGGTCGCAGACCCATGCCTGGCACCTCCAGAGACCCTGGCCCGGGCTCGCTAGAGTGAGGCACTGGAAAAGGACTAGCTGGGGACCAGTGTCGACTACTGGTGTCCGTACCCCCAACTACGAGCGCGCTACAAGTGACTAAAAGACAAGTACGGCAGTCACTGTCCCACTGTCGTCTTTCCCTCAGTCGGACGTACAACTCAAACACAGGAGTGAGGGTGTCCAGGTCAGACGACACAGACCTCGACGGTACAACACAAGTACCGGGACAAAGCCCCGAGCTAACAGCCTGGCTCACAAAGAACCTGGGGCACCCAACTGGAGAGGTAACCACGGTAGGCGTCGTACTACTTGCCATGTACACAAAACCACGTGCACGTCACACACAAACCACGTGAAGACTTACGTAAACCGCGTGCACTAGTAGTTCACTACACGTGAACACCACGTAACCACGTAAAGAACCAACTAACTGCGTACCTAGTATGCTAGTCCCAGAAACCACGAGCACTAGGTGCATCACAATTATCGTTGCACCGCTCGATAACAACAAATATTCAATATATCAATATTTAAACCAAAAGCATGCTGACGGCAACATCGACTGTCGTCGATGGGATATAAACGGAAAGGTATTTGGTCGTTAATCTCCCAGCTGAAGAACTGGCGTCAATCGATGTTGACGCCAAGCTCCTCGGCTACCAGTTCTCACAGAAACCCTAGGCCGACTCCACAAGTGTCCTCGGCCCTAAAACCTGCGGGAAAACACGAGGAAACACTTCCTCTAACATGCATGCATTCCAATCAAACCGAAACAACATGTTTCATTCTTCAAATTGCTCAAACCACCCATGTACCCCGCATGGATACCATTACCCAAAAACACAATTATCATGCAGATTCATGCTTTCCAATTGCATTATCACAACCTATAGGAACTAAAGGGATCATTCCCTCCCTCAATACGCACTTAAACCTCCTAAATTCTCCCGATCCACACCGAACCCTCCGCGAGCTCCTACAACAATTACACCACGCTCCGGCATTTCCTTGGCCGATTCGTCACCGTCTCGCATTCCACGTTCCTCTAATTAACCTTATACAACTCTTGGAAGTAGTGGGGAAGCAAGAGGCATGAAAACAGGGCAAGGGAGAGGGAGAATGGAGTGAGGGAACTATCCTCGGGCAGACCTATATTCTGCAGGTCGCACAGGTTGGCGTCAACAAGGCTGTCGCCAATCAGACCGCCAAGGTTAGACGTCCATATCCCTTGTCGCCAAGTTCATACAGTAAACGTCAATATACATAGACGCCAATCAGTCAACGACCACACCTGGCCGTCAACCCCTACTCAACTGTAGCAGGTCCTATTTTATCTCAGGACCAAACCTGCACCACACCTGCACACACCACATGACCAACCCACATTGGCCTCACAATGGCCTTCACAACCATTACACACATGATCCATAAGGATCCGAAAAGCACGCGATGTTACATTACTATCATCTAAAAAGAAAATTTCGACCTCGAAATTCATAACACAACCAAACTTAAACAACTTAAATATACACACTTTTACAAGTACTATCATCTAAAAAGAAATACAAAGCCTTATTCAAACATATAGGGATACCCTTTAGCCATTTCCTCGGCTAACTCCCAGGTATCCTCACCACCCAACCTATTTTCCCATCTCACTTTAACTAGCTCGATTTCTTTATTTCTCAACTTCTTTATCTTTCGATCCGTGATCTGCACTGGATACTCTGGCATGGTCATATCCGGCCTCAGGTCACCACCTTGATAACTGATTATTTGGGCTGGATCTTCAATACACTTTCTTAACATAGAAACATGAAATATATCATGGACATCCGCAAAATCTGCTGGCAAATCCAACCTATAAGCTGTTTCCCCAATTCTCTCAATCACCTGGAAAGGTCCTACATACCTTGGGCTTAATTTTCCAGTCTTACCAAATCTCATAATACCTTTACTCGGGGAAACTCTCAAGAAAACAAAATCTCCCACCTCAAACTGAAGTGGTCTCCTCCGGATATCTGCATAACTCTTTTGCCTACTTTGAGCTGCCTGCAATTTTTCCTTAATAAGCTTCACTACTTCTATGGTTTTCTGAATCAATTCAGGACCCACTAATTGCCTTTCTCCCACTTCATACCAGTTCAATGGGGTTCTACATGGCCTTCCATATAAAGCTTCATACGGTGCCATCCTAAGACTGGTATGATAACTATTATTATAGGCAAACTCAACCATTCCCAAATGATGCTCCCAGTTACCTCCCCAAACTAAACAACAAGCCCACAACATATCTTCAATCGTCTGAATAGTCCTCTCTGTCTGACCATCTGTCTGGGAATGATAAGCAGAGCTATATCTCAGCTCAGTACCAATTACTCTCTGCAGACTTCTCCAAAAACCAGAAGTAAATCTTGGATCTCTGTCAGACACAATAGTCTTCGGAATACCATGCAATGGAACAATTCTTTCAACATAAACCTTTGCTAATCTGTCCACTGTCCAAGACATACTTACTGCCACTAATCTACATACCTTGGTCAATCTGTCAACAAATACCCATATTCCATTATGCCCGGAACTCGATCTTGGTAAACCTGCTACAAAGTCCATGGCAATATCATCCCATTTCCACTGTGGGATGGGCAACGGTTGCAATAAACCTCCAGGCTTCTGATGTTCTGCTTTAATCTGTTGACAGATAGCACACCTTGCAACAAATTCTGCTATTTCCTTTTTCATATGAGGCCACCAGAAATGCTTCCTCAAATCGTGGTACATTTTAGTACTACCCGGATGGATAGTGTACCTAGATTTATGAGCCTCTTCCAACACTCGCTGCTTTACTTCTCTTTCTGCTGGAACAAACAACCTGCCTCTAAGCCTAATCACACAATTATCATCAATGGTAACTCCTTCCATTTTTACAATTCCAGCTAAACTTACATCTGCCCTCTGAGCCTCAACAATCTGCCAATACAAGGACGGCTCTATAGCACTAGCAGCTAGTACTGCCCGTCGCTGACTACTGGGCACATACAAGGAGTTCTCCACTATCTCTTCATACAACTTCCATTCTTTGATCATCATCAGATTTATATATGCCTTTCTGCTCAAGGCATCTGCTACAACATTGGCCTTACCCGGATGGTAAGCCAAACTGAAATCATAATCTTTCAAATATTCAATCCATCTGCGCTGACGAAGATTTAAATCTTCTGCGAAAAGATATACTTCAAGCTTTTATGATCTGTAAAGATCTCAAATCTCTCGCCATACAGATAATGCCTCCACATTTTCAAAGCAAATACAACTGCTGCCAATTCCAAATCATGAGTAGGGTAATTCTCCTCTGCCGGCTTCAATTGCTGGACGCATAAGCTATCACTTTGCCATGCTGCATAAGCACTGCGCCAAGTCCTCTCCTTGAAGCATCTGTATATATCACAAAACCACCACTTCCTTCCGGTAATGTCAATATGGGTGCTGTCGTAAGCCTTTTCTTCAATTCCATAAAACTTTTATGACATTCACCGGACCACACAAAAGGCACACCTTTCCTAGTTAACTTGGTCATAGGTATCGCAATCTAAGAAAAATCTTGAATAAAGCGCCTATAATAACCTGCTAATCCCAGAAAACTTCTAATCTCAGTTATTGTCTTAGGCACTTCCCATCTCATCACTGCTTCCACTTTACTTGGGTCTACTGCTACTCCTTTAGCTGAGATAACATGACCCAGAAATTGAATTTCTTTCAACCAAAATTCACACTTATTGAATTTAGCAAACAACTGGTTATCTCTTAACAACTGCAAAGTAAACCTCAAATGAGCTGCATGCTCCTCTTCAGATGCTGAATAAATCAGAATAGCATTTATAAAGACCACAATGAATTGGTCCAAATACGGATGAAAGATTCTATTCATCAGATCCATAAAACCTACAGGAGCATTGGTCAGCCCAAATGGCATAACCACAAATTCATAGTGACCATATCTGGTTCTGAATGCTCTTTTATCTATATCCTCCTCTTTAATTCTCAACTAATGGTACCCGGACCTTAAATCAATTTTAGAAAATACCTTTGCTGATTGCAACTGATCAAACAGATCATCTATTCTTGGTAACGGGTACTTATTCTTAATGGTCACATCATTCAACTTCCTATAATCAATACACATACGAAAACTTCCATCTTTCTTTTTCACAAATAATACCGGCGCTCCCCACGGGGAATGACTCGGTCTAATAAACCCTTTCTGCAACAACTCTTCTAATTGCTTTTTCAATTCTTTAAGTTCTGCTGGTGCCATCCGATATGGAGCTTTAGAAATCGGCATGGTACCTGGCAGCAACTCAATGGTAAAGTCCACCTCTCTATGTGGAGCTAAACCAGGTAAATCTTCAGGAAAAACATCAGCAAATTCCCTAACCACGGGAACTGCTTCCACTGACTGACTAGCTTCTACCAGACTTACCGAGGCTAAATAGGCCACACATCCAGCATTTATCAACTTTCTAGCTCTAATTGCAGAAATTAGAAACTTAGAGGTATAAAAAGGCATACCTTGATATTCAAATATTGCACCATTAGGATGGCAAAACCTGATCCTTTTCTTTCTGTAATCTAGCATTGCTCCATAAGTCTCAAGCCAATCCATACCCAAAATAATATCATAATCTGTCAACTGCAGGGCATACAACCGACCCGGCATCTGGTTCCCTTCAATCATAACAGGAGCTTCATCTATATAGCTCGAAGTGAGCAGGAACTCACCCGAGGGAACCTCCACTACTAACTCACAAGACTTTTCCTCTAAAGGATGAGCCATACAATCCAAAAATTCTTCGAAAATGAAAGAATGAGAAGCACCCGAATCAAATAAGACTCTTGCTGAATAATCATAAAGAGGTAAAGTACCTTCTATCATATTTGATGCCTCCGCCTGGGCTCGGGTGATAGCCATAACCTGGCCTCTTCCTCGCTGCTGCGGTACTCCTCTGCCACGACTTGCCTGTGGCTGCTGAAACTACTGAGGCTGCTGCTGCTGCACACCTCTTCCATACCCATACTCTCTTGGATAGGGGCAATTGCGGATCAAATGCCCCGGCTGATTACAATTATAACATCTATACCCTGGTGGAATAATGGGCTGCCTGGCAGTGCTCTGCTGTGATTCCTCCACCTCTGGTCTACCACGACCTTGCTGGAATTGCTGACGACCTCCCCATCCTCTTCCTTTGCCTTTAAATGCTTGCTTCAATTTCTGACCCCATTTACCAAAGCCTGATGAAGAAGGTCCTGCTGGTGCTTTACCCTTACTCGCACCCACTGACTGCTGCGGTAGCCGAAAACTACCTGAGCCTGACTCGCCCACCTGACGAGTCCGAATAGACCTCTCCAACGTAGCTGCTCTCTGGGCTGCTTCTTCCACTGTCTTACACATGAGAGGTACTATTGCATCTTGCAACTCCACTCTCAAACCTCTAATGAAATACTCAACCATCATATTATTATCTGATACTACATAAGGTGCATATCGGCTAAGCGCCATAAACCTCATCTGGTATTCTAAAACTGAAGAGTTACCTTGCTGGAGTGTCCGAAACTGCTCTCTCTTCACTTGCTGCACTTGAATCGGAAAGAATGTATCATTAAATACATCAAGAAATTCCGACCAAGTGATAGCCTCTTCTGTCCTGCCTACAAAGATGGTCTGCATCTTCAATCGCCACCATTCTAATGCAAAACCCCTCAACTGATAGGCAGCTAGCACAACTTTATCTGCTGCCGAACATCTCATGGTCGCAAAAACTCTTTCAATCTCATGGACCCAGTGTTCCGCTGTATCTGGATTCGGCCCTCCTGAGTAAGTAGGCGGCTGCAATCTCAGAAATTTCTCAACTTGCATCACTTCCTCTGCTAATAACACTGGTGGTGGTGGTGGCACGGGTGCTACAAAAGGCACCTCCACTCCTGGCGAGACTGGAGCAATAGGTACAGTCTCTCCATCCCCAAGTGGCACTACAACCGGTGGTACCGGCGCCTGCTGATCCATTCTTGCCGGAATATCCGTGAGGCTCTCCCAGATCCTTTCTATCATACGCTGAGTGCTCTCCTCTGGATCATCTCCTCCACCACCCCAATCTCTTCTATCAGCCATTTCAAACTTCTACATAAACAAAACATCAAACAAAATCACAACAACAAATTATCAAAAACCAGGGCCCCTACCAGCAGTGTACAAAGACCGAAATAAGGCTATGTATCTTTCTAGTTCCCTTATATTAACACGGACCTTGCTCTGATACCAACTGTGGCGGAACACCTGGGCCAAGCCCGTTAAACCGATAACATACTTGATCCCAGTCCGCCTCCCGCGAACGGGCCGAAGCCTCGCAAGGGATACCAAACCACAGTCTGTGTAAACACAAAGGAACACACCATTTCATATATATATTTCACAAGTTTACATAGCCATATTTCCACAAAATTGAAAGAAAGTACAAGAGCCTGGGGCATACACCGAGGTACAACTGAAGAAAGTAAACAACTAGCTACATTATTACTGCTACACTGCACTACTACTGAGACTACACTGCTGGAGGTACTGACCCTGCACCGCTACGACGCGGCTCTGAACTGGACGATGTTCGAGAAACGTCCTCCTCGCTCTCACCTGTGGGGGTAGGGGTGAGCCTCGCTAGTCACTGGCTCAGTAGGGAACTCCCCCAAAATCGAGCAAACCAAAAACACAGGTACAAAAGCAGTAAACAGTACCAACAATTTATAGAACAGCTAAGCAGGATATAAAAGCGGTAAAAGTACTCACCGTCTGCCGACTACGAAAAACAACTGTAATAATTAAACGGCAAACCAGTACAAGTGTACAAGCTAAAGTAGAGACAGCCAAACACGAGCCATGTGAACTGGTTCACGACACCAGAGACTGACTCGAACAAGCTAACATAGGTCTACCTCTCAGTCTCGCAGCCACGGACAAAAGGTCCAGCTGCCGCTCCACGTGAAAAGGTCAAGTAACTGTGGAGTCCAACTAAACACCACCACCTGCAGACCACACGGTCGCAGACCCATGCCTGGCACCTCCAGAGACCCTGGCCCGGGCTCGCTAGAGTGAGGCACTGGAAAAGGACTAGCTGGGGACCAGTGTCGACTACTGGTGTCTGTACCCCCAACTACGAGTGCGCTACAAGTGACTAAAAGACAAGTACGGCAGTCACTGTCCCACTGTCGTCTTTCCCTCAGCCGGACGTACAACTCAAACACAGGAGTGAGCGTGTCCAGGTCAGACGACACAAACCTCGACGGTACAACACAAGTACCGGGACAAAGCCCCGAGCTAACAGCCTGGCTCACAAAGAACCTGGGGCACCCAACTAGAGAGGTAACCATGGTAGGCGTCGTACTACTTGCCACGTACACAAAACCACGTGCACGTCACACACAAACCACGTGAAGACTTACGTAAACCGCGTGCACTAGTAGTTCACTACATGTGAACACCACGTAACCATGTAAAGAACCAACTAACTGCGTACCCAGTACACTAGTCCCAGAAACCACGAGCACTAGGTGCATCACAATTATTGTTGCACCGCTCGATAACAACAAATATTAATATATCAATATTTAAACCAAGAGCATGCTGACGGCAACATCGACTGCCGTCGATGGGATATAAACGGCAAGGTATTTGGCCGTTAATCTCCCAGCTGAAGAACCTGGCGTCAATCGATGTTGACGCCAAGCTCCTCGGCTACCAGTTCTCACAGAAACCCTAGGCCGACTCCACAAGTGTCCTCGGCCCTAAAACCTGAGGGAAAACACGAGGAAACACTTCCTCTAACATGCATGCATTCCAATCAAACCGAAACAACATGTTTCATTCTTCAAATTGCTCAAACCACCTATGTACCCCGCATGGATACCATTACCCAAAAACACAATTATCATGCAGATTCATGCTTTCCAATTGCAATATCACAACCTATAGGAACTAAAGGGATCATTCCCTACCTCAATACGCACTTAAACCTCCTAAATTCTCCCGATCCACACCGAACCCTCCGCGAGCTCCTACGACAATTACACCACGCTCCGGCGTTTCCTTGGCTGATTCGTCACCGTCTCGCGTTCCACGTTCCTCCAACTAACCTTATACAACTCTTGGAAGTAGTGGGGAAGCAAGAGGCATGAAAACAAGGCAAGGGAGAGGGAGAATGGAGTGAGGGAACTGTCATCGGGCAGACCTATATTCTGCAGGTCGCACAGGTTGGCATCAACAAGGCTGTCGCCAATCAGACCGCCAAGGTTAGACGTCCATATCCCTTGTCGCCAAGTTCATACAGTAAACGTCAATATACATAGATGTCAATCAGTCAACGACCACACCTGGCCGTCAACCCCTACTCAACTGCAGCAGGTCCTATTTTATCTCAGGACCAAACCTGCACCACACCTGCACACACCACACGACCAACCCACATTGGCCTCACAATGGCCTTCACAACCATTACACACATGATCCATAAGGATCCTAAAAGCACGCGACATTACATAAGCTCAGATCAAGGAACTTCAAGAGTACATATTGGCAAGAAATCAAGTAGGCATGTTGGATCAAGTAACACAGTAAGCTCAAAGGGGTTCCTATGCATTTCTTTTGGTTTCAAATTCAAGGCAAGCATATTCAAAAATGGAGTTTCAGTTAATCACAAGGGAATAGATCCAAGACAAATTAGGAGTCATTGGAATAATGTTCACATTCTTACCATTTTAACATGTACAAGGTACTTAGGTTACTGTTACACTAGTTGCTCTTCTATAGGATAGATCAAAGTGGTCGGAAGGGCCAATTGAGTTGACAGTCGATGTGTACAAGAGGGAACAGTCGAAGTGGCCAAAAGGGCCAGTTGAAGTTGCCACAAAGGGCCATGTGAAGTTTGACAAAAGAGAATAGTCGAAGTGGCCAAAAGGGCCAGTCGAAGTTTAACAAGAAAGAATAGTCAAAATTGACAAGAGACTTAGACAAAGATTCTAACAAGGAGGTTGTTGGAGCCATCACATGTTCAAACTTGAAGGTTGCACTTCCAGTCTAAGGGTTCTGGAAATGCATGAACCAATATAAAGATCAAATGGGTTCCTATTCTGGGATGATCAAGAACTATGGACATAAGTCCTAGGAACATGGGTCATGTTCCTCAGGAACATGTTGAAAGAAGGTGAGTCTCGCGAGGGTGTGAGGGTCAGGAAATCCTAACACTTTACTGATCAAATATTTAGGAAAATCAGAGGTGTTCACTAGGTTCTTAACATAGAAAAATCTAAGGATATTTAGAACAAGAACAAGGCATTTAGTTTGTGCCCGAGAAAACCTAACTTTTTGGGTTGCTCTTTCAATTTTCCACTCCTATGGTTTAATGCAGAGGCTAGAGGAAGAAGAACTCTTCCAAGCTCCAAGCTTCAAGCTCCAAGATTCAAGTTGTAGGATCATCCATCCAGCTCCAAAGTTCTTCTTTGTGTCAGGTCTCCAAGCTTCTCCAACAAGTTGTCTTCTGGACAGGAAGATCATAAGGTTCAACCCAAAAGAGTCATATGGCTTATTTAAGTGGTCTTCGGTCCCATTTAGGACCCTTTCTTTGTTCCTAAAGAAGGGACAGAAGGAGATAGAAAGTCCAATCTGGCCATACATAGGCCATGCCCAAACCATACCCTACCATACCTAACATTGACTTGGTCTGCAAGAAGGACAGACAACCAAGATTTGTCATACTTCAGACCATATCCTTGTCATACTTACCCTTTACTTGGTCTGAAAAAGGACAGACCCAACATATCTGGGCCATGTCTATGTTGACTTATTTCTGGGGAAAGGACAGGGGTAGGTAAGGACCACCCATGCCTTTTTAGAATTTCAATGTCAAAAGACTAGTGTTCAAGGGCTACATCGATTACCGATGAAGCCACCAATCAGTTGTAGAAGGGCTTACTTCGATTGGAGAACAAAATCCTCCATCGACTGTTGTTTAATAGGCCATATTAAAAGGGTCAATTGGTTGGCAACTAAGGCCAATCGATACATAGACTCCTATCAATTGCTAGGTAACGAGTCAATCGATTGTTGAACCACTAGACAATCGATCGTCAAATAACAAGGCAATCGATTGTTGACTGACAGGACAATTGATTGACATAAAGAGAATCGATTGGTGAAGGAAAAACATTGATTGGCCAGAACATCGATTACTGAAGGAAAAATATCGATTGCTTATTTGAACATCGATTGCTGAAGAAAACATCGATTGCTCATTTTAGAACGTCGATTACTAAAGGAAAAACATCAATTGCTCTTTAGAACATCGATTACTTAAGAAAAACATTGATGCTCATTTTAGAACATCGATTACTGAAGGAAAAACCTCAATTGCTCCTTAGAACATCGATTACTAAAGGAAAAACATCGATTGTTCATTTGAACATCAATTACTTGAAGGAAAAATATCGATTGCTCATTTAAACATCGATTACTGAATGAAAAACATCGATTATTCATTTGAACATTGATTACTAAATGAAAACAATCGATCGGTGATTAGATCTGATGGGCCTTTTGATTGAGCTTGGAAATGGGAATCAATTTGTAGTGCCCTAGAATTTTTACTGAAATGTATGATGCATTTGTGTTTCTGCATTTAATTGTATGCTGTAACTGTGTTGAACTTGGCGTCAATATCTACTGACATTGACTACATTTAGCGGCATGATCGATTGTCGTCTACTGTCAGTTAATGACAGGGTATTGTGTCGTTTATTATTTCGGAATATTTAGTTTTATGGGCAAGTAAGTTGACGACATGATCGATGGACGTCAATTTCATGGTCGATGGCAGCACTGGTTGACGTTAACCAGACTAGCCTATTTTTGTTGTTACCGTTCCAGGGGAGAAGAAATCGGCCATTTCCAAAAGCGTTTAATGGAAGATTTGGGGCGTTTCTGAATCAAGGGTTAGGATTAAGGCTTAGGCAATCCGTAGGGATCTTTATAAGATCCAGATTTAGCCTTTGGGAGAGGTTTTCGCACTGTTTCGGAAGAGAGAAAAGAGGGCCGAGAGAAAGGGTTGCAGAACTTCGTTCGGGCGATCTGAAGCGTGTTGGACCAAGGAGGAACATCAAGGACCGTGGTCGGACGGATCTCCAAGCGTGGGAGCCATGCTAGTGGCCAGTTTTGGGCGATTGAAGATGGAGTGGAGGACTGCCTTATTGCCAAGGTGGGCATCTTCGGATTTTTCTTCGTCACTCCAGAAGGAGGGTTAGAGGCAAGTAGCATGGGGGATCAGTTTACGATAGTACATTCTTTAGATTTGTTATTTTTACAGGTTTTTAAACCTTTGAAATAACATGTGGGAAGGGGTTTAAGTTCTGTCATTTTATGTGCGGGTTTCTATATTTTCTAGACGAATGAACTCAACGTCCACATCGACTGCCGTTTAGTTTATGTAAACGACAACATCGACCGCCGTTAATTTCTTGTAAACGACAAGCTTCTGGACGCCTACTATAGGTTAACGGCGCTATGTGCCGCCGTCAATTGATGTTAACGACAGGATATGTGGATGTTGACTCTGTGTAAACGTCACATACCTTGCCGTTAAGTTTATCAGTGATGTTTTTTTTTCTGCAAATCTGATCATTATTCCTCAACTGTGATTTATGCATGTGTGGATTTTTTCGATCAGGTTATGTTCTGTGTAAATCAGTGTTGTTATACAGTAGACATGTCATTGCAATGATGTATGGACTATGTATGGTTGTTTTTAAAGAGTTCTATTTGATTTAGTAAATGAAAAATGAAATAGATGCAAGTATGATCCATGTTGTAATGTTGTAATTAGAAACTGTATTGCTAGCTATTGCACTCAGTTTTTACATAGTAATTGCATGATTCTTTCACTGTTGTACCATGTTGAGCAGTTCAAATTTATGGAGGTTAATCATGGAAAATGTTACAGAACTCAGAAAATTATGAAACTTTACATGTGGGTGGTATGATTAGAAATAGATTTACTATCAAAATTTTGGAATTTTTGGAGCACTGTGCATACTGTTATGATTTTTTGAATCATAAATTGTACATGAAAATCAATAGATATGAGAACGTGTATGCATGTTAGATTTGATGTAATCAGTAAAAATGGCATCATGATAGGTTGTTGTTGTATAGTAGAGTTTTGATTTCAGAACTGAGAAAATATGTTGTGTAATTTTGCATAGTTATCTTACTAATTAGGTATGATTTTATGAAAAGAAGCATGATAGAATTGCATATAAATGTTAATTGCATCAATATATGCTATTGCATTTCTGAAATGAATGGGCCAATGAGACATTGCTATTATAGAGATACCTATATGGAACTACACCATGGAATGCCCCTATGGTAATGGTTCACCTACATGAAATGATCTACATGAATCCGTGGGCAACAAATTGAAATCTTGGAGGTAGACATGTTCTATTGGTTAAGGTGGGAAGGACTTTCCCCGGTATTGCGCAATAACCATGACTTCATCACTGTTTTGCCTAAGTGATAAGTGAATGACTACATGCTAGATGATCTCTATTAATAGTGGGGCTATGTCTCGGCAACTATACTACATGATAAATGAACTACATGCTACATGACAAATGAACTACATGCTACATGTTAATTGACTACATGCTATATGATGATCAACTACATGCTACATGATATTAAATACTTATTATAAGATTTTGTCTATATGCCATGCCACATGATATTGTTAAATGCTTTGTTTCATGATGATATCTACATGCTATGTGAATTGTTTTACTCTACATGATAAGTAACCATCTTATATGATAAATGATTGATAAATATTTTAGAATATGCTAATAGGAAGAGCTATATGGTATCAAGGATGTGAAAAGAAATATGCTACCATGTTTTTAAACTTAGTATATGATATATCTTGAACTGTCTTTCATGTGACTTGCTGGGTCTTTTAGACTCACACTTGATTAACATTTCAGGAGAAACTGAGGATACCCAGGAGTTAGTGCACTCTGACTCGGAGTGTGAGGACGTGGAGGCTCTGTGTTTTTCTTTGTGTGTGCTTGAGAGTTTATGTATGTAAGAATAAGATGTACTTTGAGTTTTATGTATTTGGACTTTTGAATTGTAATAATTTGGACTATTGCAATCCTTCCTTTATGTTTAGACTTGGTAATTGGATACATTGTTGATTGAAAATTTGGTTCCATATTCCGTTGAAATTTGTTGGAATTTAAATTATCATTTATGTATATCTCAATCTGTACTGATTATTGTTGGATATTTTCCCCTGTAATACCTCTATTGGATCCAATGTGAGTTGGTCTAACTGTACTGGGTCCAAGAGGGGCATTATAGATTGGTGACTAAGTGTTTCAATTGCTGACCAAAATATTCAACAGTCTTTCTGTTTGGTGTGTACTCACATAAATTGTTGAACAAGGGCCTAGAAAACCATCTGTTTAGTGTTACAGATGAATTGATTACTGGACAAGGGTCTAGTAATCATCTGGCTGGGGTTAATGTCATATTGTTTACTAGATAAGGGCTTGTAATCCCCTAATTAGTTTTCACCGATGGTTTCTTCTGAGTTATTAGCCTATGTTAATGGGCTCTCTATTCATCTAATTTTTAGGAATTCTGCTCATTAGGCCTCTATGGTTTGGCCAGAAATCCTAAGTTCTCATTCCCTTTTTATCCCATATTGATTGCTACTTAGTCATGCATGTTTTCATCATGATCAGTCGAATCCAACTTCATCATGCATGGTTTCTTTGTGGTCAGTCGAATCTAGCTTTGTCATATATGAAGTCTCACTTTGTCATATACGAAGTCTTAACTTCATCATGCATGGTTTCTTCGTGGTCAGTCGAATCTAGCTTCGTCATATATGAAGTTCTACTTCGCCATATCCGAAGTTATACTTCGCCTGACTGCATTATATTTCGTCATATACGAAGTCTTACTTCATCATATACAAAGTCTACTTCGTCATATCCAAAGTTCTACTTCGGTTGACTGCGTTATATTTTATCATAAACGAAGTCTACTTCGTCATATCCAAAGTTCTACTTCGTTATATCCGAAGTTCTACTTCGGCTGACTGCGTTATATTTTGACTAGTCGAAGGGCTGGTGACTTGTAACTAGCAAAGAGTACCAGTGTTCCCTCTTCATGAATTTATCACTCATCCCAAGACTTCCTTCATTTGCTCCTTTACTTTAATTGTCCTAATTGAGGCATTTACTCAATCTTGTCCACTAATTTGTCCCCATTTATTTGGGATTTAAAGATCAAGGTTGTTACACCCTCCCACACATAAAAGAATTTGGTCCTCAAATTCATACGATCTAATATATTGTAATCACCAAATGATCCTTAGATCTCCCCCACTTAAGACTTAGACCAACAAGACATCCTTTCTATGGTAAGATACTTTTTGGAGGGGCATACATACATGCACATATCTATATTACTCAATTCCATAGAAGATAATGGTCTTAACAAGATTTCTCAAAAGTACCAAGATTTACATATTTCTTCTAAATAAGATTAGAACTCCAAAAATCAAAATGATTCTAACTACTCAGGACCATTTGGTTCTTCCTTGAGGATTCTAATTTTCCTTTCATTTGTAGGCAATCACAGATCTATGATCCGCACTTCCACACCGCAGGCAAGCTCCATTCTTTCTCCAATACTCTTCAATCGTGTGTCCCATTCGTCCACAGTGGCAGCACTTCCCTTCAGGTACATGAGCTAATTGTTTGCCCTTCTTCTTGGGCTTCTTCTTTTAGGGTTTGTTCCTATTGTTGGTCTACTTCATTCTAGCTATGGGTTTGAAATCCTTCTTAGTAGATCCCAAAGCATTCTCCAACAGTTGGGATGCTCTTCGTAATGCCTTGGTTATCTTCTAAGCCGACCTCAGTCCGTCCATAAGTGTTGTGGATTGCTCTTCTTGTCATTTGTCTAAGTTCCTTTAAAATAATTTACCAAGATTCTCAGTTTCTTTTTTGCTTCTTACTTCAAGCTTACAAATCTTATAAACATTTATCACGGGACTTTATGTGTCTAGTCCATGGCTTCTACCACTCTCACCATCGCCTAGGACATCCTTCTTATATTCAGGGTAACCTACAACCTTTGGGTATCAAGGCCAGGTTTCCATCTTGGGATTTCAACCCATACCTTATTCTATTTGGAGTTTATCCTCCAGTTCCAAGGTGTTGACAAAGGTCCTATCTTAGTGTTAAACACGTCTAATTTCCCGAAAGCCTAGGTTTCTTACAGCAAAGACCTAAAACTTGGGATTCAGGCTGTGGCTTTAGTACCTCCTAATGCATCTAGCATTAGGTAAATATAGATCCATAAGGTGAGGTTTAAATGATAAGGTTTTAGCTCAGAGCATATACAGCTCTGGTAATGCTTCTTTATAAGGGAAATGGTCAGGTCTAGAACAAGGCTCCACTGATAGCCCACAAATGCGACGTTAAACACATGACTAACAATCTAATTAATTGGCCTACACTAATTATTTAAACAATAGTTAAGTGGTGAGATCCAAGTCGATCCCACAGAGAAGTAGATTTTAGTTTTGAAAACTTGGAGTTTTGTTTTAATTAGAAAGGTGATTGTTCAAAATCCTAATAAATCAAATCTAAGTAGAAAAAGGTTAGAAAAGAGAAAATAGAAAGAGAGAGAGAGAAGAAATAACTATCTAATTAAACTAACAAATTATTTAAATGAAGACTAATACAATTAAACAAACAACATGAGTAAACAAATTAAATAAAGCAAGACATAAAGAAAGAAGTGAAGAGACGAGATGGAAAATAGAATAGGGAGAGAGGAGAATAATTAACAACTTTATTTAAATAATGATGTGTCAATTTATACATAGAATAAATAAATATAAGCAACCAAGATAGTAAAAGAGAACAGGTAGAGAGAGAAGAGAGAAAGAAAGGTGGGGGCACTGTAGCTAAAATCGCTGGTTACTGTAGCGCTACAGTAGTGCGATTTGCTACAGTACACAGCAGCGAGGTAGCCTGCGTCAGTGAGGGGATGATGGCGATGACGAGATGGAGGTGGTAGCAGCCATGGCGAGCGCACAGCAGCGGGGAGACGAAGATGGCCCCTCCTAGACAGTAGCAGGAAGAAGGCAACGTGGTGGAAAGTAGAAAGAGCTAGAGAGAGAGAGACTGAAGAAAGGAAGAAGGAAGAAGAAAAGAGAGAAACGAGCAGCCCCCCCCCCCCCCCAACGTGACAAATTTCTTCTTTTATAAAGAGTAGCTGCCTTAGCTTTGAAGATAACCATGGTGACAACGCCTTCTTCCCATCAACCGATGCATAAATATAACTGGCTAGCCATGAAGAGTCATGCCCCTTTTTATTTCTAGAATATTGATGTGCGTTTGTTCTCAACAACCCATGCATATTTATGGAGAGCAAGATGAAACATGCCATGCCAGGACTCCGGCCAACATAATTATATCACTGCGGAGACCACCTGTCGTTGCTCATTACGTTCCTTCTGCCATGATCCATGCAAAGCGTCCACTCCACCATGTATTCCATGGGTACCTCATCAACATAAAACGTGCATGTACTGGTTAAGAATATGATAAAATAGTACAAATAAAATAAGATAAAATAAACCAATATACATGCTCCAACAATCGTGCAACCCTCCCAAATTCACTTAGTATTTTTTAACTTCCAATGCATGAAAATCAAAATTGTAGTGTGAGATTTAAATCAACAACATAATATGCATAAGTATTTCCATTGAAGCCCAAAAAATATAACATGTGTGATAAAATAAATATAAAAATATGCACTTATCATCCACCCACTCACTGGGTGCTAGCAAGGGACAGACACAAGGAACCTAAGTCCACATGATAGAAATTTCCATAATTCAGGCTATAAGTTCGCCTAAGGGCTCTTGATTATTGTCCAGACTGAGATCCCATTTAGGATCAAAGGCCAAAGCTCAATGTTCTTTCTAGCCAGCCAAGGTTTAGGGTTGAAACCTTGATGCTACTCCTATCCAATCCTAGAACCCAAGACTAACAATCTAATATCACTTCTTGCCTTACTTAGGATTCAGTGGAAGCTCTAATAATGCTCCTCAGTCCAATCCAAGATCATGGCTAGTGTTCTAATGTCATCCTTATCCAAATCCTAGAATCCAAGGAGTCAACGCTCAAATATTATATCTATCTAGCCAAGGATCATGTGGATGCTCTGATAATTCTCTTAATCCAATCAGGGATGCTTTGATGTTGCCACATCCACCCAGGGAAGCCCTGATACCACCTTTTGTCATGCCCCCAAAATTTAGGTATTATAATTGCAGCAAAAATTTAGAAATCTAAAAACTTGAATCCAACAACATAAACCCTAACCAAACACCTCAAGTCACACTGGGGACGTGACAATTCAAGTCAAATGGTAATGGAATAGAAGGGCAAGCCTTAACATCACAGTTAGGGCCCAAAATTTTCAATTACTCGAAGACAAAAACTCCTCAACAAGAAAGGCTCATATTCATGAGATCACCAAGCTCTACTGTCACATAATTCATGCAAGGATTAACCATAATATGATTCTCTTATAAAATTTCAGAATTTGACACATCCCTTTTGCAATAAAATTTACCATAGACAATCACATAATCCCAACACATAAAACACAGGGTGATCAACATGATTCCTCCATCCATGATTCACACTTAGACAAATCATCAATTTATTGTTGAGCAACTATCTTGGGATTTGTTGAGCAACTATCTTAAGAATTGTTGAACAAAAATGTTTAGAAAACTTGTTGTACAATTATATTTTACAAATGCTTGATCATTGTGTTTTTGCTATGACAAAATCTTTTAATATCTCCTAAACAAATTTATTGAATTTTACCATTTTTGTATGAAAATTAATATGACAAAGTAAGGACATACATGTATTATGCTCTATAACATTTAGTCAAATTTGTGTGAACACACAAGACCTAAGTGTCAACTATCACACACTTGATATGAAAATTTTTCTAAGTCCACAGTGTATACTGTATTCTATACTGACTCCGACTCCTGGAAAGTCGAAGTGGACTATCGATTTTGTGAATTGCTGGCTTCACTCCGACTCTTGAAAAGATGAAGTAATATGGTTCACTCCGACTCCTTGAAAGTCGAAGTGATCTGGGTTCACTCAGACTCCTTCAAAGTTGAAGTGATCTGGGATCACTCCGACTCCTCGAAAGTCAAAGTTATATAGCCTCACTCTGACTCTTGAAAAGTCGAAGTATGATATCGATTGATGAACTTGTTTGACTTCGACTCTCAAGAAGTCGAAGTCTATTACCAATCAATGTCTCACTCCGACTCTTCTTCAATCAAAGTCTAGTATCGTTTCTATTGCTCATATTTTTTTTCACTCTGACTCTTTAAAAGTTGAAGTACAACATCTTCTTCTGTGTAACCATACTTGGATATTTTTTTATTATTCCTTACAGAACCTAACACTTTATTCATCTTCATTATTTCAATAGATTTTCTTTATCCCTATGGGATCCTTTAAAGAATAATTGTCTCATAAATGACTTGCAATATGTTGTCTTCCCTACTATCAAATTCAAATATTTTTATAGGTGGGAAAATATGTATTTAAAATGCTTATATTTGAAATCTCGTTTGAAATTCTAAGGATTTGTATAATATGTTCTCTTACTCATTGTTAGAAATATAGTTATATCTCTGTTGGACAGATATTAAGCAGTAAATGCGATAGTAGGTATAAGCAGCATGGGTTATCTGTCAAAACTCACCTACCACATCTCCTTTCTGTCAGAACTCCCTGCCTTTCAAGAAAAGTCCGACATTCCCCATACAACTGTATGTCTGTCTTTAAATGCTTTGAACATCTGTCTATCTAAAGTTCTTTATACTTTATGTATTTCTATCTCACCTACCTCCAAAAGGACAGAGGTATTTGCGTTTTTCTTGACCGTGCAAATATTTAGCTACCCACTGAAGCATGCTTGCTTTCAGTCATGGGTATGGAGTTTGCAGTCATTTATTGATGCTGTCACATGGAGCCATTAAGCTATCTACATAGCTTGAAGCCATTGAGACTCTAAGAGCTGAAGGACTGATGGTCATCTCAGAAGCTTCAAGGTCTCAACATCCAAGGATCAAACGGCTATCTTTCAATGGCTATTTTCAAACGGTCAGTTTCAAACGGAAAGCTCAAATCTTTGATGCATATATATGAGCTGAAGTTTGAACAAAAAATATAGATGTGTGTGAACGCATGAAAGCGATATACAGAAGAATCACAAGAAGTTTGCACAACCACACCTTCTACAGAAAAGAGAAAGAGAGAAGCTCACAAGATCTGAAGAGAGCCAGTTGCTTCAAGCTTCCACTTTCAAACTCTCTGTATTCAAAAGTCTTTTCTCTTTGGGTGGCATTTGTATTCTAGATCATCTTAGTCCACCACCTTTGAGTCAAAAAGAGTTAGAGCAGCCATTCCTATCTTGTATCTCTTTCTGATTTTTGTGTTTGCTCACTCCTTGGGCAGACACACTATACTCATTTCAGTGTTGTAACCAGTTGGGGGTTTGTTCTCTGTAGTGCCCCTCTTCTGAAGGGAAGACCTGCGGTTGTAGGTGTTTGTATTACCCCTTGGTGAAGGGAAGACTTGTTTGGGAGTAAGTGGGTTGTAATACCTCTCAGGTTGAGAGAAGGCCAAGTGTTCTGGACAGTTAGTGAAATCCCAAGTGGTTCTTGGGGACTGGACGTAGGACTTCTATGTGGGAAGGGCCGAACCAGGATAAAATTTCTATGCGCCTTGTGTGATTCTTTCCGCCAAGTATTTCATTTGTTTCACACACTACACTAAGTACTAACATCACTATTTAGTGTTATCTATTTTCAGATAAATTTATTAAGGTGCAAAGAAGTTCTATTCACCCCCCTCTAGGACATCTAAAGCTCCATCTCGATTCAACATTTACTTCTTTCATTTATTGAATGGTTTGTACAATCACTAATTCCAAAAGAAAACACTCCTTACAAATCCATCCATAATGGTTTACAAATATGATACATGATTTGCTTACACATCCAAAATAAAAAATCTAAACTCCTTCAGGGTGCTCCCACCTCTCCAAACAATGGTTCGGTTACATGCTAATCATGTTCCAAATTACTTGAAATGTTAATAGGTTTATGAGCAAACTAGTCCAGTAGGATTTATATCTTATGGTGCGAACAAAATATAAGTGATTAACATTTTAACAAGTTGAAATTCAAGGATAACAAGCAAGAAGATCAAGGCAAATAGGAAGCATGATTATAACAGACAAGAGTTGCATATTACAGGAATTCAAGGCAAATCATGCTATTTATCATGTCATGAGAATGATACAAAAGTCAAGCTATGATCCAATCAAGCATGTAACAAGAACAGGAAATTGACCATTTAGAAGCGAGTCAAACTTGTCAAGTCAAGCACATCAAGTAAAGTAAGCACATCGTGCTTTATTCATAACATGTAACAAAAGCACTTTCAATTTCATGTCAAACAGGGAGTGTCCAATGCCAATACTACCACTCTTTTTATATTTGAACCATACCCCCCAGGTTATCAAGTACGGTGGGGTGCTCCTCTCCAGGACCGGATCAAGTCCTATTGTGCAGGCATTTGATCAGGGATATCATCCCAACAGTAGTGCCGATTTCAAGAACAAGATGGCTATTGGAGTCAACAAGGACAGACTTGTAAGATATCATAAAAGCCAATAACATAAGCTCAGATCAAGAAACTTCAAGAGTACAGATTGGCAAGAAATTAAGCAGGCATGTTAGATCAAGTAATGCAATAAGCTCAAGGGGGTTCCTATGCATTTCTTTTGATTTCAGATTCAAGACAAGCAGATTCAAAGGCGGAGTTTTAGTTAATCACAAGGAAATTGATCCAAAACAAATTAGGGGTCATTGGAATAATTTTCACATTCTTACCATTTTTAACATGTACAAGGTACTTAGGCTACTATTACACTGGTTGCTCTTCTATAGGAGTCTAGGACAGATCAAAGTGGTCGGAAGGGCCAATCAAGTTGACAGTCGAAGTGTACAAGAGGGAACAGTCGAACTGGCCAGAAGGGCCAGTCGAAGTTGCCACAAAGGGTCAGTCGATGTTTGAAAAAAGAGAATAGTCGAAGTGGCTAGAAGGTCCGGTCGAAGTTTAACAAGAAAGAATAGTCAAAATTGACAAGAGACTTAGACAAGGATCCCAACAAGGAGGTTGTTGGAACCATCACATGTTCAAACTTGAAAGTTGCACTTCCAGTCTAAGGGTTCTGGAAATGCATGAACTAATATACAAATCAAATGGGTTCCTATTCTAGGAAGATCAAGAACTATGGACATAAGGCCTAGGAACAAGGGTCATGTTCCTCAAGAACAAGCTGAAAGAAGGTGAGTCTCGCGAGGGTGTGAGGGTCAAAAAATCCTAACACTCTACTGATCAGACATTTCGGCAAATCAGAGGTGTTCAATAGGTACTTAACATAGAAAAATCCAAAGGATATATAGAACAAAAACAAGACATTTAGTTTGTGCCCGAGAAAACCTACCTTTTTGGGTTGCTCTTTCAATTTTCCACTCCTATGGTTTAATGCAGAGGCTAGAGGAAGAAGAACTCTTCCAAGCTCCAAGCTGTAGGACCATCCCTCCAGCTCTAGAGTTCTCCTTTGTGTCAAGTCTCCAAGCTTCTCCAACAGGTTGTCTTCCGGACAGGAAGATCATAAGGTTCAGCCCAAAAGGGCCATATGGTTTATTTAAGGGGTCTTTGGTCTCATTTAGGACCCTTTCTTTGTTCCTATAGAAGGGACAGAAGGGGACATAAGGTCTAATCTGGCCATACATAGGCCATGCCCAAACCATACTTTACCATACTTAACATTGACTTGGTCTACAAGAAGGATAGTCAGCCAAGATCTGTCATACTTTAGGCCATATTCTTGTCATACTTATCCTTGACTTGGTCCGAAAAAGGACAGACCCACCATACTAGGGCCATGTCAATGTTGACTTACTTCTGGGGAAAGGACAATGGTAGGTAAGGACCACCCATGCCTTTTTAGAATTTCAATGTCAAAAGACTTGTGTTCAAGGGCTACATCGATTGCTGATGAAGCCACCAATCAGTTGTGAAAGGGCTTGCTTCGATTGGAGAACAAAATCCTCCATTGACTGTTGTTTAATAGGCCATATTAAAAGGGTCAATCGGTTGGCAACCAAGGCCAACAGACTCCTATCGATTGCTAAGTAATGAGTCAATCGATTGTTGAACAACCAGACAATCGATTGTCAAATAACAAGGCAATCGATTGTTGACTGACAGGGCAATCGATTGACATAAAGACAATTGATTGGTGAAGAAAAAACAACGATTGCTGATAAACATCAATTGGCCAGAACATTGATTACTAAAGGAAAAACACCGATTGCTCATTTGAACATCGATTGCTGAAGAAAACATTGATTGCTCATTTTAAAACATCGATTACTGAAGGAAAAAAATTGCTCATTAGAACATCGATTACTGAAAAAAAAATCGATTGCTCATTTAGAACATCGATTGAAGAAAACATATTGCTTTTTAGAACATCGATTACTGAAAAAACATCGATTGTTCATTTGAACATCGATTTACTGAAGGAAAACAATTGATCGGTGACCAGATCTGATGTGCCTTTTGATTGAGCTTGGAAATGGGAATCGATTGGTGACTAAGTGTTCCAATTGCTGAACAAAATATTCAGTAGTCTTTCTGTTTGGTGTGTACTTACACAAATTGTTGAACAAGGGCCTAGAAAATCATCTGTTTAGTGTTACAGATGAATTGATTACTAGACAAGGGTCTACTAATCATCTGGTTGGGGTTAATATCATATTGGTTACTAGACAAGGGCTTGTAAGCCCCCAATTGGTTTTCACTAATGGTTTCTTCTGAGTTATTAGCCTATGTTAATGGGCTCTCTATCCATCTAATTCTTAGGAATTCTGCTCATTGGGCCTCCATGTTTGGCCAGAAATCCTAAGTACTCAATCCCTTTTTATCCCATATAGATTGCTACTTCGTCATGCATGTTTTCAGCATAATCAGTCGAATCCAACTTTGTCATATACGAAGTCTTAACTTCTTCATGCATGGCTTCTTCGTGGTCAGTCGAATATCACTTCGTCATATACGAAGTCTCACTTCGTCATATACGAAGTCTTAACTTCGTCATGTATGGTTACTTCGAATCTAGCTTCGTCATATCCGAAGCTCTACTTTGTCATATTCGAAGTTCTACTTTGGCTGATTGCATTATATTTTGTCATATACGAACTCTCACTTCGTCATATACGAAGTCTACTTCATCATATTCGAAGTTCTACTTCGTCATATCTGAAGTTCTACTTCGGATGACTGCATTATATTTCGTCATATACGAAGTCTTACTTCATCATATACAAAGTCTACTTCATCATATTCGAAGTTCTACTTCATCATTTCCAAAGTTCTACTTCGGCTGACCACGTTATATTTTGACTAGCCGAAGGGCTGGTGAGTTGTAATTAGCAGGGAGTACCAGTGTTCTGTTTTCATGAATTTCTCACTCATCCCAAGACTTCCTTCATTTGCTCCTTTACTTTAATTATCCTAATTAAGGCCTTTACTCAATGTTTTCCACTAATTTGTCCAAGTTGTTACAAGGTGTGTCGACACTTCTTGATTATGTGTCGACACATGTTGAGTTCTAGCAAAGCTGCCACAGAAATCAGGTTAAGTGGGTCGACACACTCAAATCAGTATGTCAACACGTAAGTGTTTTCTAGTGACTACGTCAAGCGGTCAAGCCACTATGTCGACACACGTGCTCCATGTGTCGACACCCTCCGACTGGAAGTTCAAAAACGAAAATCACCTGAAACACGTGTCGACTCATGGGATGTTCGAATTGACCTAGAATATTGTGCCCACACACTCCAAGGTATGATGTGGGTACAAAAGGCTATAAATACATCCCACTAATTCACTATTGAACAAGAGAGCCCACACAGTCCAAGAAAGGCTGTGGCGGCTAGATAGGGTCTCTCCAATGCTCTGCTCAAGCTCCAGAGGTTGCAGACCAACGAATTCATCTAAGGAGATCAATTGTAAGCCAAAAGAGTGAGAAAAGAAGAGCAGTTGCCGCCAGGAGAACAAGAGCAGTAAAGTAGCAGAGCAGCAAAATAGCATAATAGAAGAAGAAGAATATTGAGTAAAGCAAGTCTAAAAGAGCAGGAGAGATCGAAGAGCAGAAGAAGGGAAGTCTTCGACAAGAGGAGAATTCATCTAGAATTCTCATTTGAGCTTAATTGTTTTGAGTTGCAAATTGTGTAATCTGTGCATGTGTTCTGCGCAGACTACTTGTTTGCTTTATTGTGAATTGTGTTCTGTGCATGTGTTATGTGTAGGTTACATGTTCACATCTGTGAATTGTCTAGATCAGATCGGTGCTAGAGAACTTGGTTCTGTTTGTACTTGATCTGGTGGTGTTTTGAGCCGTCGTGCTCAGGTGTCTCTAAGCCATCGTGCTTAGGTGTTTTGAGTCGTCTTGCTCAGGTGCTTTGAGTCGTCGTGCTCAAAGGTGTGTTGGAGCCATCATGCTCCAATGTGTGTGTTGTACTTAGGTTTTGAGTAGTGTGTGCCTCACTGTGTGAGGGGTGGAAGTAGGAGTCACTAGAGGTGATTTCCAAACGACCTAAAATCCTTTGTGCACTATGGTTGGAATTGTGGTTTGATCTTGTGTTGCGCTAGATGCATGCATAGAGATTTCAGATACACACTATTTGTCAATTTGATCACAAATTGTCTAACAAAGTGTCTTACACATTTGAATCACTTAAGTGCATCAGATTGGTAGGGTTCTGATAGAATAGATCTTATAATTTGAAGTAATTTATAATTACTTAAGTTTCTACTGCAATTTGTGACAGATCTATTCAACCCCCCCCCCTTTCTAGATCTGTGTTGTGCCTTTATTCGATCCTACAACTCCCCCTCTCAAAAAAGTACTTATGACTCTAACTCTTCACTTTTCTTTTGTACGTAAACTCTCCACCAAACTAGAATATAAAATCTACATATTCTTTCTCCATTTTTGACAGCAACAAAAAGTGGGTGGTAATAGGGATAAGAAATGTAATTAGCTCAATAACAAAGTATGTTAAAAGTTCACAATGGGGAGGATAAAAGAGTGCATCCTCTAAGAAGTTGTCATGATATAGCCCATGTATTTAATCAAGTTTTCAAGCCACATTTAGAATTAAATACCATTGGAAGTGATGTGTGAGATATGATTAAAAGGCATCACACATAAGATTGGATAGAAATTTAAATTAACACTAACGAATAATCTAAATCCAACCCATGCATGATAGACCCTAGATTTTTTGCAACTATCACTCTACCTTTTTTTGTTTTGAAACAATTGATGTCAATTTTTTTTTTTGCTTTTTCTTTTCTTGTTGAGGAAAGTATTGCCTTTTAACATGAGGCTCCTCACTTGTTTAGTGAAGAGACCTAGTTACTAAGCTCAATTCCTCTTTTCTCTTTCAATTCGGGATAGGTAGTTTTTTCCTCACAAGTTACTACAAATTAGGTGGATTTTAAATATCACAAAAGTGTTAAGAAAACTTTCCACCTATCATCAAAGTGATATCCATTAATCATAGTCATGTGCATTAGTGTGTTGGCTTCAATTTCAGATGTATTTTGAGAAGCAAGCTAAGTACATAACTATTTGGCTCCCCCTTAATATATGCACATACATAATATGTTTTGATTAATACATAATCATTGTTTTGATTCTTTTTATGATGGCATAATCTTTGTTAATCTTGATGTTCCCTAAACACAATTGCCATAAATGTTTTGATGATGAACATAAGTGCTTTAATGTGAATATCCTATAAATAATGATTGCAAATCATAGAATGACTTACCATATTGATAACTTGCATAAATGAAGAACAAATGTCTTGTTACTGGATGTGTGTGTTGACACATGTTCTTGAAGGTGTCGACACATAACTTCGGATGTTCAGTTTTGTTCTTCGTCAGCGAAGCTGTGACTTTGATCGTTCACATTTTGGTCATTGTCAGTCAAAGTGTTGTAACTTCTGATGTCACGTTTTGGTCATTGTCGGTTTAAATGTTGTGACTTCGGATGTCACGCTTTGGTCATTGTCAGCCAAAGTTATAAAATTGATTGGCTATCTTTATCTTTAGGAATTGATTATCTTGAACATCGATTGTTATGTCTCATATTGATTGCCTTAATTTTCATATCGACTACCTATCTTTCTCTTCAGGAATCGATTGTCTTAGATATCGATTGTTATGTCTCATATCGATTGCCTTAAGTTTCATATTGATTGCATTTCTTTCTTTTCAAGAATCGATTGTCTTAAAGATCGACTGCATCAAGTTTCATATAAAATGCCTAACTCCTATCGATTGGTTACTTAAGTGCATCGATTGGCCAAATAACATGATGACATATCATTCTCTCATAATTTCCTCATTAATCCTGAGTGATTTATGTGTATATGCAGGGCAAGACACGTGGCACATTTTTACGAGTACCAAAACCCTAAAATTTTGGGTACACATATCCCATGGTACAAAGTCATATGATGGGGCTATAAATATGTTCTTGTTCTTTCTGCAAAGGATGGTAGGAGTGCGCACACCACCCCTAGGAAGCAAGGAAGAAGAAGAAGAGAAGGAGATATGAGCAGCAAAGCAAGGGGAAGAAGAAGAGGAGGAGCAAATCAGGGAAGAGGAAGATCCAGATCTGTGATCTTCAAGAAGACTCTTGAAGACTGATCAATCCAAGAGGATTTGATCCATTTCTATCTTCTACACATCAAAATTGTCTGATCTATCTTTTGTGTATGGATATGTGATCGTGTAAATCACAACATTTATATGTCTATGTGATTTTGTTCACACAAGTGTGCTTAACCGTCATGTGTGTGTGTTGAGCCGTCGTGCTCATATGTGTGAACTGAGCCTTAGTGCTCATGTGTGTGTGTTGTACTCAAGTCTTTGAGTAGTGTGTGTCTCACTGTGTGAGGAGCAGACGTAGGAGTCATTGGAGGTGATTTTCGAACCACCTAAAAATCCCTTATGCATTGTGGTTTGACATTGTTCTACGTTATATGCATGCATAAGGATTTCTATCTCACACTAAGCACTGACACACACACCGTTTGATTGATTGTTTCATACACTAATCACACACAATCACATCAAATCAGTGTGAATTTTCATTGAATAGATTGTTAATCTGAAGGTATTGATTTGACTTGTTTAATTCCGCTGCATTTAGGGATAGATCTATTCAACCCCCCTCCCCTTCTAGATCTATTCAACTTGTACTTTCGATTCAACAATAACATGAATGCACACTAAGTTCTAAGCCAATGCAATAAGAATGACAAGGGGGTATTAGGCCAGAGAAAGAGTCAATGAGGGTGTTTTACATATAGTTTACATGCAAGCATACACGGGATAAACATGCAATATACTCTAATTTTGTTTGTTTTTTATTTTCTCATTTTTATGTGTTTTCAGATATTTATCAAAATCTAGAAAGTAAACAATGAAACCAATCAATAAAAAGTTGATTAAACTAAACATGAAAGTATTTACAAGAGTATTTATGTCTTACATTGAATGCTCAAGAACAGAAATACATGATACTTACAAAACAATTCCGGCATCTTGAATTTTACATTAATGTTCCAACTCTAAAGTTTTCAAGACACCTGCAACCACAATTTTCAAGTAGATTTATTTAGTACTCAAATTATTTTGGATCCATCACTGTTAGTCCTAGAAGGCAACAAATCTTTCCTAATCCACACAAAGTTCATTTTTTGCATATTTTTCTTCAATAATCATGTAGAATTCATATAAGCATACCCACTACAGAAATAACATGTGATGTTAGAGACCCGTTGTGTGGGGCATGACATATTAATGACATTGGATGCAACATACTTATTTCTTTTCAGTTGAGCTGGTTTTTTAGCTTGCTTAGTTTTCTTAGCATGAACTAGTTTTTTAACATGAGTAGTTTTCTTAACATGAGATTGTGAACTACTTGGGATTTTGGAAGCATGAACAAAAGATGTCACTATTTTACACTCAAAAGATTTGTTCTTTTTATTTTAAGGGGAATAACCTAAATCATATCTATTAGTGTTAATTTTAACACTAAGCACATCATCAAGCTTTTGCTTCCCCTTCGTGAGTCTAGAAATAGTAGGTTTCAGATCATTGTTTGTTTCATGCAATTTTTTTACTAAAGTTTCAGGGACTTTTGCAGTTTCTTCAAGCACATGCACTTGTTTTTTAAGTTCTTCATTTTTAGATTTCAAGGAAATGTTTTCCTTTTCAAACATGCTGAGTTTTTCTGAAAAACCATTATCATGAAGCATGCATTCCATTTCTTCCTCATACAATGAAATGTTACTATGCATGATTTCATTTTCATCTTGAAGGACATTGCATTAAACATTCAACAAATCACATGATTCATAAGGATATTTATTATGCAAAATATCATCAATTTTCTTTTTCAGTCCTTTGTTTTCCTTTTTGACATTTCTGTATTTTTCATGCAAGGCAACATACATTTCTTCCATCTCATCACGGGTAAAAGATTCATGATCATGAGTGGTCGGATTCTTTAACCTCGGAGGATGACTGGTCAGATTCACTCCATGTGATGACCATGGCTTTGGAATTCTTTGCCTTGACTTTGTTCTGCTTTTCAAAAATCCTAGGCACTCGGATCTCATGTGTCTGATGCCTTGGCATTCATAGCAGATCATTTCAGTTTTCTTATTGGAGTCTCCTTCCTTGTTTTTGCCCTTGTAATCCTTGGAGGCTGTGGCAAATTGTGGCCCTTTCTTTCTTAGAAATCTTATGATGCTATGGGCTAGCTTGGCCACTTCTTTAGTATATTCACTTGATGAGTTCTCATTTGAATAGGTTGTTTTGGAATTTTTAGCCTTCATAGCCACATCTTTTTGCTTGACGATGGGTTGATCTGCTTCCTCCCTTTTCAGATTGATCTCATAGGTCATGAGACTCTCGATCAACTCCTCCACAATGAGGCTTGATAGATTTTTGGAGTCCTCAATGACCATGGCTTTAGTGTGCCACACCGGTGGGAGGGATCTCAGGATTTTCTTTACCACCTCAGAGTCTATGTATTTCTTACCAAGTGCACTCAAGCCATTAGTGATTTGAGTAAGTCGGATGAACATCTTAGAGATAGTTTCTACTAGACTCATCTTGAACATCTCGTACCCATGCACGAGAATGTTGGCCTTTGTTTCCTTCACCTTAGATGTGCCTTCGTAGATTAGCTTTAATTTGTCTCACATCTCATTTGCTCAGTAGCACATAGAGACACGAGAGTACTCATCAAGATGGATAACACATTGCATAATATTCATAGCATTGAAATTAATCTTGGATTTCTTAATGTTATCCTCTGTCCACTTTCCTTCATCTTCTTGCAGTGTGTATGGATTGTTACTCACAACTTTTCAGATCTCATAGTCTTGAGCTCTGAGAAAGACGTACATACAGGTTTTTCAATAAGAGTAATTACTGTCATCAAAGTATGGTGGATGGTTGATAGCATGACCCTCAGGCACATGTCCTTTTCTGGCCATCACACACAGAATCACTCTTAAAATCAATAGCCTTGCTTTGATACCAATTGAAGTGAAATAAGTGTGATGATCAACCAAGAGTGAAGGGGTGAACTGGTTATCACCTAAATAAAAATTCTTTTACATAGAATAGATAAACTTAACTAAGTAGATCTATTAAGTAAGATGCACAGCGGAATAACAAGTAAAACAATGATACCAACTATCCTAACGTGCGTAGAAAAGAGGTAGAAAAGATGGATAAAACTAAAGATGCATGTAGGATTTAGAGTGGTTTGGCTAACACACCACAGGTGTGCCTACGTCCACTACCCCACACCCTATGGGGATTTCTACTCACTTAATTCAAGGTACATGTGGATAAACCCCTCCACACACACACACGGTTGTTTCCGAGGGCAACACAAACCACACCTTATTTCTAGGGACGAGAACCCGATGTGTAGAGCGCTCACGCACCACACATCAACCAAGTGCTCACAACCCGGGCACACACATAATCTATGTGTAGATAAGTTTGAAGTATAGTTCCCAACCCAAAGACAAGGAGAAAAAGAATTAAAATGCTAGTTCAGAAATCTCTTGTTTGGAAGTGGTTGAGAAACGATGGAAAAGAGCATAGTCCCTTGCAAATGGCTTCTTAGACATAGTACTATGGCAACATGAACTCCTAGATGTCCAAAAGACTTGAATCCAAGTAGTAAATAGAAGAAGGATCCTCAAGATGAAGTTTTGGTTCACTGGATCGTAGAAAAGCCATAACTGACAGTTGCTCAATCTCCTTCTTGCATGTGGTTGTGTAAATAGCATAGAAGATGTTTCTTCTATATATACACACATGCCAAAGACTCCATCTTGGTCGTGGATCTCATAGAAATCCAACCGGAATCCAAAGAGAGAAAGAGTTCTCTCCAAATAAGGAAAGTGTGTTTCCCGTAATTGGTTGACCAAAACTGCCAAAACGATCGTCTGATTTTTACTATCTTCAAACAAGTGTTCCTAGGGAAAATGCTTCCAAATCGATCGTCTGATTTTCTTCTTGATCATTAATCGGAACCTCTTTCTATTCACCAATCGGAAGCTTGGCTTCTTCATCAATCGATTGGCTTTGTCTACACCAATCAATAGCCTTTTCTTATTCATCAATCGAACGGTCCTTCTCCAATCAATTGGCCTGACATAATCGATCAACTGATTCTTGGTTTTTGGTCGTTCGATTCTTCTTCGGCTGGCGTTGTATACCACTTTGACTAGCCCTTACACATCTTCGACTGCACATTTTGGTCCTCTGATTTTCATATTTCGGTCGACCGATTCCTACTTGGTCACCAATCGATGCAAGCCTTTCTTCATGAATCATCGTAGGCCTTCACCAATCGGTAGGCTCTTAAAGTCGATCGACCAATTTCCATATTTCGGTCATCCAATTTTTACCGGACTTCTAAATGAGCTTACTGGGTGTCGACACTTGACGTAATGAGTGTCGACACATGAGATAAGTGTGTTGACCTATCTTGTCATTTGTTCTGTCCAAGCCATGGCCTTTGTAATGTTGACTCACCAAAGCAACTTTGACTTATTTTCTGTACACTTAACACACAAATTAGACCCTCAAATTAAGTATAAATAAATCAAATACTTGAGTCATTAACATGAACACTAGTCTTGTGCTTTGTGATGTTATCAACATGAATGACACTAAGTGTTTTTGTGATCATCAAAATCTACATAATACAACAAGAATTACTTGCAATAAAAACTACATCTTGGTTGTCATAGTTCATCATCATAGTTTCAGTAGAAGAGAAACCAAGATCTTAAAGAAGAGATTGGAGCCACAACATCTCACAAGCAATATGTGCCATAGCTTGATACTCAACTTTGGCACTTAAGCAGACTACCACACTCTGCTTTTTACTCCACCAAAAAACAAGATTGCCTCCAAAATAAGAGCAATATCCGTCATAGATCTCCTGTCAAAAATAGACTCAACATAGTCTGCATTAAAAAATGCTACCAACTAATATGACCATGATTCTTATATAATAGACCCTTTCCAAGTGCCCCTTTTTCATACTTCATAATCCTCAAAACAACCTCCTAGTGACACTATTTTGGATTCTACATGAATTAACAAACCAAATTGAATGCAAAAGTGATATCCGGTCTAGTATTAATCAAATACATAAGTTTACCAACAAGTTGCCTATAGCGACTAGCATCAAGAAAGTGCACCCCAGTCTAATCTCAGAACTCTAGTCAAGTAACCATAGATGTGTCAATTGACTTGCAATCAAGGAGACCCATTTATTGGAGAAAATCTAGCATGTATTTCCTTGTGAGAGAGAGATTATGTCCTTGCTATATGCAACCTCAGTACCAAGAATGTGTCGAGGGCATCCTAAATCTTTCATAACCACCTATTTCTATAGATGTTTTTTTACAGTTGTATTACCTTTCTCATAACAACCAGTCAAAATCACATCATCAACATAGATAGCAAGGATCACCATTCCTGTAGAGGTTTTCTTAATGAACATCTAGTGATTATCCTGACTACAAATAAGACCAATCTCCGACGCTATCTAACTAAACTTGTCAAACCAAGGTTGCAGACTTTGCTTAAGGCTGTAAATTACTTTTCGGAGTCTACAAACTTTTGTCTCCCCTTGACGAACATACCCTAGAGGTTGCTCTATGTAAACTTCCTCCTTTAGATCATTGTAGAGAAAGGCATTTTTAAGATCCATCTAGAACATGCACCAACCAAGATTGGCAACCAATGAGAACAAAACTTGCAGAGAAGTAATATAAGCAACTGGAGATAATGTCTCAAGGTAATCAATGCCATATGTCTAGGTGAAGCCTTTGGCGATGAGATAAGTCTTGTACCGATCAATAGTGCCATCTAGAAGATACTTCAGGGTAAAAACCCATTTGCACGCCACAGGAACCACACCAGGTGGATGAACAACAAGTTCCCAAGTGCCACGAGATAACAAGATAGACATATCCTCATCTATAGTGGTTTTTCACTTACGTTGTGCAAGTACATCCTGATAATAGGAAGGAATGTCATTCAAGGAAAGAGAGACGCAAAATCTCAAAAAGACATAGTGAGATGCTCGTAAGACACAAAATGGGAAATAGAAGGAGATCTGATACAACGAGCACCCTTATGAATAGAAAGCCAATCAAAGTCAACATCAAACATAGAAGGTGATGGGGCAATGCGCTCACCTTTCTTTAGAGCAATTGGAAGATCCAATGACACATCCATTGTGACAGACCGGGGTATTTATGCCCATTAAGGCTCCATATCCAGATCCGCCTCCCGCGAACGGACCGAAGTCTCGCAAGGGATAGCTCACACAACTGTCCAGTAAGAATATAAAAGACAAACCACAACAGTATAAGACACAAGAAAGTACATGTGCTCATACCTGCATATAACAATTTACAACTGTCCCATTACATTAATACATGTCCAATTAAAAGTACAACTACCTGGGGCATACCCTGAGGGAGCACAAGCTCACACAACACTAACTACTACACTACTGCTGGTGGTACAAGTCTGACACAACGCCGCTGCAAGCTAAACACACGGCAAGCCCTGAAAAGAACTGTAGGGGAGTGAGCCTCAATAAGTCACTGGCTCAGTAGGGGCTACCCAAAACAACACCGTAACCACGGACACCTCAACCCCAATGGGTTTCACTGGCAGCACCAATAGCCAAACCATTTCATGCTCACAACATTTATATTTAAATAACACTTTAAACAGTAATTGATAAACAAATGCATATTCCTTATAAAGAAAGAGGAACCATAGGCTAGTCCTCTCAACAACTGAAATGCCTAGGCCGCAAGCCTCACAGGCACATTATTCCAACGACTGGTTGCCTAAGCTACAAGCTTCACAGGCAAATCTCAAGTACGTGGGTAATAGGACTGCTAACAAAAAGCTGGTCCTGTATACCTCAAATCACAATATGTCGGAAACCACATACACCAAGTAACATGATCGGCTACAGCGGGCCAATCCATCACACCTGAAAACCATATACGGTAGTTTACCCGAGGGAGGGTGAAGCACATTGTGTGGAAGGTCACACCACACGACCTCCACGAAACACAGTTCATGTCAACACCAGAAAGATTGGTATACGACGTGCCACCACAAACCATTACCCACACAGAATACAGGTACCTATTACCACAAGGCACCAGCACAAAAACCACAAGTAAACCAGTGCCATAACAGGGCACACCATAGCAAGCTAAACTACCACGAAAACCAATCACTAAACCAGTGCCAACATAAGGCACTTCATTACGGCAAATCCATAATACAACTGTGCCAACGACAAGGCATACTATACGAGTCAAACCACATTTGGCGAGTCAACACTCACCAACCATAACCAAAACGGTGCCACCACTCGGGCACACCACAAGCCACAACTGCAGTCACAACAGTGCCACCACTAGGGCACACCTCGAACGAGTCAAACCTCGACTACGAGTCACAAACTCACGAACTACAGCAAGTGGCAAAGCACGAGTCAGAAAGAACGACGCCACCACACGGGAACGGACTACTGGCTGATCAGGCCAGTATCCAACCCGAACAACACAACACAAGAACAACCTCTCAGCCTCGCAGTCACAGACGAAAGGTCCAACTGCCGCTCCACAAGAACAAGTCAAACAACTGTGGAGACCAACTAACACCACACCTGCAGACACACAGCTGCAGGCCCATGCCTGGCACCTCTAGGGTCTCTGGCCGGAGCACCCTAAAGTGAGGCACTGGAAAACAGGACTAGCTGGGGACCAGTGTCGACTACTAGTGTCCGCACCCCAACTACGAGCGCGCTACAAGCGACTACACACCCACAAACACAAGCCGCTGCCCTACTGTCGTCTTTCCCTTAGCCGGATGTACAACTCAAGCACAAGAGTGAGGGTGTCCAGGAAGATGACAAAGACCTCGATGGTACTACACTGTACCGGGACAAACCCCGAGCACAACAAACACACGTGTCTGGCTCACAAAGAACCTGGGGTACCCGACTAGAGAGGCATTCCGGAATAGGCGCCGGACCACCACACTCGGCTAGCACAAACCACAACACTTATACGTTTATCACAAACCACGATACACGTGTGAGGAATAGCTTGTCCTGGTCACTCGCGACCTACAAGCTAGTCTACACAAATACATATATAAACCATATTAAAAATAATGCCACGACCTGACATTCGTCACATAGTGACCTTTACTACCATACTAGGCATAATACATTAACATTCATACTTTACTACTTATCCATTTAGGATGACTTGCAAAAGATCTTAAAGTATCAAGGCTAGGTTCCCAAGTGAACCTCATCACCACAAAACTGCAGACCAATCATAATAATTAAGATATAATAAGTGCACAAACATACGGTAGACCTTACATAGGTTCCCATGAAACCTCATCGCCACAAACTGCAGACCAATCATAATAATTAAGATATAATAATACACAATAACACAATACATACGATATGCCATGCACACGCAAACCATACGCACGGCATCCAACCACGTAGACCTTACGACACACCATGGTTGGTGTACCATACAACATTCACGTAAACCACACGTCCAACACATGGACAACGCACTCCAAGAGTGCCACGGGTGCCAACACACCACACATACTACGTAAACACCAAACCGATTACGTACATCACATATTAACCACATAAAAGATGCCCACTTCAAAAGCTATGCGCTCCATGAGCATAACACATGCAATGGCTCTCACCTGTCATTGCCATGCACAAGCAACCACATGATATTCATAACCAGAAAAACTACGTAACACACGCTGCATTGATACATGCACAAGTTGGCGGCAACATCGATTGCCGTCCACCTTAAATAAACGGCATTACCCCTCCCCTGCCGTCAACACTAAATAACTCGACATTAACGGCTAACCATCTGGCCGTTATATCCAAATAAAGAACTCGACGTCAATCGATATTGATGCCAAGATCTTCAGCTCCCAGGTATACAAAACACACAGACCGGCCCAAAGCCAGTCATACGGCAACTTAGCCCCACAACCGTAAGAACAAGGGGAGACATTCCCCATACATCTACATACTATAATTAAATCAGAGAAACAAGATCCACACTTGGATCAATCAACACCACCCGATTTCCAGCATGAAGGACCGATTGAACTTCCGAAGAACCTTGAATCACGCCGAAACCCGAGGAACGCCCATGAACACCGGGCTCCAATTCGACATCCCCGCCTGATCTGCTGCTACCACGTGCACCACAGCCTTCTCACGTGCTCCCGCCAACCATCGGAACTGTGAAGAAGCTCAAAGGTGAAGGTGGGTGAAGTGGAGAGGAGAGAGTGGGGAAAGAACAGGGCTCGGGTCAGCCCTAAAAACACAGGCACCACAGGTTAACGTCAACCTCTGCGCCGCTAACCAAACCGCCCCAACTAGGCGTCCACATCTTTGGCCGCCAAGTTCAACAATTGACGTCTACATCGATGGACGCCAAGAACATGTTAACGGCAACACCATTGCCGCCAACACAGTCGACGTCACACACCTGGACGCCAACTCACTGCTTATGTCCAGCACACTGAACACCAACACAGATCCATAACCAACCCTGGTAAGGATCCAACAAGAAACACACAACACAAGTCGCACCGGTCACAACTTGACCATCCCACACGCTAAACAGAAGATCCACAAAGATCCGAAAAATGCGCGACGTTACATCCATAGGAGGAGGAGAAGGGGGTAGATCTTCGACTGAGGACACTAGTGGTGAAGGCTGAGTTGGTGTCTCTGGGACTGTCCACTATCGATACACTTGCAGCAGTGTTGGAGCAGGATTCGCCATAAGAGGCATGGAATCACCAACTTGTCTTAAGTCATCTAGTGGAGGAGGTAAAGGAGGGAGAGGCAACAAAGGAGGTGCTGACAACATGGGAGACTATGAAAATAAGGTTTTGTTTAAAAAAAGGGTGACATTAATAGTAACAAAACAACATCATAACACTGATCAAAATAATGATAGCCTTTTTTAGCATACAAATAGCCGAGAAAGACACAGCAAGTCGTGCGAGGAGACAGCTTACGTGACTCGGTTCTAGCATGCACAAAATCAAAGACACTCTACAAAAGCATGTGCAGAACAGGTAAGGAAAGACACCCAAAACTTGAGAAGGTAGGGGAAGTGGAGGATGCATACACGAAAATAGATTCGTCCCACGGAGAACTAATAGCATGCAATAAGGATAGCACCTCCTAAAACTATTTTGGGACAATATTCATGTGAAACATGAGTGTTAATGAGGATTAAGATCATGATAATAGGGTGCTAATTATGAGTGTCATGTAAGACAACTCACATTAGTGATGACACTTATAATCTTGAACTAATCTCTTTTGGTGATGATATTAATGGCATTTTCTTACTCTATATATATGCATAGGATGATGTTTATATATTGTGATATTCATGGGCCTGTGCAATAAGGATTAAGATCATGATAATGAGACCTATCCTCTTTAAACACAGATCCTATATATTTCTGGTCATAGGTTACGCTAGAAGGACATCGAGATAAACGAGCACACCAGTATGCTATATACCCGTCCATATGATGAAAGTAGTTGGTCTTATAGCTGCTTGTGTGAGGACACTAGGGGTATAGTACAAGTGCTCATTGGAGAATGAGTTCACTGAATGATCTGCTCTGGGAATGTTGTATGGTTGATGATACAAAATTGTCAGACAACAATCTCTGGTCTCAGTTGTGTAACTAGTCCTTTGACTTGAGACACCAAAGATGTCTACTCCATTCTTTAATGTCGAACTTATAGGTCTGGTAGTTTCAGATCTAGTACAACCAGTTATTGAGAATGGTAGCCAACCTTACGAAGGTAATTAAATGTTAATAAATGATCATCTACTCTCAGTATCATGAGAGGAATATCCCGTGTGTTCTTACTCAGGCAAATCTTTGGTGAGGGTCAATCGAATTGACAGAGAAGGAGTTTTCTGGAAGAATCTGAGAGACTCTGATGGATTACGTATAGGCTTGACTGCACCATGCCTAATATTAGATTGATAAATGACTAAAGGTACACAGTAATTGAGAGAAGAAAGGTCCAATAGATTAGAACCCCATATACCATCTAGGGACTCTGGCGTAGCGACCTAATACATCCATAGTTGATGAGTTGAGTGAATTATTATAGAGATAATAATTCACTAAATCAGAAGACGTTTTGAGTCAGAAGAGGTTCTAACAAGTGCAACTCAATGTCAGCTTGGTATTGGGCCTAGAGGGTCACACCCATAAGGTGGATGATGTGATGATAATAGAGAATTTGATAAGATCATTATGCAATATAACTTCTCTCACCCGAATAGTCATGCAATCGAAGCTAGGTTAATGATAGTATCAATTGATGTTAGGAATAGTTCTTGACAACAGGATCTACCGTTGTTAAGTACTTTGACTTCCTTTGGAGGTAGTCAAAGTGAGGTAGATGACAGGATCTATCGCCGTCAATAACTTCAACTTCCTTTGGAGGTAGTCAAATGAGGTTGTTAACGAGATCAACTAACATTAACTCATGCTGACGACAAAATTGACAACCGTTAATACTCATGCTAATGATGAGATCGATGATGCTAACATATGTTAACATCAAGATCGATTGACGTCAAGATGCATGGTCTTGTTGGCACTATATCTTGCCATCAACTCAAGTATGGTTGTATGTACGACTTGGCCATACACAACATAGCTTGCATGACTTTTGTCATGTGAGGGTGGGTGAGAGACCCTCTGTTTTGACAGAAGGATCATCAAAAGGCTTATGGGTTGGAGATTTTGAAGTCTTTCTTCCTCCTCCTCCTTCCCTTCTCCTCTCATGTGGAAGAGAGAAGAGAGCAAGAGGTTCACACCCATTTGCTCCTCCTACTGCTGTTGTTGCACCTTAGAGGTGCATGAGGAGGCGCATCCCGACATGGAGGAGGTGTTGTCCCCAGTCGCCACCGTGTGGATATCGCTAGAGAGGAGTTTGCGAGAGCTTCTTCCATCCGACAAGCAAGGTTCTGTATGTTAGGGGATCTACGAACTCCCCTAGATGAAAATGTCTCACCCTTGAATAGATTGCATGTGGTTTCATACCCCAACATAGTCCCAGCTCGATAACAAGATGTTTGGGAATCATTTTTGTTTTAAACTTCCTTCCGTTGCACATTTGATGCCTCTATGATGATTCCCAGCATAGGGCACACTGCCCCTACTGTAACGACCCCCTTTATACTGGTACGATTATACCAATCCCCATCGGTACAAAGAGCATCGTCATAGTGGGATAGTAACCCAACACTAAGCGATAAGGTTGATATGTCCATGAATAATAAAAGAGTACAGCAGAATTAAAAGAAATACATTACTTCATTCCATCATCACCACACATTCCACAGTCTATGTAGTAAAAGAAAGTATTAGAGTCCACATTATTACAACTTGAAAAGAACTACATTGACCATACATTGTCCATATGAATTACATCATTCAAACTATAAATTAAGCAACTACCAAAAATAAAATCTCCTCAAGTGCTATTTCTGTATGTGTATCAATCTTCACTGTTCTCTCCTCAGCTACTGGATAACCTGTCACACCTGTACGCCGAAGCAAGTATGAGTCTAACAAGACGCAGCAAGTAATCTAAACATCAAACTTATACATATCACATGCACATTATACTACCAACCATAATGAGACACATGCTATCATACTAATTACAATAATTCATATAGTACAAGCTTTAATGATTAACAACACATAGGTCTCCCAAACACATTCCAATTTAACACATGCTCATATTAAATTATAAAATAACATACATCTACACAAGTTCTCTACACATGATATATTCTATGATACATAGTTCAAATCCTTATCATATCATTTCACAATTTAATCAAGTTTGAACATAAGGTTATGTACAAGATGACGAATACTTTTACCATAGTATTTAGTCAATTTCACATGCATTCATATCACTTTATCATATAACTAACTTGCTGTTTTAAGGTAAAATTTATCATACACTCATGACACTTGCACATGGTTTCTAGTGAACTTCATAATATGATGCTAATCTTTCTATCGTAGTTAAGCATAATCCAATTAATACATATATGACATGAACATATGCACTCTTAAACACCTATCATGTAACATGATATATTAATCTAAATATTTTCCTTATTGTGTAACAACTCTACCATTTAAAACATGCAACTATACATAACGTAGATAATAACCTAACATGATCTCTATTTATTTTTCACATGCACTTTTCTCATTTATTTGCACCTTTCATTTGCTGTTTTAATATGAATAATTCACCATGATACCACCTTTATTAAACATGAAATGAAGATTTAAAAAAAATACATTCAAATAGAATGACAATCATCTACAATTAAACATGGAACTACAAACAAAATGAATAGCAATTTCTATCATGGACTTGGGCATTATTTTATGTGTTTATCAACATCATAATCCCATTTAGCTTGCTGTTTTGACATGAATCGAACTTGATTACATGAATTTACACGTATTCTCATGCTATCTTATTCATTGTCAAATTTATCTACTCATTCTTCCACATTGCATTTCTTTACATGTTTACATGCACATATTCATACATACCACCATATGGAGATTATTAAACTATATTACATAACAATAAACATGGTACAAAACATGATATTATAATTATGATAGTAACACATGAATGACATAAATAAATAAACATGTAATGATACATTGGTTTTCACCTACCCTTGTATTTTTGCTATCTTTTACTCTTCCTTACATATTAATTTTCACTTCTTCCATTGCACTTACTCTTGCATTCACATTTATCACTTTACACTATGTTCATATTTAATCTCTTAAGTTGCCGTGACACATAGTCCTAACTACCAAGTAGAGGAAAACAATCACTTTAGCACTTAGCGCTTATCACTTAGCACTTAGCACTCACTTTCACATATTCATCACCTAGGCAATGCGGTGACAAATCTAGGTAACTGCGCAGAACCGGGAGAAGCCCTCTCCACCCTAACCAGCGGTACTTGTCCACCTCCAGGATTTTATCCTAATGCCCTTAGGATTTATCTCATAACATTGAGCCTTCCATAGGGACTTTTATATGGTATAGCTCTCAGACCCCTATGGTAGCAGTGTCACTCTTGGCACATATTTTACCTTAACCACATTCTCATTCTCATCACATTATTACTCATGCTTATACACAACTTTCATTCAAATTCTACGTTCACTTCGCTTAATACTCACATTCCCATTTACAGAAATTCACATTGCTGTTTAACAGTGATAATCACTTAATATAAGGCATTAACATGCTGCTAACTTTCCATTTATACTATATTACTCTAACATGCACAACATGGTTATTTTCACATTTAAAACCATGAAAATACCTACTGTCATTAGAACTTCATGAAATTTTTATCATAAGTTAAAGACAGTAAACAAAACACATGCTCAATTTTTCGGATTTTATGAATAGAAAATGTAATTATAACAATTAATCTAAACTGCAGGTGCATTTCTCACAAATTTCTTAAAACAGATATTTCCAATAAAACAATCTAATTTGGAAGTGTCAATGTGTTTATACTATAATCATATCATTATAGAAAATTCACCATGCTCGAACTCACAACCGTCCTAATTATACAGATTAAACATGCTCATCTTATGGTCATAATTCGAACTCCAAAATTTTAATAAATAACATAAATCATGAAAATTCATGAAAACCTCATGATATGACCTACTAATCACCCTTGACCCCTCATAAAAATTTCAGTAGGAAAACATACCCAAAAATTATTTATATATATTAAACAACATTTTTCAGAACACTAACGAACTTAAGTGCATGGTCCTGGCCGCCAACTAGGTTAATTGCGACATCTCTTGCCGTCAACTGATGAACTTAACGGCAAGGGATGTTGCCGTCAACTTCCAGACAGTAATATGCACAGACACATTCACATGTACGGGGAAGTTTGAGGGTCCAGGACGCGAGGAAAAATCCTTAAAAATCATAGGACCTAGGGACATGTATAGGAAAGATGTACATAGGTTACTTGCCTCTAATAAAATCCTAGAAGATCAAATCTTTGTCGTTGAAGCCCTCCTCGGCCAGAGCAAGAGGGTGCTCAGAGACTCCTTGAATCTTGTTCTCCCGTCGATGTAATCGTTCCTCGGGGTTGGGGATGCCTCCTTGATAATTAGACTACGCTCCAGTCATCGTAGATCTCCCAGAAAATTCTCCAGTCGTCGGATCAGAGCTTGGGAAGTTCAGCTTTTCTCACAGGGAAAACTAGGGTTTCACAATGACCAAAAGGGCTTTGTGCGGCCATAAAATGGGTTTTTTATAAAGTTGGATAGGTTGGGTACGCACTGGGGTAGGTTACCCAAGGTTTAGGAAGGGTTTCCTAAACTGGAACCGGCCATAAAGCGAGCATTAACAAATCTGGAACCGTTACGCAGGAGGATATTGACGTCAACATCGGTTGTAGTCAATTGCACAGTTGACGTCAAGGGTCTGGCCGCCAACTTGAGGTTGGCGTCTAGGGGGGTGGTCGCCTACCTGGGGTTGGTGTCCAGGGATGTGGACGCCAACCACTCTGGCATCCAGGCCTTGGCCGCCAACTCCCTAGTGCAATCAAGACCCTGATAAACTCCGAAATAAATGCGTAAAAACACTAGAATAATTAATATATATATAAATAATAATATATACCCTTACCACATGAAGTACACTCATTCCATAATTTTTATTTAAATATAACTTATACTAATCATAATTAAGGATAATATACATCAATAACATGCACATAAGCACATATACATTAACATTACATGACTACATACATCGCATGTATTTATAATGAAATGCGTTCATCATTATTCAAATCTACATATACATTATCATTCAAGCACCTTACACATCATAAATAATTTAACATGCTTAAAGTAATTAAGTATCATTTAAACAAGATTAGCATATATATGTACACCTATATACACCATGGTTACTTACAACATGTTTAAAATAACTAAATGCCATAGATACATTAATAATTAAATAATGCCTACATTGATAGCTAGATAATGCATGCACACTCATGTTTATATTTATACTTGTACACAAATAGCTCTCATGATCCTACATGGCCTATATCATTATTTACTTATCACATGCACAATATTACTTAACTATTTTATGCCTCAGATTTTTGGTATACACCTTATACATAATTTAACTAATTGCCTATTCTTACCTAACTATCCTGTATATACATGCATGAACTAATGAGAAAGCATAGAAATGATAATATGCACAATTGAATACACACGCTACTCACGCGACAAGTTAAGACATATGCATCATATAAAAGAAAGAAAATTTCGGGGTATCACACCTACACACTCACACACTACTCTAAACCCAAGCTCCTTCCAAGCCAACTAGCACTACTAACCCTGGACCATCTCCCAAGACTCACTAGCTAAGACACCACCACACCAACCATTAGTCTCACAGTTATGGTGTCCTCTGGAGTCTCAACCTCCTAATCGCCACTCCATGCCTCCTCCTCAGTACATTGAGTGAGACAAGTGAAGCAAATGCCACACTGCTAACTAGGACCCAACCTTCGCACTATAGTCCCTCTCACGCCTTTCCCTCCCCTATGGGCTCTGGAACTACGTAGGGTCTGGCATGAGAGGAAAAAGGGGACTGACTGAGACACACTTAGGCTCGACCTACTAGGCGTCCACCCCCCAGCCATGAGTGCACTTGGGCACCCGTAGGATACCACCACAACCATCTTTCCCTCCACACAAATGTAAGCAAATAGGAGGGGGAGTTAGGAAGATGGTCAAACCTCCATCGTGCCTCAAGCACGAACTCCAATCACGCGACCCTCCAAGTCATGGTGCCTAGCACTCAAGGTACCTGACTAGGGAACGCCATACGTAGACCAACACCTACGACCACATCTCTTGGGGACACAAGGAGCACCAGTAGGTCCCAATGACACAGCACCCCACACATACGGTCACCATTCCGAACGTGCTTCACCTGACATCACAATAGAACCTGGGACTCCACCTGGCAACCGATGGCCACGAGCGCAGTAGGACACCATGCCAGCTACACACTAATGCCTCCATGGGCATCAGAACAACTCCCAACATAGAACCACACCCACACCATCAAAACCACAACAAACTTGGAAACACTAAGCACAACACTCGAGGATGACCTCGAAACATAGTCATCGCCCCACCATGCGGAGAGCACCCCACTCAACTGCACATGTGACCACGAGCCTATCACGTCCCGTCATTTAATATTTCTATAAATGTCGAGACGCAATCAAATAGGAAATCGAGAACAAGTTTAAAATTTTTGACCAGGAATTGCTCAGGGTCATGACTTAACATAAAAATATAACTTTAATAGTCATTCCTCAAAGTGGAGTTATTTACATGATTCCCAAACCGTAATTCAAAGGTCAGACATGACAAGTGTTGATCTCTCAACACACAATTCCCGTTGCCCCGCCTTCTAGAACTAATGAATACCTGAAAAAATAGTAGGTATGAGCAGTCTTGCCCAGTAGGATTTATCCTCTAATAACAAAGAAATAGATATTGGAATCAAGGAAAATTTGTTGCACACAAGGATAACAATTAACAGTGTTCAAGAAAGGGAAGAATAATGCAAATCAAGATGTATAATATTGAACTATGTAAGATTAAATCGATACATTAATGAACCAAATCAGAATAATGAGTGTCAGGCACATAATGACATGCCATCATTATCAAACGTGTAATCACTATCTAGCAGTCCATTGAACATGTACAGGCGGTAAGTGCAACCCAGTTAAGTCATGCTGATGGGAAATAATAACATATAATTGAATATTCATTAGTCAAGCAGTAGGCAGTGTCTGATGCCAAGACACTCAGTAGGTCCATTCTCGATGGGTACATATTTGAATAGACAGATTCAGTGGCCAGGTTTGGAAGATCCATTCTCGACAGGTATATTCTAATAGACCGATTCAGTGGCCGAGTTTGGAAGATCCATTCTCGAAGGGTACATATTCGAATAGACCGATTCAGTGGCCGGGTTTAGAAGATCCATTCTCGATAGGTATATTCGAATCATGTTTGATTCAGTGGCCGAGTTCGGGTGTTCCTCCTAAGGACTGGACTTGCCCCTATTAGCATCTTGATCCAGTAGAGTCCAAAAACCCGAACAGTAAGTACACATTCATTATTGTTATGTTCCTAGAGAGAGAAGCTCTGGTTCCTGGTAGGTGTGGTGGGCACTCTGGTTGCCACCACCGCCCTCCCAGCGGTGGGCGGCCGGCCTCCATTTGCTATTGGTCTACATCATGGCTGCTGTGAAGGATCATGAGGTGGGCCGGCTACAAGGAAGCTGTCTTTTGCGCAAGCCCTCTCGGAGTCATTGCGTCCAAAGAAGGTGTTGATGCCGGTCAAGGCCCCTATGTTTACAGATGCTGGTGAACCAGCCGTATTCTTTTCCTATGATGAAGTTATGAAGTCTGAAGAGGTGCTGAAGAAGGCGATTATTGTGAAGTGTTCTTATGGTAGGCCCTCCATTCCTGAGATTAAGTCTTGTTTATCTACAAGGCTGGGGCTCAAATCGGATTTCATAACCAACATCCTCAACCATTGCCATCTCCTCCTTCGTTTTGAGTCTGATGAAGACTTCTTGTTGGTCCTCCTGCGAAAAAGCTTATAAATCAAAGGATTCTTATTCCGGTTCTTCAGATGGTCTGCCTCCTTTGACTTTGATAAGGATCCATCCTTGATGCCTATCTGGGTTGGTTTTCCAGGTCTGCCTGTTAGCTTATATAATGAAGATTATTTACACTCCATTGCTAATAACTTGGGACAGGTTCTTCGGATCCATGAGGCCACTATGGCTTGGACTCAAACCGCTGAGGCTTTAGTCTGTATAGATGTGGATATTGCTGCTCCTCTTCAGGAAAAAATATGGATTGGTTATGGTGAGCAGGGGTTTTGGCAGAAAGTTAACTATCACAGGGTTCCTCCTTTATGCAAGTTTTGCTATCGTATTGGCCATGGTGAAGAGACATGTCACAAGAAGAACAAGAGTAATATGCTGAATCTGGAGACCCAAGAAGTTGGTGCAACTGGGGCTATGGCTCAGAAGGTTCAAGAATGGAGGCCAGTTCGAGGATCTAATAAAAAGATGTTCGAAGTTGGCTCTGACATTCCGGTTCATAATACTTTTGAGCGTTTGTGAGAGGATGTTGTTGTTAATTCAGTTGTGGCTAATGTTGTTCTTAATGATGGTGGGAATGAGGCTGTCCATGTTAGTAATGCTGTCCCTGCCAGCCATATTTTGGCCTCCTCTAAGGATATTTCTGGTGAGCAATCACCAATCGTTGACGTTGTGCAAGTTCCAAAGTCCAATGGTGTTATTCCGGTGGAACAGTTAAATCCGAGGGTGTTGCATGCCGACGGTGATCACCTACGTATGCATGGCGTTATTCCATCTAGTGTTCATGACTGTTGTATGGGGACTTCAGGTTTAGCTGCACCGCCGCCGTTGACGTCCATGCATGGCGGCCCTTCCGCCAGAGGGAAGGACGATGGTAAGTCTCTTTATTTAGCAGGTGAGTCAATGTGTGGTAGCCCAGCTGCGAAGATATCATTCCAGAAAACTTCTCAGGTCTCTTTAAAGGCAACTGCTGAAAACTTACTTATGCCTCCTGTCACTATTGCTAAAGAACGTGCTACGTTTTTAAGGGATGGAATCCACACAAGATCAAAGGCCAAGGCCGCGGCACACTGTGGGTATGTTTCCTCATGATTAACAACTTATTATTCTGGAATATTAGGGGCCTCTCCAAGAAGGCCTCTAAACAAGCTCTAAAGTTGTTGGTTAAGAGAAATAAAATTCAGTTCTTGGCAATTTTCGAACCGAAATTGGATCTCCATAAGGCATCACGTTTTTGCAATTATCTTCATATGGACTTCTGTGTTGATGATATCCACATGGACTCTAAGATTTGGATTTTTTACAATCAGCCATTCTCTTTCAAGCTTATCTCGTATACTTCCCAGCATGTTACGGGTTTGCTTCTCAAGGACGGGTCTCCTCTCATTTTGATCAATTCTGTTTATGCTAATTGTCAATTATATGAAAGAAGAATTCTGTTTGATGATGTCCTAGCTCTAGTGGATGTTGTCAATGTCCCTTGGCTAGTTGGTGGTGACTTTAATTCCATTGCTCAGAATTCTAAGAAAAAAGGTGGTATGTTGCCTAACACCACTTCCATGCTAGAGTTCAACGCCTTCATTTCTGCTTGTGGTTTTTTGGATGTTGGTTTTAAGGGTTCTCCTTACACCTGGACTAATAAGAGAACTGGCTCCCATTCTATTAAGGCTAGGCTAGATAGATTTCTTGTTGATAACCGGTGTGCTATGGCTTTTCCTGGGTGTATAGTGCAGCATCTTTCTCGTGGCCCCTCTAATCATGCTCCTCTTTTTATTCAATTGAACAATGTGTATTCTCAGCCATCTCGCTTTATCTTTCAGAACATGTGGACCAAGCATGATACCTTTTTGGATTGTGTTAAAAGTGCTTGGACTTCTGAGGATAAGTGGTATCCTAATACTTTTTTCAAGCTTCAAGAGAAGCTTAGGGCTGTCAAAATTGCTTTGAGACATTGGAATAAATCTATTTTTTGCCACATTGATATTAACATCAAGAAAGCTGAGGTACACATTGCTGTTTGTCAGCAACAGTTTGATGATTCACCTACTTCTTCTAATCGTTCTCTTTTGAATGAAGCTAATGCGCGACTCAGGCAGATTTTGCATTGTCAGGAGATTTTTTGGTGTCAAAAATCAAGAATTCAGTGGTTAGAGGAGGGTGATAGAAACACAGCTTTTAACCATGCGGCTGTTAAGAGCCGTCAGAGCAGAAATTTCATTCACAAACTGGAGATCGATGGCCATTGGTGTGATGATCAGGATACCCTTAAGTCTGCGGCTGAACAATTCTTTGCTTTCCTTCTGTCTTTGAACATCATGCTATGATAACCAGCTACTTCACTTTATTCCAAATCTCATTTTCGATCAGGAAAACAAGATGCTCACTGCTATCCCTACGGATGAGGAGGTGAAGCTTGCTGTTTGGAGTATGAAAGGTGATAGTGCTCTGGGACCTGATGGCTTTACGGGGAATTTTTACACTGCTTGCTGGGACTTTCTTGGTAAGGATGTGACTGAGGCGATATCTGGATTTTTTGCTGACTTCCCTCTTCCTAGGGGTGTTTCTTTTTCTTTAATTGCTTTAATCCCTAAGGTGGATAATCCTAGCACCTTTAGTGATTACCAGCCCATCAGTCTTTGTAACTTTTGCTATAAGATTGTGTATGTTATCATAAGCAATAAACTTTCTTCCATTTTGCCTACAGTTATTTCGATGGAGCAGGGAGCTTTTGTCAAAGGTAGAAATATCATGGATAATGTCTTCTTGGTGAGGCAGTTGGCTGCTGACTTGGGTAGAAAGGTTCGTGGTCATAACGTCATTTTTAAACTTGATATGATGAAAGCCTATGACCGGGTGGAATGGGATTTTCTTTTGGCTGTTCTTTGGAAGTTTGGCTTCTCTTCCAGATTCACATCTCTTGTTTCCATGCTTATATCGAATTGCTAGTTTTTAGTTTTATTTAATGGTGCTCTTGCTGGTTACTTTAAGTCCTCCAGAGGCCTTCGTCAGGGTGACCCTCTTGCGTCTACACTTTTCATTATCATGGAGGAAACTTTGAGCAGGGGGCTGCGCATGCTCTTGGATACTCGATACATCAGTCCCTATTCGGGACCTAGAGGGTGCAGGGCCATGTCTCATCTTTTGTATGCTGATGATGCTCTAATCTTTCTCAATGGCCAGGCTACTAATATCAGGAAAATCATGAATTTCTTGAAGATCTATGAGGGGTCCTCTGGTCAAAGGATTAATCATGGGAAAAGCTCTTTCCTTATTGCAAAGAACGCTCCTCTTCAGCTGGCCTCTAAAATCAATCGTCTAACTGGCTTTCATTGCCAAAGAACTGTTATGACTTATCTTGGTGTGCCTATCAAGCAGGGTAGAACTGTTATTGCTGATTATAGGTTACTGATGGATAGAATAAATGTTAGAATTGATTCTTGGAAATCAAGGTTCCTGTCCAAGGCTGGGAGATTAACTTTGGTGAATTTCGTGCTGTCTTCAATGCCAGTTTACCTTGCAACGGCATCTGCTATTCCTAAAACTGTTCTTCACTACATTGAACGTCTTTGTGCTGCTTTCTTTTGGGGTGGCTCTGGCTGTGAAAAGTGCGGGCACTGGGTAGCTTGGGAGACCCTTCAAAAGCCAATCATAGAAGGTGGTCTCGGTGTGAAAAGTCTCTGGCATGTTCAGATGTCTATGGTCATCAAGCTTCTTTGGAATATCTTCCATAGTTCTTCCCTGTGGGCCTTCTATGCTAAAGGAAGATATCTTCTTAATGGTCAAATTATTTCCCACCCTCATGGTATCTCTAAGAAGATGTTTTATTGTGCTTTCGACATTGTTAAGAAACATACTAGATGGGTGTTGGGCAATGGTGACAGTATCAAATTCTTATATGATGTTTGGTTCGGTGATAAGCCATTTAGAGAGTTCTCAACTTCTCAGGAGGACTCACCTACTGTTCGGGAGGTTTTTCTAAATCACCAGCACCCTCTTCGTCACCTTCTTCCTCAGGGTCTTCAGGAGCTGCATCTATCTACTTATGCAGACTTTGCTGTTTGAACGGCTACCAGCACTGGTAATTTCACTACTAAGAGTGCGTATGATTTGGTCCGTTCTCATGGTGTTCAAAGGTCGCCGCTCCTTCGCATCTGGCATCAGCGCTTTAGTAGGCGGGCCTCTTTATTTGCCTGGCTTCTTCTCCACAGAGTGGTCCCAGTTGATAATCGTATAGCTGAATGTGGTATTCCCCTTCCATCCCGGTGTTGCTGTTGTAAATGTCCTCAAGTTGAGGATTTGAACCATTTGTTTGTGCACAGTGATCTTGCCAAGACTCTGTGGTCTTGGGTCGCCCCCCTCATACAGCCTGGGATTGGTATTCATATGAATATTTCTTTGCGTCTGTGGGACATTATTAAGGTGAGTAGCATCAACAACCCACATGGTTTCATTTCCATTTATTGTTCCATTCTCATTATTTGGGAGATTTGGAAGACTAGATGCAAAATGAAGTTTGAACAGGCTGGTTATTCAGCGAATTCCCTAAGACAGAATATTCATGCGTTGGTTACTACTGCTATTCGTAATATGGTCTTCAAAGAGGCTGCCACACCTCAGCATTTAACAGCGATCAGTGAGTTGGGTTTTGTTGTTCAACCTTATGTCAAGTTATGCAAATTGGTCAGATGGATCCCGCCATTACAAGGTTTTCTTATTAATGTTGATGGTGCCTCTAAAGGAAACCCAGGTCCTTGTGGGGGTGGTGGCGTTGTTAGAAATGCTGCTGGGTCTGTTGTCCTTACTTTCTCACATTTCTATGGTAATGGTAATAGCCTTCTTGCTGAAGCACGAGCCATGTATGATGGTGTGCAACTGGCAGTTGAGAGAGGTATTCTTTTTGATCAGATCTGCTCGGACTCTATGGTTTTGGTGAACTCTCTTCGGACGGGGTGTGCTCCTTCTTGGTCTTGTTATAGGTGGTGGAGGTTTGTCATTGATTTTGTTCAGCATAATAGAGTTCGAGTCTATCATGTTTATAGGGAAGCAAATCAAGTGGCGGATGCCTTGGCCACCTTTGCTTGTAATGCTCATTATAATGGGGTTTTTTCTTCTTCCACCCAGCTCCCACAGGCTTGTTTTCCTGCTCTTATTGGGGATCGTTTGGGTCTTGGGAATTTCAGATTTTGATAACTCTTTTGTACCGTTCAGGGGTATGCCCCGTAGACCTTGTATCTTTATTCTTTATATATAAAATCTGATGTAGCAGGTGTCGCCTGGAGGAGTGATCACATTTCACTCTGCTGGGGTGGAATGCACTCGACCGTGCTGATCCTGTTGCATTCCTTTTATATATAAAAAAAAATTATTGTTATGTTCCTGGACAATTATGCAGCACTTTAAGGCACATGTAAAAGAATGTATAAGAATCTCAAAAGAGTTGGAAATGATTGGAGTTTCAAGGGATAACACAGTTATGCAATATGGGAGGTTTATGATAGTGAACCAAATTCGAGGTGTAATTCATAGCACAGATTAGACTTTCAGAAGTCAATCGGGAGTCGATGTATCAAGTTGGTTTGTGAATTGGATGTTAAACGAAATTTCCAAACGATATTACCATGTCAAAACACTGGTCATAGTTACAAGACGGTCTAAACTTAAAAGTTTTGGAGATATAATGCAACATTTTCTACTCCTTTTTAGGCTTTAGATAATAGGTCTGTGATGTGGTACTTAGGCTTACTTAACATGTTACGTCTTAAACTGAAAATCAACGGAAGAATACATCATGAAGGTAGTCATGAAATCAATATGGCCAATAAAGTCATTCAATTAGTAATTTTATTCATCATTGAAAATAATATCATATCAATATAAAAGTCATATTAATGTAAAATAAGTGATGACCAGGTTTGACTTCTTTTTAGTAGGAGAGGGACTCCCTTGGAGAAGTCATATGCATGTTTATCATTTTTCACCGGACCTTATATTTTTAGCACTCTACTAGGTTTATTTTAATTATGAGATTTTCAGATAGGCCAAATTGTGAGATATTAGAAATACGCTATTTTGATGGAATCGCCAAAATCGTATTTTTCTTCTTCGGTGGGAGAGTTGACTTTTTACTAGTAAGAGATAATTTTTCTGATATTTTTATTGGATTCAAATGGGGAGATGTACTTCCTTTTTTACATGTAATATCTTAAGTAAATGAAACATCAAATTATAACATTTACTTAAATGATATGGAGTCTAAATAAGGTATGAGTTTGCACTCTCGTAGGGATTCTGCTGACACTTCTAGAAGAAGCAGACTTGTCAAAAAAACACAAAGTCGGTCGACCAAACAGAAGGAATCGATCGTCTGAAAATACTAAACCAATCGACCGGACAGGAAGGGTCGGTCGACCGACCTAGCAGTGCTAGTTTCTGGGTTGGACTATGGGATCGGTCGACCAAAATGCCAAAATCGGTCGAACGATTCCAGTAAAAGTCATAATCATAAAAGCTTCGATCGCACAGTCCAAATATGCTTGGAATAGAAGTGAACAATCAAGAAGGATAGAGAGGAACCTACTTATCAGTTGGGCATGGCCGTTGGGTAGGGATGAACTCCCTAAGCTTCCTATCTCTCTTCTTTCTCTCTCCTCAGTGCACTGCAGCCTCTCTCTCTCTCTTCCTTGCCTCTACACCTACTCCCTCTCTTCTTCTTTCCTCTACACTTGTTGCTCTCTCTCTTTTCTCTCTTTCTTTTGTATGGTGGTGGTGGTAGCAGGAAGAAGCGGTGAAGAAGAAGATGAGGTATGAAGAAGATAAAGAAGAAGAAGAAGTAGAAGAAGAAGAAGAAGAAGAAGAAAAAGTGGAAGAAGCAGAAGAAGGCGCAGTAAGAAGAAGAAGAAGAAGAAGAGAAGAAGAACTAGAGGGGGGGGTTATAAGAGGAGGGTGAGCCTTATTACCTCACGACGCTCCTAGGATAAGGATCTCCATAACCCAACACGTAGCCACCCCACATATGTAATCACACACGTAACCCAATTATGTAAATGGTTACGTAATTCAATTTTAATTCGTTTAGGTTCTTTAGGCAACTAGTTTTATACTTAAATGATATCCAATTGAGATGAAATTTTAGATATAAGTTAATCAAGAAATAATCCAAATTATGGTGATTTTTGTTTAATTTTTTGGATTAATTTTTCATCATGTGGAAATTGCTCCAAAAAATCATTATGTCGGCTTAATCTGGATATCTGTGCATCAATAATTCATGATGTTCATGTTTTCATGATCATACATTTTTCTGGTAATTATGGTGTTGTTAGATTTTACTTTTGTTACCAAATTCCGATGACGCATTGTCGAGGTGCGCACATCTAAGACAACATCGGAATCACATAAATTATGTGAACAGATTCTACATTCAAATGTAATCATGTTATGGTATCTTTTATGGTAACCAATTTTTTTTATAATATTCAATATTTTATTATTATTTAAATTCCAGGTGTTATAGGCAGCACATGGCCCCTAAGGTGATGATGATTCAAACCAAACTCGTATTGTCCCCATCCCAAAAGCAACACTCACACAGACCGTATTTTGTCACAAAACTTGAGGTGACTAAACGCCACACAAGGACACACATACAAACACCGAAGGTCACACCCTACACTAGAGACCCTGAATACCCATATGGAGACTGACACATTAGCTAGAGCCGCATGAAACCCCAGGAGAAAACATATCATAGCCATGCCACCCACTGCCTATGCATCTTAAGATGCGCCTAGGTAGTGTATATGACACCAAGAGCTCAATCGCACCACTGTCCAATAGTATGTCTAGAGACGTGCCTCTACAACATGGCCCAGCAACACAAAACGTGTTGGGTGTAACCTGAGCCACCTAAAAGGGCCATTTCAAGCCCCACGTCACCCAAAAAAACACAAAACAAAAGAGGGGAGGGTTGAGAAGACTGCCAAAACCTAAAAAACATGAATGCATGGCCAAAAAACCCTTGATCCAACCACCATCAAGCCCAAGAATGCCTTCACTCCCCTTGAATGATAACCCCCCTAAATAGTATAGAAATGGCCCCAAACTTGCGTGCATGCTACACTATGGAGCTCAAAACACTAGAAAGCACGAGAAGGAAGCCATGGATCGTCACCTACCTAAGAAACACCAAAACCAACTTGATGGGGGCATTCACGTTGGTTGGCTATTGCCTTCTCAACATCTTGCCACATTCACTTAGCCACTGTGCCGAGGAGAGCCCCACGATTGTCATCATCGGGTCTCCAACTTGTCGTTGACCGTCAGATGGAGTGGGAGAGGGTGTGAGAGAGGGGTCTGCCAGAGGGCTTGGAGAGGGGCTGAGTCGATTCTGGAAGAGGGCCACTTTATAAAGGCCACTAGAAGCCAATCGCACCACTACGTATGAGAGGAATATGACTCTAGTCGTGCCATCCACCTTGGGCATAACTAGGCTATCTAGATAGGACACCTATCATGCATGTAAGTGGCCTTCAACTTTGACCTGCACTAACTAGACATGCCACTCAGAGAAGGCGCAACTAGGGCCATGCAAAAACACTTCATGGCACCCTTGGTCAGATGTCGTCAGCCATCCATGCACACCCAGCCCTTAAAACCCAACAAAACACAATGATGCCACCCACCCCTAGTGTGACTAGAGTTGCGCCAGTCACTAGGTGTATGACTGCACTCCAAGCAAAAAACACATGTGAAACCTCACGGAAAGGATCCCAACTGGGTTATACGGCACCTCCAAATCCCCTTGCCAAGGTTTGGGACAAACTAAAGCCCACGAACCATGATATGAAAACCGAGGATGCTACACTCTCTGAGCTAACTTTTTTAGCTCGAGGTGGGGGGGGGGGGGGGCAAGTGAAGAGGGCGAATTCAGCCCTCTGGCCCAAATTGTAATGCCCAATTGCTAAACCTAGCCCAAATAGATGATACTCCGATTACTAAACCACGGCCCACCTAGAGCAAGTTCAGATGGTAAGCATGGCCCAGGAAGCGCTACATAGCCCCATATTGCCACCCACATAAGGGCCCTCTTTAACTCGACTTGATGCCTTAGAGGATAGCTCGAGACAAGTGGACAACTCCTGAAGCATTGCCTTTGGAATGCATTATGGTAGAAAAATTGAACCGACTTAAGGTTACTTCGTTATGTCGACAAGACCTCAGGTTGAAAACCTAACTTTCCTCCAACACTCCCTCAAATCAAAGGCACTTAGCCCAAGGGAACATCAGCTAGGACAAGAAAAGTTGACCCGATAAGTCCATGGCTCGGTCAAAGGAGATTGAAGTAATCCAAGCTCTTACTTGTTAATAAAGTTAGCAAGTCTCATCTGTTGAACCACTCCTATATTTTATCATTTATTTTGGTGATAACAAAACTCATGTTTAACTTAATAATATCATCAATCTATTTCATATCATGTTTCTTCCATGAATACGATATATTCTTGCATTATCACACTAAAGTTTAACTTTGTCATATCTCATGTTTTGGTTAATACAATTGCTTAGTTCATGTGTGTATAACCATCTGCATATGTAATCCTCAAATGCACTATAATAGTATCTTAGAAGAATGTATTTTATAAACACTATATTTGGATAGCACATATGTTCTTCTGTTTGCTCAAAATTTTTCTAAGTTCACAACTAGTATATTATAAATATATATATATATATAGTGAGTCTATGGTGCGGGGGGGTCCGTTGGTGCGGTCTCGTCGCACCATAGCTGGGCGCCCTCGGATGGGCATCCGAGGGCGTCAAAAAATTAAAAAAAAAAAAAAAACAGGATGTGCCACCCTCCCCCGTTACGCGCGCCTGCGGCGCCCGCGTAGCACGGGGCGGCGCGGGGTGGCACGTACTATTTTTTTTTTTTAATTTTTTGGCGCCCTCGGATGCCCATCCGAGGGCGCCCAGCTATGGTGCGGCGGGGCCGCACCAACGGACCCCGCCGCACCATAGACTATATATCCGCACCATAGACTATATATATATATATATATATATATATATATATATATATATATATATATCATACTAACTCTGACTCTTGGAAAGTCGAAGTGGTTCAACTCCGACTCTTGAAGAGTTGAAGTAGACCAACTCCGACTCATGGAAAGTTGAAGTGTGATACATACTCCAACTTCGACTTCTGAAGAGTTGAAGTTGACTAACTCCGACTCCTGAAAAGTTGAAGTGTGATACATACTCCAACTTCTTTACAGTCGAAGTTTCTATATTTAAACATCGATTGCCTCTATATTTCAAATGTTTCAAAATGTTTGTGAAGGCAACTAAAAAATTTATATGTACTTCACATATTATCTTATTATTTCTCTATCTGGTTGAAGATCTTTTTGTTGTCTATCCTTCAAAGTAGGTGAGATGTTGTCAGCAGAAAATAAGGACTCCTTCCTTCCTGCTAGACAAAATGGGTCGTACCTAACATGTCTGGATGTCAGTAGAAAACATGGAAGTAACGCAAGGTATGGGTCTTTTGTTAGAAGACCTTTTTAGTCTAACTCTATCTTGTGTGCCTACAGATATCTAGATTTCCCTCTACACCAAGTGTCTATTAGACAGAAGAAGAAGATGAGCAACGGCTAGAAGAGTTCCAACGGATCTCTTCAACGGATCTGTTCAAGCTGCTCCATAAAAGGATGAACCAAGGCTAAAGAACAACACATGAGCTTTTCTTGAATTTTTTTTGAAAGAGTGTACATCCAGTGAGAAATCTCAACGCCCTACACACTCAAAGTAAGAGAGAAAGAGCTCAAGCCCAAGAAGAAGTGTGCACGTAGCCATCTGAAGTCTTCAAGCATTCAAGCTTCTTTTCTCTCTTCACTCTCTCTGTGCATCATTGTAAATCTGGGGGAGAGTCTGTGAGCTGAGAGTTTGAGTTCCTTGGTGTTCATCATTTATATCTCTCAGTTTGTTCTTTCTTTTCTAAGAAAGACTTGGTCCAGCTGTAGGACTGTATACAGTGTTCCTCTTTCTGTGTGAAGAGAAGGCCAGCGGGGTGCTGGTGGTTTCTGTCCAGCTGTGGGACTATACACAGTGTTCCCCCTGGGTTAAGGGAAGAACCTAGTTGGGGGTGGTGTCAGCAAACCTAGCTGGAGGTTTAAGTCTAGCAGAACCGCACTAGAGTTTGTTTCAGGATGGGTGACTTCTTGACCTGTAACAGAAGTGAGTTTCCTTCCTACTCGGAAAGGAAGAGGACTAGCGGGGAGCTGGGGGTTTGTATATCATTTGGGGGATTGTACCTTGGTTAGTTAAATCCCAAGATTTGCTTGGGGACTAGACGTAGGTCTTCCACTTGAGAAGTACCGAATCAGGATAAAATTTTTGTGTTTTTGTATGATTGTTTAAATTTACTTCCGCACTGCTACTCTATCTCTGCACACAACTACATTCACTAATTGAAGTTTTCAAGTGGTGATTTTTTGTTTTAGTTTTAGTATTTCTACAGCTATTCTATTTATCCCCCCCCCCCCTTCTAGAAAGCTTGTTACCATATCATCTGCGGGCCAACACCATCAAGGCCAAAGGACAGGGGGACGTGGAGGTAAGTGGCAAGGGTTTGCCTTATAATTACCCACCGAATGGGCCCCCAAGTCTCGTGCAAGTCACCAAATACAAGATAGCCACTCTGCCGAGGGCTCCGCCCACATCTCACTGATACTAGCTGCCACGTCCTACTAGGACGATGGAGAAACCTAACATCTATATAATCTCCTAGTGGCCCTCTAGAAAAGGCATGAAAAACTCTAAGCACTGAAATTAGTGGAGAACAATCTTGAATCACCTCCTTCCATCCTCGTTGCTCGTTTGTCCATCTTTTCTAACTTAAGCATCAAAAAATTTCTACAAGATTCACCTCTCAAAGTCTCTGATCTTTTGTTCCTCCTCGTAGATCCTCCCTTAGCAAGCTCGAGTGCCACCAATCTTTCCCAATCCCAAGACCATCGAACAGTGTGCACTAAGATTTAAGATTGACTCTCTTCAAGGTACTTCATATAGAAGGCACTCCCACCAAGAGGTACACCAATGCCACCGGTGCGGTGGCCCTGGGCTTCCAACCACCACTCTCATTCTCCAATGCAGTGTCCCTCTAAACCATGGGTATATGCTTGCACACTCCAAAATCTTAATGCGAATAAACTGATCAGACCCATGATCAATTACGTTGTTCGAAGGTTCAAGTAAGTCTTTATATCCCTCGTAGAGAAAAAACAGAAATAAACAGAAGAATAAAAGAAAGAGAGCACAGAAAAATCTCCAGCACCCACCTGGTTCGCCGTTCACCCCCGCCTTTCGAGGAGGCAACTCAACAAAAGGACGTGGACTCCAACAGAGACCATTTGATGACCCTTATCTCGAATCACTGTAGGAGGGGACGACAATTACAGTGTCTCACAACATGCTTCCGATGTACTGGCTTTTCATGAGGAAGTGAGTCAAGTGACCTCTTAACACCTCTCATCTCCTCCTCTTCCTCAACCATTCAAACAACAATATATCCAATAGTTGGATCCGGATGTACAGTACTGGTTGGCTCTGCTCCCTCTCTCCCCCTCCGTGGCTCTGGTGCGAAGCCCACTTAGACTTCTAGCTAGTACTTCTTCTTCTTTTTGACAATGGACTTGTAGCTAGTACTCCATCCCTTAGTCTCACTTTCTCTGTGAATATTCCGCCAAACAACCAACTTTATAACAGGCTAGCTAGGGGAACAATTACCTCCATTCCCTACCATTTGTACTGCCGTCTGACCACCTTTGCTAACTAACGAGAGGGAGAGAGAGAGAGAGAGCATGGTTATTGGTGACTAATCATTGTTATCGATGCAATTATATATACGACGGACGAAAGTAATCTAGAATATAGCAGCTTCAGAGGTGCTGTCAAGAGATAAGGGCTTTCCCGCTGCTAAATAGAAGACTGAAGTGATGTAAGCCTCATTTTTTACTTGGTCTCGGACCAGAGCTCGCAGACCAACGAACGCTGGACCTCGCGTTCTTTCACGAGAACCACCCAACAAGCATCACAAAATGGACAAAGAAGAGAATTCCAGACCTGCTTTATTCACATTCGGGTCGCCGCGTCTAGCGGGAATTTATGAAAAGATTGGGTGCTGATACAACGATTTTTCGAAGGAATCGCTCAATTTTTTGCGACTCTGATTTAATCGTTTGAATCATGAAATTAATAGATTTGTATTCCTGAACTCAGATATAATTCACTTTCTTTGCATAGTTGAACTTAAGAAAAGAGTATGATAGAAAGTTGATAAAAAAAATTATAAAAACTCGCAACAAAATGTTCCTGTTTTCTCTTTTTAGGACGGAAGGTGCTATTCTTACATCGTTCTCTCTCATTTCAATTCATGCATATGGCGTCCTGTCACAGAAGCTTACAAGTCAATACGAGTTGGTGTTATATGTAGTAATTGCGTAACTGATAAGGTATTAGGCGCGCGATGAGAAGATATTTTTGGAGACTTGTAATAGTAAGCAGTAAACATTACCCCCCTCAAACTTCGCATCTCTTCCTATAAAGATGGCCCACGATTGGTTTAAGCCCACCTATACCTAGCTTATGAGAAAACAACAAAGATCTCTGCTCTATTGTTATATATTTGTTGAGCAGATCATTCGTCCCATGCAGGGACTTGAACAAAGAAAATGAAACAACATCCCTTTGAAATGGAAGCTTAGGAGGACCTCAGAGCTCTCAGCTTCGTGTCGACGTTAATACACGTACGAAAAATACTGGGTCTTTTGGGTGAAGAATGTCCCAGAAAATTATAAACAAAGAAGCAGTTATAGTATACATGGAGATTGGACCGTACGTGATCACTAGTTAAGCTGATCCAAGTAAGTACTGTTGATGCTCGTTAAAATTTACACACACATAAGTGGAGAGATGTTTACATAGTTCCCGTCTTCTCCTCTTCCTCTTAAAGCTGTTGTTCGGGGTGAAGGGACGGGACGGCCTTCGCCAGGAAGCTCGGCACGGCTTCCCCGGCCATGATGACCACCACCTTCGGCTCTGCATCGAGAGGCGCCGACGACGCCCGTATCTCGCCGGAGGGCGACGACGAGGAGCCGCCGGTGGTAGGCTTGTGCTTACAGCAAAGGAGTACGACCACGGAAACGACGAAGAGACCCATCGTCGCAGCCAGGCCGCCGAAGAGGTAGGGTACCGGGGAATTCCACCGCCACGGGGTGGTGGCGCCGACGCCGGTTGCCGTAGTAGCTCTCTGGCTTCCCATTCTCTCTCTCTCTCGTTGCTCGCTCCGTGTGTGAAATGAGGTGGTGGCGATGTCATATATGGAGGATGATCGGTATCGATCAGACGCGGAGAACGGGGAGAGATGTCGTCCTAAGTGTCCCCCAGCAACAACGTAAAGGTAAAAGTGCTTCATAGTGTCCTCATGATGGCTACATCTCTCCCACCGTGGGTAATAGTAAATAAATTCTTGGGTTTTCTTTGGTTTTAAATTATATAATCTTTTGTAACTATATTTTATAGTATAATTTGTTGGATCGAAAGAACAGATCTAGAGGGGAGGTGAATAAATCTGACAGCAGAAACTTAAAAATTAAAACTAATTTGATCTAATCACTTCTACTTAGACCCCTTAGTAATCAAATCAGACCTTACGAACACTGCAGAGCTATGCTAATGTATGTGAACAAATATATCAAATGGGTTCTCTGTGGTTTGTAAATTATATTAGTATACCAACTATGTGATCGAAACTCCTATGCAAACATCTAGTGCAAAAACAATATTAAATCACTGCACAGGAGATTTTAAGTTGGTTCAGAGATTATAACCTGTGATTCCTACATCCACCCCTCACCACCGTGAGGTTTAACCACACACTATCTCAAACTGAGATACAACCACACACACACACGAGCACTACGGCTCAATCCACATACACAAGCTAGATCAAAACAACTTACACTGAGATCTGACCCTCCAGCTAAGATGAGACCTCACACATGATCTGCACACAGAACTTGTATAGATCAATCACACACAGAAAATAGATATGAATGAACAATCCAATGGAGATTGAAGTATAGAAAAGTTAATTGGATGTTCTTCGATTGTGGAGGCATGCTGGGAACGTGAATTGGATGCTCTTGAGAAGTTTGGATGGAGTCTTCTTCAATTTGCACTTCACTACTTCAAATCCAACTCCTACGCTAGCCATCGAGCAGATGCGATCTACTCTGGATTTTTCCCACTATGGCTCCTCCACCTCTCTTCACAGCTCTTCTCCCAGCTCTCCCACCTCTTTCCGGTGCTTGCTTCCAAATGAGAGAAAATGGGCATATTTATATCCCCTCGCACACTCCCACGTGCCTTGGGATGCATGTGCACAGAAACGTAAGATTTTTCGTACATGTGACTTTTGTCTGTCAACCTGCAGACAAGACTATTCAATTTTAATAAAGTATTCATGATAAGAATGAAACATTGTCATTTGAACTTGTTCAATTGATGCAAGAATCATTTCGGAAATAGTCAATCGATTGGTGAACAGAAACAACCAATCGATTGGTGAACAAAACCAACCAATCAATTAGTGAGCAAAATTAGATAATCGATTGATGAACAAAATTGCACAAGTCACTGATTAGTGAACAAAGACACCAAAACCAATCGATTGGTGAACAAAGGAACCACAACCAATCGATTGGTGAATAAAAGCACCAAAATAGTCATTGATTAATGAACAAACCAGTAGACAGACAATTGATTAATGAACAAACCAGTAGATAGGCAATTGATTAAGCATGTTTAGACACCAAAACCATCTTTCATAGATATGCTTTCACAGATACTAAATGAGTATTGGATCATAAGTCAACTTTCATCTCACTCAAGTCAACACTCAAGACAAATATCAAATAAGCATAAGATAGCAAGTTGATTTTTTAGATCAACAAGTTGACTTTTTCTTTTCATAAGTCGACTTAACTAAACTCAACTTCTTCACAGAACACAATAAAAAAAGGCATGAGTTCACAAGTCGACTTTTCATCTAGTACAAGTCAATTTCTTCCATATCAAACAATCAAACACAAACTTCAAATCTGCATCCGATTATGAGATATCAAAGAGTTGAGTCATCATCAAAATAATAAAATGTTTGAGGTACCTATCCCTCAGCCCAACATAATTGACTATTTAATTTAGAATTAAAAAAGTTTATTTTTTACATTTTTCATAATTTGTACATTTAATATTTAGACCTAAAGAGGGTCGATCTTGAATACAGTTGCAGACTGTTAGATAGTCTTGAGATCTAGAAAATAGTAAACACTCTTCGTTAACAAAGATAGATCTATAAAAAAGAAAAAGAAAAAAGCAAACAAAAGATTAGGGTTCTGGGTCGGGGTCCCAAGAAAAACTGTCTGAAGCGTAATTAGTTAATAAGAGACAAGAACTCAAAGCAAGAGGGTGTGAGGATTCAAAATCGCTCTTCACAAGTTTCAATGCAAAGAGTTTGTCACCTTTTCTAGAGGGATATTAAGAGAGTATAAAGATGTTAGATTTCCCAAACGGTTCCATAATATTTGACGGCTAATAAATTTAGGTCATGGGTGTAACTCCTAAAGGGGTGACTATCCATGACTCTATGGCCCGTTACAAGATTTATGAGCCCTGATTATGGATAATTACGTAGGAACCCCTCATCTCTATCTTCATGACTCCACATCCTTCTGAATAACCATCAACTTAATGGGGTCTGCTGACCTCAATATTAGGTAGGAACCCTAAATGCTTTGCTCTCCTTCTGGTTGAGCTAAGAACCTACCAGGTTGATCTCTCCTATCTAGGTAAAAATACTTTGGGCTAATAGCCTCCGAGATAAGGACTTGCTTAAGGAAGGTTGTATCTCCAGGTTGTGGTCCAACCGATCAAACAAAGTAGCCATGAGCTGAATTTACTTGCTACCTTAGTGCTCAAAGTCATTGCTTCGGGAGCTATCCGCTTACTTCAGCTATCCCCTAAGACTTCATGTCTAGCTAGGGGGGCCTTCCATGCAGACGGTGGGCTTGATTGTGCTTCCTGGCCATGCTTACCATCGGGCTCTCATTAGTTGGATCGTGGTTTAATAACTGGGCTATCATTTATTAGATCAAGTTCAGCAATTGGGCTTTACAATTTGGCGCTAGAGGGTTGAGATGCCCCCCCCCCCCCCTTCTCAAGGTAAAGAAGTTATCTTGGAGGTATGCTATGAAAGGTGTGCAGAATCACCTAAAGTAGTAATCTAGAAGGGGGGGTTGAATTAAAACTAATTAAAACCAATTTAACCTTCTTTCAATGTTAACACTGACTTGATGAAAACTTAAACAGATGTGAATCAATTCGAGATTTGACGTGCATGCAGAATGTGATTGGGAAATCAGCAGTCTAACAAGCATGTCAACAAATAATCATTCGTACCATACATCTAATGTAAGAGCATGCAAACCATAGGACATGATGATTTAAGGTGGTTCGGAGTACACAACTCGTGTATCCTATGTCCACCGTCCACACACACACACGGAAAACTGCTTATGAAGTGAGTTCAACCCAACAACACACACGCACGGTGTATGAGGCAAACACGCACTCAGAACAGCCACAACACATGGGTCGAGCACAAGGAATGCTCAAACCACCAAAACACACACAGATATCAGGAAATAGAATGAAAAGAAGAGTTCAGAGTTGCAGAACAAATCCAAAGATGAACTCCTCGAGGTGGTCGTCCAGAAGAACTTCAAGCTTCACGTTGATGACGATCAAATGATGAAGATGAACCTTGACTTGAGGACGAACCGGATTCAACTCCTCGTACAAGATGGATCTTCCTAGAATAGACAGAAGAGTTGAAGCAGAGCAACAGGAACCTTCTTGATCTTGACCTTTGCTTAGGGTTTTTGTTTGGAGGCTTCTCTCTGCGAAAATAACTCCATATGATCTATATATGGTGGTGTTCAAGTTTGGAGAGTCGTGTCAAAAGGGAACACTCTAATACAGATCACATGTCGGTCACACGTTATGACTTATCCTGCGACTGTCGATAGATGCAATGTGTCTGTCGATAGGTACTGCCGCAAACTGGCTTCTAGAACCATGTTGGTTACTGGAACCTTGGTCTGTCGACAGGTGACCTCTGGCTGTCGGCAGGCAAGCCTGATCTGTCGACAGATGCACTTTGTCTGTCGACAGCTACTGCTTTTTATTTGCTTCCTGAAGCTTGTTTGTTGATGTCTTAATTATCTATCGACACATGGCTTGGGGCCTGTCGACAGATGAGTACTTGATGTGTATTTCCAGTTTTGTTGCACTTGAGTTTTGTTGCTTATCTTGTGTGCATTCACACCTACATGAAAAACACTCTAAGTGAGATATCATGAATGCATAGATAGTCAGAAAGTCATTTTTCATTTGATCATATCTTTCATGTCTTGATCATGCCTTTATCATGTTTGCAACATCAATCATGTCAATCATCAAAAACATTTAAGCATTCAATCATCATCATACACATTGTAACCCAACATTCTCCCTCTTTTTGATGAAGACAAAAATTACAGTTGATGTTCTCCCCCTTTTGACAACACTCAAAAAGATAACTCATGCACAGATGGATAGAAGAAAACAAATAACTGTGATTTCATTGATGAAACGTGGATTACATACAGCACAAAAAGATATCCAGTACATGACACAAGCAAAAGCAAAAGGGAAATAGAGAAATGACATAACTGACAGATCCACAAACCCAAACTAGAAGTGACTGAACGACATAACCCCACAATGCTCAAATGATCCTAGACAAACTAAGCATCGTCATTCCCAGGAGCAGTGGGATGATGGAATTCATGAAATTCAGTAGTAAGGTGAGCAAGCTGCTGCTGGAGTTGAACTTGGGAATCTGCAAGAGTGTCCATTCGGGTGTTGGGCTGATTAAATCATGCAGTGAGAAGCTGGGGTCATCTGAGCCATCTGATCGGCCATGAAATCCGAAGGTCTTGAGCTGCAGCCTGTGGAGCTGGTTCGTCAAGAACATCTTCAGCATCACCCTGAACATCCATTAGCTACGGATGAGAATCTGCATCACTGTCCTCAGCATCTTCAAAATCTTCCTCTTCTTCCGGCTCTTGACCCTTGAGAGTCTGGGTGACTCTCCCAGCAACCATTTTGTAGCCTATCTGATGGGCAGAGGTGAGATCATAGGCATTGTGGGTTTTGAGAGAGACGAGCTCACCCGCAGTGAGTTGGATGCCAAGGAAGGACAGAAGAGAAATGATTGGGCAGGCATAGGGCATTGACCTCTTAGGATTGTTGAAACATTTCTTGAGGAGGTCAAGCATGAGATGGGGCAGATTTATCTACTGGCGCTTGAGAAAGAAAAAGAAGAGGGACTTGTGAACCTCGGTCACAAGCTCCCGGCTGCCATCTTTTGGAGCAATCAGAGTGGTGAAGATGTGGTGAATCATGCAGTGGAGTGGGGGAAAGGTGTTAGCGTTGAGTTTCACAACCTCCTTGGTTGAATCATAGGTTTGGATGGTAATGAGGTTGAAATACTCTGAGGCATTGAGATGGGTGACAAGAATGTCAGCCCCGGAGTTGGGAATCTGGAAAGCACGACTCAGAAGGTTGGAAGTGATTTGGAATGTCGTACCTTTGACAGTGGTATAGATTTCCTAATGCACTGTCATCCCCATGTTGTTGAAGAACTCTGTCACAGCAGTCGGGGAGTACTACTTGTGGGATTTGAGAAAGGAGGTCCAGCCCTGGGTGGCAAAAAGGAACTCCATGCCTTCGAACATGTCCTCCAGAGAGGGGAAATCCACATACCATGGCTGGATGAACCTTTGGAAGACTTCCCGAACCCTGGTGAGTTTCAAATCCGGAGGAACAATGAGTTCCGACAGGAGATCAGCCCGGTGCTTGCTCCGGCGCTCTGCAGGAGCCCTAGAACCTTCGCCAGCTTCGGACGAAGTGGGGCGTCGATGAGAAGCACGGAGCTTCCTCCGAGATTCCATGGGAGATGTGATGCATAGGAAGGAGATGAGCAATAGACAGGAGGGAGACAGAAGAAGAAGACAGAGGGAAGGGTTGTGCGGTTGTGGAGAGAAGAGAGAGTAGGGGTTTAAGAGGGAAGGACACACCTTTTGAGGGAAGGTGAGGGGTGAGGAGTCATGGGTTCCCCTTTAGGTCTATTTAGGAAGTGTTTGAAATAGAGGGGACCCACAAAATCCGGTCAGGAGTGGAACCGGTTGGGCTTCTGAACGGCCCAGAATTCCGTTTGTCGACAGGTGCATGGCAGCTGTCGACAGATGTTGTTCAGAAATGTGCCATAACAGGATTTTGACAAAAATGAATGGGGAATGAGTGTTCAAATGGCATTTTAAGGTTGAGAACAGTACATAGCCATCATAAAGTGTCATACACACTAGTGTTAAGACATTTAAATGTTCTACAATGGTCAAGAGATAATACTTCGGGAATCTTAAGTTGCAGCATTTAGAAGACACCGTTCAAAAGCATATGAATATATGATAACCCCTTTGAATAAAACCATTGTAGAGAGACTTATTTCGTGGTGGTGTGATGTTCAGTTGATGAGAGAAGATAATATTCAAATCAGCATTTGTCAATAAACAAGGATTTGATCTTGATTAAAAACCATAGAGGCTTCACTCTATTTCTAATGTTGGATGATGTTGCATATTGATGTGGGGTAAGTGGTAATCAAGTTCATTTTCACCTTTTGACGTGAAGGTAGACATTTGTGATGTCCATACCTCCAGTTACTCAGTGTTTGTAACCATCATACCGTTGTGCAGAGGTGACATGTGGACTTTTTGACGCGAAGATAGACATTTGTGATGCCCATGTCCCCGGTTACTCAGTTATACTCATCATTGCTCTGCCTTTGCCCCCAAATTTTATTTATTTATTATTTTTTTTAATTGTCAAAAATTTTGAAATAGGTAGCTTTTCTCCCTTTTTTATGTTAATTGAAAAATCAAGTTCAAGAAGTTGTTTAATGTCAAAAGCCAATCAAGAATATTAAGTCCAAAAATCTTCTTACTTGTCAACCCATTTCAGAAATATGACCATCCACAAAAGTTATTCAATTGAGTTATATTAAGGCCATTAGATTTGTTCAATGTGTTCTAAATAATACAACCTAGACTCATGCACAGAACATTATTTCAAAATTATTGTGATTAAGTAAATGTTTTGGTACTGTGTGAGTATGAAAGGTTGTAAGTAAATATAAGTACCCAATTCTCCCCTTGAAAAAGAATTATGAACATACTCAGGGAAAAATGTTGAGGAATGAAGAAGAATTCACACAAAGGGCATCTGTCGACAGCAGAAATGTGGTTGTCGACAACTACTGTGACACAACAAGAATGTGGTTCTGGAAGAGGGTATCTATCAACAGATGGTGTCTTGGCTGTCGACAGTAGTAGGAAAAACAGTGTTGAGGCTTTCAATTGAGGGATATGTGGATCACATGATTGAGATATGATGACAAAATGATTATGAAGGGTGTCCCTCAAGCATCTCACTCATACCACTTTGACTTACTCCCCCATAATGTGTGCATGTGGTGAAATAACATTCAAGCAATTCAAGCAGTTATATACACATTCATGCCAAACTTGTGCACAAAGAGGAAACATCCATGAGCAAGTGAGCACCAAAATTTCATTCTTTTAAAGAAATGTTGCTTTTGAAGACTCAAAAATTTTTTCTTTTTAATTTTATTGATTGATGACCTTTATGTATAAGAAGACTATGGATACTTGGCGAAGTATTTTTACTCACGCATAATGATAGTTTCCGAACAAGCCTAACTTGTTCTTCCACATTTTACCATTTGATATACCACATAGTCACTACACAACAAGGTCATTTATTCCTGAATTTAGTTTTAATTTCATTGAATTTTGCATAAGCCCATTCTCTTCTCAGTGATGTAAACCTATCTTCTGACAATGGTTTAGTGAAGATATCAGCCAATTGTTGTTCAGTTGGAATGAAGTTATGTTCCAAGTTTTTGTTGGCTACCTCATCTCTCAAAAACTGGTGTCTTATTTCTATGTGTTTTGTCCTTGAGTGTTGAATTGGGTTCTTTGAAAGATTGATAGCACTAGTGTTGTCACATAGGATAGGTGTGCATCCAATGTCAATGTTGTAATCACACAACTGACTTTTGATCCACAACACTTGAGCTGCACAACTCCCTACAGTAACATATTTTGCTTCTATAGTGGCGAGTGCAACTGAGTGTTGCTTCTTGGATGCCCACGAAACCATGCAACCCCTTAGAAATTGACAATACCCACTAGTGCTTTTCCTGTCAATTTTACACCCAGCATAGTCAGCATCAGAATATGAGACCAAATCAAAACTACTACCTACTGGATACCATAAACCTAAATCATATGTTCCTGAGAGATATTGAAAAATCCTTTTAACTGCAATCAAGTGGCTTTCCTTTGGACTAGTTTGATATCTAGCACAAAGGCAAACACTAAACTGTATATCCGGCCTACTTGTAGTAAGGTAAAAGAGAGAGCCAATCATACCTCGGTATTGCTTTGCATCTACCATTTTACCATTTTCATCATTTTCCAATTTTACACTTGTGCTCATTGGTGTAGAGGCTGGCTTGGCTTGTTCGAACTGAAATCTTTTCAGTGGCTCCTTGACATATTTCTCTTGATTGATGAAGAAGCCATCTTCATATTGTTTTACCTGTAAGCCAAGAAAGAATTGAAGCTCCCCCATTAAACTCATCTCAAATTCACTGTGCATGTGTTTTGAGAACTCTTCACACAGTGAGGGGTTAGTGGAACTAAAAATAATGTCATCCACATAGACATGAACAACAATTATGTGATTGCGAACACATTTAGTAAAGAGAGTTTGGTCCACTTTACATCTGGAGTAGTTTTTACTAACCAAAAAATTGCTCAACCTGTCGTACCAAGCTCGTGGTGCCTGTTTCAAACCATAGAGAGCCTTGTGCAACTTATAGACATGGTTAGGTTTATCATGAACTTCAAAACCAGGTGGCTGAGATACATACACTTCTTCTTTTATGTACCAGTTCAAGAAGGCAGTTTTAACATCCATTTGAAAGAGTTTGAATTTGTTAGAAAATGCACAAGCCAACAATATTCTAATTGCCTCAAGCCTAGTTACTGGTGTAACGACCCTTCTTATACCGGTACGGTTATACCAACCCTCATCGATATAACAAACGTCGCTACAGTGGGACATTTACCCAACTATTATATATTAGGCTGAAACGTACATAAATACATAACATATGACAACAGAATTTAAAGAACTGAAAGCCATCTTATTCCATCATCCACATTTATCCACAGTCCATATAGAAGAAAAGAAATTAACATGAAATAACTGAGAATTTAAAATAAGTACAATGTCCACAACTTTTCTGAAATAACCACATTATCCATATGAGACTATGCAGAGTCTCTAGTTACATACTTATGAAATGAAATACAATGTCAATCCACCAAGGTACACTACTTTCGCTCTGAGTCGATCCTAACAATCTCCTCGGAAGAAGTAGTCTCAACACCTGTACGCCGAAGCAAGGATGAGTTCAAAGAACTCAACAAGTAACACTAAACACACTAAACATACATGTAGATGGCATGGGTTACTAATTTGTCAAATAAAAACCTAAACATTCTTTCTACACAACTATTAATAGATCAATTTATTCACATGTTAAATGAAAACTAAACTAAACATGGAGATTTTCATCTTAACAACAAATCATTTCTGTCATGGATTTTCTAATGATTATCACATGGATAACATGTTTATATACATGAAACTGGCTATTTATTATGAACAAAAACATTAGTATATAAGATTAACATTTTACATGCTGTCACAAGGGTCTAAAACAACACATGCTCAATTACTCTAGTTTCACGATTTGCACATGCACTTTCATTAACATAAGTTCACGTTTTATATGCCGTGACATATAGCCCAAACCACCATTTAGAAGGACACACACTAATCACATCACATATCTATCACCTAGGCAATACAATGATAGATCCTAGTTACTGCGCAGAACCGGGAGAAGTACTCTCCACCCTAACCAGCGATACTTGTTCGCCTCCAGGATTTAATCATAATGCCCATGGGACATCACACACATATACCACAGTACAGTTCCACAGTCCTCTAGGTAGCAATGTCACCCTCGGCATATTTTTCACATTTTTCTAATTGGTTTAACACACACATAATATACAATTCTTATATGCATTCGGTACTCACACATTTTCTTACTTTAGTATCACCTAACATGGTATTACTGTTAACAGAGTTCACATCAGCCATTATTAACACTAACCATACTGTAATTAACTAATTTAACAGTAATTATACTAAACATGCATTAATGTAATCATTTTACATGAAATGTACAACTCAGTATCTACAGTTATCCAATCTGCATGAAAATTTAACCACAGGTCATTTACTGTTCACATATCACATATACAAAATTTCAAAATTTTCTGGAATATGTACTATTTAAAAAATTCAAACAGTGATATTTTCTAAGGTTAAAATAATCCAATTTATATAGTAGTCATCATTCAAACCTATAGTACACTCTACACATGCATATTGACAGTACTAACCATATTACCAATTCTAAGGATTTAACTATTTTCACACTATTTATTAAAATTCCTACACTAATTAATCATGCTCACTATTTTCATGTCAGAAATTTAGTAAACTATACAGTCATCAGAAACTACCAAATTTTAACAGTAAGTTCTGATATCAATGTACATATCACAGAAATTTTTTGACATTTAAATTTTATAGGGATCATACAAACAGTAAATGGAAATGTTCAAAACCTATTTATCATGCATTCTGAAATTTTTATAATTACAGTCTTAAGTAAAGATTTTCCCAGAAATTATGCAACATGATCTCACACTCGTACTACCTAACATATAAAATTTATCATATCCTCATGCGAAAAACCTCGGAAAATAGTTTATAAAGGTCAGAACTGCAAACTGTTGCAGACTGACAAACTTAATGGCAAAGGGATGGTCGTCTAGAAGTTAACGGCAACAATTAATGCCGTCAACTCAGGAGATTAACGGCAGGGGATCATGTCGTTAATATCCCATCTGTGTAAAACACAAACTGCACCTAAGAAAAAACCATTTGAATGGGGGGTTCCAAGACTCGAGAAAATCTGTAAAAATCCTGGGACATACTGGACACATGTAAGGATGATGTGGGTAGGTTACTTGCCTTGGATAAAATCTCTACTCTTCGAATTTGGTCGGAGAAGCCCTCCTCAGCCTGTGCCAAAGAGCCTTCAAACTCTCTTTATCCAGATTCCCTGTTGATCTCCTCTGTACTCCAGTGTGGGGAAGTCGTTCCTGCATGTATTGACTCCTCTTTTGTCGTTGAAGAATACCGGAGGAAGTCGCCAGTCGTCGGATCCAAGGGTTCCAAAACAGGTTTTCGCACAGAAAAAAATAGGGTTTTTGACCCAAGAGTCAAAAGGGTCATCTCCGGCCGGAATCTGGGTATTTTATAGGCTAAGGGTCGGAGAAGCAAAGAGAGTAAGGTTGGGTTACCGTTGGAGACGGTTTCCTTAAATCAAGGGCACATTTTCGGAGGCGTTTCTGGATCTGAAATCGCAACAAATCTGGGAGATAAACGTCAACATCACAGGCCGTCAACTTTGGGTTGGCGTCCATCGATGTGGTCGCTAACTCAGAGTAAACGTCAACTCATGTGGACGCCTACTGGTCGCCGGAACAGACTCTGCAGTAATCATATATATACATACATATCATACATGTAATTTATATATGTTTATATATACAATGCATATATTAAAGTACTAGTCTATATAGTATAAGTAAGCAAGTATTGCGCACTGCAATTCATACATCAATGGTTTACACATATATACATATATACACATACACACATGTAAACACTCAATAAAAAAAAAAAATCAAGGGCCTTACAACTGGTGCAAAGGATTCTTCAAAGTCTACCACAAATTCTTGATTATACCCTTTTGCTACCAGTCTAGCTTTGTTTCTCACCACTTTACCCTCTTCATTCAGCTTATTCCTAAATACCTATCTTGTTCCAATTACTGAGATTTTAGGGGTCCTAGGAACTGAGCTCCAAACATTGTTTCTTTGAAATTGCCCAAGTTCCTCATGCATAGCGTCTATCCAAGAATTTTCTTTTAGAACTTCTTCAACATTTTTAGGTTTCACTTGAGAAATAAATGCTAAGTGATCCTGTTCAACAATGTGTCTATAGTGAGACCTAGTGTGAACTCAATCATTTACATTTCCAATGACATTCTCGAGTGGGTGAGCTTTTGAGTACCTGACATTTCTTATTGTGGATGGACCCTGTTGAACTTGTTCTTGAAGATGTTGCTCTTGAGGGATTTCCTCTTGGCGTATTTGTTCTTGGGGAATTTGTTGTTGAGGAATTTGGTAATTTGGTTTGTCTTCTTCAGTCTGTCGACAGCCTCTTCTTGGTCTGTCGACAGATGTTTCTCAACTTGTTCTTCAAGTATTTTTCCTTCTTCATCATCATACCTGCAAGTATTTAAATTGTTAGTTTTTGTATGAGACTTATTGAAAACAACATGTGGAGTCTCTTCAACAGTCCTGGTTTTATTGTTAAACACTCTATAGGCTCTAGAGTGTTCAGAGTAGCCTAGAAAAATATATGGATCACTTTTGGCTTCAAAATTTATCTAAATTAATCTTGTCATTGTTGTGAATGAACACTTTGGAGCCAAAGATTCTGAAGTACCCAATGCTGGGTATCTTACCTTTCAAGAGCTCATAAGGGGTTTTCTTCATCACAAATCTTACCATGGCTCTATTGAGGATGTAGCACGATGTGTTCACCACTTCTGCCCAAAAGCTCCTTGTGAGTTGGCTTTCAACCAGAAGGGTGCGAGCCATTTCCACCAAGGTTCTGTTCTTTCTCTCCACTACTCCATTTTGTTCTGGAGTCCTTGGAGAGGAGAATTTGTGATCAATGCCTTGGTTCCTGCAAAAATCAGAAAATGAATTGTTGTCAAACTCTCCCCCATGATCAGTACGAATTGAGCATATTTTGTTTATGTTCCCATGCTCAATTTTATTAAATAACTCTTCAAAGTGCTTCAGAACTTCATTTTTATGAGCTAGGAATTTAACGCAAGTGAACCTAGAGAAATCATCTACAATGACAAACCCAAAACGTTTACCATTGAGACTAAGTATTCTAGTAGGTCCAAACAGGTCCATGTGCAACAGTTCAAAAGGTTTTGAGGTGATTATGGGTGCATTGGATTTGAATGACTTTCTAGTTTGTTTTCCCTGTGCACATACATCACAAAAGCTCACATTTTTATTGAAATGAATTTCAGGAAGTCCACTTACCAATTTCATCATCATGATCTTGTGCAATACATTGTAGCTAGCATGGCCTAGCCTGCGGTGCCATAAAGACAATTCATCCTGTCTATTTGCAACAATACACAATTTTTATTTTATGGTTCATCTAGATCAACTAGATAGATGTTATTAACTCTTTTTCCAGAAAACTTGACACCTCCTGAAATTTTATCAATGATTTGGCATGCATCTGAATCAAAAATGACTTTATGGCCTTTATCACACAATTGACTAATGCTCAGGAGATTGTGATTTAGACCGTCAACTAGAAGCACATTATCAATTGAGTTATAGGCATACTTACCTACCTTACCTGTGCCAATTATTTGGCCCTTATTGTTACCTCCAAATATGACTTGACCTCCATCTTTTTCAACTAGCAAGCAAAATTTACCTTTATCGCCCATCATGTGCTTCGAGCAGCCACTGTTCAAATACCATTTGTTTTGATTTTGGGCTGCTAGGCATTCCTACATAGATGAATCAGACAAGAGGTTTTGGTACCCAAATTACTTTGGGTGACATTCATTCATTCATGCCAAAAAGTAAATGCTTTGGAATCCATACTTATTTGCATTTGAACATATTCAATTTATTCCAGCATTGTGACTCAGTATGGCCAAGTTTCTTACAACAGTTGCATGATGGTTTTTGAGTTTTTACAATTCTTTTACTGTTGTATTGGACTTGTGAACATTTTTGTCTGCTGCTGCTTCTTCTTGAACTGGGAGGACTTCTGAATGAGTTTCAGTGTGGCCTGATGCCATAGCACTGACTCCCTAGAACTCCTCTGTCACTGACTGCTCCCCCTCAATGGGAGCATCTTCCATTTCAACATCCTCTTGAACTTGGACTTGCTCCTGCTGTCTTGGAGCTTCTTCCATGACTACATCTTCTGTGGGGACCTCTGCCACAGATTTTTCTAAGCTTGGCTCAAGTGCAATTGTCTCCCCCTGAGAGATGGAGTCCAGTGCATCCCTAAGTAGACTGCCTACTTGGGAAGATGGAAGAGGAACTTCTGAGAATTGCCCAATGGGCTCAATGTCTTCAGGAGGAATGTCCTCAATCCTTCTATTGCTTGCTTCTTCTGCTACTGCTGGTACTGCTACTGCTGCCTTAGATACTGTTGCTGCTTCTGCCACTGGTTCTAGGTCATCATGGGCTTCACCAAGGATGGTTTCACCCTCAACCGCACCAGTCTTGGACCACACACCATTCACTACAGAAAAACAACTTTTTCTCAAATTTCTGGACCTAATGGCTTGGCCCATCTTTTCAGATACATCACCCACTACACTTATTCCAAAATGATGAAAGATTTTGGTCAGGAGATGGGCATATGGTAGTGAGATGTTCAATTTTCTTTTTATATCCCACACTTGAGATCATGCAAACTTCATTCTCTCAATGATCAACTCTGCAGTGTTAATTTCCTGATTCTGGATAGCCCAGTACATCAGGTCTGAATTAGCCTTGGTGCAAGAGGAGAAAGTTGCACTCCTAGGCACAATGATCTGACAAATTATGAAATGCAAAAGCCTGTTAAAGGAACTGAGCTGGTTAATATCCAGCTTTCCATCTTTCAGCCTATATTCCGGGCCTATAATTCCTAAACCCTTGACATGAGTGTCCACAGTGTGGACTCCACTACGACCGGAAGTAGAAACTTTAAATAGAGATGCTAACAGTTCCCTGGTGATCCTGATTTGGGTTCCCTTGACCATAGAAGTCAAGCTCCCATCCTCCTCTGTCTTCAGACAGACGTAGAAAGCCTTAACAAGATCTGGATAACTTACATCAGAAAGGGTTGCAATCTTCGACCATTTCAGCCTCTGTAGAGCTTCAACCAAACTGCCCATTCTGTTCTTCTCCAAGTCTGCTAAATCCATTGCCTTGTGCCCGCAAAGCTTTGCCTTGACTGAAGCGAACCTGGCTTGCTCTTCTGCGGTGAGGAATGCAGCTCCGTAACCCCCAACACTGCCGGAAATAGTTGAAGAGGCCATGGAATCAAGCAAGAAGAGGTTCTGGAGGTCTAGAAGGGTGGTTGAAGGAGAAACCCTCAAGAAATTTCTGGCGGGAGAGGTTGAAGACTTCAAATCTGGTGGAAGTCGATGCCGGGGGTGAAGGGTTATCGTCTCAGGCAAAAGAACGAAAGAGATAAAGAGGGGAGACGAATCGTTCTCATACCGATTATGGGATTTAAGAAAATAGAAGATAAATGCCCCCTTTTTGAAGAGGTGCGCCTTAATGGCGGAAAACGACAAACTCCAGTTTGAAAGAAATAAAGAATTACACAAAACGAACCGACAGGAGAATTTACGTAAGAAGGATAAATGAGAAGTAATTGAGATAATTTTTGCTCACTTCAAGGAGAATAATTAATTGGGTCCGAAATTTAATATTTCAGTATTTAACAGATAAATCTATCACAATTTACACATGCCTAATTACCTTCTGAGAGAAGTGAACCTCTCTTCGGGTAAGGCTTTTGTGAAGATATCTACCAACTGATTATTTATGTCAATAAAAGATATTTCAATATTACCATTAGCTACATGATCACGAATAAAATGATATCTAACCTCAATGTGTTTGGTTCTTGAGTGCTGTACTGGATTCTTGGTTAAGTTTATGGCACTTGTGTTGTCACATAACAGTGGAATTGACTTGATGTGCATTCCGTAGTCCTCAAGTTGTTGCTTTATCCATAGGAGTTGTGTACAGCAACTTCCAGCAGCCACGTACTCAGCTTCAGCTGTTGAGAGTGCTACTGAATTATGCTTCTTGGAGGACCAGGATATCAAGCATCCTGCAAGAAATTGACAACAACCACTGGTGCTTTTTCTATCTAGTTTGCATCCAGCATAGTCAGCATCAGAGTACCCTACTAAATTTACTTCACATGATTTTGGATACCAGATACCTAGATCATGAGTTCTAGATAAATATCTGAAAATTCTTTTAACATTAATTAAATGAGATTCTCTAGGGTCTGCTTGATATCTAGAATACATGCATACACTAAATAGTATATCAGGTCTGCTGGCAGTTAAGTAAAGTAGAGAACCTATCATACCTCTATAGATATTTTGATCTACTTTCTTACCATCTTTGTCACTGTCCATTCTTGTTGAAGTGCTCATTGGTGTTGACAGTGGCTTGGAATTTTCGAATCCAAACTTCTTCAATAGCTCCGTGGTGTATTTGGCTTGACAGATGTGGGTGCCATCTCCTCCTTGTTTGATTTGTAATCCAAGGAAGTAGTTCAGCTCCCCCATCATGCTCATCTCAAATTCTCCCTGCATAAGCTTCTCAAAGTACTTGCAAAGAGATTCATCAGTAGATCCAAAAATTATGTCATCTACATAAATTTGTACAAGTAGGATGTGCTTGACCTTTGACTTTACAAATAAAGTGCTATCTACTTGTCCTCTAGTGAAACCATGATTTAATAAAAAAGAACTAAGCCTTTCATACCAGGCTCTAGGTGCTTGCTTTAGACCATATAATGCCTTATGAAGTTAAAAAAAAACATGATTTAGAAATTCTGAATCATCAAAACCTGGGGGTTGTTCTACATAAACTTCTTCTTTAATGAAACCATTTAAAAATGCAGATTTGACATCTATTTGAAATAATTTCAAGTCTAGAGCAGATGCATATGCAAGTAAAATCCTAATAGCCTTAAGTCTAGCTACAGGTGCATAGGTTTCATCGAAATCTATACCTTCCTCTTGGGAATAGTCTTGAGCAACCAATCTGGCCTTGTTTCTTAAGATCACACCAGTTTCGTCCAATTTATTTCTGAACACCCATTTGGTGCCAATAATTGGATGACCTGATGGTCTAGGAACAAGTGACCATACATGGTTTCTCTTGAACTGATTCAGTTCATCTTGCATGGCTAGAATCCAAGACTCATCAGTAAGAGCTTCATTGACTATCCTAGGCTCTATTTGAGAAACAAATGCTAGGTAATCACAAGGGATTACATTACCTCTTGTTCTTACCCCTACAGATGGATCACCAATAATATTTTCAGGTGGGTGATCTTTCTTGTATCTCTACTCCTTTGGAAGATTTTCATGTTCAATGTCTGTTTGCTGCAAGTCTTCCAGAGGTGGATCTTCCTTGTCCTCAATTGATGTGTTCTTTAATTTCTTAGACAAGTCATCTGCATCATCAATGTCACTCTCTGCTTCCTTTCTCAAGGAAGGGTTAGTTTCGTCAAAAATAATATGTACAGATTGTTCAATCAATAAAGTGTGTTTATTAAACACTCTATAACCTTTAGGTTTAGTAGCATACCCCGTGAAGATGCCTTCATCTGATTTGGCATCCAACTTACCAATGTCTCTTTTGTCGTTGTTGTGAATGAAGCATGGACATCCAAAGGTTCTGAAGTGACTGATCTTTGGCTTATTTCCCTTGAACAACTCATATGCAGTCTTCTTCAAGATGGGTCTTATCATTACTCTATTAATGATATAGCTTGTTGTGTTTACTGCTTCAGCCCAGAAATACCTTGGTAAATCATATTCTGACAGCATTGTTCTTGCCATATCCAATAAGGTTCTATTCTTCCTCTCAGCGACTCCATTTTGCTGTGGTCTCCTTGGTGCTGAGAAGTTATGCTCAATCCCTTGGTCATCACAGAATTTTGTAAATTTTTCATTTTGAAACTCTCCTCTATGATCTGACCGGATTCCAATAATGCAAAACTTCTTGTCTTTTTGTACTCTTCTGCTGAAGTTTACAAAACTATCAAAGGTATCATCTTTATGCTCCAAGAAGGAAACCCATGTGAATCTGGAATAATCATCCACAATAACAAATCCAAAATTCTTTCCTCCAAGACTAGTGGTCCTCATTGGCCCGAATAAATCCATGTGAAGGAGTTCTAAGGGTTTAGAGGTGGTTACCACAGTCTTTGACTTGAAGGAACTCTTAGTGTGCTTCCATTTTGCACATGGTCTGCAGATACCATCCAATTTATTGCTGACCTTTGGCAGACCTTCCACAAAATTTCTCTTTCTGAGCTTATTCATGCCATCCAAACTACAGTGGCCCAATCTTCTGTGCCACAGCTCAGTTGACTATTCTTTGCTGGCCGCTAAACAAACGTCTTGATCTTTGAGTTCTTCAAGATAGAGCACATACAGGTTCTTTTCTCTGTTAGCTTCGAAGATTACTGCTCCATCCTTCAGGATACTGCACTTGGACTCTTGGAACTTGATCTGATGACCTTTGTCACAAAGCTGGCTGATGCTTATGAGGTTGTACTTTAGCCCTTTGACACACAGTACGTCTTCAATGATTGTTTTCCCTTTGTTGCTCACAGAACCACTGCCTATTACTGTTCCTTTTCCATTATCTCCATAGGTGACTGTTCCTTCTTCAGCTTGGAGATGAGTGAATAGCTTCCTGTTCCCTGACATATGCCTTGAGCACCCGCTGCCCAGGTACCACTTTGACGCTCGAAGGCTTCCCTGAAAAGGAGACATTAAGTTTTAGGTACCCAAGTTCTTTTGGGACCTTGTTGGTTAGTGTCAATAGTTTCCTTTTTAATTATCCATTTCTTATGTCTAGTTGGACATGTTAATTTTATATGTCCTAACTTATTGCAATGGCTACAGCAGGACATTTTTGTTACTCTTTCAATATATTTGAAATTGGCTTTGTATGCTATATCTTGTTCAGGTGTAAACTTCGGAGTTGGATATATTTTAGGTTGAATTTTGTTTCTTCATTTTCTGGTGGTGTATATCCTCAACCATGTTTCTTCTTTCCTGAACGTCTAGCACCTTTTAATATTAAGGAGTTCCTACCATTTGTAAATTTCTCCAATGTGCTTGACAATTTGTCATTTTCTTCATTTAAAGTTTTAATTTCTTTTCTCAGTTCATCTGAACTCTCTTGTTTTTCTAATCTGATTATTTGTTTGTTTTTATCTTTTAGATCTTCACATAATAGTTCATTTCTTCTTTTAAGTTCAGTTATTTATTTTTCTAATTCTTCGTTTTAGATCTGAATTAGTGTTTTCTAAACATGCAGTATTTTTCTTACTAACTTTAACAGTTTTGTTACTTCCCTATATTTACAGTATAATTCGTTGAAAACTTCTTCTAGATTTCAGAATCAGAATTATTGCAGGAATCAAAGATGAATCAGAGTTCCTTCTCTTCAGTGTTTGCCATAAAAGCCAAGTTGGCTTCTTCTTCTTCACTGTTTGAGCTTGACTCATTGTTTGAGTTGCTACTGTTGCTCCATGCTGCTGCCATAGCCTTTTTCTTATGCCTCCTAAATTTCTTAGAGGTTTCTCTCTTTCTGAATTCAGGCTTTTTGAGCTTTGGACATTCTACTTTGATATGTCCTAGCTTTTTGCACTCGTAGCATATGGGCTCACCCTTTTTCTGATCCTTTCCATCTGGTTTCTTGAAGTCCTTATTTTTCTTAAAGTGTCTTCTACCAGATTAGAACTTCTTCTTCTTGGCTAGAATGTGTTGCAGTCTTCTTGATAGCATGGCTTCTTCATCTTCGCAATCATTTAAGCTTTCATCTTCGGCTGATGACTCATTTGATCTGCCTTCTTCTGCTTTAAGAGCATTTGAATGTTTCTTTTTGCTTGAGGACTCTCCTCGTCTCTCCATATTTATCTCCTGGGCCATAAGGGACCCAATGAGCTTTTCCAAAGACATCCTCTTTAGATCTTAGCTTCCTCAATGGCTGTTACCTTGGGAGTCCATGTAGATGGAAGAGATCTAAGGATTTTTTGACCATATCTCCAATCTCATAGGTCTTCCCGAGTCCTGATAATCCATTTGTAAGTCTATAAATCTACTGACATTTGAGTTATGACTCTCCTGGCTGCATCTGGAACCTCTCATATTGAGTTACCAGAATATCTATTCTGGTTTCTTAACCTTGTTCGTGCCATCATAAGTGATTCTCAATTTTTTCCACATCTCCATTGCGGATTTGCAGGCTGATACTCTATTAATTCTTTCTTGCTGAGAGCACAGCACAGAATGCTTTTAGCCTTACAGTTTGAGAAATCTTCTTCCTGTCATCATCTGTCCACTGAGCCTTTTCGTTGGGGACTAGGAGATCGCCTTCTTCAACTATGGACCATATCTGGTAGTCCATTACCTTGTAGAAAATACTCCATTCTTGTTTCCAGTAAGCTAGTCTTCTCCATCGAACAATGGTGGTCGGTTGACAAACTGACCTTCATTGTGACCTTGGGCTGCCATGGATCTTTACTCTTCAGATCGTGGATCTTCTTCTTTGTCGAAGAGACTCGTTCTGATACCACTTGTTGCCCAGTTAGGTAGCCCAGAGGGGGGTGAATGGGTCTTTAAAATATATCAATTAATACTTGTTCACTAAAAATTACCTGTTCAAATGTTCACAAAGTTCACAAAGAAATACACTTTGAAGATTGTTAGTGTTAGTAAATAGAAGTAGCAAACACAAGAGGACAATCACACAACACCAGATGTATCCTGGTTTGGACCTCCTTTCCACAGGAGTCCTACGTCCAGTCCCTGAGCAACAACTCAGGATTTCACTAATTAGGGTTCAGTCCCCCTATGGACACTACAACACCCAGCTCAGCTGATCTTCTCTTCTTAGCCCGAAGAGGAACAACACCCTGGATACCCCACCAGGTCTTCCTTCACACCAGAAGGGCACACACACACCCTGGATACCACCAGGTCTTCCTTCACACATGAAGGGTACGAGCACAGAAACAAGTAAGCAGGAGATTAAGCCCCCAGATCAAGCTTTGACAAGCCATAATCTAAAGCTAAGGACTGAGAGCAATGAGTTCTACAAACAAAAGCTCACTCTCAGAACCAAACAAGCTCTCTCGAAGATCTACAAACAATTGCAGAGAGCAAAGAGCTAATCTAATGGAATGAAGCTTGGCTCGTTTTTTCAGAACTAGCAGAAGACTTGATGATCGGAGTGTTTTTGTATGACTATCGTTCTCTATCTTGTATCTTTCTTCTGGAGCTCCTTTTTTCAATATATAACTTCAATTTGAAATATAGACGTTGAAGTATCCGTTGCCTCTAGCTTTTGGTGGACGTTAGACTGAGTGGCACTTGGAAGCTTCCAGTCAATCAGTCCTTTATCCATTTGTTCACGTAAAGAGATAGGATCTTCTGAAGTGTCCTTTGGCTTCTACAAAGTCCAACGTTGTATGACGAATGTTTGTCAGAGACCTGCATATATTAAATGCTAGAACAGTAGACAGCTAGGCTGTCTCTTGTTATCAGTCAACGTTGGTGTGAATATTCACCAAAATAGTAATGCCATTTTGCTGTTCAAAAAGGATGCATATAGAGTAGACACGATAATGGATGATATCGTCTGTATGCATGCAGAGATACGTTCAGTCTTCATTAAATGCATAGTTGATAGAAGAAAAGTACGAAGACTTTGACTATTCAATTTTTGAAAGGATAAGTCATATGTCTAGTTGATTGATATGAAATCGATGCATTTATGACTTATGTAATCGTTATGTAACCAAACAGCAAATCATTGTGAGATATGAAAGAATCGTTGTGATTATTGAGGAAATTATTATGATTACTTAAAAAGTCGATGCGCAAAGCAAATCGTTATAATATCTGAAGCAATCATTGTGATAAGCAAATTGTTATGAGAACTAAAGGAATCGTTACAAACGCAAGTCGTTACGATGACTAAAGGAATCGTTACAAAAGCAAGTCGTTACGATGACTAAAGGAATCGTTACGAAAGCAAGTCGTTATGATGAATAAAGGTGCAAGCAAATCGTTATGCTCTCTCTAAGAAGTCGTTATAGGAACGATTTCTTTTGAGATCAGAAGAAGTTTCAATCTATGAAGAAATCGTTAAGGACTTATGAAACGGTTATGAGGAAATCGTCACAGTTCTACTATAATTGATATGATCTATAAAAGAAACCGATGTGTACTTAGACAAATATGATGTTGTAGATACAATGTAAGATGCTTACCTATTTTGGCTTATTTTCCTTGGTATTAATTCTGTGCTTAAGACTTGTAGAAAATGGGTTAGTGACCTTTAATTAGGGTTTGATATTATCATAATAATATGTTTTGTTAATCACCAAAATAAAAAGTAATTACTTTTAATTACATGGGGATAGACTGTTCATCACAAGATATCAAGCAACCTGCAAGTAATTGACAAGTACCACTGGTGCTTTTTCTATCTATTTGCATCCAACATAGTCCATCACTATATCCAATTAATTTTGAAATTTGAACATCTGGGATACCATAATCCTAATTACTTGTATTTATAAGATATCTAAAATTTCTTTTAACAGCATGAACATGAGATTCTTTAGGATCAGCTTGAAATCTTGCACACAAACATACACTGAGCATTATATCTGGTCTACTAGCAGTAAGATAGAGTAGTGATCCTATCATGCCTCTATAGACCTTTTGATCTACTTCTTGCCAAGTGGATCACTATCTAACTTAATTCCTGAGCTTATGGGTTTCCTAAGGGCTTACACTTGTCAAAGCCATTTTAGAAAGTAAATCTGAAATGTATTTGGTTTGACAAATGTGAGTACCTTCTTTGGTCTGTTTAATTTGCAACCCAAGAAATAATTAAGTTCACCCATCATGCTCATTTCAAACTCACTTTGCATAAGGTTTTCAAAGAATTTACAAAGTGATTCATTAGTAGAACCAAAATAATGTCATCAACATATATTTGCACAATTAAGATTCCTTCTGAAAATTTCTTATGAATAGTGTGCTATCAACTTTACCTCTTATAAAATCATGTAATATAAGATAAGCACTTAATCTTTCATACCAAGCTCTTGGAGCTTGTTTCAGACTATATAGTACTTTCTTTAAACGAAAAACATGATTTAGATATTTAGTATCTTCAAAACCAGGTGGTTGCTCAACATAAACTTCTTCTTTTATAAAACCATTCAGAAAAGCACTTTTAACATCCATTTGAAATAAATTGATGTTTAGAGAGCATGCATATGCTAACAGAATTATGATTGCCTCTAATCTAGCTACTGGGGCATAAGTTTCATCAAAATCAATGCCTTCCTCTTGGGAATACCCTTGTGCTACAAGTCTGGCCTTGTTCCTGGTGATTACTCCTGATTCATCCATTTTGTTTTTGAAGACCCATCTGGTCCCAATAATTGGATGGTCAGAAGGTCTAGGGACAAGAGTCCAAACCTGGCTGCGTTGGAACTGATTAAGGTCCTCTTGCATAGCAAGGATCTAAGATTCATCAGCCAATGCATCATTGATTGTCTTAGGCTCAATTTGAGAAACCAAAGCAGAAAAATCACAAGGAATGTTCATACCTCTTGTTCTTACCCTTTTTTATGGATCACCCATTATATTTTCTCTTGGATGATCTCTGTGATACCTCAATTCTCCAGGCAGTCCTTCTTGTTGTTCTTCTTGCTGTTGAAGTTCTTCTAGTGGAGGATCTTCTTTTCTTCTTCTTTTCTTCATCTTCAAGAGATGTCTTCTCTAGATCCCTGTACAAATCTTCAACACAATCTTCTTCTTCTTCTATTCTTTAATAGAAGGGTTAGTCTCATCAAATAATATATGCACAGTTTGTTCTATGGTTAAAGTTCCTATTAAAAACTCATATCCCCTAGGTTTTGAAATATCCTAACAAAATCCTTCATCACTTTTAGCATCTATCTTTCCTAAATTATTTTAACCATTATTCAAGATGAAACACTTACAGCCAAAGGTCGAAGATGACTGATGTTGGGCTTCTTTCTTTGTAAAGCTCATATGGGGTCTTCTTTAGAATTGGTCTGATCATGCATCTGTTGATGATGTAGCAGGCTATGTTGACTGCTTCTGCCCAGAAATATCTTGGTAAATTGTATTCTGTGAGCATAGTTCTGGTCATGTCTAGCAGTGTTCTATTCTTTCTTTCTGCTATTCCATTCTGTTGGGGTGTTCTTGGTTCTGAAAAGTTATGTTCAATTTCATTCTCTTCACAGAACTTTATGAACTCTTCATTCTTGAATTCTCCACCATGATCAGATCGGATGCTGACAATCTGAAATTTCTGATTCTTTTGTACTACTTTGCTGAACTTCAGAAGAGCTGAAAATGTTTCTGATTTGGCTTCCAAGAAGGATACCCAAGTATATCTTGAGTAGTCATCTACTATTACATAGTCATATACCTTTCCTCCAAGACTGACTGTTCTTATAGGTCTAAATAAATCCATATGAATTAGCTCCAAAGGCTTAGAAGTTGTGATAATTGTTTTGGACTGAAATGAAGTCTTGGTCTGCTTCCCTTTTGCACAAGCTGAACATATTCCAGATTTTTTCATCTTCATCTTTGGAAGACATTCACTAGGTCATGCTTAATCAATTTCTTGATCACTGAAGTGCTTGCATGATCCAATCTTCTATGCCATAAATCAGTTCTTCACTCTTGTAGTTGCAAGACATAGATTCACTTCTTTAATTCTGCTAGCTGTAATGTGTACAGATTCTTCACTCTTTGAGCTTCGAACACAAATTTTCCATCCTTTTGATAATACATCTATCATTCTGAAATTTTACTAAATGACCCTCACATAACTGACTAATACTTATGAGGTTATGCTTCAGTCCTTCTACATACATGACATCTTCAATCAAATTCTTTTCTTTAGTTCTGACTGTCTCACATTCTAAGACTTTTTCTTTACCATTATCTCCATAAGTGACTTGACCACTTTCATCTCTAAAGCTTGTAAACAACTTCCTATCACCTGTCATATGCCTCGAGCACCCACTATCCAAATACCATTTGGATGCTCTCAGCCGACCCTGCAAATAAAATTAAGTTGTAACTTTTGGTACCCAAATTTTCTTGGATCCTTGATGTTAGGATCGGATTGGTGACTTTAACAAATGAACTAAGAAATTGTGTGTATGGCAGCAGAATTAAAATGAGCGAAACATACAATTCGATCAGATCCAAGTGTGGTGTGTGAGTATGAATAAGAACAATAAACCACACATCAAACCACAGTGCACAGAAGAATTTTAAGGTGGTTCGGAGAACATAACTTGTGCCTCCTACGTCCACCTCCTCGTAGCGGAGGAACACTAGTACAGTTCAGTACAATCTGAGCACGACGACTCCAACCTCTTTGAGTGCAACGACTCAAAGAACCCAGGAGATAGGCACGACAACCTACTCCACAACCACTTGTAAATTCAGCAAATTCACAAGCCCTTGAGCACTACGGCTCAGCACTAGAGCACGACGGCTCCAACCTAGAGCACTACAGCTCCAAACCAGAGTACAAAGTACTCAAACCTCTGGATCACAACATCCAAGTTCTGCTCGAACAAGCACACTTAGAGAATAGATACTCTAGCACGATCATCTCAGTACAGGATAAAATGGTAAAGACAAATAGAATTGGGCGATCTGTGAACACATACACAGATCCCCCAGGGAATTTGACACTCAATACAAACCAAATGTAGACACCCATTTATGACCATAAGTCAGCAAAATCCCTTGTCGTACCATTGATGCCCCACGTTGGCTCATCATCGTCAAGCTGACTTTCTCCGATCATGACATCATTTCCATTAGTTCATCGCCCTGGAGGACCCTTCCTGGTCAAATCAATCTCTCTCACTATAGCTCTCTAAGTTAAGAGTCCGATGTTTCAATTCTGAAGACTGCGCATGAAGATTGGACGCATTACATGCCAAAATGCAGAAAAGACCAGAAGACGACAGGCCCTAGGTCGCCTTCCTGAAAACGACAGCCCCTATGTCACCATCATAAATCCACATTTTAAATCCTCAAAAAATCAAAAATGACTCAAGTCACCTTCCATATGAGAAAGGCGACATATCGAGCAGTCGCATTCAGGAAGGCGACACTTAGGCCATCGCATTCTGGACCTTAAACAGGAAACTCAATCCGAAGTCAACTTGAACACATGCTATTGATGGAAATTGCTTCTTTTGGACATCCAAATCACGTCCAAATCCTCTCAAATTCGGAGGAGACCTTCCTAACATGTCCCTTTCCAAGTTCCAATTGCCCATACGCAACCATACTTACCCAGAGTCGGACTATTTCCCATTATTCCTCTCAGACCCGAGTTGGGAATAATCACCCATAAGTACCTCATCTCTGCATCTTTTTGGGCAAGGCCGGAGTCATTAGTTCGCTAAGCAAGAGAGCTTCATCTTCCACGAAGAGAGTTCTCCCTCCAGACGATCAGCAAGAGCCCTCCAGGGTGTTTCCCATCGGCTACACAATTCTTCTCCCCTTTTCCCCATTATTTCTTTCAATTCTTGTATGCATAGTCTTGTTTTCTTCATAGATTAACATTAGATCACGACACACACACCCTTTCTTAACACCCACAGGGGTTAAAAACCCAAATCTTGTGAGTTCCCCCCATAATAGCTCATGTTCATATGCTTTTCATTGAATAGGCTTCATGCACACGAATTCTAATGGGTTTCTTGTTTGTTTAAATCACTTTGGCAGGTGTTTGAAGGTCAGGGCAACATGAGGCTCCTGTCCCTTGGCCGGCTGAGGAGAAGGAAGACGAAGAACCCACGTCTCCACCTACTGAAGAGGAAGGCGACCAGGACCCTGTCGCGATCAAGAAGGTGCCCCTTCCTACGTCGCGTTCAGAAGAGAGCAAGGCGACGCCTCCTACGTCGCATTACCAGGTACGCTTCCCTTCATCTTTCTTTTCCAACGTAGTCAGCCCTCCATCTGAACATCAAGAGGCGACTGCATTGGTGGCGATCACGGTAAATTACTAGTCCCTCTCATATTCATAATCAATTCAAAAAGGGGATACCAATCCCGTGATTACACCTTTTGGCGATCACGGTGGGACCACTTGTGCCCACACGCTTGCTCTTCCCTTTCCCTGCCGTCCCTATCATCTAACGATGTGTCGTGTGGTTAGTTTTCCGTTTGGTTCTCTTCTTTGAGTTTTCAGTGCTCTGCGATTCTGGGTGAGACGGCGACAATGGAGGCATCGCTATCTTCTTAGCGACATAGGGCACGTCGCAATCAGGTCAGTACGCAGCATCCTTCCTTGTCTGTTTCTGTCTTCTGTGTGCTGTGCGGAAGACGATGTAGGCTGCGTCGCGATAAGGGAAAGCGACAGAGTCGCGTCGCTACCAGTACACAGTCTGCCCCTACGCTTGCTTGATTTATTTAAGATTTGTTGAGTCTGCGGAGAAAGCGACACGACCATTGTCGCGATGCAGAAGACGACGGGGTTCAGTCGCATTCAGGTCAGTACCCTGGTCCTTGAATTTCCTTGCAAATTTGGGTTTACTTTCACATACTCCATCCATATTTCATCATACCATGCCTTTTCCATACTCTTGAGAGATTGCTAGTTTTGTATGTTATAGGGTTGCTTGATTTTTCGTGCGTAATTAGGACTTAATTGCCCTCTGTCCACTGCGAGAAGGAAAGCGACAGGATTATTGTTGCGATATTGGTCGCGACAGCTTCATTGTCACCTTCTGCCTCTGAGAGCAATTAGTCTTAATTCTTGTTGTGTTAGTACTAGGTTAGAATCTTGCATGCACTCAGGTGCACATAGGATTTGCATACATCTTTCCATATTCGTAGTATAGGTTTCCTCCTCAGCGACGCTTGCTCTCTCGGCCACATACTCCTTGTGTCCGACTAGAGCACTCGCTTGAGGGCCTCCGTAAGTCCCCGCTGACCGTGGATTCCCACTGTCGTCGGGCTGGTTGTACCCGTCGCCACCTAGGATCGAGTCTAAAGTTCATTTGGTAAGGTTGAGAGAACCCTAGTCATACCCGAAGTTAGAAGCCTTCTCCTCATTTAGGAAACCCTTCCTACTCGGAGAGAACTTGCTAAGTCAAACACTAAAAGGCACACTTGGGTCAATTAAGAAAAAGCCATCATCATTACCACTGCTTGCTTTGGGTGAGACGTTTTCTCTTCCTTTTGTCTGCATAGGATTGCTTGTTTAGGTAACAAAGAGTCTGTCTAGGTTAGGGCATCCCTCTTAGGTCTGGAAAGCTTTCCCCCCTTCTGTGCTCACATGTCAATATGGAGTCATACCTGAACCCGGTCTATGATGAGAAGCAGGACCCTGCCCTCTACACTCCCAAGACTACGAGGACTCCCTTCCTCACGATCTCTTCGAGGAGTCGACCTCGCCCTGGTTGCTGCTGTCCATACCTCTGAAGGTCTCCATCACAACGAGGGCAGCCGTCTCAGAACATCCATCCTCCCCCAGTCAGATGATCAGGCCACTCAACTCCTGCGCTTAATTCCCCAGCTTGATCAGTCCCCGATCCAAACCTCATGACGGCCCTCAAAGGAAAGGCCGCTTCCTCAACCTCACCCCGAGCGGCACGTCACGCCCCGCAGCAGCTGCCTCTGGCCCCCACATTGTCATGGGACAAGCCGACAACACGCCCATCCGGCCGCGGGCCATCCGGTTCACGCCCTTTGAGTCGGAGCACTACCTGCCCCGTGAGTCGAGGCCCCAGTCTCTGCCGTATCAGCCATGTTACTCCCCTCATCATCCTGAGCCACGCGCCAGGCCTACCTCTCACGCCTCGTCCATGTACGCTCAGCCATCCGCCGCACCGGACATGATGTCCGAGTGGACATCCAGCAAGAAGGAGCTCCAAGAGCTCCGAAGCAAGTCGACCCTAGGCAGCACCACGATGTGCACATGCCAAATTTCAATGGCCTATGGGTCCCTCTCCATCCGAGCTGCCGAAGTACCGCAAATACAATGGCTCAGGCAATCCCTATACCCATATCAAAGACTTCATCTATGAGTCCGCCTCCTACCAACATGATCGCCGCCTCATGTCATATCTCTTCCCGCCGGTCGCTGGACGGGCACACCCTAGATTGTTTCTACTCCCTGCTACCTGAGGATGCCGAAGACTTCGTTGTCATGAAGGCCAAGTTCCTCGAACATTCCAAGACAGGGTCGGGCCCGATACTCCCTTACAGATCTCATGGCTGAGAAGATGAAGTCGGATGAGGATTTTGCCTCGTACGCCGATAGGTGGAGGCAATGGCCACCAGAGTTCCGGGGTAACCTTCCAGAGGGGGAGAAGGTGAAGATCATCAATCGCCAATGCCATGCCTCCTATAGAAACATCCTGGCGATGATGACATCACCACCATGCATCAACTCTACAGCCGGGCCCGGTTTATCCAAACCCAGCTCAAAGATTCTCCCATCCACTCTATGTTCGAACCCCAAAGTCCTGATTCCAAAGAAAGCCTCAGGGGCCAGTCACTGAGGGCATCCAAGTGAACGATCAAGTGAGCGCGTTCAACCCTGCCGGCCAGAGCCAAAATCGTCAACCTTACAATGCCCAGGGTCAGAACCCTACCCAGCCGCCACAAGGGCAACCACCACGCCAATACAACCAAGTGCCACCTCCTGATGGCTCTCAGCAAGGCGTCCCATGGTCCTAGAAGAACTCACTACCCGCCATTGCCGGAGACACTCTCCGACATATTCTTGGCCTTGCTCTCCACCGACGCCATTAGGCTCCCTCCTGAGAGACCCTTGAATCCTAGTGTGGATCAAACTCGGTACTGTGTATTTCCACCGGCAGCCTGGTCATACCATCGACCAGTGTTTTACCTTCAAAGATTTGGTGTATGACTTGCACGAGCAACGTAGAATGGATTGGACAGCCCCCGCAAGTGATCGGAGATATCAAAGAAAGGCAAAGGCAACAGCAGCAGTAGAGGCAGCAGCGCCAAACCACCCCTTAACAACAACAGCAGCAGCAACACCAGCAGCCATTGCAGGACCTTGGGATCGTCCATAACCTCTTACCAAACCATCCACCAGCTCCAAACCCACCACCACAACAGCCTGCCTATGTAAACATCGTCACCACCCTCCTCCGCAAGCAAACTGGACGTACGATGAGGAATTAGATGTTCAGCAGATGATGGCCATTAACCATATCATGTCCAATCCCAAACATACAACCAGCCTACGGCTCCCCAGTCAGTCCCTCCTGTAGTTTTCCATGGCAACGCGTCATATTGCCGTCGGTTCAGCACCCGCGCCAGTTGCTAGCTCACCCATCATCTTACCTTTCCGCTCCACCTGTCTCCATCCCTCTACCACCTATCATACCTAACTCCCTCACCCATCATCCTACCACCACCTGGGCCGGACCAACCCTCCGCCGCCACATTATCCTCCGCTAGACAGCCACCTACCAATCCAACCACACTGCGGAGCGGACGCGTCTTTCGCCGTCCGTACCCACCTATCTCCACCACCACCACTTCCACAAACCCCCAGCGATCCTGCAACCACCACAGCAACAACAGCTCAGCAGCAAAGCAAGATGGGGGGTTGATTGAGCCATTCCAGAACCCACTATGATATCCTCAAGCACTGGATCATGGCCAGCCAAGATCTCCATTCTGGAGCTGATAAAGAAGTCTAAAGCACCAGGAAGCCCTGAGGAATTTACCTGCAGAAGGTAGTCGTAAATGAAGACATGCTGGTTGATAGCTACCTAGTGCCCCTGCCATGGTGACTCGCGGGGGCCGGCAATCACTTTTGCAGAAAGCGAACTAGCACCCCCAGAAGCCAGGAGGCTCCCACTCTGCGTCACCCTAGTCCTTAATCATGTAGCATGGGAGCGGCCACTGGTCGATACGGGGCATCCATATGTCTGCCGCTAGCACTCTGAGGGCCTGCGACCTATCAGAAGGCATGCTAAGACCAACACCCCCCACCATTGCCGCATATGACAACTCTAGAAGATCCTGTCACGGCATGGTAACTGTGCAAGCTGAACTGGGACCCCTCGCCGTCACAGTAGACTTCTACGTCCTAGATATTGATCCCATGTTCAGGGCCATCCTAGGGCGTCCATGGCTGGAAGCGCTCGGGGTCGTGCCATCTACCACACACCAGTGTCTGAAGTTCCCCTTCCAAGGGCAAATTATCAAAGTCAAGAGCATAGCCACCACCCACTCCGTAGATGCCCTCCACGATACCCACCTCCCAGCCGTGTGGCCAGCCAACAAACCCATTGTCTCAGTGCTGGACATCAACGACCTCTGGAGCTACACGTTCCAGTCCAAGCGAGAGGTCAACCTAGCCCGTCAATGCGGTCAAGAGAAAAGAGCCACTAAGCACAAGGGGTGGCAAATTATGATGAAAGCTGGGTTATGAAGAAGGCAAGGGCCTAGGGCAGAGCTACAGGGTATAGTCAAACCCATCCCTGACGTTGTCATGAAGCCCGATGGGGCCTAGGGTACAGGGAGAAATCCAAACCATGGTCATCCAGCACATCCACTCTCAAGGCGACCGAGAACCACTCACTTGGACACTTTGGTGTCACTTTATCAGAGGGCCTACCCAACCTGGATACAACACCGTGATAGTCAAGCAGAGCTATCACAGCACGAGGTGCATGGCCGGAACTTCTCTCGGCACATGGCCCCGTTGTTGACCTATGGAGCCCTAGAAGCTCTTCGCCCAAACAAGAGGAGAAAAACAGGGGACCCAGAGGCTGAGTGGGATTAGATGGTTCGACATAGAAAGACAATCACCATCGCCTTCAGCCGACTGTTCTGGGAAGAGGAGAGAACCTGGCCGCCAGCTGCGGAAGAGTTGCTAGATCCACTCATTGCCATCACGTCCAAAGGCAGCTCATGAGCGATGCCGCAGACATAGAGAGCCGGACATCCCCTACGAAGAGGGGAATACCATTGATGAGCTCTGAGAGGCACCTGCCTAGCCATCCCCCATCCCTCCTGGATTCCCTCCCCCAGTTGTCCTCTCCCTCTTCAAGCTGATCCAGCTCCACGGGGCACCCTCTCCACCCGAGCATGTCTCTCCGCTCTCAAAAGTCCACTCACCCTCTCCTGTTGCATGCTCTCCTCCGTCTCCAAAAAAACGTCCACTTTCAAATGCACGTTGAGTCGAGGAGCGGCATACGTCTGCACTCTTCTGATCAGGGGCACCCCTCGACTGGGACTTCCCCTCCTGCTCCTTCATTAGGAGCCATTCTCTTCGAGGACACCATGTCCTCCTCAGTCCTGTAGAGTCATCTAGCTTAGGAGAGTCTAGCATCGGTGAGTCTAGCTTTAGTGTAGATAGGCCTAGGGTAGAAAGTCAGGTCAGCCGCTACCCTCAAATCCAAGCACCGCCCTAGGAAGCAGCGGGGAAAGGCTATTCCCCGGAGATATCTTCAAGAGTTAGCTCGGCGGTGTCAAGCGCTGCTATTAATAGAGGAGTTCACGAGAGAAGCGCTGGTGTTCGAAGAAGTGTTTGAGCAGGATGGGGTGTTCATAAACGACGGATTTTGGTGTACGAATAATGAATGATGAGGACCCAGTCGATGAAGAGGATAGCGAAGTAGATGACGCTGCGAAAAATATGCCAGTGGAGTAAGAAGGTTCGATGAGCCCAACAACAAGTGGATGAACCTACTAAGGAAGTCAACCTCAGAACAAAAGAAGATCCCAGGATTGTGATTATCTCAGCAAATCTCCCTCCTGATGAAGAAGAGGAACTGGTGCAAATCCTGAGGGAGTACAAGGTACATTCGCCTGGTCTTACGAGGACATGTCCGGTCTAGACCCCTCACTAGTGGAGCACCGACTGGTACTGAAGGAAGGGGCAAGGCAATCAAGCAGAAAACTCCGAAGGTTCCACCCACTCATGGCCCTAAAGATGAAGGCGAAGTAGACAAACTCCATAGGCTAGATTCATCAGGGTAGTGCTTTATCCGAACTGGGTGGCCAATATCGTCCCTGTTATGAAGAAAGACGGAAAAGTCAGAATCTGCATTGACTTCAGGGACCTGAACAAGGCATGTCCGAAGGACGACTTCCCGCTCCTCACTTGATGTGCTGATCGATAATACTGCGGGTACGAGACCCTCTCGCATGGACGGGTACTCAGGTTACAACCAAATCCGTCTAGCTTTTGAGGATCAAGAGAAAACATCCTTCACCACGCCCTGGGGAACGTACTGCTATGTAGTCATGCCATTGGGCTGAAGAATGTTGGGGCTACCTACCAGACGGCGATGATGGCCATCTCCACGATATGATCCAGTCTATGTTGAATTCTACGTGGATGACATCTGGTGAAGTCGAGAACCAGGAGAGAACACCCCGAGATCCTAGCCAAGGTGCTGCAGAGATCTAGAGAGTATCAGCTGAAAATGAATCCAAGAAGTGCGTGTTTCGGGGTATCGCAGGGAAAACTGCTGGGCTTCATAGTTAGTAAGCGGGCATTGAGATCGATCCAAACAAGTCCAAGGCAATAGCAGAGATGCCGCCTCCAAAGAACATCTCACAACTGAGAGGGCTAATCGGGCGTTTGCAATTCATCAAAAGATTTATCTCCCAGCATTCGCAAAGATGCCGCCCATTATATGATCTCTAAAAGGAGGGGCAAATTCGAATGGAATGATAATGCCAAGCAGCCTTCGATGAGTTGAAGAGTTATCTCATGAATCCCCCAGTCTTACAGCCTCCCATACCCGGAAACCGCTAATCCTGTATCTCTCAGTCATTGAGGACTCCCTAGGAGCTGTCCTGGCACAACATGATGAGTCTGGGAAAGAAGGGTAGCGTACTACCTCTCTAGGCTCTTCAACACCGCTGAATCCAAGCTCACCACCGCGGACAAAACTTGTGTCGCGCTCATATGGGTAGTCCAAAAGCTCAAGCACTACTTCCTAGCCCACGAGGTCAAGCTGATCTCAAGGATGGATCCACTCCGAATCTCTTGAAAAGCTCGTCCTCTCTGATCGGTAGCGCGCTGGCAGAGCTTCGTCTCCTCGTTTGATATATCCTTTGTGGTCTAAAGGCCGTCAAGGGGTATGCCATCGCCGAGCATCTGGCCCATCTCCCACCCTCACAGTGACTCCCTCCGAGAGGAATTCCCGATGAGGAACTCTCAACCATAATAAAACCCCTTCTGGTCCCTTCATTTCGATGGTGCACTCAACTCTCAGGGACGGGGCATTGGAGCGTGTTGCTTACCCCGGAAGGTATTACCATCCCCTTTGCATATCAACTTACCTTCCCCGCTACTAATAATATGTCCGCGTATGAAGCTCTCCTTGCTGGCCTCAAACATGCTTACTTGCTGGGGGCATCACACCTCAGAATTATAGGAGACTCTCAGCTCGTCCTGCGGCAAGTGCTCTCAACTTACCGCACTCGTGACCCGAAGCTCAAGCCATATCAAGACCTGGTCACGTTATTGGCGAGGCAGTTCCGCAAGCATCTCACAATACTCCCCGTTCCCAAAACATCCTGGCCGACGCTTTGGCGTCGCTAGCTCATCCCTATCTTCCCTCTGAGTCGCCGGACTGAGACAATCATTGTCCAGCGTCTCGATGTTCCATCTACCCAGGACCATTGGTTTAGCGACCTTAGGGCAACCTTAGAAGAGAGGGCTAGGAAAAGAGGAGCGCAGCAGGTCATGTTAACTGAGCTCGAGGAAATCCTGAATGAAGAGGAACTTCCATGGTACTTTAAGATAGAGCAGTACTGCAGGGATGGGACATATCCTGAAGGGGCAAGTGCAGAAGACCGCAGGGCCATCAGAAGAGCCGCCTTAAGGTACACAGTTGTCGGAGAAGTTCTGCACAGGCGAGCCCTTAATGGAGTCCTTTTAAGGTGCCTTACGATGACAAAGCTTGGAAAGTGGTGGAAGGGGCCCATGCTAGTGAATGCGGAGGGCACGTAACAGTCCAATGCTCGCGAAGAAGATATTAGGCAGGGCTATTACTGGCCAACCCTAGAGGAAGACTGTACCATCTACGTCCGTAGGGTATCAAGTGCCAACTCCATGCCGATAAAATCCATGCCCCTTCCTCCTCACTACATCCGCTCTCCACACCATGGCCATTCTCCATGTGGCTTCGACATTGTCGGCCATCTTGGTGACTCTAATGCTCAACCAAACAAAAGTCATTTATCCTAACTGCGACTGAGTATTACACCCAAGTGGGCAGAAGCTGAAGCCTTCACAGAAATCAAAGCATCCACGGTGTGCCGCTTCATCATGAGAAACTCATCTCGCGGTTTTGAGTCCAAGCAGTATCGTCACGGACAATGGGCCGCAATTCATCGCACAAGAGCTCCAGGACCTCTATAAGAAATACAACATCACGCTGCATCATTCATCGCCGTATTACCCACAAGCAATGGCCAAGCTGAAGCAACTAACAAAACCCTTCTTAAAATCTTGAAGAAAACCTGTGAGTCGCATAAATTCGCCGACTGGCCGGAAAAGCTAATAGAGGCTCTATGGGGCTACCGTACCTCCGTCGCACTCCCACGGGGCAAACCCCATACGCTTCACTTATGGAATGGAGGCGGTAGTTCCATATGAGATCCTAATCCTTCACTAAGAGTCCAACTAGACAAGGAACTTAATCTTGATGAACGTCGAGAGGCGTTACTAGTCCAATTGGAACTCTTAGATGAAAGGCGGCTTATGACAGCCGACCATGTTGCTTTCCTATCAAAGGCGAATCTCAAGGTCTTTTCAAAAGAAGGTAATTGAACGAAAATTCCAAGAGGGTGATATGGTCTTGAAATGCATCTTTATCAAACCCGGAGGTCTAGGTCCAAACTGCAACCTAATTGGGAGGGTCCGTACGTGTGAGGAAGTGTACCCGGAAAATGCTTACCGCTAACTAATGCCGAGGGCGTCGAACTGTCACATCCGTGGAATGGGTTGTACCTCAAACGTTTCTATCCTTAGGCCTATAGGTGTGAGGCCACAACACCTAGATCGGGGAGTAGCCCCGTGTGGGAGTCCCAAGACACCTCTCTAATCGCCAAGGGTCGCCCCAAGTTAGGATTAACACACACACACACGGCAAGCCCGGATAACTACACTTGGTAGATGCTGCAACTATGCGGGCTCTACTCTAGCGATGCATCGGTCATTCTCTCCTAATCGGTCGAAGTGTGGGGCAAAGGGTTTGTAAGGCGAGGTCACCAACCTACAGCATACCCCGACGAGAGGAGCCTCAAACAGGGACGGTCAAAATAACAAAGGGGCAAAGAAGCAAAGAACAAAAAGAAAGAAGATCCATAACACAACAGGGGCATGGCAAGAGTGGCGAAGTCCCCGTGGGACACTAATGAGCCCGGTCGTACGCATGCCCCAAAGCAAGGCAAGTCCATAACAAAAGACCATAAAGTCCCTCCACAACAGACCCAATCTCCGAAGGGTATGCTGTAGGAAGTAGCCAAACCCAACATCCTATCCCTACACAAGACTTTCCTAAAATGATCTTCCATTTCCCCCTATAAGCCGAACACCTCTTGGGTAGGGCTTAATTAGTCGCGACCTTCGACTAAGGGTAGTTTTCCGAGGCGTTGTCACCCCTTACGCACGTCCTAACTAGAAAGCCCTGTGGCGAGAACCGGAGGTGATCAAGATTCCTAACCAGTGGCTCGAATCGGTTTAAGTGTTGTGGCCCGAAGATGCGAGTACCTTCCGTCTCGCGTGTCTTATTTTAGGAAGGGCTAACGCCAGCTTTAGGCGTTAACAAAAACTCCAAAAAAAATCAAATATTCCAAAACTCCAAAAAAAATCAAATATTTCAAAAAACTCCAAAAAAAAATATTTTTAAACTCCAAAAAAATCCAATATCAAAACTCAAAAAAATTAATATTTCCAAAACTCAAAAAAATCAAATATTTCTAAAACTCCAAAAAAATTAAATATTTCCAAAACTCCAAAAAATCAAATATTTCCAAAACTCAAAAAATCAAATATTTCTAAAAAACTAAAAAATAAATATTCCCAAAACTAAAAAAAAAACAAAATATTCCAAAACCTAAAAATCAGATATTCCAAAAAAACTCAAAACATTAAATGATGTTTTCAAAATTCCAAGATGTTTGCATACATGCATTCATTTGATTATTCGCATCTCTCGCCTATTTAATAAGGCTTGCCCCTTGACTAATTATCAAGGTCGGTCATCGTCGCATTTTAAGGCAGGGGCTAAGCCTAAGAGTGGATCTGACTGTTTCATGGTTGTCTAAGTGTGCAGGACGGAAAAGAAAGCGGCACTCATATCTCACTCGTCACTCTCACTCAGTTGCAAACCATAAAATATAAAAGGTTCCATTCCATTCATATCATGTACACCATCATGACGAAAGAAAGGAGCAAAAGGTACAAACCCTCAACCACTCTCCCCCGTACCCTCAGGCGGGCGGGGAGACGGAGGGGCCATCGCCCTCGGCCCAGTCTCGCTCCCCTTTGGCGCTCTCTCACGCCGTCGTCGCTCCTCTCCTTGTTCCTCCGCCGTCCGGAGGAACCTGTCAGATAGTGTCCAGCGGACCCGCTCGAGATACCGCTTCTGCTGGTCACCGATCGGCTGCGTCGACCAAGGCTAGGGCCCTCTCCAGACCTTCATCTCGGATCGCAGCATGTCGCTGTGATGCCTCTCCTCCCCTAGCTGGGGGAGGAGGTCCCCGGCCTCGGCGCGCAGTCGCGCCACCTCCTCCGCCTCCTGGCGCCAGCGTGCTGCTGCCTCTGCCTCCTGGCCCCACCGCGCCACCTCCGCTGCCTCAGGGCGTAGGCGTAGCTCCGCCATCCCCGCCTCCAGGGTGGTCGTCCGCGCCAGGGCGGTCCTCAGCTCCTGCTCCTGCAATATCAAACATCTTGTCAGAACTCACAAAAGAAACAAAAAGCCCAGGGGCATCTAAGTAAGTAACTTACCCGCTCCCGCAGCTGGGCGAGGGCGTCCTCCGCTCGGGCCGCCACCGACGCTAGCTGGCCCTCTAAAACGGAGCGGCCGGGATCCTCTCGGGAAGAGGAGGCCCCTCCCACCATCTGCTAGGCCCTGTCCAACTCTGCCCGCTGCAAAAGAAACAACATGGGTCAGTCAACCGAAACTAGAAATTGAAGGGTAGGGGCAAAATACTTACCAGCTGGCCACCACCGCCTGAAGATCATCCGCTGCTGGATGGTGGAGTGGAGGATACCCTCGAGCGAGGAGATCCGCCCCTCAGGGTCAAGCTGCAAGCACAAGCCAAGTCAGTCACACAATTAACTAAGAACTCAAAAGAGACTGAAAGCAGTAAAATACGTACCGGTCGCCGGGTCCCCTTTACACCTGGGCCCCATACCTCCGGGATAAGCCCGAAAGTAGTCCTCATCGCTGGTAGCCTCGAAGACCACCTCCTTCTCCGCCGCTCCCAGTCGTCCAGCTGCTCCGGACCCAGACCGTCCAGTCCGTGACCTGCTGAATTCCCCAGAAGCTGCGACCTGGCCTCTCCATGACCTCTGCGGGTCGAGAACTCCACCACCGCCTGGTGGAGTCCCAGTGTTCCGCGCCACTAGCCGGTGGTGGAGCGGGACCACCGTGTTAAAACAGTGAAGCCAAATGTCCCTACCAAGTAGGGACGGCCCCGCTCCACCCACGGCTGGGTGGCGTCGTCCTCCCGACATAGGGAGTCCACCGTACCTGCGCACCACAAGCAAAGACCCGTCAGTCAATTGTCAAATAAGCAAAGTAAAGGAAAAGGTTAAGGCTAGAAGTACTCACATGTCCAAATGGGATGGTGTCCAATGTGTCGTGGATCAGGGTCACCTGGCGCCGCAGGGACCGCTTGTCTAGGCAAAACTGCCAGCGCTGTAAGAGAGGTACCGCGCCGCGTCGCCTCGCCATTCCGCGGCCCAGGGAGGGGAGGTGGTAGTATGCCCACACCTGCAAAAGCAACAAAAGTCAGTGCCACATTTAATGAGCAGAAAGCAGCAAAGGGTAAGGGTAGAAACGTACCTGTAGGAGTGGGAAGAAACCCACGACACATGTCTCCCTGCTGGAGGTGCCCAAACTATCAAAGAGGTGGGCCAGGAGGGCTGCACCCCATGCGTAGTTTCCCACACTGGACAGATCCTCCAGCAGGGGCAAGCACCGGCAGCCAACTGGGTCCCCTTTGGTCCCCAGGATCAGTTTCCCGATCACGAGGGTCAGGAACCGCCGCAAATCCCTATCCGCTGCATCTCCCTCTTCCTCCGCCATCGCCGCTCTGGCATCCTCTGTCATCCGACCCATGTACTCCGCATGTCCCTCTCCTGTCTGACGGCGCGCACTCGCCACCCCCAAGCTCGCCTGCAGCACTGTCCGCTGCACCAGCGATGATCTCTCTCCCCTTACCGCCAATCCAAGTAGTCTCTCCACTGGCTCCTGGTAACTGGTATAGGTGGTCCCGGTCACCGCCTGGCCGTCCACGCGCAGGCCGGTGATCCGCACCACGTCCTCTAACGTAGGGACCATGTGTCCCCACGGAAAGAGGAATGCGTGGCACTCCGGGTCCCATCTCTCCTTCAACGCCTGGATGAGTGCCACATCCGGCGCCAGCTCCTCCAAGCGCAAAAAAGGCCCGAACCCCATACCCTCCAGTCGGCGTACCTGGAAGTCCGGTAAGCCGTCGTAAATTGCCCGGATCACTGCCCACCCTAGCCGGGACCGCAACTCACTCTGCAAAGCAAACATCAAAAGGGTCAGAAGTCAGAAGGTAAATGCCCAAAGCACTCTCTGCCCTGATAAAACGACAATGGGTCTATCGCCTTCTGAAGGCGACAGAACCCCCGTCGCATTAAGGATCACCATTGCGACAGACACCTTGTCGCCTTCTATAAGGCGACAGGGAGGCTGTCACCTTCCCTCTGGTAATGCGACAGGCCCCCTGTCGCATTATTAGGGTCGACCCGAAACGGAAATTTCCCGTTTTCCGGCCGTTCCCATCGGGCAAACCGCCCTACACCCGGGTGCTCCGCACCCCCGCACCCCGCATTCAAGGTTTAAAGTTCGAGAACCTACCTTCTTGGGCCCGACGGGCTCATCCTCGTCGCCCACGAACTCTTCCTCCATCGGCACGACCGGAGGGACTTCTGGGGCCGCCGTCGATGTCCCCTCGCCCGGTTGACGTCGCCAGATCGACTTCTTGCGCCGCCAGCCACCGCCATCACCACCTTGGCCATCTCCACCGCCTTCCATCACCGGTTTTCAAGGGGAGAGAAAGAGGGAAGGAAGAGAGGAAGAAGAAAGGAGGAAGAAGAAGAAGAGGAAGGGGGCTCGCCGGCCGGCGATCGCCGGAGAAGGAGGCTTCGCCGGAGAGAAAGAGGAAAGGAGGAGAGGAAGAAGGGTGCGGTTCGCCGGAAGGGGGGGGGGAAGAGAAAGAGAGAAAGAGAGGAAGAAGAGAAGAGGCGCCTGGCCCGAATTTGAATTCGCCTCGGGAGCTGTGAAGGCGACCACACCCCGTCGCCTTCTTGTATGAGGGTTGCGACAGGCCCTATGTCGCATTTACTTTAGTGAAGGCGACAATGGGGCTGTCGCCTTGATGATGGCGACATACCCCATGTCGCCTTCTAAGCCAGTGCACAAAAAAACCCTAAAACTCAATGCTCATTGCAACAATCAATGCTCACATCAAATAAAAGCTATGAAGATGGAAGGAACAACATGCCTCACTCCCGTTACATCAAGCACACTCTCACCACACCAAGTCCCATCAAAGCCTGAAAAGTACAGTCAAGTCTCTCCCTCTGGCTCACGGTCCGCGAGCGGCCGAAGCTTCTCATGCTCCCGGAGGTACGCCTGGTACATCTCCCGGTCCTCGTCAAGTCTCGGCGGAAGTGCGTGCGTGGCGCACGCCCTCCACAAGGCCAACGCGCTCCGCACGGCCTGCTCATCCTCCGAGGTCCCCAGGCGCCGTCTCTTCACAGGAGGCAAATGTGACGGCGGAAGTACTCTCGTCCTCGGCTTCCCGATCTGCAAGTAGCACCGCTGCGGGTTGTAGAGCACGGTCGCCATGTTCCCTATTAGTTGCAAGTCCAAGCCGCGTCCGAGTGGTAGCCGGATCTCCGCTCCGCGAAGCGCCGCTACGCCCAAAGCGAAGTGCTCCACCGGCAAGGTACTGAAGTAAAGGCGCCACGCACTCTGGTCTTCTTGTCGCCGTCCTGCATAAAACCTGTCGGAAAACTTGGCCGCGCCGCCGATAAAATTCAAAGGATGGCACCGAAGATCGACTGTCGGTGGTAGGATTGTCAATAGGCTTAAATTTTATCCTCACACCTAACCAACACTCTAGAAGGATCATGGAGCCATAAAGGAAACCCCCCGTGGAAGCCGAGGTGAGACCCGAGTAAAGATACGTCAAGACGGTGTGAGAGAGTGAAAGTCCCCGCCATACCCCACTTATGGCACTCAAGCTAGCGTAGTCTATGAGGTGATCCCCGGACGAGAAAAGCACCACCCCACACAAGCATATGGCCACGGCCTTGGCTATCTCACGGTGGTCTACGCTCTTGTCCTTACACTTGGATATGACCAACTTAGACAATGGAACTAAATGTATGAATTGTGGGCTAACCATGGTATGGACATCCCCGGATCGGTCATGAACTCCCCTAGAATAAGCTTCGGTTAATGGGCTCGCGGTATAGCTTATGCTTTGCTCCCCCAGCTTGGTTTTAGGGAGAGCAAGAAAGGCTTCGACCTCCTCTAGAAGGACGGTTGCCTCAAACTTGGGAAAAATGAAGGTATGGGTTTGTGTGCCACAATTCTATCAAGGCCGTGATGCTATGCCAATCAAATGAGATCTTGTGGTAATTATGGGCATACCCAACACCCCACCTAAACCCCACTCTCAAGAACCTAATGACAAACATGGGTAGAGATTTGATCATCGGGGCGATCCAATTGAGTTTTGAGTAACGACGGGATCCGGGAAGAGCTAGAAGAGAAGGAAAAGGCAAAACAGAGGGGAGGAATGAGAAGAATAAAAATTAAAGAACAAATTCGTAGCTCAAAATGCATGAAAATTGAAAACACCAAAACTCACCTCCCTCACTTCCTTGCATCGGCTCAAGTGGTTGGGGACGTCCGTCACCCTCATGAGCGCTTCATACATCGTCCGAGCATGCTTCGAACCTTCATAAGCCGTCTCCCCATCCATGGAAGCAAGAGGAGCTCTCTTCATGGCCATAGAAGCTTGCAAACCTTGAAGAAAAGAAGAGAGAAGAGAGAGCTACGAATTTGGCCTCTCATCCCCTTTATTTATAGAGCCTTAGCACTCCTATTCCTGTTTGGAAGGGGAAGGGAAGACCCATTAGAAGTGGAACTTGGAGTAGGAGGCAATAGGAATCCTAAATGGGAGTCAAAACCAAGTTGCATGATGAAAGCTTTTGAGCTCGGGCTGTGCATTCTGGTGTCGCGACATATCGCTATGTCGCCTTCAGGGTGGCGACACTACATGTGTCGCCTTCTTAAGTCTAGGGTTGCGACACCCTATGTCGCCTTCTGATCAGTCTATGCTGTGTTACTTATTCCTTTGTGACTGTCAGAAATTTTTGTACATATGCTTTGATGGTTCATGTTTGGTGCATTGCATCTGATCATGTCTATCTTTACTGCTTTGATTATTGAAAACCCATAAAAATCAGAAAATGCAGGAAAATCCATAAAAATCCAGAAAATCCGAAAATCAAAAGACGTCTGGTAGTCAGGTAAGTATCTCTAACCCTAATCCCTTCGCATTATTATATGATATCTATGCTATTATATCAGTCAAGGACCGGCTGGTTCCAGTGTGTTCCGGGATCTGACTTCCCCTTCATCAAAAACGAGGATGATCTAAGCGCACACTGCTAATCGCTGGATAGGCCGTTGGGTGATATGACTCGGGGACGATGGATTCTATCGCACGTCGGGGATGCGGAGCGTCTTGACCCTTGCTCATATTGTCTAGCAATATTATCCTTGAATACTTGTTATTTTTTTCCCTTTCTCTTGCATTTGTTTTTATGATTTCCTTTTTATTTAGCCCAGCATGCATCATGTAGGAACTTTGAACTTCATGAATCATGTTGTCAAAGTCAGTTCCAATGATGTCCCAACCCAAATCCTCATTTTAGACAGGATTCCACTCCGAATTTGAAAGTTTCCTCGAGCTTGCAGCTCGGTCCAATTTGCCAGTATGTTCCTATGAAGGATTCCCCTCATCCCATTCATTACAACAGTCATTCCTTTATCCCCGATCCGCTCATTAGTCGTGACCCGCTCGAAGGCCAGAGTCGAATCGACCTGCCGGCAGCACCTATCCCCTAATGAACGAAACCTGCACGCTAAAGATAGCCAGGGTACCTCTTGAATTAGGAGGTTGATCATTTATTTTCTTTTGATTTTCATTCATCCCAAATAGGAACCATCCTCACACTCTATTCCCAGCCACGATCAAGGTCAGCCGGATAATTCTCGCTGCTTATTCGTTCAGAATGGATGTCTCTTTACCTTGATGCCCGCTTTCAGCTCATTCCGTTTCATTCCGCTTCATCGCCGTTTCACGCCACTTTCGCTCCATCACCGCTCCACTCCCTTGCAAAGCAGGCATCAAGGAGGGGCAATCTGTAGACACCCATTTCTGACCCATAAGTCGAGCAAAATCCCTTGTCGTACCATTGATGCCCCACGTTGGCTCATCATCGTCAAGCTGACTTTCTCCGATCATGACATCATTTCCATTAGTTCATCGCCCTGGAGGACCCTCCTGGTCAAATCAATCTCTCTCACTATAGCTCTCTAAGTTAAGAGTCCGATGTTTCAATTCTGAAGACTGCACATGAGATTGGACGCATTACATGCCAAAATGCAGAAAAGACCAGAAGACGACAGGCCCTAGGTCGCCTTCCTGAAACGACAGCCCTATGTCACCATCATAAATCACCATTTTAAATCCTCAAAAAATCAAAATGACTCAAGTCACCTTCCATAGAGAAAGGCGACATATCGAGCAGTCGCATTCAGGAAGGCGACACTTAGGCCATCGCATTCTGGACCTTAAACAGGAAACTCAATCCGATGTCAACTTGAACACATGCTATTGATGGAAATTGCTTCTTTTGGACATCCAAATCACGTCCAAATCCTCTCAAATTCGGAGGAGACCTTCCTAACATGTCCCTTTCCAAGTTCCAATTGCCCATACGCAGCCATACTTACCCAGAGTCGGACTATTTCCCATTATTCCTCTCAGACCCGAGTTGGGAATAATCACCCATAAGTACCTCATCTCTGCATCTTTTTGGGCAAGGCCGGAGTCATTAGTTCGCTAAGCAAGAGAGCTTCATCTTCCACGAAGAGAGTTCTCCCTCCAGACGATCAGCAAGAGCCCTCCAGGGCGTTTCCCATCGGCTACACAATTCTTCTTCCCTTTTCCCATTATTTCTTTCAATTCTGCATGCATAGTCTTGTTTTCTTCATAGATTAACATTAGATCACGACACACACACCCTATTAACACCCACAGGGGTTAAAAAAACCCAATCTTGTGAGTCCCCCCATAATAGCTCATGTTCATATGCTTTTCATTGAATAGGCTTCATGCACACGAATTCTAATGGGTTTTTTGTTTGTTTAAATCACTTTGGCAGGTGTTTGAAGAACAGGGCAACGTGAGGCTCCTGTCCCTTGGCCGGCTGAGGAGCAAGGAAGACGAAGAACCCACGTCTCCACCTACTGAAGAGGAAGGTGACCAGGACCCTGTCGTGATCAAGAAGGCGCCCCTTCCTACGTCACGTTCAGAAGAGAGCAAGGCGACGCCTCCTACGTCACATTACCAGGTACGCTTCCCTTCATCTTTCTTTTTCCAAATAGTCAGCCCTCCATCTGAACATCAAGAGGCGACTGCATTGGTGGCGATCACGGTAAATTCCTAGTCCCTCTCATATTCATAATCAATTCAAAAAGGGGATACCAATCCCGTGATTACAACAGACTCGGCTGGATCTCCTTCTGGATCAGCACTGCTACAACCACGAGCTCCTCCCCTTCTTCTCCTTCTTCTTCTCCTTCTTCTTCCCTTTGGCGGTGCTCTTCTGCTCTCCTTCTGGACGCAGGAGCCTTTCCCGCTCAAATGCTCTTGTTCTGGAATGCTCTAAGCTTTCTTGCGTGGGATGTGATTTGGAGTACGAGGATCATGAATATATATAGTCCCATGTGTGCATGAGGACCCTTGGAGTGCGTGGGCACAAATATCTAGGTCAATTCCCTTGATCCCTAAACAGCCACGTGTCCAGAAAAATCCACATTTTTTAGCTTCAGATGAAGTGTGTCGACACACAGACAGACTGTGTCGACAACACTGGCCACTGGCTTCATAACAGGTTCTGGAAGGGACAGTGAGTGTCGACACACATGCAGACTGTGTCGACACCACTAGCAGACTGTGTCGGCACACAGGCAGACTGTGTCAACACCACTGAGACAAAGTTATGTAAACCTAAAAATATGAAATGTAAACCATTAACATAAGTCATTATCATCAATATATGAAATATTAACATGTCATTTAGTCATCATTTTAATATGTACAAAATGTCATCATCAAAATCAAATTATGAGTGATGTCAATTAGTCATGATTAAAATCATCATTAAAAGGTTTCAAATACACACTCAAAAACATTCTCCCACTTTTTGATGATGACAAAATAAATGCAATTTTCTCCATGTCTGCAATTTCTCCTCTTAAGACTTTGCAATTTCTCCCCCTTTTTGACAACATCAAAGGATATTTATGAAAGATAACAAAGAATGGTAGGAGATCAAGAAATGCAGTTGTAGAAATGAAGGTTCAGGAATGATCAAAATAAGTGAGGCAAAGTGATATTGACATATGAGAGATGTTATTCTGTGTTGGTATTGTGCAATCAAGTGTAATCACAAAGACCCACTCAACACCAAAGCAGAGCAAGACATATGGTCTGAATGTAGTTAAAAGATATGCAAATGTGAATTAATGTGACCTATATGATTGAGCAGAAATATTTAACAGAGATGTTATGAGCTTAAAGTTTAAACATTGTAGAATAATAGGTCTAAACTCAATATACATGAACTTTATTCAGGTCATGAGCTTTTCTATCCTGTCTCTTTGAATTTGCTGTCATTTTTAACTGTGAAAGAATACAAGAATAATTAGTAAATCTCACTTTTCAATGCAAGAGATCACATTTATCAGATGCAAGACCTCCTGATTACTCAGTGGTTTAACTTTCATTACCTTGTACAGAGATGACAAACTGTTAACACTTTTTTGACGCGAGGCAAATCACTTGGTTAGGTGAGATGGCCCGGTTACAGTAATAGAAAGTTTGCATTGCTCTGTTTGTATCCTTCCAGATTTTGTTATTTTTGTTGATTTTGCAGGAATATGTTTGCTTTGACCATAAGAGTCATGAATATGAGTGTAGAGATTTTATTAACATGTAGTAAAAATGAAGCTTAAACATACACATGTGAAATATTAAAGCCACTCATGTGCCTATAATAGTGCTTTGCAAATAATTTTAAAAACATTCGTATTAAGATTGCCAACTTTGAGATGAAAGTAAATCTTTGAAATTAAACTAAATGCACAAGAGGTTAGTTTCAATTTTAAGTCTCTCACATGAAATAGCACAAGGACTCAAAAATTCTGATAGTTGGGGCTCAGAATAGACAACAATTGTCAAGAGAAATGAATGAAGAATAGACAATGACTCCCCCTATCCTTCTGGATCAGCACTGCTGCAACACGCGCTCCTCCCCTTCTTCTCCTTCTTCTCCTTCTTCTTCCCTTTGGCGGCACTCTGCTGCTCTCCTTCTGGACGCAGGAGCCTTTCCCGCTCAAATGCTCTTGTTCTGGAATGCTCTAAGCTTTCTTGCGTGGGATGTGATTTGGAGTACGAGGATCATGAGTATATAGTCCCATGTGTGCATGAGGAACCTTGGAGTGCGTGGGCACAAATCTAGGTCATTCCCTTGATCCCTAAACAGCCACGTGTCTAGAAAAATCCACGTTTTTGAGCTTCAGACTAAGTGTGTCGACACTACAGCAGACTATGTCGACACCACTGGCCACTGGCTTCAGAACAGGTTTGGAAGGGACAGTAAGTGTCGACACACAGGCAGACTGTGTCGACACCACTGAGACAAAGTTATGTAAACCTGAAAATGTGATATGTGAACATTAACAATAGTTTATCATCAATATATGAAATATTAACATGTCATTAGTCAATTTTAATATGTACAAAATGTCATCATCAAATCAAATTATGAATGATGGCAATTAGTCATGATTAAAATCATCATTAAAAGGTTTCAAATACACACTCAACACAACACTTGATGGTTAGTCTTAGAATCCAGCGCAATGTCTGGTAGTGCATGTGCTAACAGTGTGTCCTAATTGATTGCAGTGACACAACATAAATCAAAAGCATTCTTAATGTGCGCAGTGTTGTTAAACTTTTGTTTTTTGTTTATAAACATGCTGATTAACCTTTTTAGGTTTTTAATTCCTTTTTCTGCTACAAATTTAGTGTTGGATATTTTTCAGGATACACAACATTTCTTCATTATGAGGAGGTGTATATCCTACTCCATATTTTTTCTTACCTATCCTAGAGCCTTTTAATCTAACAAACAGAGATGTTTATAGTTAGAGATTTTCTTTATAGTAGTCTTAAGTAGTTATTTTCTCTTGTAATTTTCTTCATCCTTAAGTTCTTTTAAGTTTGATTCAATTTCCATGATTTTTACTATTTTTAATTTAAAATCTTCACATAATAATTCTTTGCTCTTTGGTTTCACTTAGACTTTGTCATAACCTCTCTGCTTCATTTTCAGAAAGGTGTTAGCCTTTTCTTGGTTTAGAAAATTTAGTTTAACTATCTTCATTTGTTTGACTACTGTTTTAATTTTTCATGTAATTCATTGAAGGCATCTTCAAGACTATCGAATTAGATTCAGAACAAGAAGTAAAGAGGTTTCAGAATTTACCTGATCCAGTCCTGCCATGAGGGTAGATTGCCTTTCTTCTTCTTCAGATTCTGAGCTGGAAGAGTCTGAACTGGTGGCCTCTTCATTATCCCATGCTGCTGCCATTGCCTTTTTCTTGTATTTTCTGAACTTCTTTTCTTTTCCTTTCTTTGTCCAATTGGTTGCATTCGTAGCAGGTTGGCTCCTTTTTATCTTTCTTGAAAAATCTCTTGGAGCTGAACTTCTTCTTCTTGGCAAGGATTCTTTGCATTTCCTTGACACATTGTCTCATCATCACTGTCATTGATTTTTCTTGGAGTCTTCAGATGAAGGGAATCTGCAACTTTCAAAGCATTTGGCATTTTCTTTTTTGAAGAAATTTCAGAAAATCTACCATGTTAATTTCAGGGGCCATGAGGGATCCAATTAGTTTATCAATAGATAGTTGAGTTAAACATCATGTGCGTCCCAATGGTAGTTACTTTAGAAGTCCAAACATTAGTTAAAGATCTTAGATTTTCCTTACTGTTTCTTCATTAGTAAGATCTTTTCCTAGAGAACTTAATCCTACTATTATGTCCTCAATGGTAGTTACTTTAGAAGTCCAAACATTAGTTAAAGATCTTAGGATTTTCTTACTGTTTCTTCATTAGTAAGATCTTTCCTAGAGAACTTAATCCTACATTATGTTGGAAAAGTGATTATACATTTGAGTATGATTATACATTTGAGTAATGTTTCATTAGGAAGCATTTTAAATTGTTCATATTGAGATACAAGAATGTCTATTCTAGTTTGTTTAACTCTATCGGTTCCTTCATATGTAACTTGTAATTTATCCCACATTTCTTTTACAGTTTTACAAGCAGATAATCTGTTAAATTCTCTTTTAGAGAGAGCACAGCAAAAATAATTTTTAGCCTTAGAGTTTAATGGCATGTTTCTTTTATCAGCTATGGAAAGACCAGAGGAGGAGGACTCACCAAGAATTTGGAAATCACTGTGTTCTATTACCTGCCATAGATCAAAATTTGTACCTTTGATGAAGCACTCCATCTGCATCTTCCAATACTGATAATCCTCACCATCAAATAATGGTGGCCTTGTAACAGACTGGCCTTCATAGTTGTGAGCTTCAGCTGCCATCTCTTCTCAAATCCTTAGATTCTTCTGAGAAGACATCGCTCTGATACCACTTGTTGGATCGAAATGGCACTAATGATGTCCTAGAGGGGGGTGAATAGGACTTCTTGTGCTTTTAAAATTTTATCTGAAATTAAATAGCACTAAATAAATCTGTTAGTATTTAGTGTAGTGAGTGATTCAAGTGTAAATTGGCAGAAACAATCACACAAATGCAAAAGGAGATTTATCCTGGTTCGTCCCTTGCCATATGGAAGTCCTACATCCAGTCCTCAAGCCAACCACTTGAGATTTCACTAACTGCCAATAAATTTGGCCTTCTCTTACCCTTGAGAGGAATTACAAGCCCACTTGCTCCCAAGCAAGTCTTCCCTTACCAGGGGTATAAACACTACCTTCAACAAGGTCTTCCCTACACAGGAGGGGAAATGGAGGAACAATCCTCCTACAGGAATTACACAGAAAGAGATGTAAAAACACGTGTGTTTGTCTCAAGAATGAGCAAACACACCTAATTCGCAAGAAAGATAAAAGATAGGATTGCAACTACAATCCTTTCTGAACAGGGAGGGTGGACTGAAAAAAATATCTTATTACAATTGCACCCAGAACAAACTTCTGTGAGAATGAGAGAGCTTTTGGAATTTTCAGAGTATGGAGCTCTCAATCTTGTAGCTTGGAAGAAGGTGTGGAGATCTCTTGCTAGCAGAAGGCAAAGGAGAGTTGAAGAGAATGTTAGCACAACTCTTTGTGTTCAGTTCTCTAGTTCTATATGTATATCTCCTTTCAAACTTTGGCTTCTTTTATAATCTTCATGAAGAATGTAGCCGTTTGAAAATGGCCGTTAGAGATCTGGCGGAGAGACCTTGGATTCTTTGGATGCTTGCTGAGTTTGTTATCCATAGGTCCTTCTTCTTTGCTTCTTTCCAATGCTTCTTGAACGAGGCTTGCAGCTTCACAGCTAAGAGGTCAACTTCCAATTAAAGACTATAAAAAGCTCCATGCTGAAAACGTGCTTCAATAAATATCCTGCAGCAAAGACAAGACAAAGAGACAGGGTACCTCCATACTTTCTGAGGTAGGCAAGTCATAGAATAATAAAAAGTATGGAAACCTCGGATAGATAGCTTTTTCAGACCAATAAAGGATGAACAGACAGTCAGCAAACAAAGGTATGGACAAGTTCTGACAGTGGTAGCTGAGCCTCTGTCAGATGCCATGCGTCTGAAAATAATAATGCAACATATCTCTGAAATGAAGAAAATCCGGACTACTGTCATGAAGCAAGAGATCAATTGAATAGATGTATTCAATAATGTAATTGACAAT